>CM062292.1:134807029-136007029 GCA_031216915.1 Pictodentalium vernedei | reverse complement strand
ATAATACAGAACTGGATTAGTGATTGATTGCTTCGATAAACAACAGCTTACTGCTTTGGTTCCTTCAAGGAAATAATTACATAGAGGATTTCCAACGAGTCACCAGTTTATATCGAAATTTACAAAACGAGTTCAGACAATCAGGGCTGGGCCGCAATCTAGCGAGGGTGTCTTCCCACTAGACCAATTCCCTTCAGACCAACTCCCACGAGGCCAATTCCAAAAAGACCAATTCCTCTTAGACCAACTATTTATTGTTATTGATTAACCCTTTACCTTACAGGAAAAACAGACGACACTTGCAACTAAAATTCTTGAATAAATATTTTCTTTTTCAGTTTTTGTCTCAAAAACATAGGTTATGACCCCTCATTGGAACGAGCTCGACGAGCTCGTTCCACAGAGGGGTCATAACCTATGTTTTTGTGACAAAAAATGAAAAAATAATGAAAATGAATTGGCGATTTTTGTGAATAGCGCTGGCCGGTTTTGGCCGTTACGTTGGGTAAAGGGTTAAGGGTAATTTGGAAAACATATATTTAATACGTACATAGCAGCTTCTTTTTTCGAAAGAAAAGAAATTATGTTAAAGCAGAACATCTCAGTTGGTCTAAGGGGAATCGGTCTTTTGAGAATTGACCTAGTGGGTGTTGGTCTGATGGGAATTGGTCTAGTGGGAATGAACCCAAGCGAGGTCCAAACCTAATTTACTGGACAAGTTTGTAAATTTCGATATCAACTGGAGACGAGTTGATGATTCTAATTTTTATATGATCCAAAAACTCCACAAAGGACACTTAAATGGAACGAAAAAAAGCAGCGGCTTCTATAAGGCCTGTGATTATGGTACAACTTAAGATGCGTTGTTTGTCCGCAGCGTCCGCGTCAGAAGAAAGTCCCCCGATATATAAGTATTGCGAAGTATTTAATGACAACAATTTATTGAAATTTTTTTCAAATCAACATCAACTGCAGTCACAATGAACAAATGTTTATTAGTCCTCGCCCCGGAGTCTAAACCTATGACTATTCTCTGACGTTTGATGGGTCGTGCATTAATATTTTAATTAACCCTTTACCCAACGTAACGGTCAAAACCGGCCAGCGCTATTCTCAAAAATCGCCAATTCATTTTCATTATTCTTAAATGTTTTGTCTCAAAAACATAGGTTATGACCTCTCTTTGAAACGAGCTCGTTCCAATGAGGGTCATAACCTATGTTTTTTAGAAAAAAAAATGAAAAAAATGAGTTATTCAAGATTTTTTTTTGCAAGTGTCGTTTGCTTTGCATGTTAGGTAAAGGGTTAATGGGCTTAATAACCGGAAGGTGGGTAAGATCATATAAATACAGTATGATTATATTATCGCAAAATATAAAAACTTAGTAAACTGCTGCTTTTTTGGCTTGTCGACTTTAATAAATACGGCAGTGTTGGCCGGTTGACTGTAAATGACACTTTCAGAAATGCAGGTGACTTAGTTACCTCAGGACATAACGGCTCATTATTCCACGAAACAACTTAGCAACCTGGTTATCCCAAGATATAGTAGCTCAATAACCAAAGTACTATCATTACAAAGCCACGCAGAGAATTTCGACCGGATCGCGACAAGGTCGCGCTCTGGTCAAAATTCTCTATCCGTTTTTTCTACCCACAACCCCGTAGCACATCACCTGTAAAGGCAAAAAACATTTCATTTCATGGTATTTTAAAAGGTTGTGAAGAATATGGATATCATGTAGAAAGCTGCTGGTAGATGAATAACAGGATCGAGTAATGCCGCAGCACTGGCATCAATCAGTTAGGGTGAGCTTGGATGGATGAGGATCAAGAACAGGATCGACTAGAAGAAACCGTGTAACCTTAACTGTTTATTTAATCTCTCTGTCAGTCGATGGTAAAAAATAACATTGCAGAATATTTGTTATTCTAAGGCTGGTGTGTTGGGCTTGTGAGAGAGTTAATGGAAAGCTATTTACTTATATCCTCATGAAAATCGACTTTCGATAGAGTTATCTCCCTTGAAATTATTAGAGGGCAAGGGAGATCCAATTAAGAAGTAAGTAATTATTGAGCAAACACCTATGACATTAGTAGAAAATAAAGCCAAGTTTCCCGATGTTACCTTTAACCCTTTACCCAACGTAACGGCCAAAACCGGCCAGCGCTATTCTCAAAAATCGCCAATTAATTTTCAAAATATTTTCATTTTTTGTCTCAAAAACATAGGTTATGACCCCTCGTTGGAACAAGTTCGCCGAGCTCGTTCCATCGAGGGGTCATAACCTATGTTTTTGAGACAAAAAATGAAAAAAATTAGTTATTCAAGAATTTTTTTTGCAAGTGTCGTCTGCTTTTCATGTTAGGTAAAGGGTTAATAAACACAAACAACACAAAGCTCTCGTAGCTGTCTATTGTTTTTGTTTATTAAAAGTTACAAAAGGAAACTTGGCTTTTTATGGCAAGCTAATTAGAAGTAATTTCTTCACACATATTCTGTCATTAAAAATATCTATCAGTATCACATCTACCAACACTCAGAAAGTGACCACATATGTGTTTTTACAGTAACTTTCAAGTTTTTATTCTTCTGGGGAAAAGAATTAGCAAATCTTACCTCCTATACTTTTATATTAATAGAAAGGACAGTGTCTATATTATATGTCTCGGTGCGCGCACGATTGCTTTTGTGAACAGAAAAGCAGTTTATCCCTTTACCCGGGGCGCGGTGGCTCAGTTGGTAGAGGTGCAGGCTGCAAGCTGAGAGGTCCTCGGTTCGAATCCCACCTGCGGCAACCGCGTTGTGTCCTTGGGCAAGACACTTCACCCCGATTGCCTACATGGGGGCACGATGACGTACTGCACGTCGATGGTGCGCATGTCTTCAACCACTCTAACCCTGCCTGTGCTGCGGTGCAGAGTTCAGAGTTACGATGTTGGAGAGCTGACAGCTGCTCGTCGTTGCTCGGTGGTTCTCTCCGGGTACTCCGGCTTCCTCCACCCGTAAAACTGTCACGGTCACGATTAGCCATTGTGCATAAGTATGTGACCTTAAACACCAATAAATAAATAAATAAATAAATATCCCTTTACCCAACGCAGACGATATCAAAATTTATTATTTTAAATATCATTTTTTGAAATTTTTCAAAAAATTCAACAAAACCATGTCATGTGACCCCTCGTTGGAACGAGCTCGACGAGCTCGTTCCAACGAGGAGTCACATGATATGGTTTTGTTGTCATGTGGTTTTTGTTGTCATGTGACCCCTCGTTGGAACGAGCTCGACGAGCTCGTTCCAACGAGGGGTCACATGATATGGTTTTGTTGAAAGTTTTTGAAAAATAATATTTTTTCAACTGCTTAATTTGCATATTACGTGGGAGGATGCGGCCGATTCGTTGGGTAAAGGGTTAAAAACATCAAAAGATAGCGAGAGTGCCGTTTTCTTATATTTACATGGGTTTCAACAGAGAATAATAGTTAGACGTCCAAACTGATTGGGAAAAAATTGTAAAAAGCAGTTTGCCTTTCTTTATACCACTCTACGGAAAAATGCCCGAAATTTGGAAAATGATGCTCACAATGATGATACCACTGACATTTCGAAATTTCAATTTTTATATGAAATTCCGACACCCATAGAAATTTACTGACAGCTTAAAATAATTGAGAGGAGCTAACTTTGCTATAAATCTCTTCCAACGACGAAAATTGACCGGCACAGAGGGACAGCCCAAGCTGAGTAAAGGACTCGGCTGAAACAAAATTCCAGAGAAGGAGTCAAAGTAAACAGGTCTTTTTACGGCTTGATAAGTAGAAGCCATTATTTGAGGAGAACCTGGATGGTACCGTTGTTACTTTACGAAGTGACAGATTAACTTCAACACTATCAAAGAAATAAATAACAGCTTAGCTGGATGGTTATTTTCCAAATATTATAGCCTATTACACGTTATACATTAAGTTTCAGTGACGATATTTTTGGAAAAGCATGTTAATTGTGATTAATAAACTACAGGGTGTTGCCCATATTATGGTAAAAAGTATCACCGTAATAATATGCTGATTCAAGAAAAACAGCCCACTGGACCACCTAAGATATTGTACCTTAGTAACAGCGTTATTTCAAGAAAAATGTCCTGCCAAGCTGACCCTGTTACTTTATGAAAGTTACTGTTTAGCAGGGGCGTCGCAGAGGGCGTTGGGTCTGTGTGTGACCCCCTCCCCAATGCTTTTTTCAGACGGTACATTTTAGTCTGCACTGTTGTTTTACATATAAATTCATTCTTGAGCTTTCTCGCGAGCTTAAATTTGATACTTGGACTCACACACTCACAGCCGTCCATATAAAGTCTTATTATGCCAGTAATTGTATTGACCAATCAGCTTCAATATCTAGTGACCGTATATGAGACTGTGTATCATCGAGCTGACCGTATATAGAGCTTATATACGGTCAGTTCCGACATTTTGTGTTTGACATCCAACTCTCGCTTCGATGTTTTTCCCAATTTTGCGTGTTCAACGAGACAACAAAACATTTCGCGTGTGTGTCTGTTGAGCAACGTACAACTATAATACGTTTCTTCCAGTCTTTGAGAAATTTCAATAAACAAATGTAAATAAACACAATAAATAAATCACTAAAACGACATGTATAGAAGCCAACTGGCACTGTCTGAGGCGAATGATGAATGAAACTGTTCCCACTTACCTTCTTGAAAGAATTGTTAATCCATTTGCTCCCGTTGTTTTATTTTTCCAGTACTTAACACTGAATTAAAGTTGTGAATTGTTAATACAAATTCCTGTTTATTGAAAAGAAAACTCACATGATGTAAAACCGGGAAATTCCCTGATAGTGATAACAGAACATTTGCGCTAGGAATCTGGGTACACTTATGGTTTTGTCTCTGTCAAAGGACTGACATCATAAATATGTTATTGGGCTTTCAGTGGGCGGATATGGTGTGATATAAGGCTCAGCAAGATCAATATTAGGCTCGGCCACTGAAAGCCCCATAACTAAAAATACCCGATTCAGGCAGTTGGGGCCTAACATGGCCAGACTGTAGTACGATGCGTGGTAATTAAAGAAGTTACTTCAAGACTACCATGCGTCTGTTTCAATTATCCACGGATACATTTCAAGAAGTCTTGATTTTTCAAAGAATAATCCCGACCAACTAATATTCCAACTTCATCATCAAGGCATCCTTTCGATGGTGGCGTGCCTTGTGATATAGTTAGACTATTATATAAGTCGGTACTTAAGCTATCACAATTCGACAAATCAAGTTTACAAACCCCAAATGGTCATTTTCGCGAACCCCTGTAGTTTAGTGACAGTATTATTGACATCCCGGACTAAAATCGTCATGAGAATCAATCGACTTTGGGTAAAGTTATCTCCCTTGAAAATATTAGATGAGCGTGGAAAGACCAATTAAGAAGCAAGAAATTGCGGAGGAAACACCTGTGACATCAGTAAAAAAATAAAGGCGGCGAGTTTCCTTGTTACTTTAAATAAACGAAAACAACATACAGATCTTGGAGCTGTCTGCTGGTTTCGTTTAATAAAAGTAACAAAAGGAAACCTGGCTTTTATGGCAAGCTAATTAGAAGCAACTAGTTCACAAATAATCGGTCATTAAGAATATCTATCAGTGTCACACCTACCAGCATAAAGTAAGACCTAACTTTGGCGCTTTGTTTAGCGAATGTGTTTTTACAGCAATTTGCAAGTTTGTATTCTTCCCAGGAGAAAAATTAGCAAGTCTCACACCCTATATTTTTATATTAATGGAAAGGGCGCTGTCTGTGTTACGTTTTGCAACCTAGTTTGTTAGGCATGTGAGAGAGTTAATGGAATCTATTAACTGGACGGCGGGACAGCACAAATAGAGTAAAAGTCTCGGCAGGGAGAGAATCGTGGAGAAATGAAACCTAAATTTGTGAGAAGCGATCGGAGCAAACAAGTCAATTGGTGACCTGCCTGATAAGTAGAAGCGCACACTGTTGACATAATGAACAGAAAAAAAGTTACAGAGCATCACAATATGGTGGTGATATGTTTTTATTTTTAAATTGGTTTCAGCAGAGAACAAGACAATCTAACGGAATCCATATCCTCTACCGACTTTTATGTTGTTATTTATTTATTGGTGTTTAATGTCACATATTTATGCACAATGGCTAATCGTGTCCGTGAGAATTTTACGGTTGGAGGAAGTCGGATTACCCGGAGAGAATCGCCTACCATCGACGACAACTGTCAGCTTCTCAACATTCTACCTCTCAGTCATCATGCCCCCATGTAAGCAACCGGGATAAAGTGCCTTGCCCAACGACCACAACGCGGGGCGTCGTGGACGGGGATCGAAATCGGGACCTTTAGCATAGAAGTCCAACAGTCTATCACTGAGCCACCGCGCACCCACTTTTATGTCGTGGTAGGAATAAGCATATGAGGTACTCAAGACAGATGGAAAGATGGATGAACAAACACTGAGATGGTGAATGGACTTAATTGGACAAGATAATACCTCATTTGGTTCAAAACGTCCTTTCCATATGCACATACAACATCATACTGATACTACACACCAAGATTCGTAAAAATCCAATAAGCATTTGTGATGGAAATTTTGCTATTACCAAGGGCCCTAACCAAGCAAAATTCGTCGCATCGAAAATTCCTGACCTCATGCACATCTACACTTGATATTGATGCTTCAGACCAAGTTTCGTAAAAATCCTATAAAAACTGTAGGAAATGTAGGAGGAGTTAAGCAGACTAGCCTTTGTGATGGAAATTTTGCTATTTCCATCCATCGAAAATTCCTGACCACATGCACCGCTTCACTTGATACTGATACTTTACACCAAGTTTTTTAGCGGACAAAGCTTTGTAACGGACGGACGGACGAAATAATGCCCACCTCTATGATACAAATTCGCTAACATTTCGAAATTTCAATACTTATATGAAATGCCTGTACCCTTGATGTTCAATTTATTGACAGCTTTAGGAAATTCAGGAGAGATAACTTTTCCGTAAATCTCTTCCAATGACGAGAATTGTCAGCCATGTGGAAAACAACGACTTATCGATCGCTTTATTTCGTAAAATAGCAATTCTTTGGCGACATTCTTTAAGATTAATGAACCAACTGCCGGACTTCTATAGGATCTAGTGGCACAGTACTTTCAAAAAGTGATATTTACAGACAAGGAAAGCAACGCGGTAACCACAGTACTGTTAGATATCATGACCCAATGGCTATATTGTGTCAACATATCAGAGTAACGAAACAGCTTAGCGGTCGGTCACTTCAGGGAATGTCTGTGGGAAAAAAAACAAAGCAACAGCTAAAAATGAACAAATCATCAAAATGTGGGCTGACCCAAACTCTGATTCAAGTCTGGGCCAGGAGCCAAAACTTTTACAATTGTTTTTTTCTAGAATTGTATTTTGTACCTATTAACATAACTGAGTAAAACGAATCATTAGCATTTTAACCCTTTACCTAACATGAAAAGCAGACGACACTTGCAAAAAAAATTCTTGAATAACTAAATTTTTTCATTTTTTGTCTCAAAAACATAGGTTATGACCCCTCGTTGGAACGAGCTCGACGAGCTCGTTCCAACGAGGGGTCATAACCTATGTTTTTGAGACAAAAAATGAAAATATTTTGAAAATTTATGGCGATTTTTGAGAATAGCGCTGGCCGGTTTTGGCCGTTACGTTGGGTAAAGGGTTAAAAGGTAAGGCAGTTTGCCAACTGGCAAATTTCCAGATCTTTGAAAATGCTAATAGTTCATTTTAACCCATTTAAAGTCATAAATAGAACACACAATTCTAGAAAATACAATTGTAAAAGTTTTATAGTATTGGTCCCTGGTCGATCTGATCCCAAATTGTTACTAGCACAATATGGCATCGGTGTTTGAACTGGTGGAAGATATCGGCCGACAAATCCAACTATTGGCACAATGGTAGCGAAGCCCTTATGAATGTTGTCTTCCGCATTCTAGAGATTTAATTTGCAAGCGAAATTGAAACTTAAAATTAAATTAGGAGATAGACACTAGTCCAACGGGTTATTCCTATTCACCCAGCCCACTAGTTTTAATTAACACCTGGGCGAAGGTTATAGTCCGTATCAAAACAGAGAGCTTATGTTTCATCTCCGGACTTAATTGATGGGTTGCTATGTCAAAACAGAGAACTTGAACTTGTAAGACCGATTTTTCGGTCCAAGGCATAATTTCGTCCCATTGTTGTCTTATTATAAGAGGTCTGTCCACGAGGCAGTGGTGATAAAATCATAACTACAGTCTGCAGCCGGACGGCTGCAGACTGCAGTTATTATTTTATCCTCCCTGTATATTGACATTGTAACGGACCCATCTCACCGTGATAAATGATTATGACATCATGAAATAACGTGTATTTATAAATATGATAAATAATTAATAATAATTTTTGTTCGTTTTTGTCATTTTCCTACTCACCCAGCCCTCTGAATTTGCAGTTAAATTCCAAACCAAACAAACCACTATTCTGAAGAAAACTATAGTCGGCATTTCTTTGATCAAGAAAAGTTTCACACTTCCACCAGAACAATAGCGGCTGGGTAGACAGGGAGATCCCAGTCCAACGTGAAATCTCCCGATCAAATAGTCTGACGTTACCCATGGTTATTATCAGTTTAATTTGAATTTAGTTTAAAATGGGTAACTGTGTTTTAGAAAAGGAACTGCAAATGTTGTGGGGAAATAAAATAACGCCCCATATGGTAAAGCATTGCAGATGGCGCCCTATTGCACTCAAAGGACGATAAACAAGTATCGCCACTTATGTCTACTTCTTTTATGTATAGAATATACCCATTGTAGCTTGGGTCCCAAATGTTCACCACGAGTGGTGAAGTGGTGTTAACCGCGAGCCTTTGGCATGGGCCCCGGAATATCCTAGCCCTCGAATTCGTTGACCCAGGGGTGGCTTCCCGTCCACTCAACAGCTTTGATGTTAAATATGTAAATGTTATAGGTAAATAATATTAACCCTTTACCCAACGTAACGTAAAGGAAAAAACCGGCCAGCGCTATTCACAAAAATCTCCATTTAATTTTCATTATTTTTTTCGTTTGTTTGACTCAAAAACATAGCATATGACCCCTCTTTGGAGCGAGCACGTTGAAATGAGGGGTCATAATCTATGTTTTGACACAAAAAATTAAAACAAATTAGTTATTTGAAAATTTTGTTTGCAAGTGTCGTCTGCCTTTCGTGTTAGATAAAGGGTTAAATAATGTTCTCTGTAGGGCCTAAGTACCTTCGAAATTCGATTTGATTCGAACCCACGCCCCCGCCCCGCCCCGCCCCGCCCCGCCCCGCCCACTCCACCGCCATGATTCAATTCGAATCACGATGATTCGGAAATTTTCGAATTGTCGAGACGTGCTCAAAATCTTACCCAGTTTTCTCTCTTAAAATCTTCGCCTAACTCCAGGTCTCCTGTACAATAGACTTGATAATAGAAGAGAAGTTCAAGGAAGTTCCGCTTCCGAAACTTCTTTGATACCTCTTTGGAATTTTCGCCTTTTTGATTGATTTACCCAAACACACAAGTTGCTTTTAAATACAAACCTCGAATGGAGTCGGACAATATTTACAGCTGTAATAAGGTTCAATATCTTACCTTCTACAAGTATCTGGGAATTTCATTGGTTCAAAGACGTCACATGCAGACTGCATATAAAACCATATACTGCCTGTCAACATCAATACACACTGACAGCTATGGGCAATCTCCCCTTTGTTCATTGATTATTCAAAATGACGGCAGCCGATAAACGCTTCAAGTTGAAAGGTTGAGTGTTGGAAGCACACATTTTGTCTGAAGTGCAGGTTAGGCAACTTAAAAGGCTTCATATTCTGTGGATGCCTGACATGTTACCTTCGAAATGAAACTGTTTGGTATGTATGAATTTGCATTGTTACAATTTATGGGAGAGTGCATACAGGCACTCTCCCATAAATTGTAACAAGGCAAAGGCAAACACATTGTGAGAATTCTCTCATTTAATTTTGATCGCTGTTGTTATTAGTTCTGTGCATCGATGCAGCAGTCGGTAAGATCTATTCGTTACACAGTTTGTCGGTTGCCTAATATGGTATATATGGTGTCAGTTCGCTCTCGTCCAATATGAAATTAACTGACACCATATATACCATATTAGGCCACCAACAAACTGTGTAACTAATAGTATCTATAACTTAAAGATCGGTAGCATTCGATCCGAGATTCGATTCGATGTGTTGCGTTTCAATTCGAAATCTTCTGCCTGATTTGAATCGGAATTCGATTCGTCCATAAATTTGAAATTAGCAGGGCCCTAATTCTCTGTCCTGTAAATTCAGGAATTCTTTTTAGAAGGGTTAACTGTCACACAAATCCGACACATTTGAAGTCAAGCTCTATTCCACCAGTCAAATTCTATTAGGAATTCGACGCTGTTGTAGACTGAAATCAGTTTAGCCCTCAAATAGGCCACCGCCTATTTTCAGAGTCACTGGTCTCGGATCATTTAAATGGATGGAAAAAATAACCTACGGGTTTGCTTTTCCGATCAACTCATATATTCGGGATGATTGAATCTGAAAAAAATCATAAAGATTCATTTCCTGTAAATCAAAGCTAGATTAAATTTTGACGATCAATCGAGACCTGATGTTACTGACATTCTGATGACATTACAATAACAAGTGACAACTCGCCACAGCCTGTTAGTTCCACGCCGGGTAGTTCTCAAAATTATATTAATATCGTGATGTTTGCAATTTTAACTTAATACTTATTGACTGGGATATCTATAACTGGGGCAGGAAAGAATAAGTAAAGGCACATGACATTACATCAACGGTCGTCTACAGGCAAAGTTGATTGGAAGCTTGACGCGCTTCAGATGTCAGCAGAGGTTGAAAATGGCGAGATTTGTGAAACGAGAAAAAAAATGTTTTTCCGCGTTTCGGAAAAAACAGTCTAATGCGATCATCAGCCATTTAAGATATTATTAGGGCCTCGCTGAGCTTCGAAATTCGATTCGATTCGAAATAGTCCACATGATTCGATTTGATCCGATTTCAATATCGTCGATTCGAAATTTTTCGAATCGTCGAAATGTTCTCAAAATGCTGCAAAGAGTGTCCTCTTGAACTTTTCTACTGTCATCAGGTCTCCTGTACAGGAGACCTGATGACAGAAGAACAGTTCAAGAAGGTCCCCGTTTCCGAAATTACAATGATTCCGTTCTGGCATATTCCGCACTTTTGTTTGCTTTCCACGCGTAGCCATTTCACTCAAGACTTGAGTGGAGATTGACAATATTTACTGTTGTAAGAAGGTGTAATATCCACAACTTGAAAAAGCGACGAGATTCGATTCTAGATTCGATTCGATTCGAAATCTGATGCTTGATTCGATTAGAGATTCGATTCGACACGAAAACGGAGGTTCGCAGAGCCCCAGAAATCATCAAATTTTGATAGTTCAAACTTTTTCTGGATAATTATTCCGTGATCGGGAACATGAAAAATATACTATGTGGAGAGTGAACGTTGATTTCCTGGAAGATTTAGAGTCTATCAATCTCTTACGCGCATTCCATCCATTTATCGCTAAAAAAATTCGATCAAAATATGTACCTTCCCGTAGCGCGTACGCCCTGGAGAAATCATCCTCTGTGTTATTTTCCTGAAAAATAATTTCAAATATTGGTTTCTTGCTCTGAACATTGTTTCCGAAGCAATCAAATACAAAAGCTAAAGCAGAATTAGAGGGCCCGACAATGGTAAATTCCTCAGTCGCGTTAGAGTTGGTAGAAACGTGAATGAAATGTGAATTTGTTTATTATAATGCGTGTGGGTGATATAGTGTCGGGCCTATACATTATTAATGATTAACCGCGAGAGAAGCAGGCAGAAGAGATAAAAGCCATTTAGCGCGGCAGTAGTGCGCTAGTCCGTTTAAGGGAAAGGATACACATCGCAATACAGAAAGTATTGATATTTTTTTTCAAGCAACATACTCACCAAGTCGACTTCGGGATTCTTTACTGTAATACTGGGAACAGAAGAGATAGTGTGTTGAGAATCTTTCCCGTGAACTCTGCAGATTAATTTGAAGAACTGTCAAACAAAGTGTTTGGAGAAGGTTTTTTTTTAGAAAAAGCTCAGTCATCTCTCCAGGGGATCTTAGTCGCTGTGTTCAAATATCTGCAGAAAAAGGTAAGATTCTATTTATTTTTAAACTTTCATTTTGAATTTACTTTCCTATCAAGAAAAGTCAAATCGTCTTTTGATAAATCAGACTGGATCTTATAAAGTGATGCGAACGTATATTGGAGTAAATTTTTCTGCCCAGCCTTAAGATAACGTGATGGGTGTATCTTGCATTGATGCGTTTTTGTGCCTTTTCCAACCCGCTTTTCATTTTTTAGAAAGAAAAACCACACCCAACTGTCGCTTCTTCTCGAACACTCTTTACAGAGTGTTTTCCTCTTGCATCTTCGGGTTACATTCCAGGAAAGGAAATTTTCCCTTAACTCAAGATTTTCATTTAAAATATTCATTCAAGGAAATACTTCTTTCTGATTTTTCATTTAACCCCTACAGGCAGGTGTTTATTATTTTTCGAGGAGGAGTAGACCATATTGAAGAACATGAAATTGAGGGGTGTAAGTAATAAATTAATTCTACAGCCGTAGGGCTGTAGAATTAAATTATTACGCCCACTCCCCTCAAACATAAAATGGAATCACTCAATTATTGCTGACATTAGTGGGTAGGACCTGTAACCAAGAAACACAGCTTGAATGAATTAGGCTACGGTTGTCGTAAGATAACATGGACCCGATTCGAAATTTAAAAAACAACCATTTTTTAGGGTCAAATCTTTGAAACATTTCCTGTCGAGCCAGAAAAGTGGAATTTAAGAGCAGGAAGGAACAAGTTTTATCTGCCTTAACCCTCAACCTTTAACAACTAGTAGTCGACACTTACAAAAAATTCTTGAATACTTAAATATTTGTCATATTCGCCTCAAAAACGAAGCTTATGACCCTCGTTGAAAAGGGTACAGCAAGCTCGTTCCAAGGGGGATGCCATATGCTATGGCACTGAGGCAAACAAAAGTACTAAAATTTAAATGTAGATTTTCTTGAATAGCCCTGATAATATTGTTAATATGGTAAACAATATTAACAATATTATCAACGGACGATGGAAAAGACGAAATGTGAAGAACATGATAATCTTTAAACATTTTTTCAGCGAATCCGTCAAACACACAAAGCGATATATACAGATTAATTTCCTTCAAATTTAAAGTTATTTGGGTTTTTTTTCTTGTGAACCATAGCTTATGGCACTTGTTCGGAACGATCTCCAGTACATGGGGAGAGGAGTTTTACTAAATCACTTATGGGGAGGTGTCTCCACTCAGGCAAAAAATCCTTGTCTGAGGAAAAGCATTAGAAGGACGAGCAAAGTTTCAAGCAAGGGACCTCCGGGTTCTCTTGGCTAAAACTGTGCTTGTCCTTTTCATGCATTACCACAGGAATCGACCGTTATTGTCTGGGTCGAGACCCCACCCCAAGAGTGATTTAGTAACAATTCACTCTCCACGTACTGTACCTATACCAGAGCTCGTTCCACTTGGATACCACAAGGTATGGTTTACATATAAAGTAAACTTTTCAAGTTGTTCATGCGAAAATCCTACTGTTATTTTTCAAATTGCGTTACATAAAGGTTTTTCTTTTCTTGTTGTCTTATCTATATATCCTTTCTTCTTGAAACACTCAGAACCCATTTTTTGAAACAACGTTTCGTATAGAGGAGGTGAGATCGATTCTTCCGCCCACGAAAAAAATAACTAGATACCAGTTGTTATGTATTAATTAGAATAAATTAGTTCGACGCAGAAAAGAATGTATATAAATGGAATAAAAGAAGAAAAAATGAAGTGTTTATAAAATTCTACATAATCACTAAAATGGGATGTTATTGTCATTAGGTTTGTTGAATAGCTCCACAAGTGAGATAAAATGAGTGTAAGATGTCACTTCACGCTCCATACAATACAAAAGATTCCATCATCGAACCTTTAACACTTTACCTAACATGAAAAGCAGACGACACTTGCAAAAAAAATTCTTGAATAACTTATTTTTTTCATTTTTTGTCTCAAAAACACAGGTTATGACCCCTCATTGGAACGAGCTCGACGAGCTCGTCCCAATGAGGAGTCATAACCTATGTTTTTGAGACAAAAAATGAAAAAAATAATGAAAATTAATTGGCGATTTTTGAGAATAGCGCTGGCCGGTTTTGGCCGTTACGTTGGGTAAAGGGTTAACACTTCAACTGTCGAAAGCGACTATTGTCACCTATTTTATGATTATCTGTACGTTCTGGTATGCGCAGATCTAACCTACTGTCTGATTAATTGTTGGAAAGAGCTCAAAGAACCCTTTCAAACAATTAATCAGATGATAGAGTTTCAAGTATATCAAAAATCTGATTAAACTTTCTCGCATACAGGCGTACTTAGAGGTCGACCGTATATGGCTAAAGTGGGCATGACAGTAAAAGGGTTAAGACTTTAAGTGATTTACTTTCCAGTAAATCTGACTATTCCGCTAAACTCATAAAAAATATTTACATTTCAACTTGACCAATGCTGAAAAATGAAAGGAATTTCTCTCCAATACAATTCTTTCTTGATTTCATATTATTCTCTGTTTACTATCAGCTGCTTGCCGCAATTTAATCTGACGTGCTATCGTGTTCTTTACCTCAATATAAGACTCGGTATATATAAATTTAAAAAGTTTACTAGAAAGGCTAGAAAGGAAAAAGTGTCATCAGATGGTCACCAAAATCCATCCAGTCCCCCTTAAAAAGTTTGACAAGTCACACTCGCCTAACGATGCTGTGTGTGTATGTGTGTGTGTGTGTGTGTGTGTGGGGGGGGGGGGGGGGGGGGGTCGTCTTTCTACGTATTAAAAAAATCATTCTTTTCCCTCTTCGAAACTGCGATTTATGACCTCTCACTAGAATGAGATCGTTCCAGTGTGGGAGTCAGATACGGTTTTGAAGAGAGAAAATTAATATATATATATATAATATAATAATATTATTAAAAATATAATATATATAGATATATATCAAATTACGACTGTTATGTATACCTCTGGAGAGACTTCTATTTGATAAAGGAAAATTAAATGTTTTTTATCACTGTGATTCGGTTTATATTGGGTTAAGATAAGAAATCTTCCCAAGCTGTGAAAGCTAGGAGCACTCGTGACAACATTCCTAAAAGTCTGGGATAGGAGTAGTTGGCATATCGTCGCCTGGGTGCTAGAATGTCCTATGTCCCATAGGGGAGATAATATATAGTCCCATAGGGGACATAGGACATTCTAGCACTCGGACGACGATATCTTGATTGATCGATCTTGTTGAAACTCACAATCCTCAATTAAAAGTCAAAGGACCTACACGATTACTAATGAACCACCGCACCTTCATGTCTCGTAATACCTAATAAATTATGAAAAGCAGGATGAATGACCACTCATTGACGAAGGGTACTTGAACGGGATGTTAGGAAATGTATTTTTATTGGAAGTTAATGACTTCTCTGTACAAATTTGATTGGGATAAAACGATATAAAGATAAACAGTAGCTGGTCATTAAAATATATCGTTGGTCGATGGCCTACCTTATCCCAAAGAACAAATATTTAATCTACCTTTTTATACGGTGGTTTAAATCGTCCATGGAAAAATCCTCCTCAAAAACCTTGCTGCAGTGCCACATTGAAGCGAATTTCATTGAAGAGTTCCGTATTTTGTGAACTGTACTTAAATACAAAAATGAGATGCAAAAGTATAACTTTATACATTTGGGCAGACAGACAGTACAGTGAAGTAGAATTCTCAACGCATGTACAGTACATGGAGAGTGTATTATCATTAAATCACCCGGAGAGTGGAGATTCCACCCAAGCAATAATTCTAAATGTGTTGCAATGTATAACAAGCACAAGCAAAGTTCCAGCCAATGGACCTCCGGGTTAAACCCGGAGGTCCATTGGTTGGAACATTGCTTGTGTTTTTTGTCCATGTATACGGAATTTGAAAAAGATACTTTGGGTGATAACTCCGCTCTCCGGATGATTTATTCACAATCCACTCTCCACGTACTGCACCTAAACAAAATTACTGACTGTGGACAATGGACAGTTTTTAGTTTTCTGGTTCGGTCCCGGTTTTTATGGCCAACCGGAAAACTGAATCGCAAGTCCCAACAAAAATCGTCCGAACGATATTACTGTGTTTGTGTATAAACTGGTCAGATTTTCTCACTGGACGTAGTGACCGATACGTACTTTCTTCACTTGGTCCATCTGGAAACGGAGCGAATACGTCGTGTTATTGATGTCGTATTTTCTCTGCTATTGACTCGTCAAGCGAACGATTCAATACGGGAGAAAATGTGACAACGAGAACACAACATGGAATAGATTAATTACCCTAATTATTACCCTACTTTGTGTTTTTTATGACACCATATGCTTAGCACTTGATTCCCCAAGAATGGTCAATGTGACATTATGCTAAACCCAGTGGAGATCCACACAGACAGGGCTTTTTGTGGTGTGTGGTGTCGTGCAAACTATTGGGGATTTTTTTTTCAAAGTTAAGGAGTCTGAAGTGTTATTTCTTACACGCCTGTTCTATGAAATCCCCATGAACAGCAACACTAAACCGCGCGGAAAATAAAAATCTGTTCCGCACATATGTGCCGAACGGAAATCGTTGACATACTACTTTTAAATAGAAGCGAAATTTCACTGGAATTTTCTACAAATCGTGCACCGCAATTACAATTTCAATACCTGGCGATAGCTGAAAATTGTATCCTGAGTTCCAATGTGTTCTATGTGCCAGTAGGCACATAGAACACATTGGGACTCAGGGGACGAAAGAGAACAAGGGTTCCCCTCGCAAGTCTGGTTGGCGACAATATTTGTTCTTTTTGTGGATAGTTGTCAAATAAATAATTGAGTGTATTTCTAATAATTGTTTTTTATAGACGTGAAGGCGTGTAATAAACACAGAACGACACGCGCGTGTGAAAGGGTTATTCGACATGGCACTTCTGCCATCGTGGAAGGATAAAACTCGAGGTCTGCGGCCTCTCGTTCTATCCTTCCGCGCTGGCACTCGTGCCATATCGATTAACCCATTTACACACGCGTGTCGTTCTGTGTATTTAGTATATGTTGTTAACAGATAGAAAAACTGAACCGAAGACGAGTTGTTTTCCTGAAACCGAACAGAAACCGAATTTGAAAAATCACAACCTCGCAGCCCCACCGAAAACCCCGTTAGCGTACAGGAGTGAATAACGACTAAACACCAACGGGGTGAAGTTTACACATAGACCTTGGTCTCAACTTCCGTGAAAAGAATAATTAGGCCCAATCACAGTTACAGTCAGTGGACCCCCGGTAAACCTTTACTTGTGTGTTGTAGTATGCGTTTTGCCACATGGTATGAATTATAGCACGCGTGGAAACCACACTCAGTGATTGTTTAGTAATAATCCACTTTCCGTGCACAATAAGATAAGATAAGATACGATAGATTTTATTGCACAACCACAACATAAATGGGTATGGCACATAATACAGATACATATAAGTTGCAATATGCTAGAATAATGCTTAACATTATGTATCAGTTCAAATCAATGGACTTTTAAACCACTTGACAGTATATAAGAGTTATGTATACTTAAAAACAGTCTTGTCACAAACTAATAATAATACAAAAACTAAATAATAAAATTATTGAGATGTATTCACACTAAACATCGCATTACTTTGTATGGCCGCACTGATTCTTCACCCACACAAAAAACATTGAAATACAAGTACAGCCATAAAATGTAACTTGAAGCTAAGTGTTATTACATCTTAAATATTTTGTTATTTACTATTCATATCAGTATTATAGTTAGTTTGATGATACAGTTTGTGTGCGGTCAATCTTCTGGGTTTTTAAAGGAAAGTACTCAAAATGTGGACTTTTAGGAAATCCTGCTTCATGTCTTTATCAAAACCAAGGCAGCGAATATTGAATAAAAGGTAGAAAAATGGAAATACGTTTTTTAAATGCATGCTTTACACGCCAAATAGGCTAACCCATCTAACAATATTCCGAAGTATAATAGTGCAGTCAAGGAATGAGACAGAACCCACGATGGTAGAGTGTGGGGGGAATGAAATCAACGATCCACGGTGGAGTGTTTCCAGTATTTCACGAGAGCCAACGGCGCACGTGAAAAATAGAAAAAGCTCCACCAAGGGTCGTTATTTCCTGTCCCCTGTACTCTACCCGAACTGTGTTCTGTTTTTATACCATGAATAAACATGAATTAAGCAGATGAAGCTGTCATTTCCTAAAGAAAAATAGCATCTTCGACGTTCTGATAACTTTCTTGCTTGATGGTGTTTTGTGTCGAAACATTTCACTCACGTCATAACGTCACTACGACTCATAACGTCCAATTAGCTGCGTTCTTACATGATATCATCTTCCAAATAACTTACTTGCTTGACAGCGCTTTGGGTCGAAGCATTTCATTCACGTCATAACGTCACTTCATCGAATGCAGTCGGGAAAATTGGTGATAACTGACATGAAGAATGAGTTGAAGCCAAGTTTTTGCTTGATTGGGCATAAATGACGAAATATGAAATTGCATTCCAAATCCTGACAAATTTGAGATTTTTTATCACATAATGTGTAATTTAAACTTTTATCAAACGAAACGACTAAAGCTGGACAGCGCTGTTCACAAAAATCGCCATCCAAATTTTAGTAATTTTAAAAAAAATTATTACCTAAAAAACCTAGTTTATAACCCCCTTGGAACTAGCTCATTCCAATAAGGGCCATAATCTATGTTTTCGAGTGAAGAAATGAAAATACTTAGTTATTCAGGAAATGTTTTCTGCAAATGTCGACTTCTATTTGTATAAAATAAACAGTCAATGAAACGTAAGAGAAGATTAATTCAATTCAAAGCCCGAAATCAACTCACTCACAACGGTACCACGTCTACGTTGACTTGTGACGCAATTCCCAAATTAGACGTGTTGTGAACAATGTTTTGCGTAATGAGCTATTTGATGGTGATTATGAGATAAATGAGAACACAAATGGTTCAACCCAGAAGTCTGTTGGTGGAAACCTTATAACTCAAGCAAGATTCCAACCAATGGACTTCCGGGTTCAATCCGGAAGTCCGTTGGTGGGAATCTTGCTTGAGTTATTGAACCGTCTACGCACTTGAACACCATCACACACTTACATACATATGGTTATACATAGTATAGCGTATGCACATACATTCATAATTATGGACTCGCGCTATTACGCAAAATCATTAATGTATTTATTTATATACTCAGTTGTGTTCATTGACATACTATTTACATATCCATTTTATGATATACGAACCTAATTAAATGTCAACTTTGTATTTTTTAAGCTGGAAAGAACAGCATTTTCTCTCCATAAAAAGGTAAAATGAGGCAATTTAATAAGTGTATCCAACTTTTCAGGAAAACGTTCGTCCCTAGAAAGAAAACCAATCAGATCTACCGAAAAAGCTAAAACAGAACAACTCTGAAAATATTTCTCCTGACTAAACATCACCTTGGCATACTTCAGGGACTTTTATCGCACTGACATTTGATCCTAACATTTGCATCATTTTTTCGTAATTACTGACTCGCTGGCGAAAACCTCACCGAAAACCCCAAGTAAACAATTTTTCCAGAAGTTTTCAACTCAAGTTTTAAAATTATTTTGCCTGTAAGCCACACCAGAGAGAATGTTCGTAAACTGGGGCATTAAAGAAAAGCTGCCGTTGTTCTAAATTCGAGCTTTGGGATTTACGTTTATAAATTATTTGTGTGAATCGTTATCGATAATTCACATCCTGCATTTTCCTAATTAACAACAAAATCCTCCAGTTGACCTCTAATAGGTCGTGAGTACTTTATTATTCTGTTTATCCCCATTTTACGATTGTTAATTCTACTGCCTGTGGTGATATTTTCAAAATGACATATTGATGAAGGATTTAGATAAGAAGTTGCTTAACAGTTATGCAACTGTTTTTCTATAGAGATTTCGATACGTTCAGAAATATGCGTACACATGAAGAGAAAGCTATTACAGGTAAACTGTTAACGACTGTTGTGCAATTCCCTCAGTGCAAGATTAACATTGCGCGTGACGAATAATAAAACAAAAAACAACACGCCTTGTTTATTCTCTGAAACACCCGGGCGTTTAGGGGTCAGTTTTGTAAAAACATGGAATCTGAAACCTTTCTTGTGCGGTACAGCCTTACGTTTAGGTGCTAGTAGGCCAGGGCCACAATCCATCAAACATTTAAGGTAGATTAGAAAATTTGTGGAGTAAACCAACCTGTGTTATATGCACAAACCAGTAATGCTGCAAACTGCACATCTTTGTTAATATTCAGTGTGTACCCTTAACCCTATGAAGACTAAAATAAAAATACCGAAATTTTAATCATCTGTTTTCTTCCATAATGTAACTAGGAATTTATCCAATTCAGTCTTGTTTGACAGAGCTCGTGAGCTCTGTCAAACAAGATTGAAGTGGATAAATTCCTAGGAATTTATCCAATTCAGTCTTGTTTGACAGAGCTCGTGAGCTCTGTCAAACAAGATTGAAGTGGATAAATTCCTAGAGGGTCAATATTCGAGGCAATCATTATCAACAAATTTAGGGCAAAGCAGTACGGACCTAACTTGTCAGCATTGACACAAAGTTAGTTGATGTTGATTGGGGCTTTTTGTTTTCCTTCGTCTTTGAATTCCGGAAATAACAGAATAGGTTCAAATTGTTTCGACTGTAAGAAAATGCACATGACAACAAACGGAATCTCGCACATTGAGGCAATTGTAATTACTGAGCTCTTAGAGCAAGACGCGGCCTTGTCTTTTATAGTTGCAACTGCAGAAGTACACGATCACCTCACAAACTGCATACTGTCCGTACTATAGCTCAAGTCTCACAGTGGGAGCCCGAGGAAGTGTAGCACTGTGTGTTTATTGTGGTAAAAAGTTATACTTTACTTGTAAAATAGATACGGTGATCAACGCCTGGAGTGGAAAGTTACAATTGGAAAATAAATAAATAAATAAATAAATAAATAAATAAATAAATAAATAAATAAATAAATAAATAAATATAGCTCATTTATATAAGTTAATTACATCATTTCCTTCCCAACATTACTGCTTCAGGTGAAAGAATAAGCCGGTCTGCCATTCAATTTAAATAAAACCTTCTCTACAGAGATAGTGATATCCACTTCTGCATGGTGGCAAGACCGAGAGTTGCACGACAAATCTCAATGTTCACCTGTAAAACCGATAAAATTGAAAGTTAGGTATTCTTGTTGAAATGCGTTATTGTCAATGACAATCCACGCATTTTAACTTTAATGGTGTCGAGAAAATCAGAGGAAAAAGGAAATAGCAAGAATGTTCTTAGAAATGAAGCTTCTTTAAAAACAGGGTTTGAATGCCAGTATGTTAGATACCGTTGGCAAGATATCAAGTACGTCTTTGTGCCAAATGACAGCTCCTTATCAGCGAAGTCAATTAGAGATAGAGAGTGCGGGTAGAGTGTGTTACAAATAAATACACACGGAGTAAAGTATCCGACCATGTGGCAACTACATCTCTGTATGAAATCAACAAAATTACGAGCGATGTTTCACCATTTACACAAGCAAGGTGCCAACCAATGGACTTCCGGGTTCAACCCGGAAGTCCGTTGGTGGAAACCTTATAATTCAAGCAAGATTCTAACCAATGGACTTCCGGGCTCAACGCGGAAGTCCGTTGGTGGAAACCCTGCTTGAGTTATTGAACCTTTTAAAAGAGTGTGAGAGTCACGTCACTATCGAGTGAACATTGGATGTCCTAAGGTTCTGTGCCTTCACTCTGAGGCAGTACGCTGTAACCTGAATAATAAACAGTACATGGCACCGACACAGACATGTATCACTTCGACAACACAGATGACTCTAAATATATACCAAAGAATACCAGTCTAAAATACCCATTGAATTGCTGGAAAACGAATCGCGTTGAGTCAGTGCTGGCAGGGTTGAATACAAAACATCTTTTTCCGATTGGGGCATGTATATTCGATAGACGATCGAATACCACAAAGCACATCCAGAAGGTTTTACTATCTTTGTTTGAATGTCCTAGTGACATCAGTTTGCGTCCTAGATTCTAAAGATATAGTTCGTTGTGAGAGGCTTTTTCTAAAACCCTGGTTTGTACAGGTTTAGAGAAACGAAATTCAAGCACTATTTCAGAAGTCTTGAAGGGCGTTTCATTCATTTTCAAGAACTATATTCTTTCGTGTTGTTATATCTGTTCTAAAAAAGAGTACCGTGACAATATAACTGCTCTCTGAACATCTCACGAATGGGTGAAAGATAAATCGTCAGATGAAATATTTATCTGCTATCCCACTAAGACACGTCGTATATGATTGTGTCCATGGTGGGTTGAATACACACTTTCCCATTGACATTTCCATTGTTTTAATTAAATCAGTTCGAATTTTGCACTTTACCTAATGTTTGAGTATCGATCTGCGATTTCCCTTGTTGATCGGTCTCCTTGTTGATTGGTTGGTCTCAAGTGGGCGACGTGATGGAGATCCATCGTGTTGACAACTTCGAGTACTATTCAAGGCAATGTTCAGTTTTCGAGCACTTTTCAAGGTTTGAAATCAATTGAAGCACATTCCAAGGCAAGAGCCAGATTTCAAGTTCTTTCATTTTGTGCATTTTCTGTGCGAACTGACAGAGGTATTTTTAAATGGCGGATATCTATTCCGTCCAGTGAGTGCACCAATGCTAAAGCATTGCAGGTGGCGCCATGACGTACTTAGGGTGCGATATTTCTTCGTAGAAGTACAAGTACCACACCTATCCTTCCAGACTGTGGCGGATCTGGAAAACATGCATCATCTTCGACTATGCATTGTGTCTTCCGAGGAAATTATCGGCTTCCTCATTGATGATTAGGCCTCTTTGAATGAAGCCAAAACGTCCTATCACCGACAGGTTAACCCTTTAACCTTGGTCATATCTCCAATCTCAGTTCAATGGCAGCAATTGAAAGAATCCATTTTCATTATTTGGGGGCAGACCAATTAATATTTTCAACCTGCAGCCCTGGGGCTGCACGTTGAAAATATTGATTGGTCTACCCACATATTCAATTAGCAGTCTTTCTATTAAATGAAATTATGACGCATCATGTTTGTAGGCCAGAAAAGCGGCCTATCGGGTTCGAAGAGTTAAAACGTCTCGCAACTGTCTGTCTCATGAGTGTCGAAAGCAAATGGCGATTTGCCAGCGTCAGACAGGAATGATCTTATATATTATATTTACCATGATGTAACAAGATATTTTGGGACAATATCATGGTGTCCCGCGGAACTTTTTTATTTGGGTGGGTTGGTATCGAAGAATGCTCCCCTATACAGGGGCATCGCTAAGGGGGTGGTGGTGAGGGTGTGGGGTGTAGTTGGGGGGATTTCACGACCCTCAATAACTTTTTTTAGTATGGCCATTTTCGTCTGGTTTAGAATCGACTCGCTCCTGATAGTAGTCGTACTTTCTTAGAAGACCAGATTTTATCCTTGGACTTTTTGGGGGCGTGGTGGCGTTACGGTAACCAGTTCTCGTCAGATCACCGAAGTTAAACAACGTCGAGCCTGGTTAATCCTTGGATGAGGGGTACTGCACATCGATGGTGTGCATGTCTTCAATCACTCTAACCCTACCTGTGCTGCGGTGAGGAGTTACGATGTTGGAGAGCTTCCAGCTGCTCGTCATTGCTCGGCGGTTCTCTCCGGGTACTCTACCAGTAAAGCTGTCACCGACACGATATGACCCTGGCTGTTCAAGTGTCGTTAAACCATAATAAATAAATAAATAAATAAATAAATAAATAAATAAATAAATAAATAAATAAATAAATAAATAAATAAATAATTCTTGGACTTATGTCACACACACAATCGATCATACAAGTGGAGGCCTTATTACTCAATTCGGCCTCTAGGGACAATGCAACAGTGCTTTGGAGTACCGATACGGTTAACTGATAGAGTGCTAAATTATTTTTGGTTATCAAAATTTATTCACAGGTCTTTGCCTTGTTACAATTTATGGGAGAGTGCCTCTTGGCACTCTCCCATAAAATGTAGCAAGTCAAATCCATACAGACGAAGTAATTTCACTTCAAAGATAATATGATGCACATCCACAGAATATGATGCCTTTAAGCTGAGCACCTGCTCTTCATATCAAAGCCCAAATATGGGCTTCCAGCACTCTACCAGTTAATACCAACCACTACACATATATTTTATTCATCTATAAATACATTTTAAAGACGTCTTGCGTTTTTTAACTATAAACTCGACTGACTAATATTCCAACTACATCACCAAGGCATGCCTTCGACGAAGGCATGTCTTGATGATGTAGTTGGACTGTTTTATCAATCAGGAGTTGAGCCATCACAGTCGATAAAAGTTACGTTTACATCCCAACTCGGTCATCTTTGCAACACTCCTACTTCTAAAATTAATTTCTAACCACTTAAAACACAGTCCCCAACAAAACGCTACCTAAGAAATAATTTCGAAAGCACAGGCAAAGTTTCAGATGTTGGACCTCCTTAGTTCTATCAGCTGAAATGCTGTTTCTCCTTCTTTTGTGTATTGGTATTTACGATGCGATTTATCGGGGTAGAACCCGAGTATGTGGAGATTTTCTCAGACAATTTTCCATCTTCTCACATTTTTAATTTAGCTATGCGGCCGCACCGCGACAAACCCTGGAAAACTAGTAAACGTCAGCCGAAAAATTCACATTCCACAACAAATACCGGTTGGGCAATTTCCGGTCTAATGGATTGCTTCTGACGCCGCTATCCTCCTTTTTTCAAAATGGCAACCTCCGTTGCAAAGCATTTTATTAATTGTTGAAACTATTACAGTGACAAGCAAGTGGTATTCGGAGATTGTGATGACAATTTCGCATATTTAGTAATCCCCAGCTCACCGACTTTACAAAAGACAGCCATAAAATCGTGACGGGGCGGTGGGGGGGGGGGGGGGAGGGGGGCGAGGGTTGGGTTACAGTTGTCCTTTTGGGCGATCTAAAGGTGTTTTAATTCATACTTAACACGCTCGAATCGTGACAAAAAATCCCACGAGCATTTCGGCTACCCAATTCTCGGCAGTTGCTACTGTGCATAATGTGAAACTTTCATTGCATTTTCACCTGCGTTGTTATTGTGGTGCTGATTTTCGGTCGTCAACTCAGCAAGTCAGCTGCATCTTTGTAAAGTGTGGACGGACTATATTGTTCTTCATTATTTTACACCTACGCGCTTTATCATTGATAAGTCCACCGCGAGAACAAAAAAAAAAAAAAAAAAAAAAGAAAAGAAAAACACTTGTTTCCTGTGGTAAAAATGTTTTTGGTCATACAATTTGCAAAGGGTTACGTATAGATGTCGTCGGGTAAGGCTGTTTTGAGTCTTATAGTTTGCGATGGGTTACCTATTGATATCTCTGAGTAAGGATGTTTTTGGTTGTATAGTTAACGATGGATTACCTTTTTGATTTCTCTGGGTAAGGACAGTTTTGGTCGTACAGTTTACGACTGGTTACCGACTGATTCCGCTTGGTAAGGCCGTGTTTGGTCGTACAATTTACGACGGGTTACCTATTGATTCTGCTTGGTAAGGCTGTGTTTGGTCGTACAGTTTACGATGGGTTACCTATTGATTCTGCTTGGTAAGGCTGGTTTTGGTCGTACAGTTTACGATGGGTTCTCTATTGATTCTGCTTGGTTAGGCTGGTTTTGGTCGTACAGTTTACGGTGGGTTACCCATTGATTCTGCTTGGTAAGGCTGGTTTTGGTCGTACAGTTTACGATGGGTTACCTCTCTGTTCTGTTATGGTATTGATCCTCTCCTTCCAACTTCTTACCACCAGTACTATGGTCATGCGATATTACCACTTTTCAAATGTAATGATTCACCCTTTACCTAACGAATCGACTCAATCCGAAGTGCTACTACATACCACTCAACACGCGCATCCCACTTCCATACTCCAATAAAATGACATATAATTCATATCAGTTCTTATGTGAATTCGCTTCCAAGTCATTTCACTTGGTCGTGCGCTTGCTTGAGGAACAACAAAAGCCAGCACCGCCCAGCAACCAAGCAAGGCCGGGGAAAATATGAACTTTTCAGCAGTGGGAGTGGTGTGAGAAAAAGATGACTTCTCCTGTCACAGACTGTGAAAGAAGAGCACTTCGCACGCAAACCATTTATTCTAAGTCTTTGACGTCTATTAGGTTATCGGGTCCATTTCGAGGCGGAAATGGTAAGTCGGAGCTTATCCTCGCTGTTAGACCACTGAATTATAATACTGCGTAATGAAATTAAATGAACTATAAAACAGCCAGAGGCTTACGTTTTTTGTTAATATTTGGGATGAAGTATAATTACTGGAGTCACCAATGACACCGACTCTTTACTTCGGCTCTATATAAAATCTAGACGTTCGATTAAAGTGCAGTTTACTGGAGACAAACACACACGTAACGGATACATTTGTCCTTCAACTCGGTATGCATAACTTTTCGCGTGAATCAGAAAATGTCGTATAATTCTTAATTTAATCCTTAGGATTAAATAATTACTGAACCTACACACAAATACGAAATAGATACCCCCAATTTCGGTGGAAACAATAGTGTACACAGCGGTACCATTCATACCCAGAACGCCACTCGCGTGTGAATGGGTTAATCGATATGGCACTCTTGCCAGCGCGAAAGCACAAAACGAGAGTTTTGTCCTTCCGCGCTGGCACGAGTGCCATATCGATTAGCGCTGGCACAAGTGCCATATCGATTAACCCATTCACACGCGCGTGCCATTGTGTGTTTATTACACGCCTTCACGTCTATAAAAGAAACTATTATTAGAAGGACATTCATTTGACAACAATCAACAAGTTATTTCTCAATCGGTTCAGTTTCGGAAGATCAATCGTCTGCTAATGTTTACAAACACATGTGCGATTTGGGGGGAATTCCCGTGTGCAGATTTATAAATGAACCAAACATGTGGTGTACGTATGTTTGTACTATCGTAGTACATACATATTTGAGCTAGTTCTATTTCAATTTGTTATCATTATACAGCTAATAATGATTGTTTGAACTCTCCCTTCAAAACTTTAGAAGTAATTCAATACACAAAGATGTTTTTATTTAGTTTATTGTCTTTGCGATAGCCATTAAAACACAATCTCTTCGTTTAAACTGCACGGCTTCTGTGATTGTTGGTCAAACGGAAATTCCAAGTGGGTGGGGTTATGTTAAGCTTTGACAGATGATGTGCTCGTCCAAAAATAGTCTCTCTACGATTTCTGTTCGGCACACGTGTGCGAAACGGATTGTCATTTTCTGCATGGTTCAGTGTTGCTGTAGATGGGGATTTCATAGAACAGGCGTGTAATAAAGGGCTGTTCCGCGGTGTCCCATTGGTTAGGGCATTGACTTTAAACCGAAAGCGATAGGTCAGCGATTAGATTCTGTGCATTGTGTCCTCGGTCAACTCATTTAATTTCATTTACCCACACGACGGCATGATGGCGCTGTGTTCTAAGAGGTACTGCACGTCGTACTGCACGTCGATGGTGCACACACCTTCAACCACTAATAACTCTGCTTGTGTTGGTTTAGCAAGTTGGGGAGTCTGACAGTTCTGGGCATCTGCTGGGCTTTGTCCACCAATAAAACTGTTCGACACGATCTGATCCTGGTTGTTGTAGTGTCGTTAAACCCCAATAAAGAATAAAACAACAATCGGTCAGCGAAGCGGGGTTTAAAGGGTAATCTCACGACTTAAATCACAGTTATAGATGTCAGTACCATATTACTTATTAATAACTTGTTGTTTCTGACCTTCACATCATACTTGTTGACATTCATTGGAATAGGCTTCTAGAGTTTGTGCAAAGGAGGGAATATAATCTGTGGTTCAGAGGAACGCAAACCAAAATCTGAAAGGCGGATGGAGGGGTTTTGTCGAATGGGTAAAGATTAATCATGGTGTATGTTTGCGTTTCTTCTCAACAGAGAACAAAAGACCTCTGAAATCAGGACCCGGCAAAGCTTCAAAATTCGATACGAAGCGAAATCGTCCCGATGAAAATGATTTTTGCGTGCCAAAGTGGAATATTTTAATGCCAAATGGAATCTGGCTTGTAAATCAGAACAAACCATACATCCACCTTTGAGTGCAACAAGGCGCCATCTGCAATGCTAAAGTAATGCAGATGGCGCCTAAAACTAATAAATAAATAAATAAATAAATAAATAAATAAATAAATAAATAAATAAACAAATAAATAAATAAATAAATAAATAAAGTAAAATGGACATTACTAACCTTTACAAAATAATTTCACTATTATTGTTTACTCACTGTTCATTCAGTCCGCATAAACCAGTAACAAATAATTTATTATTTTCCAGAAGTCTTATAAAAAGATTAAGCAAGATAAAAAAAGATTAACCCTTTACCCAACGAATCGGCCGCATCCGCCCCCGTAATATGCAAATTCAGCAGTTGAAAAAATATTATTTTTCAAAATATTTCAACAAAACCATATCATGTGACCCCTCGTTGGAACGAGCTCGTCGAGCTCGTTCCAACGAGGGGGTACATGATATGGTTTTGTTGAAATGTTTTGAAAAAATTGAAAAAATAAAATATTTAAAATAATAAATTTTGATATCGTCTGCGTTGGGTAAAGGGTTAATAACAAAGAAATACATTGATACGAATCAGATAAAATGGATAAATTGTTAATTCACTTCACCAAACGAATGTTTTTAACCCTTTACCCAAAACCGGCCAGCGCTATTCACAAAAATCTCCAGTTAATTTTCATTATTTTTTCATTTTTTTGTCTCAAAAGCATAGGTTATGACCTCTCTTTGGAACGAGCTCGTTCCATTGGGGGGGTCATAACTTATGTTTTTGAGACAAAAATGAAAAAAATTAGTTATTCAAGAATTTTGGTTGCAAGTGTCGTCTGCTTTTCATGTTTGATAAAGGGTGAATGCATTTGGCACCATTGGCAACCAAAGGCGTGAACACTTTTTATCGGCAATAATATTGAGACTGAAATGGAGAAAGTAAGTTGTGATGCGTTTTACAAAAATGATAAGCAGTTTGTGCAGATTTGTCTTGCAGAGGGTAAATATTTGACAAGAATACTAAGTGTAGTAAAAAATCGAATCTGCAAGAAGTATTGCATTCAGTTTAGGATTTTATAAAATCGATTATTTTACACGACAAAACCTGTATTGCATCAATTAATGGAGATGCAATGCACCATTAACTGCTTTGATCCGCATTAGACATGTTATTTTACGGGTTTGCGTTCATTTGTAACTAACTAACCTCGCATCGAACCAATACGAAATGGATAACCAAAATTATAATTTTACAGCACTTTATGGTACTAAGATGGTACGACACCTGATCTGGAAGGACATAGCCATTTGGGAGTCATCTCTAACCAATCTGCCTTTTCCCTTTCTGTTTTTTGAACTCATAGTACGCACATAAATTTTATAAATTTATTTCAGATAACCCACTCTGGGGGGCGTGGTTATGGATATGAAGATGAAGTGAACTACATACTTCACTGTATTTTATTTTTACCCCAAAGGCAAACCCTTAAGAATAAAATTACAACCAAGCATCTCAAGCTGAAAACTTTGTTATGGGGTAACCCTTCACTACCCATTATGAAGAATACCGTGATTTTTCATGTCCGCCACCAATATATTGAGAGTACAAATAGGTTAAGCAAATATTCAGTATGCAGATAACAGTTTTTTTTCCAGTTAAGAGTGCGGACACGCGGACCTGTTACTTTACCGAGTATTAGTACTACGCAGTTTACCTCAAAACATTCCGTGGCCTCATTTGGACTTTGCACATTACAAACTTAAATGAACTTAATTCGAAGTGAATGATTCGTATTGACATCAGTAACTTCCTTTTTACATCTAACTAAGGCGTTTATATGGGCTATGTCTATTCACCGATCCCAGTTTCATACTACGTGAAATGAAAATAATGTTCAACTCTTTTGGCGCGGAATAATCTGAGAAACAGAATTCATAGCGCCTAATATTCATCAGGAATTTTACAAAAAGTACAGGTTGTTAGACTAAAGCGTTATTATTTTGAAAGATGTTCTAATGATCCCATTGACAGTTTTTCAAATGATTTTCTGTATATATTTAAATGGCACCTTTATACTTTCAAGGGACGGTATCGTTGTTCGTGGATAGGATATAAATGGTGTCTGAAACATAGGAATACGTATGTTTGTTCAACCCTTTACACAACGAATCGGCCGCACCCCCCCCTCCCCCCGCGTAATATGCAACTTCAGCAGTTGAAAAAATATTATTTTTCCAAAAAATTTAACAAAACCATATCATGTGACCCCTCATTGGAACGAGCTCGTCGAGCTCGTTCCAACGAGGGGTCACATGATATGGTTTTGTTGAAATATTTTGAAAAATTTGAAGAAATGATATTTAAAATAATAAATTTTGATATCGTCTGCGTTGGGTAAAGGGTTAAAAGCACATGGAAATGGACACACTCAGTTGGCTAAAATGACTACTGCCGTACCTTTCCGCGGTCTGCGGTCTGTCGACTTTAGTCGCCTGTCGCGCCAAAAGAGTTCAAAAAGTGTAGGCATTCGAGTATGTACGAGTACTTAAGAACACTATAAACATTTTACAGTTATATTTTTTCCAGAATTCTATTTTCGGCTTGCTGCTATAACTTACTGTAGCGATATTCATTAGTCTTTTAAAACGCTTACGACTCATTTCAACCATATTGTAGAGGGCCCTGTGATTATTCGAAATACGAATCGAATCTCGAATTGGTTCTGCGATTCGATTTAATTCTTTTTCAAATTTGGGACATCGAATATTTTCGAATCCTTTCACGGGCGTGTCCCGCACTCAGAATTGTGCGTGGTAGGGTATTATTCGCATGGCCGTGTAGAGCATTTGCCTGAGAGTGAAACCAATCTGAACCTCGAGAAACAACGTGACAGCAACCGTCAATGTGTGAGAAATCGGAAGGCTTAACGGATAAATTGGAGTGTGGAACAGGCCCGAAGCTATTAAGGGGACCGGGTGGGCGGCGGGGGGAGGGTGTGGGGGGGGGGGCAAAGTTCCCTTATGGCCATCTCTGCCGAAAAAATTTAGCCCGTTTTACTAGAATTTCGATGCATTTTGAATATAAAATGGGGCTTATTTGGTCATTTTATGGCATTTTCACAATTTTTTATGGAATTTTATCGGAAATTTTCAAAAAGGTCCCCCCACCTATAATATGTCATCGGGGAGAGACTGGCTTCGAGCCTGGTGCTGAACTCGAACTGTATGCACTATAAACTGTAGGTCTACACTCCAGCTTTTGCATTTCCCTGGAAATAAGGACCGAAATTCCGGTAAATATTGGAGTTTATGCCTACAGCGAATAATAAATGCGGTTCGGTTCCTGCAACATGTCGTCAGTCACTAATAGACAGTTGTCATTGTCGTTCGATTCGAAATTGGATTCGATTTAGAATACATTGCTTGATTCGATTCTGGTAAACACAATTTTAAGAGCTTTATGGTATTGTTGCGGGAAAGGATCAGTACATCAACTGGCTACAGACCTTCTGCTGCAGCCAATCTTCTGATTCAGCATGAGTATCACATCCGAGTTCAATCTATTCCAGTATTCATCAAGGCCCACAAGAGGACACCATTCTGGGAGATTTTCAAAGTAATTTACAGAAAAAGATACCCGTAAGGGTTAATTGGTTTGTTTTGAACGACACATTCAACAGCCAGTGTCGCCGCGTGTCTGAAAGCGTGTAAAGGTATAACTTTCTAGTTTCTAGCGGAAATAGGGTCGTGGTGCGTTGGAAGCCTAACAGTTGGTGAGAAGTTGGTGCCTGTTTTTGGCTTCATTCCGCAGCGCCTTTGGCTGGTCCACTTTCTTAAAATCTGGGTTTGTCATTCTTGAAGTACGCCAGAAATTCAAAGACTGAAATACTGAGCTACTATAAACGGAAATGGCAGCACAACAGAAGTAGTGCAGTTATCTAAGTCCTCCACACTCACAAAAAGCCTTTCTCATACCTTAGCTCACTATTTTTCGCTTCAGTGTTATCTTAAATGCTTTTACCCCCAGACTGGTTTAAGCGGTGTGCTGGGCCCATAAACTGCAAATTTAACCCTTTACTCGCTGATACGAAATATCAGAAGTCCGAAAAACCAAATATTGCCCATATTGCAACTCTGACATTAACCAGTTCAATCTTGTTTGACAGAGCACACTGTGCTCTGTCAAACAAGATAAAATTGGTTACTTTTCTAAATGAGTTATGGGAACAATTATCTCCTTGAAATTTCGATATTTGACGTCAGTAACTTAGGGCTACAGTTACAGTTTATCAGCGCACCGCTTAAAATCAGTCTGTGGTAAAAACATTTTCGATGATACCGAAGCGAAAGGGGGAGTTAAATGCAATATGAGAAAAGGGCGTCATCACAAGGATACAGTTGGATTTTCGGGACTAAAGACTCAAATCCTACAAAAATGTAGGTTGCACGAGAAAAGATTCGGCAATTGGAGCAATGGATTCCACTGGAGATCCTGTCGGAAACTTGACTTGATCCTGATATGTTGTTTCTCAAAATATGAGGGATATCCCGGCTGGAAATGTCCCTCGGTGGATAGTGTCTCAGAAAATGTTCCCCACTGCATATATTATACACGACTTGTATTTGTTAAAGAAGTACGTAGCTTTCACTTCAGTAGCATTAATGATAATTTTGTCGGTAATTCCGTATTTCTTTACCGTTAATCTACCAATAATTGTTCAGTTCACAAGTCACTGAGTGCACAGTGACCTGGCATAATTGAAACACACACAAAGGATTTTTCTCCATCAATGTCTCTAAAGGAGGGATGATCTCGGGAGAGAGAACTGTTATTACACACATTGCGTTTCTGCAAAGGCTAAGAACTGAATGGTCTGTTTGTGCTTTGACTACCCGCTCTGAGTACTTACTCTCCATTAATTTGTATATTGTAAAATTCATCAACTGTTGTGTGTAATAATTTTAATAACCGTGATACGACAGATTACAGACTGAGGCTCAAAATTCAGTGTGGTAAGGCCATAAGTATGCAGCACGAATGTATATGCGATCAGTCTGTCACTTAATAAATCCACAAAATCTGCCAGGGGCGAAGAGTCATGGGTAGGAGTTTAGGAAGCTTACCCAATGTTTTATGGGAAAATGTGCAGGCATGATGGGTAGTCCTGTAGTCTTGGTAGAGACAAACACACAACTGAAAAGAGCAGCGATATTTGCTACAGAATCGTATTAGAATCGTATATTAGAATCGTATTAATTATGTTTGCCAGAAGGCAGAAACCCATTTAAAATATTCCTTTTCTTTGTCAGACAAAATACAGCTCTCTCTTAAAACGGGGTCAGTTTCATATACATGTAAAGCATCACCGCCCACTACTTGTGCACGAGGCGATGTTGTATATCATTAATATCTGTTAAAAACAGTATGTCCCCCCCCCCCTTCCGCCCGAGAAGCTATCTACGCCACTGAACGTTACACGCTACATAGGCACCCTCCTTCTCCACCAAAAAAAAAATAAGGAAAAAAATACACGCAAAATAATTGCCTATATTTATCTTTTTTTCTGGCAAGACATGAATGACAATCCTTCATTCATGTTGCAACAATGTAATTTTCTTTAATGATGTCCATTTTGCAAAGAATGTGATTGGTCGAGGTGGGTTTTTTTTATAACTCGATGAATAATTTTCCTGTCGAGTGAATGTTTTTGCTTTGTCACACACATTTGTCGAACTAAAAAAACATCAGTGTATCCAACAGTGCAATTCAAATGTAATTGCTCCAAGTGTGCTATTAGGACTTATGTGGGTTGTTTACACTAGTTTTTCTCCCCGGTATTCGAGACCGCGTGCATTTGCCAATGGTGAAAATAATAAATCTGCCATGAGCACAAAAGTTGGTATGACAGTAATGATATAAATGACAGAGACTATGGTCGCGTAAGGGTACATTAGGCCTATAATACAAGCGAACACTCCGAATTAAATTATAATAATTGAAATGAATTATCTGTCAATTTATCGGAGTATGAATGTGGGATGGGTGTATTAAGTTTTGTATGAAGTGCTACGCACTTCATACAAAACTTAACACGCCCATCCCACATTCATACTCTTATTTATTTATTTATTATTGTTTAAGGTCACATACTTCTGCACAATGGCTAATCATGTCACAACATGGAGATAAAGTCAAGGTCAGTCAATCGTTTATACCCCATGTTGCCTATTTTAGAGGACTCGCACCTCAAGCATTAGTGACTGGGTCCTGTTTTACCAGTGAAACAGAGCTTGTTTACCACAGTAAACAAGCACTGCTTCAGTTCCCGGGGTTCACACGGGGGATCCATACTCTTATAAGGCGACAGATAATTCCTTTCAATTCTAATATGAAAGAACATTGGAAGAAATTTTAATGTTATAAGAATGTTCATCGTCTACGTCACGGGAAGCTTGTGTTTGGAAAATTTATGAAACTGTGGACTATACATGGGCCTATGGTCTGTACGTTAATAGTCCAGGTTAAAATGTCGTAGAGTTGCCTGTCTCATGTTGATGAACTTTTGAAACATTGGGACATCATTTAAATTTTATCAAACGAATCGTCCGAATCCGCTTCGGTAATTTACAAATTGAGCAGTTGAAGAACCATTAACAAATTCAACAGAACCATATCATGTGGCACTTCATTGGAATGAGCTCGTGTAGGGTCACGTGATATGGTTTTATTGAACCGTTGTGAAAAATTAGAACAAATAAATAAATAACAAATTTTGATACCGTAGGCGTTGGGTAAAGGGATTTGATAGTGTACTAAAACAAAGCAAAGTTGCGGAGGATAAATATTTTTGGCTTTCTCAACTACAATGGAAACAGAGAAATATACGAGGCATTTACACTCCCAATCGAGTAGTTTTATCCACATATATCTATTGTGGTCCAGTCTTTCTCCCATCCTGATCCTTTCCTGATTACTGAGTTTCAAACATTAATTAATCTCCCTTTTTTAAGACCAATTGATCGACCGAGTTTTGTTTGTTTCTAACCGAGTGGGACCAGATTGAGGATATATAATAAAAGCATTTGCCAGGGTACTTCTAGTTAAAAAGGAGGGGTGTCACCTTCCCACCCAAGTAACTGAACAACCCATTCATAGACCTTTACCTTCAAATATCGAGTGGGTAAAAGTATACGAACATTTTCTTGACCATCGCCGCGACATTAACCTTAAATGAGGAACTAATGGGCCGACGTGTCCCAGGGCGAGTAGACCCTTCCGCGCAACGAAACATTTCTACGGAGATGATAAAGCTTGAACCTCTAGCTGGACTGAATCACATACTGTCCATTTATATGACAGATAGTTGTTTATATTCATAAATGAATAGTCGATCATTCACACAGGCGGTGATCACCTTTTTCGCGTGTTGAGTGAATCATGTGTTACTGATGATCGATGAGATTACATTAATGTACTTGGAATTATTCTCAATCATTCTCTTACCGTTTAAGTATCACGTGTTAAATTCTAGGATATTGATTGGTTAATTTGAAACATTCTATTCAGCACATTATCAAATGGACATTGACGACGGAAAGAGTATGGCTAACAATAAGAATGAACTGAAATAATGACGTTTTCTGGGAAACTATAAGTGATAACGACTCAGTAACAGTTTTGTCTTTTTGCACTGAAAAACGACAAAACCCGAAAAAAACCAGTATAAGAGTTCAGTGATACAAATTTATCCTATTGTATTTCTTGAAAATAAATTTTTTAATTAAAACTAGATGTGACACATTTGGTTCCCGCGAGCAAACAAAAAGTTCTGAGAACTCATTTTCTGAGTTTTCACATCACAAACAAAGTTCAAGGTCAATTACTCCGCGAAAAATCATCCGACCGAGACCAAACTTGCATTCGGTACCTATGGCACATTTAAAAAATCATCAGCCAAGTATCTCAATGTGTGGTGAAAATAGTCCGGGAAACTGTTCTTTCAGAATTATGGAATGACGGACGGATAAGGGTAACACTCTATGTCCCCGACCATTTTATTGTCGGGGCGTAAAAATTAGATATGCTATATCAAATGTACACCCCTCTGTTGATAACTTATTTTCTGTAGTGTTGTCTGTTCAGGTACAGTGCCCGCGCCTTCCGGCGCGGGTACTGTACCTGAACAGATAACTTAACGGAAGAAATATTCCCCCGAGAGCATAACATGATAGAATAATAATGTTAGTCGTTTTTCAATGTCAGTCAATACGCAGTTGATGTCCTTTAGTTGGATTTGTAAACAGTTCTGTGTTATATATATGTGTATACCAAGTGAAGCTGATCACCGTTTGACACCAACGAAATTGAGTTCTCACCTTGCCATTGCTCTTATATCCTGAGATATACAAGGTGCCATCAAGGTACTTCTCAAATCTCAGGTTCTCCCTATCACAGAGGCCACCCCCAAACCCCTCTTGCTCTCACCTCTTTATGCCATTTTGGGTTGCATTTCACCGTGGATATTTATCTCTCATGATTTTTTTCTCCCAGTGTTGTCCATCTGCTAGATCTGAGATCTCTTTTATATAGTTCTTTATTAACTTCCTCATTTGCCCAATCCACGCTACCTTGATATAAGAAGTCCAATATTTTGAAACATTAGTTTACACTTTCGGTTATTGGGGAGTTTTGACCAAATAGTTAAGCTAAAAGAGTTTCAAAACTCTATGCTGTCTTCGTCCTTCATCCACGCAAGGTCACCCCTGATTACTTCCAATACAAGGGCGTTGCCCGACACTATTATCTATCGACATGCATCGTTCTACAGCATTTCCAAACTCTTTGCAGCCGTTTGGTTTCGGGGTTTCACTTTCGTACCATACCCTATACTGGTACGTAAACCATTTCCCAAATGCTTTTCCCACAAAAACTTATTGCGGTCGCTCCTCCCGAAAAGTTTCAGTTTATTAAGAATTCGTTTCCTTTTCATAGTTAATTTATTGGTGTGGTTTCAATAGATGCCTCTTCCTGTGATGTTTTATTGATCCCAAAATACTTGTAGTCAACTGCCTCTCCCACACTAAAATAGTTCGGCATCGAAATGGCCATTTTGAGGTTAATTTTGCAATATCGGGAAGTAGAAGGTTCTTTGGTCGTTTCTCGAATAACTTTTCTTCACTGAATCCGAATTTGAATGATACAACACTGTAAACATTGGACAACTAGAGAAATTCAAGATGGCATCCATGATAGCCGTCAGAAGCTTCCAATATTTCGTCATAATATGGCCCAAACTCGCATATTTGTAACGAAAATTTTGTAACCAACTCACCACCCAGTGGTGATACATACAGTCCGTGGAGGGTGGATTGTAACTAAATCACCCGCGGAGTGGAGTTATCACCCAAACTATAACTTTCAAATTTTGTACACATCGACAAAAAATACAAGCATTGTTTCAGCCAATGGACCTCCGGGTTTAACCCGGAGGTCCATTGGCTGAAACTTTGCTTGTGCTTGTTATACCTTGCAACAAATTTGCAGTTATTGCTGGGTGGAATCTCCACTCTGTGGGTGATTTAGTGATAATACACTCTCCACGTACTGTATGTTGTATAAGTTTTACTGCTATATCGCCTTCCACTAAAATGTTAGGGGTGGACACTAAAAAGTTGTTGTGCATGTTGATTCCATGTGTTGACCTCTATCTGTGACCGTGACCTTGGTGGGTCGGTCATGAATTGTGTACACACCGTCTATTGGTGGGGCGTAAATTGTGTAAGTTTCACTGTGATATATAAACTAATTTATGAAAACAGTTTTTTGCGGCCATCTGGAACGCCATCAAAGAGTTACCCTAAAAACGACCAAAAAACCTTTACTTCTCGACATTGCAATGTTATCCCATCAGGCTGCCGGATTATAAGCAGCTTGTTGTTAGTCTCCGGAATAGAGAACATGTTAGTTTCCGGAAAAGAGAACGTCCCTACTCTCCAACTTCGAGTATAGGATCCACTTTGTGGTCAGCAGGTATAACGTTGCTTCTGTGTACATACATAAGGAACCTTCGGAGTGAAACAAAATTTGTGACGGTAATGATTATGGAAGCAAGTGACGTCGAAAGTATTCATGCATCAGTGATAACAAGAAGGAAAACGCAAGGTTTTGTTTATTAATGCCTACCATCCTTGAGAGCGGTTTGCTTCACCATAGTAGACATGAAAGATTTCGCTCGGCGGGTGTCTATAGGGATGCGTGTTATTCTCCATGAATCCCGTGTATAAATTTATTAAAAAGGATATTTTAACCCGACGGGTGACTTTAAGACATTTGTCTCAGTTTCATGCTATTTAAATATCAGAATCCTCAGACTTTAGGCTAAATCAGACAGCATGACCCTAAAGGCTGCCGCATGAAAATATTAACTACACTACCCCACGTGTAAGCAGTGGACTCCACAAACTTGACGTGGTTTATATGATTCTGCAGAAACAGCGTTCTGAGAGTTAAACGGCATCGAAGTTCCGTGACAATATAACTCTCCTGTCACTTAGTTGATTGGCCCCTGCCTTATAAAAATTAATAGAATATATACGCATTTACGTCATTTCAATTTTTTCCATTCAATATCCTCGTTTATCTCTACGGGATTTTCCGAATCGGGGTTCATTAATTAATTACTGCAGAATACAAGACTCAAACAATAATAAACAATAATATTTGCCTGCACGAAATGGGGAGATAGAGACATTCGATTTAGCAGAACAAGACGCAGCAGGCTGCATATCGATGGCAACATGTTATATTGGCCTTCTGCGCATCGTTTCCTTGAACATTATCCATAGGCAAATCCGGTACAAGTATGCGGATTATGGTATAAGCCATTTCTCTTGCATCGCCACCTATTGTAAGTCCATCGAAGTATCATCATGTTCAAACATGAATGAGGTATATAGGAAATTTCTTCAAGCCTTTACCTAACACATCGGCCGCATACGCCGCGTAAGATGCAAATTCAGCAGTTGAAAAATATCATTTTTCAAAATATTTCAACAAAACTATATCATGTAATTCCCTGATTGGAACGAGATCATATGTTTTTTGGTCCCATGTAATCGTTCAATACACAATTCTTCGTGTTATGATTATTTGAAAAACAATATTTGCCGGTATCCAGTAGCGTAAATAAGAGAGGGGCTTAAGGGTTCCCCCAATAACTTTTCCAGCAGTAATTGTTTTGTCTGGATAGGAAATCGCTTCGCTATTGCTGATAATCATGTACATTCCAACGTGACAAGATAGTTTGATACTTGGACCAAATATTCCAACTTCATCATCCCGACATGACATCGACGAAGGCATGGCTTGATGATGTAGGTGGATTATTTCATCAGTTGGGAGAAATCCGGTTTGCACCCTCAATCAGTAATCTTCGCGATGTCCTGCAGGTATGTAAGCTGTGTATAGAACAAATTATTCATTTGGATGGTCATTACATTAGCTTCCTGCATTTAACCCTTTACCCAACGCAGACGATATCAAAAGTTATTATTTTAAAAATTATTTTTTTAAATTTTCAAAAGAATTCAACAAAACCATATCATGTGACCCCTCGTTGTAACGAGCTCGAGGAGCTCGTTCCAACGAGGGGTCACATGATATGATTTTGTATAATAATAGAAACAGGTGTCATCAAACACCATAATGATGACAAAAATGATCATGACGACGACCACAACGATCACCACTGTCACGATCGCGATCGTGGCCGTCATGACACCATGATCACGAATATGACCATGGCCACCATGATCACGATCATCACCACCATCATCATCATCATCATCATCATCATCATCATCATCAGCATCATCATCATCATCATCATCATCATCATCATCATCATCATCATCATCATCATCATCATCATCATCATCATCGTCGTCATCATCATCTTTTACTTTATCCATTTCATAGGGAAATGTGGAATTAAATTTACTTTAATCGATCGCTTCCATCTTACAAACTCGAAATTTAGTTGACACAATATATAATAAGCCATTAAAGCTGTCTACTTCAGGTATGTGGGCGACTGCTGTGCCAGTATCTAGTGTATAGGTTTCTGTGGTAAATAAAATTAGGATATTTAAACTATTAACCCTTTATACAACACGAGGGTCCTAGCCCTAAAGAATTTAATATCTACAATTCGAAGAACACTACGGATACTTCAACAGATATTCAGTAAAACTATAAAACATTTCATTCGGCTCATTAATCCGTCTGTGGTGACGTGTTCTCCAAACTAAGTTTATATTTATTCTTGCAAATAGAAATGTTCAGTAAAGGGTAATTAACCCAAATATCCTGTCACAACAAAACTAAATGGCTATTTCTTATTTAGTCTTGAGAATCAATTTAATACATTTTGAAAGATTAATTAACTAACATTTTAGCGTTTTTAGTGTTAAATAGTTCTTACAGTTTAACTGTATTTGGTCTTTTATAGTAGTATGGTTTAATGTAGTGTTTTCTTGTCTCCTGTAGACTAGGGCAGGCCAATATAATATGGAACTCATCCCCTATGACCTCCTTATAAAGTGTACATAGCCTAAGACCTGTATCCACCTGATCCCAAAAACCTGTTTCTATGGGTAGTGAATGGTTGCGTGTTCTAAATTTGAGCATGGAGACGGCCAGGTTATTACTAGGTAACAAATCAATATAAGACTCCTTGTCAAAACTAAGTTTGATAGTATTATATAGAGGATATCTAGTGTTTTTGAGTGGATACCGAAAATTATCTCATGAGTGACCGAGACAAATGTTTATTTTTCGCGAGCGCTTGCGCGAGCGAAAATGACCATTTGTCTCGGTCACAAGTGACATAATTTTCGGTATGCACTCAAAAACACTAGATTTTCTGTTTATTATACGCTTTTTATAAGAATCTGATAGTTCCAATCGTTTCAACCTTGAATTGATGCATGAAAGTTAACAGTGCATTGAATCATTGAAACGCGGAAGTGATTTGATAGATATTCGGAACAGATAGCGTCTTGCAATCTGATTCAGCTGGTGGGTTTCTAGTCCAAACATGGCCTGAAAGTTCGTAATATAAGTTTTTGGTGAAATGAAATGTTTATAAATTAACTTCAAGAGACAATTGTTCAGAATGATCCACAAGAACCCACACAATACAGATGCATCAGACACTAGACCCTAATCCCACACTTGGAGAAAACACGGACTGCACGAATGACGTTCCATATCTGATTACCTCTCACCTGCCTTGTTGATACGAAATTAGGACATATCACTCTCTTTCCCATCGTCGCCAGTTTAAATGATTTGAGAATATCCTGATCAACGATGGAATAACATTTTACATCATTGTTAGCTATTCGGGACAATTTGAAGGACTGTTTTTGGATGGCTAGTTGCTTTTGTGGTCTATTTAATAGCGAAGGGGGAGGAAACATTTCCACGTGGAGCTGTTTGTAAATATCAAGCTCCATCAATCACAACTGGGGGTGTATTTGCATGTAGTTGGGTCAGTTTTAAACTTCTGATAACTTACAGTATGAGACGTACTTTGCTAACTTCATGCAGGGAGTAATATTCTGTTGAAATATGTCCTTTTCATTGCGAAATGAAAAGAAATGACGAGAAACAGGAAAAGAAAACAGTCAGGGACGAAGTCATGCTCGATCCAAGAGGGATCTGCCCCAGAAGAAGATTAAATGCAACATTGGTGTCAACAAACAATAAAGGGGACAAAAACGGACACAGTGAGAGCCGTTCATTTACAATTTTCCGTACCTACACAATAATATAATAACACTTTGGCCAGCCGCTGATTTGTCGCGGTTCTCGGACGATAAGGCCTTGGTTACCCCTGTACTCCCAGCTGCCTCCCTATTCCCATGCTTCTCCTCTCCTCCCAACACTCGTAGACGAACTGCTTGATGACATCCCTTGTCCCATTCTTCCCAATCTCTCCGATTAGCACATTGACCCTCTCCATTGAGTCTCCCCCTAACCACATGTCCTTCATTCTCCCATCCCACTTCCCCATTATTCTCCCAGTGAATCTTATTCTTTTAGACTGGTACTTTGAGCATTCTAGAAGAAAGTGTTCCAGGATCTCCACCATGCCCAAATCACACATCTGGCACTCCCTTTCACTGTCTTTCCCAATTTTACCCCTCAGCTCCAGGGATCGCGACCTCATCTTGAACAACAGTGACATTAAACTGTGGTTTCGTGCGTGTTTACTACAATAGCAAGCTGACGGAGTGTTTGCGGCTTCCACATGAAGCAATGCCCTTTCATTCCAATAACATCGAGTTCATTCATCTGAACAATATAGTGACCAGTCCGAAATTACACAAATCATTTCTTCTGTTCTCTGTGGGAAGTATAATTGCTATGTTTGATTTTACAATGCATTTTGCTAAGAATATCTGATCTTGCGCATGTAAACAATACGACATACTGAAATGCAGAAACGCATGTTTGTGTGCGAAAAGAGATTGATCCGCGTCCGCGCCAATGTTTTGTAAACATTCACGTTAACCCTTTACCTAACATGAAAAGCAGACGACACTTGCCAAAAAAATTCTTGAATAACTATTTTTTTTCATTTTTTGTCTCAAAAACATAGGTTATGACCCCTCATTGGAACGAGCTCGTTGAGCTCGTTCCAATGAGGGGTCATAACCTATGTTTTTGAGACAAAAAATGAAAAAAATAATGAAAATTAATTGGCGATTTTTGAGAATAGCGCTGGCCGGTTTTGGCCGTTACGTTGGGTAAAGGGTTAATCAAATGTTTTGCAGTGAGAACCAGCGCTCATACAGTTATTGACATATTCTAATATGACAGAAAAATACCGATTTACCCCATTAGATTTATTATTTATTTATTGGTGTTTAAGATCACATACTTATGCACAATGGCTAATCGTGACCGTGACAGTTTTACGGGTGGAGGAAGCCGGAGTACCAGGAGAGAACCACCGAGCAACGACGAGCAGCTGTCAGCTCTCCAACATCGTAACTCTGAACTCTGCACCGCAGCACAGGCAGGGTTAGATTGGTTGAAGACATGCGCACCATCGACGTGCAGTACGCCTCAGTACACAGCGTCACCGTGCCCCCATGTAGGCAATCAGGGTGAAGTGTCTTGCCCAAGGACACAACGCGGTTGCCGCAGGTGGGATTCGAACCGAGGACCTCTCCGCTTGCAGCCTGCACCTCTACCAACTGAGCCACCGCGCCCCTCACCCCCCCCCCATTAGATTCAGTATTATTGAATACCTTCTCTCTTGTCTGTTGCTGTCAAGTTGTTATGAGGAATTGTGGGAAGGAGGACGACATGGCCTCTCTCGTTGTTGTTCCTCGAATTTGTCTTTGTAATGATTACATGCCAAATGTGGATTTCCGAAATGAAGAACATCTTGGATGATGGAGTTTTAATAACATATTGTTCAATCGGGGATGAGGAAAAATGATCCCCTGGTTGTTAACCCTTTACCTAACCTGAAAAGCAGACGACACTTGCAAAAATAATTCTTGAATAACTATTTTTTAATTTTTTGACTCAAAAACATAGGTTATGACCGAAACCAAATTTTCACCCATGTTTGTGAGTTAACCATGACTTTAACACAAAGATACCAGTGCCTGTGATTTTGTGTTTGGAAAATCATCGTCCCGAAAAACTGTACACGTTCGTGTGGGCCTCGTTTAACCCTTTACCTAACCTGAAAAGCAGACGACACTTGCAAAAAAAATTCTTGAATAACTAATTTTTTTCATTTTTTGTCTCAAAAACATAGGTTATGACCCCTCGTTGGAACGAGCTCGACGAGCTCGTTCCAACGAGGGGTCATAACCTATGTTTTTGAGACAAAAAATGAAAAAATAATGAAAATTAATTGGAGATTTTTGAGAATAGCGCTGGCCGAATTTGAAAACGCAGAAACTCTCATGGAGCGCAGTGACTCAATGGTTACTGCATTGGACTTCAAACCTAAAGATCGACGGTTCGATCCCCGCCATGGGTAACTACGTTGTGTCCTTGGACAAGACATTTAATCCCGATTGACCATGTTGGGGCACTGTGGCGCTGTGGTGTACTAAGTTGTACTGCACATCGATGGTGCACTTGTCTTCAACAAATACTAACCCTGCTTGTGTGGAGTTAGAACGCTGGGGAGTGTGAGAATTGCTCGCTGCTGCTCGGTGGTTCTCTCCGCGTATTCCGGCTCCTTCCACACTCTTGTTTTCATGCAACGCAGAATATGCTCGACGAGCTCGTTCCAACGAGGGGTCATAACCTATGTTTTTGAGACAAAAAATGAAAAAAATAATGAAAATTAATTGGCGATTTTTTAGAATAGCGCTGGCCGGTTTTGGCCGTTACGTTAGGTAAAGGGTTAATAAGATATTTAGGAAATAGATACCGTGAAAATATAATACTAGCACAATTTTCGAAATGCCTTGTTCGCTGAAATACGCCTGCCGTTCGATTGCCGACGTCACGACGATCATTTGACACCTCACACGACTGTTTCAACCAAGTATTTGAATTTTAATCCACTTTCAGGACATGTCCCTCATTTTGTACACATTAACTGAACTATCTCCTTAATAAAATTATTAGTAATTTTTGGGTCGAACACTCTTTACTTTCCAACTCCTCTGACCCTGAAAAACTAGGTTACATTTCATTGAGTTACTTTGTAAGTCGGTCACACATTCCACAACCTCACTACATTGTGGCCGGATTGATTGGATTTCTTTTGTTGCATAAGTGTGTGTGTCGCTAATCGTCTTACCAAGCGTATCCGTTTTGTTTGTTTGGACTTTCAGTTTTTGAATGTCTCGTGCATTCTTAGCGCAATTCTCCTCTATCTTGTTTACACGAGCACCCAATTGGAAGATTTTATTGTCAACAATGTCTATTCTGGCATTCAATTTGCCGAACTCCAATTTAATGTCATCAATGGCACTGAGCTTCAGATTAATTTTGTCCAACATTACAAATATTTGCTGCAAATTCGCATTTACATATGCCGACACCGGAAAATTAATACTTGTCATAATTGATATATCCAAGATCTCTGTTGGGTCTACCCATAGTTCGTCAAGCTCCACAATTGAATCCTTACCAACTGACACATTTTGACCACCATATTTATCAAAATTACCCTCCTTCAAAATGCCTCCTGATTTTAATTGAGACTCACCAAACAAACCATTCAGCAGCTCGCCATTATCCTCATCGCCGTCATCACTCAGGATGAAAAGACTTCTACCAACTGTCTCCGGTAATCCTGTCAGAACATGGTTTTTATTATACGCTAAGCGGTAGATTATCGAAGAAACTGCGGATAGATAGAAATCGTATCACCCACTCTGAAGATATAGAAATTTTCACTTCACGGTATCAATCAAAATGGCGGCTTTCAAAGCATCACTTCAAGGTGAATACGAGTCAAATTATCACTGGAAATGAGCAATTTGTTCTAAAAACATATAATGAAAAGTAAATCTAGTGTTTTGAGTGGATACCGAAAATTATCTCACTTGTGACCGAGATAAATGGTATCTTTCGCTCGCGCAAGCGTTCGCGAAAAATAAGCATTTGTCACGGTCACTTATGAGATAATTTTCGGTATCCACTCAAACACACTAGATATCCTCTATTTATCATGATTATCATTACCACTGTCGCGATCACTATTGTCGTTATCCGCCATTGATGTGATCCTACGAGGTGGAGGCGGTGTGAGTTCCGAGGAAGCTTTTCGTTTTGTTTCTCTCTCCATGAATGCAAATAACCAAATTCGTTAAATTCCACAATCTGTGGTTCTTTATACAAAGTTCCATTGTGACAACAACTCTCAAGAATATCTTAGTAACTTCTAAAAATGGTATTTTCATCACAGCGAAAATCGCTACATCCCATCACTCGAGCATGCGCATAAACAGATATAATGGAAATAACTTTAACCCGCGGGTGTTTGCTTTTTAACCCTTTACCCAACGAAGCGCCCGCATCCGCCCACGTAATATGCAACTTCAGCAGTTAAAAAAATATTATTTTTCAAACAATTTCAACAAAACCATATCATGTGACCCCTCGTTAGAACGAGCTCGTCGAGCTCGTTCCAACGAGGGGTCACATGATATGGTTTTGTTGAAATTGTTTGAAAAAATTATAATTAAAATAATAAATTTTGATATCGTTTGCGTTGGGTAAAGGGTTAACCTTTGATTCCCCAGTGCCTAAAACTAAACAATATGAAAAAATACTTGTGGCTGAAATTGTTTTGTAAAACCACAGACATCAAGAATAACAAGTTAACCCCACTACCACTACCACTGACGACGACTTCTACAATAGCAGCAGTAACAACAACAAGTATAAGGCGAAAAGGAATTCATTAATTGCAATTCGTGACGATTATTCTGTAATTTGTGTTTGGAATAATATTATTGCGTCGTCCGTGGAAATACTGACCATCCCTGGAAAGTGACTGGCCCGTGGAGGCCGTACTGTAGCTAAAATAGCATTAGTGTGCCTAACTTTGGTGAAAATACATATTCAAACTGAGTGACAAGAAATGATATTCGAATCCACTGGTCAAAGCTTCAGGTACACCCCGTAGATTTACTCCCCGACACGAGTGTGAGCCAAAGCCCCTTGTTAGGAACACATATGCATTAAAGTCAAAAGACCTCAACCTGTAACTCACAATTTATAAACTACTATTGGGCCCACCATACAAGTACGGAAAAGACACTTCCCAGCTGGCGGGCCGACCTGTGCAAGAACGGAAGAATACCCTTTGCATATCATGTAATATTCAAGTGAGAGAATCGAAACTAAAATTCTAGCTGGACGGAATAGACGGAATGACAGTCGTTCCTTCCATATAATAGACATGTACACTGCAGACTGTATCCATATAATATACATGTACACTGCAGATTGTAACTTTTACATTTCTTCTTGTCCACCCCTATATTACGCGATAATTTGCTCTGTTACATGTACAACATAGTTGGTGCTCACGACATGAAAAAAAATTAATGACGCTCAACATTGTTGCTGAACCTCCCCATAAATGTGAAAATGAACTCGCCTATTGTCTGTAGGTGGTGTTGCGAAAGACAACCCTTTTCCATAACATAGTATTTAAAGGACCAACCACAGGTTATCCGCTTTAAAATACACGACGTTCAAAAGAGATGTAGACAGAACGCGACGTGTGTTTGAATCGGTGTGTGTTTTACATAACTGGTTGGAATGGCGTGATCATATGACTACCCGATTCCAACTCGTTATGTAAAACACCCACCGATTCAAACACACATCGCGTTCTGTGTTTATTACACAACACATGCATTAAAATTCATTTAAATAAACAAATTTTAATTCCGATGTTTAAACCCAAAGGTGAAGAGTCTGTTTGTTTTGACTGAAGCTGTACTGATCAAATGGATCGATCAAAAAGCAAAACAACCTTTTCGGTACCAGTGTTTGTTGAAATTCGTATCGCTGTTTCTCTTCGGCTGGTGCCCATTCACGCCTAACCATTTGGTGGCTATTACTGTTAGTAAAAATATAAGTACAAATTAGTGCAGATTTGCAAAACAGCTGGGAGAAACATTTTTGAAAGAAGTTCGAAGCATGTCGAGATGTACGAAGATTTACCAAAATAAAGTTGACCAATTTAGATATAACGGGTCCACAAAACGAGACAGCCACGGGACTGGGTTAATGTTCTGGTTGGAAATGATTGAGCTTTTTTAAAAATGTTATCTCATTTGTGGTTAACTAATTTTGTTGTGGACCGACTTTATTTTGCTTTGGACGTTTTCATTTCCACACTATGCGAGAGACTGTCGAAAACTGTATACCGAAATTTGGAAAGTTTTCGAAGCGTAACTAATGACTCGATGGGAAAGGAACAAGTATGAACGGTGTTGGGAAAAAAGTTCCGGCTTGCACATCACCCATTGAATACAGAATCAGTTATGCCATAGCGGCCATTCCGTTAAATACAAGGGTTTAAAGTGGAATCGATGTGAAATAAACTGTTTTACGATTTTTAAAGAGTCATTGACGGCACTCGACAATAATTGTAAAAACAATATTTTATAAACAGAAACTTGCGTCAAGGCAAGGAGATATTGTGTGATTGAACATTGCATTAAAACTCCAAAGTGCACTACCATCACGTTTCATCAAAACTAAAATAGACTCCCAATGCTGGTTTAGTTTGATGGTTGAGTGTTGGAAAGCCATATTTGGCTAAAACCGAAATACTCGTTCATAATATTTTTGACAAGTAAAAAGAAATTCGGATGTAATTGCTGCTCTCCGACAATGTAAAATCAGATATGATCAAAGGAGTTTGATTGAAGGTTTTATTCAATCGGCCTCTAAATATCTGAGAAGTAATTGAAAAGTAAATATAAATCGGATTGAAGAAAGGTAATGGACTTTGGTAAATGGAGTCACCCTTAGTTTTCAGATCACAGCGTTGTTTATCGATCTTTCAGTATAATTTCCATCTCGGTGATAACTTGGAGGTTAGTAGGGTTTTCAGGTTTTCGTTCCTTCTATACTGGCGCGCGTGTGTGTGTGTGTGGGGGGGGGGGGGGGGGGGTTGTGTGTGTGTGTGTGTTTTCGATGGACACAATCATGTTTTAAAGGAGTGTTTAATAGTTGGTTTCGGATCCTCAGCCGGGTTGAATCCTCGGCAACCCCACCTGGCAATTAGGAGCTCAACACCTAAACCATTAGACCATTGCAGCATGAAAGTGTGGAACGCGCTAGCTACAGTACGACGAAAGTGCTGCGGCTGGCCTCATACGAAGACTAACACGAGGCTGTGTATGTTTTTCGAAGGACACAATCGTGTTTTAAAGGAATTTAGAATGTTGGTTTCTGATACCCTGCCAGGAATCGAACCATCAGCCATCCCGCCTGGCAATCAGGAGTCTAACATCGAAACCACTAGACCTTGCGCACCGTCAAAAAACGATAGCTGAAATCTACCTTTTTGGATGAAGTTCACATGATTACTTGGTTCACCTTCCTTTCGGCAGCTGCATGAAAGTGTGGAACGCGCTGGAAACACTGTACGACGAAAGTGCTGTGGTTGGCCTCAGACGAAGTCTGACACGGGCCTGTGCGTGACATTTTTCTTCAATGTAAAGGAACTTATTGAGAAAATAAATTCGTTTGCGCCTCAGGGTGTATCAGTTTTCAAACCAATTTATTTATTTATTTATTTATTTATTTATTTATTTATTTATTTATTTATTTGGTTTAATGACATTTTGGACATCCATGGTTAATAAATTGTCCACATGGGGGTACGATGATGCCGTATACTAATGCGTACTGCTCGTCGATGGTACGCATATCTTCAACCAGTCTAAACCAGCCTGTGCTGCAGTGCAGAGTTACGATGTTGAGGAGCTGGCAGATGCTCGTCGTTGCTCGGTGGTTCTCTCAGGGTATTCCGGCTTCCTCCACCCGTAAAACTGTCACCGACAGGATATGACCTTGGCTGTTAAAATGTCGTTAAACCTTAATAAATAAATAATAAATAACACTGGCGCGAGCGCACCCTATCAACATCAGGCTTAATACAGGATTAGTTCAGAACCACATTATGTGGACCGCTATTTGTTTCAGTAACAAAATGGTCGAGAGTCAATATCAATGTTAGGATACCCTCCGATAACTTCACGGTGTAAAGATAGGGCCCTGCACCGCTAAGCGATACACTAAACCTTCGCATCACTTCAGTGTCAGTTCAGGTCTCCAACCCAACAGGGTTGTAGGAGTGAATTATCACTGAACCTCCCTACGAATACAAATCTGATAAGGCTAATTTAGTAAGTGCATCGAAATGGGTACTTGCGCAAAATTGTCTAGTTTTGAAATTGGCCAATGAAATCGACGGAAGGCTTTATTTATCACTGATTAATATGAAAGCAAAATATCAAATGTTTTAAAGTGAACAAAACGGACGAGTCATATGATAAACGCTAATACAGGGTTATTTCACAAAATAATACTGGGCCACATTTTCATAATTTGCATAATTAGAGTTGGGAGCTTTCATTGGTCAATTTCAAAACTGGACAATTTGATTGGCTAAACAAAATACAACTGGATTACATTTGCATAATTTCAGTAGGGAGAAATTAAGTTATCTGTCCTATTTAGGGTGGGTTATATTGTATTAATCTTTTACCCACAAGAAAAACGCCATTCATTTTTTTTAAATTTTCACTTTTTGCTTCCAAAACATAGGTTATGACCCCTCATTGGAACGAGCTCGTTGAGCTCGTTCCAATGAGGGGTCATAACCTAAGTTTTGGAAGCAAAAAATGAAAATTTGTAGTTATACGAGGATGTTTTTTCCAAGTGCCGTCTGCAACTCAAGTTTGGTGATGGGTTAAAAAGTCATACTAAGTGGCTAATTTGTGTGTGTGTGAGTCATATGATAAATAGAATATGAAATGAGTGTTTTTCTCATATAATATTTATGAAACTCGTCGGAATTTTCCGTTTGCGCTCGCCAAAACGGAAAATTCTTAGACTCGTTTCATAAATATTATAGGAGAAAAACACTCATTCCATATCCTCTTTGTATGTAATTTCGTCAAATTCTCAAAGCAGTGCAAAATCTATTGGAATATAATTCTAGGGCAGTTGATATATTGCCAATTATAGGTAATGGAAATAATCGTAAATTATGACGATCTTGGAGGTTGATTCACGGTCGGTAAGTATTACAGCGGGAGGGACGTTTTGCTTATTGTAAAGTGTTTAATCCTTAATCCCTTGAACCTGGTATGCATAAGTTTTGCGTGAAACAACAAAACATAATACAGCAATACTTTGCGTAAAAAATAAATAAGCGGTGATGGCGTATGAGGGGATAACACTGTGTACCAAACTGGGTGGGAGACGTGGTGATCCAATCAAACATCAGACTGGACCAGAGGATCCATGGTAATTCGACAATGTAACCCGACGGGGCTGAAGACAAGACAAACTTACACATTTCCTTGCATGTGAGTAGTATATAAAACGATTTGCCGATAAATTTCTATGTTTACCCTTCACCTCACACGAAAGGTTGACGACACTTGCAAACAAAATTCTTGAATTGCTAATGTTTTTAATTTTTTGGCGTTTTCGAGAAAAAATATCAAAAAACAGTGAAAATTGAATGGTGATTTTCTGAATAACAACTTAAATTATTAAATTAAAGCAAATCAAAAACCTCAGTTTTATAATTGATTCCAAAACATGTTTGTTGTATTGTATACAGTACGTGGAGATTGTATTATCACTAAATCACACACAGAGTGGAAATTCCACCCAAGCAATAATTGCAAATTTGTCGCAAAGCCGAACCAGCACAAGCAAAGTTTCAGCCAATGGACCTCCGGGTTCAACCCGGAGGTCCATTGGCTGAAACATTGCTTGTGTTTTTGTTGATATGTACAAATTTTAAAGTTATAGCTCGGGTGATAACTCCACTCCGCGGGTGATTTAGATACAATCCACTTTCCACGTACTGTAGCTTTTTTTCACTTTATGTAACATTGTTGAATGGTTTGTAAGAGAAATAAACAAACTGAAACCAGTACATCCAGTATTCATGCGGAATACCCGTGCATATCAATAAATACACAGAACGTCACACACCGTGGCGTTCTGTGTTTATTACACGCCACTATGACATAGAATCCATCAATTTAAAAATCCGAACATCACACGGTTCTGACAACTGCTTGAAATAAAAAAAAAACAATACTCAGGTGTGATTGGCAAACACGTGTGGCAAATCAAATTGTGTCCAAATAGGTTATTTGTTCATATTTTAAGATATTAGCTGCCCCTATCTGAGATATATTCGATTCAAAGTCAAAACTTGAGTGTTATAAAATCACTCGCCATTTAGTTTCGTTCATTTTTGTGGATTTGAACCAAAAAAAAAAAATTCCAATGAATTTCGATTTATCGGCTGTCATCACAGATTCTGAATTGTTCTGGGCCAGAATGCAACGTTTCGATTGGCTGATTACAAAAAATGGGCTGATGAGTTTACTTCTTTTGACTGATCCAGGCTTGGCAATTTCAGGAGAGCGATTTTTAGCTCTCCTTACTGCCCTCCTGGAAGAATTAAGGAGAGCGAAAAATTGCCCTTCTAAATATTTTGGTCTGGGATGATTGAGATTACATGTATTATGCTCACATTAAATTTTTGTTGTAAAGCAAAAATGTAATTTAACTTCGAAGTCACATAACATCACGTAATTTCATTTTGAAAGTGGTTTAGTGGTAAGAGGTAATGGCTGCAACTGTGTTTGGGTATGTACTTTGTATACCCAAAACGCAGTTGCAATCATTTGAAGTAAAATGGGTCACAGCAATATTTTTTTTTCTGTCAGTTTCAAGTTGAACAACTGACATCACAGTTTGAGGGGTAATTATTCAAGGAATATTGACACTATAATATACTACCATTACTACTATCCTGTCACTTGAAGCACTTGCACCAGGATGTGATTGTAGATTCAAGCAGACCTGTTGTCCAAGAAAGTCATAGGCCTACCACTACCACCTTCAACCCCCCTTGGTACACACACAGGTCTTGTCAAGTGTGTGTTCGGTTGTTGAGTGAGACATCTAGATGTCTAAGAGATTTCGCTTTACCTTAGTAAAGTTAATAAAATCACTGATGTTGTCTGTTGGTTTCAGTTTCAATGAGTTCGTTCAACTGGATACTTAAATTACTGTGTAAAGCTAATTGCTCTCCTAAGCTGATTGAGGCGAGTGATTTTTTTGCCCTCCTGCATTTTTCAGAATGCCAGGCCTGCTGATCCCTTGCATCAGGTGGAAAATTAGTCCGTCCACGGAAAGCCGTATAGAACCATTGTTCCGTTTGGATTTGTAAATATGGAACTGGAGGAAAAGTAATAGGCGTTTAATTGTGAATTATTATTGGAGTGGAGGAAAAACATAACCTACCCGCTCAAGATCATTTGACCTAACACAGAATACAAGTGTCATGTACGATCCAATGAGAACGGAACCCTTATCCACACCTGAAACGAGAAGAAATCTTTCAGCTATCACAGATTGACCTCTTTGAATCAGAATTTCTCATCACACGATTTTACGACCTCAATTTTCAGAATCAGTACAACATTGTCTTCCAGGAGCAAACCATCGCTACTTACGCTGAAGACACGTCAGTAAAACCATTCTAGGATCTCGGCTATATTCAACTTTAGTCAGTGAATACATTATGGCGTTGGAACATTCATTACTTCACGACTGCGAGACCAGTATAATCGCTATGATGATATACAAATTAGTATTTTCAAAAATCAGTCTGGACAACATTTTCATCGTTTTTTTTGCCTCCAGAGTTTTCGTCAAGAAGAATATTAATACGATGTTGTCTTGGCCGCCGAGGTCTAGACTCAATGGAGTTTCCTCGGAATATCCTTGTGTACACATACACTGGATAGTCCGGGTTGAATCCAGAATACTTAATAGTCACATCGTAGCTGACGCCGCAGCACGCTATTATATCAGACGACGTTTGGGAGAGATGAAAAAGGACAAGGTGGTGTTCTGGACACATAGTCTTACAACACTGATCTCAAGCCAAATGGATTGCAGGAACGCGCATTGCTCCTTAACCCTTTACCTTACGTAACGACCACAACCGCCAGCGGTATTCACACAAATTACCATTCAATTTTCATTACTTTTTAATTTTTGCGTCAAAAACATAGCTTATGGCCTCTCATTTGAACGAGCTCGTTGATTTCGTTCCTCTGAAGGGCCATAAGCTATGTTTTTGACGTCAAAAAATGAAAAAAAAACATTATTTATTCAATAATTTTGTTTGCATGTGTCGTCTGCTTTTCATGTTAGGTAAAGGGTTAACAGAGAAATGTCCCGCCTGCCACCATCTTAGTTCCTATGAGCAGACAATGTTCAGAACAAACGTTTTTCTAGTGAGTGTTCAGCTTCCAGGCGCTTTTTAAAGAACATAGTGTGATGCCTGCGAAAAACGAATATGTTTATCGCGTCCAATATTCACGATAATGCAAACTTAATTTTCACAACATAATTTAATTATTACTAAAAAAAGCAAACGCTAATATTAGAAAGTTGATAGCGTATTTCGTTTTACAGTACGGTCGCCGTAGACTGGTCATTTTCCACGGATTGGCAACTTTTCCACGGACGCAATAATATTAGATACCAAACACTTACAGTACGTGGAGAGTAGATTGTAACTAAATCACTCGCGGAGTGGAGTTATCACCCAAGCTATAACTTTCAAATTTTGTACATATCGACAAAAAACACAAGCAATGTTTCAGCCAATGGACCTCCGGGTTTAACCCGTAGGTCCATTGGCTGAAACTTTGCTTGTGCTGGTTATGCTTTGCAACAAATTTGCAATTACTGCTTGGGTGGAATCTCCACTCTGTGAGTGATTTAGTGATAATCAACTCCCCACGTACTGTATAGAAAAGCTCATCAAGAATGTAATTAATGAAGCACCGGGTACAGCCCGGTGATTCATTGATTACACTTGTGCTGCTAATGATTTTTATTACCTGGTAAACGCATGAGTGGACATCACTGCCCCCGCGTGGATTACGACCAGCCCACTGCGGCGGTACTGTAGGCTCTCGATTGATGCGTTTCTCCAACCTACCATAAATCTGAGGCATAATCATGTGCCTTTATGGTGTGACTTTCACTCGTTGACCGCGTCGCAGTTTTGACTCTGGATTAAAGTAACTGACCAATATTTCATCCTGAGAAACAATTTTCCACATGAAGTCTCAAGTATTCACAGTGAAACCTTGTCAAAATCCCTCTAGGAATGTTCAGTTCTGTCGGCTTCTGAACAGGCGTCAATGATCAAGGGTTCATCTTGCCAGATCTTGTAAAAGCAGATTTCTACAGAGAAGAATTACTATGTTGTAGCATTGCTGGAATGGTAACATGGAAAACATTTTGATGCAGCACAACTATCTCTGAGGGCCTCAAACGTTTTAACAAACAGATGTGTTGCATTAACTTGTATCTTGTGAGCCATTCATAAAATCTTCGTGATCTCGTTCTAACAAAAGAACAATAACTTAAGTGTGCGCATGGTTACAAATCCGGGCAAAAGAGAAGACATGCTGGTTTTTAATTTTGTATGAGATACCTCACGGTCGAGTGCAAATGGTTTCTATAACCATGGCAACTTGATCCGCCATTTACGGACCTACAATAACGTTATCTGGTATCGAATACAATACTCGGAATGCGGCGGAAGTATTTCAAGTAGCGCCTTTTGTTGGTAGCAGGAAAATAATGAACCTTAGTTCGGTTCACAAGTGCAATATTCATATGCAATTGCACTTGTACTTATTGGCTTTTGCAGTAGATAGCCGACAATAACTTCGGGTGCCCTTGTCTGTATGTTAGGGTAAGTCTCCTATCTACTTCTGTCTATATTACTTCGTTTACACAAACTTATGTCTAACCTTTCAATCAGCAATGCGTGTATTTTGGCGATAAAATAACAGTCATGCCAAATTGTGGTGCCAAATGCTGTATTTCCGGTGCCAAAAGATTTTTATCAGTGCAGTTGGCACTACTGGTACGCGATAGCGTGAGCTCTGGTAGTCAGGAGTATGAAACGCAGTGATCCATATCCGTGTACATGCTCTAAGTGGTGCAATCCAAACACAGCTGAGGTGCAAGAAACGAAAGCTGACTATGGTTGTCTATTTTTATACCACCTGTCTGTAGTATATGTCAAGTTGCGAAGGCCGTTCTACTCTCCAAGACCAAATTTACCCTTGCTATCACTGCCCGGATATTTACATCAATATGTATTCCATGCCGATCAGAAATTTATCTTTTGAAGCATTAACTGCACTGATCTCTATACAAATGAATTGCTGGAACGTCAGCGAAAAACGTCGCAATTCAATCTGCCGTACCCCAAAAATGTCGTCAAGGCAATCAACGCCGCAACTCCTCCAAATCAATAACGTTTGATGAAGTGGAAGCTGTTACGCTGTGACAATCGTCAAGTCAATCAAAAAACGTGGTAACTCCTCCCAATCCATAAAGTTTGATGACGTGAAAGCTGTTGCGCTGTGACTGTAGTCACAGCGTAACAGCTTTCGTTTCATCAAACATCGTGGCGTTTACCTAGCGCGAAAACTGGTAACACTGTAAGAACATTAAAATCTCGAATTTGTTTTTGACAGTAATAATTAAAATATATTGTAAATATTCAAGTTGAGTTGTTATGGAAGATGTGAACATTATCATGATCAATATAGTCATTTTTACAGACGTCAGGGTACACTCTTTAAAAAATGATCGACGATTACGAGGCGTCGGAAACTTGAAAAAAACATTTTTTGTTGCTGTTCAACTTTATTTATAACAACTTCCGTCCCTTAAAATGGCGGCGGTGGAGACACTTTTCTACATGTGACCAATGAGCGTTCAAGCAATCCAATTGAAAAGAGATCAGTAATTGACAGCGACTTGAAACCACCCAGTAAAGTACAGTTCTGTTTTAATTGTTCCATGATCCATTATATAATCTTTAAGCACGTCATGCCAAATGGAGTGTTATCTTTAGATCCCGTCACTCAGTATCAAATGATAATACGCGAGATCTCCTACATGCCATGTTTAATGTGAGACATTGTTTGCTCAATGAATGCCTAATGTAATGGAGCAAACATAACGTATGTGTTGTGACACGTTCTTTCAATAAAGCTCTATTTCCTTTCACTACTGAGTGTTTGACGATATGAAAGCATAGGTGTAGCTAATTAACCCTAGATAATTGTGATGTGATTAGAATAACTATTCTGAAATAATATTAAACTTGGATAATATTATGAGTTGACAATGTCATCTTACCTTCGAGGCGTTTACGATACGAATAGGCCGATTGTTTATGTTTGATAATTGCTTGGGGGATTGACACATCTACAACAGAAACCCTCTCCTGAGATCTTGGTGCAGACTTCGTGTAATTGCAGCCGTGGTGGCAATTTCGTCAAGAACTGTGTAAGGATCTTTAGCCTAGGAGTATTTCTCTCTCTCACCGCACATGATACAACTAGTTTACTGTCCCCGTTCGGCAGGACGAGATTCTGTGACCGCAGTGCAACTGCGCAATTGTTTCTGCCAGCGAGTGTTTGGATATCTGAAAGTCTTTCCCGACTGCGGTTTGATCTAAGAACCTCTGGCGTGAGAGGTCACCGTGTTTATCGGTTTGGCTACCACTAAATAGGTAGAGCTTCAGGGGCATTTGATACAACGATGATTTGGAAAGGTCGGAATATAAATATACAAAAGCGACGTTCGTCTCTAAATAAAAATAAACCATTTAACACTCGCATCTTCCTCCAATGTAATTTTCAAATAAGGCAAGATAAGTTCTTTCTGCCATCGTGTGAAAATATATGACATTACATTAGAGTCTCGCCCTAGTCACCAAGGGGATAGCGCCGGGACCTATGGTCTCGGTGCTGTGTCCTTAGTAACAAGCTCCCGACAGTTCATACGCATGAATACACATCACCATATTGGTGATAATGCACATACCTTATTGGACTTTAACAGATGTTGCTTGACTACCCGAACATTTTTGTGGCCATGTATTTCTCCTTCAACCTCTGCACAAAACAGACTGCGGAAAATATCCAAAATTCCATTCATAAATTACTAAACCATGTTGCGGTACTTCATGGAGTGAGGGTTATGATATTTGTTGCACACACTTCACAATTTGCTCTATTGTGGTAGAAAACGAATAATTTGTGTACATAAGATTACAATTCTTGACGAGTGAAATCCTGAAGTCTACGTATTAAAATTATACTTATAAAATTACCCCCCATCACTAGTATGTAAAGATGGAGGTGTCATTGTTATGTATAATCCTTGTACAGTAGAATCCTCTCAATTGAATATCCATTTTGCCTGTGAAAATTATTCAATTAACAGGAGTATACAATTAACAGGGATTTGGTCAGTGTCTTGTGTTCTGGAGGTAAACTGAGCATTTATTCTATTATGTCTTGTTTGACAGAGCTCTTAGAGCTCTGTCAAACAAGATATAATAGAATAAATGTCTGTATTGGATTATGAGGCCAAAAAGGTTGATAAATAAGGGGAATTTGGTGCGTGTCACAGCAATTTTTTCGACATATTACAAAAATTTATATACAATTAACAGGAGTTTACTCTACAACCCATATGCAATTAACAGATCAAATTTGTACTGAAGGTATGGTAAATGGTTTTGTGTTTGAAAATTATATTCAATTAACAGGGATATACAATTAAGAGATATCCAATTAAGTGGGCTCCACTGTACTGACACGCCCATTTTTATCATATATGAAGGACCAAGAAATATGCCTGCATGTGATGAGGTTTAATAAGATTTATGATAAACTTGTAACTATATTATCCCATTATTAATTGTTGGAAATAGTTCTCCGAGATCTTCCAGCAGTTAATCACATGATCGTGTTAATAGTTGGCATGCCAGAACACCATTTTGTAATACGCGACAGTAGACGTGATCGCCAGTATAAGTGTTAAAAGCCTGACTTTTTTTCTTTGATGTGTTTCCTTCATACTTCTTTGCACATTATATCTGTCAGGATTTTCTACATAACTGGCGGAACAGACATTGCAGACTGTCTGCGCGCTGAACTCGACACCTTCAGGCGACATCTTCCCATTAGATATTTTCTTATTACGCGGTACGTGTTTATAGGGTGTTTCAAATGACACGTAAGACCTTCTGCGAGTAATGACAGAAGTCGTGACATTTGTTCCATATAATATTGATTGAAAATGTCTAATGGATAAAAATAGAGAACACTGTGTATAAACATAGAGAACAGAGACAGTACTGTCAATATTAAATTTCAATTTATATAAATAAAATCAGAATTCGATTTTAGATACACGAGAAGTTTCAAAATTCGATCCGATTCGAAATAGTCCCAATGACTCGATTCGATTCAATTCGTGACGCATTGGTTTGTAAAATTTCGAATCGCCGAGATATTTTTAAAATCCTATCAAGTGTCTCCTTGTGAACTTTTCTTCTGTCATAGGGTCTCCTTTATTGGAGACCCGACGATAGAAGAAGAGTTCAGGGAGATTCGGCATCCGAAAATACTTTTATTACACGCCTGAAATCCCTATCTACGGCAACACTAAACCATGCGGAAAATGAAAATCCACTCCGCACACATGTGCCGAAAGGAAATCATTGACGGACTATTTATTATTTATATATTTATTTATTGGTGTTTAAGGTCACATACTTATGTACAATGCCTAATCATCACCGTGACAGTTTTACGAGTGGAGGAAGCCGGAGTGGCCGGAGAGAACCACAGAGCAACGACGAGTAGCTGCCAGCTCCCCAACATCGTAACTCCACACAGCAAAACAGGCAGGGTTAGATTGGTTGAAGACATGCGCACCATCGACATGCAGTACGCCTTGGTACACGGCGTCATCGTGCTCCCATGTGGACAATCGGGGTTAAGTGCCTTGCCAAAGGACACAACGCGGGAGTCCGAATCGATCGCTCAGACGGCCACATATCCGAGGATTAACCGGGCTCGACGTTGCTTTACTTCGGTGATCTGACGAGAACCGGTTACCTGAACGCCACCGCGCCCCGAGGGGCTATTTATAAATAGAAGCGAAATTTCGTTGGACCTTTCTACAAATCGTGCACCGCAATTAATATTTGAATCACTAGCGATAGCTAAAAATACTAACATGGGTTCTCCTCGCAAATTTGGTTAGCGATAAAATGCGTTCTTTTTGTTGATAGTTCGTGCCCTGAGTTCCAATGTGTTCTACGTGCCAACACATTGGAACTCAGGGAACGAGTTGTCAAATGAATTGCTGAGTGTCCTTCTAATAATTGCTTCTATTTATTTATTTATTTATTTATTTATTGGTGGTTAAGATCACATATTTATGCACAATGGCTAATCATGACCGCGACAGTTTTACGGGTGGAGAAAGCCGGAGTACCCGGAGAGAACCACCGAGCAACGACGAGCAGCTGCCAGCTCCCCAACATCGTAACTCCGCACTGTAGCACAGGCAGGGTTAGATTGGTTGAAGACATGCGCAACATCGACGTGCAGTACGCCTTAGTAGACGGCGTTATCGTGCCCCCACGCGGGCAATGGAGATGAAGTGTCTTGCCCAAGGACACAACACGGTTGCCGCAGGAGGGATTCGAACCGAGGACCTCTCGGCTTGCAGCCTGCACCTCTACCTACTGAGAATTGCTTCTATAGACATGAAGGTGTGTAATAAACACAGAACGACACACGCGTGTGTCGTTCTATGTATTCCGTTGAAGAATATTCTGCTTTTTTGACTGACTTCCTCAAATAGACGCGTCGCCGTTGAATGCATTGTTGGGAGCGTATGCAATATTGACAACTTAACCCTTTACCCAACGTAACGGTCAAAATCGGCCAGCGCTATTCTCAAAAATCGCCAATTAATTTTCATTATTTTTTTCATTTTTTGTCTCCAAAACATAGGTTATGACCCCTCGTTGGAACGAGCGCGTCGAGCTCGTTCCAACGAGGGGTCATAACCTGTTTGGGAGACAAAAAATGAAAAAAATTAGTTATTCAAGAAATTTTTTTGCAAGTGTCGTCTGCTTTTCATATTAGGTAAACGGTTAAAGAACAATGAGATTCGAGTCGAATCTCGAATAGAATCTCACCGAAAATAGAATCTCACCTCTCTTCAGCTTGTAAATATTGCACCCAACAACCTAAGATATTGTCAGTCTCAATTCCAAAAATATATTCAATGGTGATTCGTCTGTTTGGTCAAATGAACCCCAAAAAGGAGAATATTCCAGAACGGAATCGATCGATATATATTGGTGTTTAAGGTCACATATTTCTGCACAATGGCTAATCATGACCAGGACAGTTTTACGGGTGGAGGAAGCCGGAGTACCCGGAGAGAAACACCGAGCAACGGCGAGCAATTGTCAGATCCCCGACATACTAACTCCACACAAGCAGGGTTAGCATTGGTTATCTTTGGGGAAAATCTGATAAATTAATTTTGAAAATAATAAATTTTGATATCGTCTGCATTGGGTAAAGGTGTTTCTCTCCGGGTACAGGTGCACCATCGACGTGCAGTACGCTTTAGTACACAGCGTCACCGTGGCTCCACATGGGCAATGGGGATGAAGTGTCTTGCCCAAGGACACAACGCGGTTGCCGAAGGTGGGATTCGAACCGAGGATATCTCGGCTTGCAGCCTGCACCTCTACCTACTGAGCCACCGCACCCCCGAATCGATCGAAGTAGATTCGAGAATGACAATTCCCTGAACTCTTCTTCTATTATCGAGTCTCTTTACAAGATACATGACAATAGAAGACGACTCCAAGAGGGAAACACTGTAAAGGATTTTAAAAACATCTCTACGAATGATTAGGAATTTTCCGAATCAGCGTGACTAGAATCAAATCAAACCGATTCGTCGGGGCAATTTCCAATCGAATTCCGAAGGTTCGCGGGGCCAACGTATGATGGCCTCAGGTTGTTAGTATTAAGATTCATAAATATGCAAACATGTCCTGAAATTTGGTTTAAATGAGTAAATACGTTCAAAAGCTACTTGTTGCGTTTGTCCAAGTAATTCGAAACGAATACGTGTCAGTATTAGAGCTCTACGGTATATCGATAAACCGATATATACCGGTATTCAAACCAATATCGATTGAATACCGGTGTAATTACAAAACTATCGGTTTATCGTCATTATTTATTTACCCACAATTTAATTTTCAAGATGTTTTGAGTTTATTAACTGCAGTCCCGAATCAATAATATTATCCCTTTATCCAAGGAATCGTCTGCTTGTGCCCTCGTAATATACAAATTCAACAGTTGAAAGAATAATTTTCAAAAATTTCAACAAATCTATATCATGTGACCCCTCATTGGAACGAGCTCGTTCCAATGGGGGTCACATGATATAGTTTTGTTGAAATCTTTGGGGAAAATCTGATAAATTAATTTTGAAAGTAATAAATTTTGATATCGTCTGCATTGGGTAAAGGTGTTTCGAACCGCATCATCAAGGCATGCAAATTCGTTCCGACTGTGATGGCTCGAGTCTCGATTGTGGTACTTGTGTTCATATATCTGAACAGTTTGCGATATACCGGTATACCGCGGTATTTTTTTGAATACCGATACCGGTATTCAGTTTTGAATATCGTGCAGCCCTAGTCAGTATATCGAACTTATCAAATCAAAACTACAAAATAACAAAAAACACCATGACTAACATTATAGCTCGAGAAAACACCAAACGCGCATGACAATTGGAAAACATTAATAAAAGATTAAATTGGTATTTGCAGTTCACTCGCGCTCCAAAGACACTTAACAAATATTGCGAAAATAAGAATGAATCACGAAAAACAAAAGGATATATTGTACTTGTAAAAATGACTAACGACTACCTTTTTGAATTAGCCCACGAACAACCTTTAACCCATTTACTGCCACGCCCACGTTAGCCATATATGCATATTGAACTATTAATAATAATAATAATAATAATAATAATAAAACTTCGGTCGGCCGCTGATTTGTCGCGGTTCTCGTATGAGAAGGCCTTGGTTACCCATGTTCTACCAAAAAGTATTCTACTCCCCTGAATCCGCATATGTGTAAACAGTGGTAAATATGACAATCTAAATTATTATAGCGATCCATGGGAGAAAAATGAAAAACTTTCATTTTCCACAAATTTCATTTTTTTACATAATGGACGGTTATATGATCAAATATTTTATAACATACTTTTTAAAATGGTATCAAATACGTTTTGTGAAAATTAGTTTTTAATGGTTTCATTTTTGTTTAAAATTTTCACTTTTTATCCTAGTGCATCGCCTTATGAATTTGTTAGAAAAGACTGAGACGTGTAACTTCAAAGTCCTAAACATGTGCTAACTCCTAATGAGAAAATTTGGACGGACATAGATTTGATTAAAGCAAAAATTAATTTTCTTGTTCTATAAACATATTTTAGATATGTTATTGTTTCAATGGTTCCATTTAACTGTGAAAAGTGATCCTTTTTCTCTATTTATGACCTTGCGACAGATAAAACTTCTCCCCCTCAGATACAATTACATGTCAAATATGACCGCATGCGCTTTGGTGCGTGAAAAGTGACGGGAGATAACTCGAAATGCTCGCCATTACTACAGGAGTAGAAATAGTTCAATATGGAGGACCTCCATGAACGCCTCTATGCGAGGAAGTGTAATAAAATTTATGACATTCTTGAAACTCTATCATCTGATTAATTGTTGGAAAGGGCTCTCTGAGCCCTTTCCAACAATTAATCAGATTGCTGGTTGGATCTGCGCATACCAGAACGTACAGATAATCATCATAAAATATGTGACAATAGTCACTTTCGGCAGCGTTATAAGCAGGCGAAGTCAACAGGTTGAATGGGTTGAAATTTTAAGCCTAGAGCGACCATCAGTTGGAAATTGCATGTCGTATGGTAGTAAATTTCGTAATATTTCTTCCTGGGCTATGACGGTTTCTGAGAGATATTCAGTGATTTTTCAAGCAGTTGGAAAATCCTCACTCAACAGAGGAGGGTTACATTTGGAACTTCAGAGAGGGAACACCCCAGACCCGCCACTCTCTAGCCACGCCTCTGGTTATAAGCTATCCTTGATAGGAAAGAAAATCGGGATAAACAAATAAAAAACATCGCCAATAACAGTTATTTTCTGTTTTCCATTTTTGATGCTCGATAAAAACCAACCCAAATGTACTGATGCATTTTGGTAATAACACCAGCCATTTATGCAGAATTTAAAAAATAGCCAAATATAGATACATTTCTGAAAAGGTGTAATGAATCATGGGGGCTTCTTCTAAAACGAGTTGTTCAATTCGTCAATAACAACTGTTCGACGTGGATTTATAATCTTTTGATCAGAGCATTTTCCTGTTTTCATCACCAATCACTTATCAATGAATTATTTTGCATTTCCTTCTTGTGATGGGAATAATCATTTTCTACCACTCCATCAGCACCTGAACTACATCCAGATAACAAATATAAGCTTCTGACTATAGTAGGTAGGAAAATACTTGTATATAAAACTTGAGACGTCCTCTCCTAGCTATATTTACAAAATGCGTTTATAATAAAGCAATAATTACTGGATGCAAAAGAGAGAAAGGGTAGGAGAGAGTAAGAGAGAGAGAGAGAGAGAGAGAGAGAGAGAGAGAGAGAGAGAGAGAGAGAGAGAGAGAGAGAGACAGACAGACAGACAGACAGACAGACAAACAGACAGACAGAGAGCGAGAGAGAGGCGGGGGTCTAATAATTTTATTTGTTAACTTTCTTTTCTGAAAGACCAAATTATATTTGTTAATGGCAGCTTTACAACTAAATGTGTGCCACGTTTTATTCACCTCCTTACACAGGAAAAGAAAAATGAATAACAAAACAACGCACATTCCTGGAGGAGTTTTCAAAACGTTAGCGATCATAACATTCAGAACAATGGAGCTGAATACATCAAATGAAACATGCATGGACAATGATTTGAGGGAAACTCAATAGGTGTACACTGTAAAAGAAGGTGTTTAGAACACCAACAATAACAACCCATTTAAAATTAAGAAATATCTATTATCATATGACTCGTCCGTTTTGTTCACTTTAAAACATTTGATATTTTGTTTTCATATTAATCAGTGATAAATAAATCCTTCCGTCAATTTCATTGGTCAATTTCAAAACTAGACAATTTGATTGGCTAAACAAAATACAACTGGGTCACATTTGCATAATTTCAGAAGGGAGAATTTACGTTATCTCTCCTATTTAGGGTGGGTTATATTGTATTCATCTTTTACCTACAAGAAAAACGCCAGTCATTTTTTTTATTTTTTCACTTTTTGCTTCCAAAACATAGGTTATGACCCCTCATTGGAACGAGCTCGACGAGGTCGTTCCAAAGAGGGGTCATAACCTATGTTTTGGAAGCAAAAAGTGAAAATATTGAGTTATACGAGGATGTTTTTTCCAAGTGCCCGTCTGCAACTCAAGTTAGGTGATGGGTTAGAAAGTCATACTAAGTGGCTAATTTGTGCGTGTGTTTGTCATATGATAAATAGAATATGAAATGAGTGTTTTTCTATATAACATTTATGAAACTCGTCCGAATTTGCCGTTTGGGTTCGCCAGATTCTCGCCCAAACGGAAAATTCTTAGACTCGTTTCATAAATATTATATGAGAAAAACACTCATTCCATATCCTCTATTTGTCAGTGCTCAGATTGTAAATACTTGCGAAAAACTCGCCCTGGTATTAAGATGATAGAGTATTATTAATACCTAAGGCAAATAAATTTCTTTTATAATAATACCCAAGTATTTTTCTCTTTTATACACACACCATTAACAAAGATATGCGCGCCTGTTTGCACGATCATGTCTGCCTTGTAGGTGTACAACAGATAATACAGTTTGAGAAGATGATTTCTGCCTAACACGTTGTGCAAAATTTTATTATTTGTAAAACTGAGCTATGTTTTTTTTTAAAAGTTAAGCAACTAGCACGAAAATCCGACAACCGATAGCGACCGTTCGGGATATTGCGGCTATACTCGGCGATGTGACCGTTTGTCGTCATAATACGTATAACACTCTGCGGTGAAGGTGGAGGAGAAGCGGCCTAGTCACGATGGGATTGAGGAACTGAACCTTCACCTATGAGAAATACATAGTTTGCACCCAGTGTAAGGTGAGATGATGTTGGTTCACTTGAATGAAACAAAACTATTGCTTAAAAAATAAATCGGCTGTATCCACCTGCGTAATTTACAAATTGGGGAATTTAAAAAGAAAATGTTAAACAGTCAAAAAACAGATTCAAAAGTGTGATGTTGAAAAATACAGCGTCAGAGAGAAAGAGCTTGTACTCACAGCTCCTCGAAACTGAAAAAAATCAATAATTTAAAATAGCACCAGGAGCGTCCCGGAGTTGACCTTTGGGTGAAGGGGTAAACATGATTTTCCCAGACTGTGATGGCACACGTTTCGTCTAATAGAAATATTTCCAGCTTCATCACTAAGGCATGCCATCGACAAAGACCTGCCTTCACTGTGTAGCAGGAATATTAGTCAGTCGGAATTATAATTCAGAGAGAGCCCCGTCCGGGACATCCCGCGTTGTGTCCTTAGGCATGGCACTCTATCCCGGTTGCCTACATGGGGGCACGATGACGCCGTGTATTAAGGCGTACTGCACGTCGATGGTGCACATGTCTTCAACCGCTGTAACCCTGCTTGAACGGAGCTTGAACAGAGTTAGAATGTTGAGGAGCTGACAGTTGCTCGTCGCTGCTCGTAGTTCTTTCCTGGTACCCGGGCTTCGTGCACACGTAAAACAGTCACGGTCACAATTAGCCATTGTGCATAAGTATGTGACATTAAACACCAATAAATAAATGTAATTCAGAATCCAGACTTCTTGTAATTTAAGCTTTTCAACCAGGTGTACATACATGTTTGAGTGAAGAAAAAATTGGTAGTGGACAAGCAGATAAAGAGCAAACAATCTGAAGCGAGGCTCTGTAATAATTTAATCCAACAGCTCGACAGAGCTGTTGGATTAAATTATAACTGAATCTCCCAACAAAGTGGGATGGTTTCGTCTATTTCGCCATTGACAGTATTCATTGAAATGGTACCTTTCGGAGCGCCAGCGTTGAAAGGGTTAATTTGTGGATAAATGCATGTAGTGGGTCAAAGCGCGTGGTCTTCACAACTTCCTATTTAGTTACCACATGCCATGCTCTAAACTGATTATGCTGGTCCCCCAACAACCCAAATTGGGTATCACAGACCTCCATTTGTATGACCGACTGTACGCGAGTCCATGCATAAAATCTAGCTTCGTGAGAAAGTACGTGAATACCAGAAAAAGCGAATTGACAACTAAGACTCCAAGCCAGACGAAAATGTCTCGATTTGAAAAATTAAAGAGGACCCTCCCCCGTATTTCCGAAGAGCGCTCTCAAAAATTCGCTTCCTCACAAAATATAACACCCGCCTGAAAACATTTGGCAGTATAAACCACCCAAGGGTAAGCCCCGCACTGTACTGACCGAAGCGCACTCAACACAATGGTATCACACAAGCTGATGTGGTAAGTTTTTCACTATTAGTGCCTTTGAGTATAACTTGATAATAAAACTGGTGTGGCTTCGCTTGATGGTCGGCCTCTAGCATTATACAATTCAATCCCGCGTAAAAGAGTAATTTCCTTGCTACGTTAAATTTCGATGGTTTGCACGAGACAATCGATAGTTCCTTTACAAGTAATCCCCTTAGAGACTACAAATTTATGTATCGTTTTAATACGTTCGATTGTCAGAGATAGTCACCAATAGTATGCATCATAGACCGCACAGGCTGCGAAACAATCAAATTATCCGTTCCCCTTTAGTTAATCAATCTAACCGAATCCTGCCTTGAGTATAAAATATGAAACATCAAAAACTATACGAATATGTTTAATGCAACAGAATTCTTAACACTATTCAAAGCGAGCTACAACGCCTGCTTGTTGTTAATGTTATTGGTCCCACAAGAATTGTATAGGAATTTTTCAAATTACATCAGCAGCATTCCTCTTGTTTTCTCTCCATTCTCGCATGCACACGGTACATATTTTATAATTTACACTTACGTGGAAGCATGGCACCGCGGTGTACTAAAGTGTGTCCCTGCGTAGCTTCGAAATTTGATCGATTCAAAATCAACCCTATCAGTCGATTTGAGTCATGCTGATTCAGAAATTTTAGAATCGTCGTGGAGATGCTCTCAAATTATTACCAGATGGTCTACTATTGAACTACTGTTCTTCTACCATCAGGTCTCCAGAAGAAGAGTTCCGGGAGGTCCCGCTTCCAAAACTACTTCGAATCCATTCTCAAATATTCCGCTTTTTTTGACTGAATTGCCCTAAAGAATCACCGCTAAGGCCTAAAAAGTGAAAAATCTCTTTCTCAGCCCCCCCCCCTCCCTCCCCCGCATGGTTCTTTTGGTTGCCGCATGCTCTCTCTTTATAACCAATGGAAACTTAAAAAATAAAAATTGAATCATTTATAATCAGATTTTACCCAAGTGAATAAAATCGATAAATTTGTCCCTAGAGTGTAACAGGGCTTTGCAATGCTTTAGTATTGCAAATCATTCTTACACTCAAGGGACGAAATACACCACCACCCGTGCTATTCTGTAGATGATGAGGCCTAAAACATAAAACAAACCAAGAACATGAATTTTTGATGGCAAAGAAATAATTACAAAAATAAAAAAATAAATAAACAACCGCCCGCCCACATGCAAGTTTACAAAAAATAACCCGAGAAACAGAACTGCTTTGTGGGGGCCTAAATACAATGTTTTAGGGAGTCTGGTAATACCCATGGTTGTAAGAATGTGCAATCATGACAACTTAGAGAAAAAATGAGGTTTAATTCAAGATTCGATTCGATTCGATTCGATTCGAAATCCCCTGACTGATTTGATTCGGGAGTCGATTCTAACTGAAAATTGAGATTCACATGGTACAATACGCCATCGTACGGTATGATGACACTACGCGGAACACATGTCTTCAACAAATGAAAACCACAGTTAAGTGACGCTTGTAAATCGTGAATTCTTTATCGAAAACAAATCACACAACACTAACTGATAAAAAGAAAGATTTCATTTTCTTCATCAAAAACAAATCATATGCGCCATCTTTGGAACGAGCACGACAGCTCGTTTCAACGACGTATTATTAGCAACGTTTTGGAGGCAAAAATAAAATAATAGAATTTGACAGGAGTTTTTTTTTTTAAATAGCTTTGGCCGCACAGGTCCGTAGATTAATTATCCCTTTACCCAACGAATCGCCCGCATCCGCCCGCGTAATATGTAAATTCAGCAGTTGAAAAAATGTTATTTTTCAAAACATTTCAACAAAACCATATCATGTGACCCCTCGTTGGAACGAGCTCGTCGAGCTCGTTCCAACGAAGGGTCACATGATATGGTTTTGTTGAAAATTGTTGAAAAAATGATATTTAAAATAATAAAATTGTATATCGTCTGCGTTGGGTAAAGGGTTAAGCGGTTAATAAGTTAGAAGTCTGACAGTTACTTGGAGCGGTTTGAAGGTTTTTGTTCACCATCCGTCACCTTTCATAACACTGTTTATAACTACATGCGACCCTGACTGCTGAATGTGCAGTTAAAACTCAAATCAATACATGTTGGAGAAAAAGGGCGGTGCTGCCTGCAACATAATGTAAAGAAGAAACTCGGTGTCCCCAACAGGTAAATGTTAATCTCAACATCGGAGATAATACATCACTTGATGAACCAATGAGACCACAGCTCCGATAGATTCATCAAATTTTGGAGCAATAATGCTGAAATCGAAAAACAAACAAAAAGACATAAATACACCATACAATAATATTTAGTGTTTTATACAATGTTTTGAAAGCAACCTGTACACATATTTGAGTGTACATATTTTTGAAAGATTCCGAAAACATTACCCTGCTCCCACACGTCAGATAGCCCACAATTAAAATATTTTACCCAAATTACTGAACGATTTCTTTTCTTGCTTCCACAACATTGCTTATAACTTCTCGCTGCATCGAGTTCGGCCAGATCCTTTCAACAGAGGGCCATACGTATGTTTTGTAGAAGGAAAATGATATAATAAAAACAATAACACTGATCATTACTCGACATAAATATTCAGGGGTAAAGAAATAAGCCCAAACAAGCGTCAATTTGCGTCCCCAACGTTCGATAAGAAATTGTAAATTAGACAACTGATATTCATGCAATATCGGCCAGGCTAGCTCAACTTTCGTGGCAACGTCCCTGTCTGGAAACGTCAAAACTCAAGAGAAACCACAACCAGCCACAACATATATTTTTTCATTTAATTTCTAATGATATATAAAACGGCCGCCGTGAACTGGTCACTTTCCACGGGCGGACAATATTTCCACGGACGCAATAATATTATATTCCAAACACTAATTATAGGAATAATCATCAAACATTTTAATTAATGAAGCACAGGGTACGACCCGGTGCTTCCTTAATTAAAACATTGATGATGATAATCTGTATCTGTATCTGTATATGTACGTTGCTGCATCCACTTCTGGCGTTATTGCAACGGAGGGGACGGCGCTACTTTGGTTGTTGCTTGCTGCAGAGGTGTGTTTTAAATTCCTCTGGTGTTGTAGCTCTGACAGTATTTTCCTCCAGATGGTTCCACTCGTTTACTGTCCTAATGAAGAAAGAGTTTTTTATACTGGTCTGTTCGTGCTGACTTCACTTTTTAGCTCCTGGTGTTGTTTGGCACTGACCGTTCAGCCACGTTGTCTGTGATATAGTTTGAAAGCACTTTTGCCCTAATTTTCCGTCCTTGTTTTTTGTATTCGAGGAATTGGCTAGGCGGTAAGGCTGGTATCAACCCCTCGGCCACTTTGTACGTATAGAGTAGTCGGATGTGTTGTCTTCTTAACTTGAGCGGTGGAATTTCAAGGTCAAGTAGCATTTTAGTTACATATCGCTTGTCTGTTGATCTGTAGTCTCGCGTGATGAAGCGGGCCGCTCGGTTCTGGATACGTTCGATTTTATCGATGTCTCTCTTTTGGTATGGGTCCCAGACCATGGCGCCGTATTCCAGGATAGATCTGACCAAAGATATATGCGCACTACGTTTGCATGCTACTGGACAATTTCGTAGGTTACGTCTCAGGAAGCCCAGGGTGGAATGTGCTTTCTTTGTGATGTTGTCAATGTGTGTACTTCACTTCATATCTTCTGAAAGTTGTATGCCAAGGTATGGGTTGTTGGGAACCTGATAATTTTTATTACCCGGAGAATGTATGTGTGGATGTAACTGCCCACCCGTGGATTATTACCAGTCCTTGGCGACTGTAATGTAGTTATAGTGCCTGGTGAAATGTTTAGTCTAATAACCAGTTCACAACCGACAACCGGTCTTATTGGTTGCGAAAGCGATCAAGTGATCATCCCTAACAACGATAACGATCGTCATTTCGTTGATGAATGGAGATTGTCGGTGCAGTGAAGTTACGACGACGAGTGCGATACTGCTTCGTGAAGGTCGACAACGAGATGCGATACAGCAAACCAGAAAACGTTGCTGTGCTGGGGATCTTTTTTATTATATGCCTACCCTAGGCAATAGATATATAGTGTGACCAAGTGAAAGGGAAGTGAAAAAAGGAAAGCCATTTTGGACGAAACCAGGCGACAGACTTTTAGATGTAGTTGTTGCCACTGCGTGTTCGTTATCTCCGGTCTGCAAGGGGTGCACGATATTCTAAACTGAATACCGGTATCGGTATTCAAAACAATATTGCGGTATACCGGTATATCGAAAGACTGTTGACTTATCTGAACATACGTAGCACTATCGGGATTTGAGCCATCACAGTTGAACGAATTTGCATGCCTTGATGATGCAGCACAAATAACCCTGTACCCAACGCAGGTATCAAAATTTATTATTTTAAAAATTAGTTTATAGAATTTGTCCAAAAATTTAACAAAACAGTAACATGTGACGAGCTCGTTCCAGTGAGGGGTAACACGATATGGTTTTGTTGAACGTTTTTGAAAAATATTTTTTCAACTGCTAAGTTTGTATATTACGCGAGCGGATGCCCCCGATTCGTTTGGCAAAGGAATAATATTATTCATTCGGGACTGCAATTAAAACTCAAGTCATCTTGACAATTAAACTGTGGGTAAATAAATAATGACGATAAACCGATATGTTTGTAATTACATCGGTATTCAATCGATACTGGCTTGAATACCGGAATATATCGATTTATCGATATACCGTGCAGCTCTACCGACTGCATCTCATAATCTCGGCTAATCTAGCACAAACTAATGTCGGTTGGTCAACAATGGTTGAAAAGCGAATTGATACATTTGTTCAAGAACGAAGATGTTAAAAATCTCAATTAATTGATGGTTGTGCATTTGGAGCACATTTTATAGTGCGAGATGGAAGAAAGGGATACAAATCTCACCAAGCCTCGTTTTCAATTTTTCAGTATCACACTACGTGCGTTTTGCCAGTATCAGTAGTATCACACTCCATCTGATACTAAAAGAGAGATTTTATGTCTGAAGTAGTGTCCATGTCATGATAGATTATATTACATTCAAGTCACCGGTCACACGACCTCTCTCTCTCTCCCCCCCCCCCCCCCCCGTCAAAGTACAAAGCCGCACAGATAATCTGCTGAATTATGGAGTGTACTCAATGGGGCAAGGAATCTCTAAACCAATTTCTAAGCAGCAAAGTATAAATGATTTCCCTGTCTTGCCTTTAAATTGTCTCAACAACAGCCATACATTAATGTATGGTAACTGTCTGTTAACCTCGTCCCCGCTTCGTTCTCCTCCCTCAGAAGCTATCCAGCATTATCTCTCATATCACAAACTTAAAGAACCGCTTCCAGGAATTTCTTGTTTATTATCGTGTATTTTGAATCTAATGTTCGAAATGAATAGAGATAATGCTGGCTGGATCCGAGGAGAGGAGAGCGTTACCACCACATGATTATGCTAGCCACCAGACAATGCATTGTCGATATCTAAATATTTCTTATGTGTAATGGGATCAAAAGGGAACCTTAAATCTTCCAGTAATGAGTATATTCCTCCAGGGGATGGCAGGTGGACAGCCAGTCTGTATACATTCTTTTTGTATTTCTTATCATTCAAAATAGACAAGTTGTTCCATGATGTAATTATGTAATATAAATGTTTGAATGATTTATTTTCTATGTTTCACATTGAATGTTTACTGTTGAATAAATATCTATCTAACTAAACAAAGTTTAGAGTCGTCTGCTCCAGCGGCTCTGCATCTAAGAATTCTGAAGTCCATTATTTCTTTTACGTCCCATGTGGTGTCCGTGAGCACTCAGTATTCGCGGAAATGATTCCGTCGTGTTTTTAGAACGAACGTTGTCGAGTCCTAGTCGACAATGCCCGTTTTAAACGCTCCCCTTAAGTCTTCCTCTAACCCTTTACCCAAGTAAGTCAACTGTATCAGTTCTTGTCACACTTAGGTCCAATTTTGCATTCTCTTATTTATTTATTTATTTATTTATTTATTTATTTATTTATTTATTTATTTATTTATTTATTTATTTATTTGTTTATTGGGGTTTACCGAAACTTTCGACTGCCCGGGTCACCTCCTGTCGGACAGTTTTACGGCAGCTGCCAGACTCCAAACGTAGTAACTCCATACTAGCAGGATTAGCATTGGTTGAAGACAAGTGCAACATCGACGCGTAGTGCCTTAGTACACAGCGCCACCGTACACTCATGTGAGCAATCGGGATGAAGTACCTCGTCCAAGGACACAACGCAGTTACCCCTGTCGGGGATCGAACCGTGAACCTTTCGGCTTGAAGTGCAATTCCGTAACCACTGAGCCACCGTGCTCCCTTCTTATAACATGTATATCTATGACATGCACCTCACAAGATCTTCTATACTGTGGTACCTTTTCAGACTGTTGTATACTGGACTCAACGCGAGCGGTGTGATATAATTATATTTAACTTTTACCACCTGACTACAGTTTCCAGATTATTAGTTATACTTGTGTTTTACAGGCTGCATGGAAATTTACACCGAGCTGGGAACTCATACACCCTAAGGCGAAGCCGAAAGGTGTATGAGTTCCCAGACAGGTGTAAACTCCCATATACCCTGGGAAACACAAGGATAACAGATTTATTTCCAGTACTTTTGGTGTACTTAATACTTTAACCTACATTGTGGGAAAAAACTGACAGAAAATTTGTATTTTGTAAGTTTCTTAATAACTAAAATCAGACAAATATGGATGTCATTGAAACTGTCTCAATGAGCCAGTTCCAATGACATCAATATCTGTAACATTTTATTGCACATAAATATTAACTTTTCTGTATTTTTATTTTTGTTCTAACATAACCGAGCAGAAGGTGTGAATTAATAATTAAAAACTGGTACTTTTTTTTTAGCCATATAGCCTGCTATTGTATATTCTTGTTTTTATACCGTGGTTAACCACGGTGTAAAAAAAGCCGGTCACCTTTTAGCCCTTTGCTGTACTTTAGCATTTCGACAGGGTTACGAGTCAACTCACCCAGTTCAACTCGCCCTCGCATATTTTGCCCGGTCACGTCGCCCTTATTAGAAAATATATCTATAGCGTGTCAAAATAATCGTTCTATAGTACGTTGGGAAGATTAACGATTTAACCCACTTGAGACATAAATTATAGTTTTCCACTTCAACAGAAGCATAGCGTCGTTACATCTTTTTGAATGTATAACCCTTTGCACCCTAGATGCCGTTTTCCGGCCAGGAACATGATACATCGTAACGTTATTCAATAGGATGGCTGTTCAGTAAATGTGTGGGGTACACCATCAATATTTTCAACGTGCAGCCCCGGGGCTGCACGTTGAAAATATTGATTGGTCTACCCCAAATAATGAATATGGACCCTTCTGATTGCTGCCCTTGAACTGGCAAGGAATATACTACTAGAGTTCAAAGGGATAACGACGCTGATTCTGTCACAGCCACTATACATGTACACGTTTTCAGTGTTAAACCCACAGAAAGAATTTATCACCCTAGTGTGTGCATAAAGCGGAAGTTTATCAGGCTTGTTATCCATGTAGTTAAAGGCAAGTGCTGTGAAATTGCATTACCTCAACGCTCGCATCGTGTCCAGCTTGTAAGTATAGCTTTTATCGTGTAGATGTTAACTGAGAAATGGCATTCTTTGTCAAATGAAAAAGAGTGAAGATGAGCATAAGATAATATTTTGATATAGAACCCGGGTAATAATATCAGTCGCGAAAATATTGGCTGTATAAGTCCAAATCAAATACTAAATCATAATTATATGGTATGATTTATACGTGATCATGTGTTATTACATCTTTTTCCGGATAATAAAACTTCGTGTTGGAAATAAGATTAGGAAGATCCCTTTTAAATCCATCATTATTTCCCGTGATACGGAAATATGATTAAATGTAGCGACGCAGTGTGAACACAATTAAGCCAATTGTTCTCCGTATGTATCGTTTTTTAATATATGTGACAATGACAGTGCATAAAAGACTGGGTTTTTGTCATCAATACAGAGGATACTATGCCGCGATTAAGCTAGAGGCGGCTCAGGCTTGTTGGGTGTCCCTGGAGTTCTAAGCGATGTTAGTGTCATCTCGGAAACCGAAATAAATCTGAAAAAGAAGACATCGTGTTAGGTGATATATTTTGGGCCCTGATAACCTTACCTTACACAGGTACGCCTGATGAGCCCTACTGTCGACTATGGTGTGAATATATCGGATGAAGAGACACATGTGGCATGTGACAAATATGGGAGGTCCCCGCTCCACCGCCATATGTGTATTTATACAAGTTTGCGCTCTCACTCCCTTTCTCTCTGTGATTCTCTTTCTACGTTCGCTTTCTTTGACATAAAATTTTTGGAAAAAATCTCTTGAAATCGCTTGGGCCCAGTGAAGTCGGGTACCCTCTGGACTTACACAACAACCCAAGGGCGAGTATCCCATGGTAAGAGGTCAGATGGAATATAGAAATGCGACACTGTACTCCTGTTGGTAAGAAGACAATATTGGCTGAATACAGCAATCTATGTATTTTAACCATCGACCTTGTGCTGTACATAAATATCAGCATTTAACCCTTTGAACACTGATGGTATCTTCTATGTATGTTCAATGGAGGCAATTGGAAGAGTCCATATTCATTACTTGGGGTAAGATCAATTAATATTTTCGACGTGAAGCCTCAGGGCTGCACGTTGAAAATATTGATTGGTCCACACCGCTCATTTACCTTGTAGCCATTCCACATTATGACGTAGCGTTTGACCCGATCGGAAAAACGGCCTCTGGGGTTCAAAGGGAAAATGTTTCTTATTACATGGTAAGAGGGCGCGGTGGATCAGTAGTTACGGCATTGAACTTCAAACCGAAGTCCACGGTTCGATCCTTGCCAGGAGTAATTGGGTTGTATCCTAGGGCAAGGGACTTCACCCCGATTGCCCGCGTATGGGGCACAGTGGCACTGTATACTGAGACGTACTTCACGTCGATGGTGCACTTTTCTTCAACCAATGCTAACCCTGCTTCTGTTGAGTTAGTACGTTGGGAAGTCTGGCAGTTGCTCGCCGTTGCTCGGTGGTTCTCTCAGGGCACTTCGGCTTCCTCCACCCGTAAAACTTTTCGACACGCGGTGACCCTGGTTGGCGAGAGTATCGTTAAATCCCAATAAATAAATTATTACATGGTAATGGCTGCCACGTCATCCGCACCAATACCAACAAGCTATATTAGCGAAGAGCTACGATTTGAAAAATAAACAAAATTTATGAGTTAGCTTGGGAAGAAGTGTTTATATTGTCGGCCGTAATTCTGTTGCATGAATTTAACCCTTTACCCAACGAATCGCCCGCATCCGCCCGCGTAATATGCAAATTCAGCAGTTGAAAAAATATTATTTTTCAAAACATTTCAACAAAACCATATCATGTGACCCCTCGTTGGAACGAGCTCGTTCCATCGAGGGGTCACATGATATGGTTTTGTTGAAAATTTTTGAAAAAATGATATTTAAAATAATAAATTTTAATATCGTCTGCGTTGCATAAATGGTTAAAACAATATCTTTCTTTTTATCAGACACCAATTAATGTAAAACACTGGATTTCAACTGTTCTGCCTGTGCGATCAAAAAAAAAGAAGAAAATTGTATCGCACGTGGTGATACAAAACATATTCGATTTCGGTTCCAACGTAAACAGAGAAGGAACCCGTCTAAATAAATCACGCGATCATTGGTCGAATGCACCGAAGTCGAGATCGCTTGGAAATTCCAAGTTCCTCATTTAGGGTTGTTTGTAAACCCCGAATATTTAAACAATTGGATTCGAGTCAAAAATCTACAAGATAAAAATAACATTCTGACTGCTTGTTCCTTGACAAATACTTTCTACAACATGACGGAGTGTGCTAAACTTATTAGCTTTAAAAAGTTTTTGTTGTGTTATTTCCTGCAGTTTAGTCAATATTTGAAGTTCCATCATCGTGACCGTGACACTGATCGGCGCCAATCGGTTCGACCAATTCAATGTCGTAAAAATTAAAAAGCAAATTAGGGCTGGTACCCGCCACCTAACAGTGATTGCAACGAAAAAGGACGCAGCAATTATCCAGTTGAAAAGTGCTATTAGTTCAATTTTCGTATAGAGTGGTTGTTACATGGGAGGTGTCTGATAAATACAGAACCGCACATACGTTTGAATAGGTTAAGAATTATCGCACTCGATTGCTTTATCCCAGGATATTACTCGAGCCTTCGGCTCTCGTGATATCCTGGACCAAAGCAATCTCGTGCGATAATTCTTTTACCCATTCAAACGTATGTGCGGTTCTGTATATTTACAAACTTTCTGAGAATTAGTTTAACCCCTTACCTATCGAATCAACCGCATAGGCCCGCGTAATATGGAAACTGAGAAGTTGAAAAAGAATTATTTTTTTTTTAAAAAGTGTCAACAAAATCATATCATGTGACCCCCTCATTGGAACGAGCTCGCCGAGGGGGCTCACATCATATGGTTTTGTTTAAATTTTTTAAAAGATTTGAATTTTTTTTGTTTAAATAGCAAATTTTGATATCGTCTGCGTTGGGTAAAGGGCTGCAGATGTATCCCACATGTTATGTATATGCCATACGCAATCTGTTGAGACCTCCACGCTTTTAACAAAATCATCTCTTATTTGCTGCGTCGTCCAATCAAAATGATAGCAGACGATAACAGCTTCACATTGAACAAGTAAGAATTCTATCATTGCTTAACGTTTGCAATTGTTGGGGAAAAATAATCGGTGAGGTACCTTCGTTAAGCAGTTTGTAAGATTTTAACGATGGCGTCCACTTATACTTTTCTGCCTGCCACAGATGAGAAGAAGGGTTCTATATTACTAGGAGCAACAGACAATAATTCTACTCTCAGCCCCCGAAGAATAACTTTGCTGCCGATTCTTGTCAACAGTAACAACCGTGATAATAAGAGGCGATGGAGATCAAACCAAACACCGTGGTGTGTAAGCCGTTAAAGTCTCTCGAAACGTGGATGTGTGTGCCTCTACGAAGTGGAATAGAATACCATAGCAGTATCCCAAAATACCTTGGTATACCAGAGTATGAAAGAGACCCTACATTGCATATCAAAATATTCCTTAAAGCAGTCTCTCTTTTGCACTAACACAAGCTGGACCCGCCACCCCCATCTGAATTCGTTACTGAATGTTCATGCTTCATTTTAGTGACAAGAGTTCAGGTTAATATCTCCCCCCTTCAGTACATGGGTGTGGATCCACGAGGCATGCGCCTCCTCTATAGTTTTGTTGAAAAATATGCTACACAACAACCAGCTCAACAAATGATGTCCCAAAGTCCCGAAAAGGTCAAAATTATCATTGCGAGTTATCCCGTGAATTTATTTAGCACGTGACTGGTCCTCACCGTACTTGACTTTGATGCAGTTCTAAGAGTGAACTGGTTTCTGATATTTCCATTGCTTGGTTGCCCGTGTTTCCGTATGTATGGAATGTATATTCATCGTCAGTACGCACAGGGTATTTATGTTTCTCGTGGGAACCCCGGGAAGTGGAGCAGTGTTTTTTTGTTACTGTGGTAAACATATTCTGATTTACTGGTAAAATAGGACCATGAACCAACGCCTTGGGTGGAAGTCCTCTAAGTGGGCAGCGTAGGTATAAACGATTGGCAAATCATGACTTCATGCCTATGTTGCGGCCATGATATAGCCCGAATATGCTGAATATGGCCTAAAACACAATAAATAAATAAATAAATAAATAAATAAATAAATAAATAAATAAATAAATAAATAAATAAATAATTAGGCCACTGCTAGGTGGACTTCTATCTGCATCTTCACTTATGAGTTGAAAAGACACATGATGATTCTTCAAGCAAATTTGTAATTCATGAACCATCACTTATTTTACCCGGTGGACCACAGTCTATGAATACAAAGAACGTCACGACGTATGGATGTTTTGTGTCAATACGACACGAAGGCAGGCGCGGAAGGATAGAACGAGAGGCACAGCCTCGAGTTCCATCCTTACGCGATAGCATCAGTGTCGTATTGAAGAACGCATTCACACATCGTGTCCTTCTGTGTTTATTACCGGTACACGCCTCTAGATCCGTAATTACCATTTTCTAAATTCATCGTGAAAAATAGAGACTTTAATATTTGTGGAATTTGACAGTTCTGATATCTCTTTGAAATATGGACAAAAACAAAAAGTCAGGTGTGATTGGCATACACGTGTGACAGATCGATACTTGAACAGAAAATTATAAATGGAAGCTGTGTCCAAATAGATTATTTGTTCGTATCTTTAAGAAATTTGCTGCCGTTATCTGGGAGATATGCGCTTCAAAGTCCAGTCCTAAATCACTCCCAACTAACAGAATACGTTTAACCCTTTACCCAACGCAGACGATACCAGAATTTATTATTTTAAATATCATTTTTTAAAAAATTTTCAACAAATTTCAACAAAACTATATCATGTGACCCCTCGTTGGAACGAGCTCGACGAGCTCGTTCCAACAAGGGGTCACATGATATGGTTTTGTTGAATTTTTTTGAAAAATAATATTTTTTCAACTGCTGAATTTGGATATTACGCGGGCGGATGCGGGCGATTCGTTGGGTGAAGGGTTAATTTCGTTATTTTTGTGGATTTGAACAAACAACAATCGACATTCGATTTATCGGGTGTTCCACAGCTTCTGAATTGATCTGGGTCAGAATGTGACGTTCGGATTGGCTGATTATGAAATGGGCGGAGTTTAGTCCTTTTGATTGATCTTTGACGTCAGTTGGAAAAAGAGTTCAACGCAAATCAGTATGGAACATGTCTTCCGTACGGATTTGTAAATATGGAATTGGGGGAAAAGTGATAGGCGTGTAATAAAACTGCTTGTTGAACCCTCCAGACAGATAAAGTAGCAATTTGGTGTATACAATGACGCCCACCCGTTGATTCGCCCGTTTGTATTGTATTGTATTACATTTTTGCCTTGTTTGAGAGTTGTGTTATACAGATTCCTCTATCAGAGTGGAATTTCAGAATAACTATGAATCACAGAACCCCACAAGCTACACCAACTTCAGTCTTGGAAAATTGATGACAGAGCGTACAGTACTGTGTTCACAAAGACGGCCCCTTTCTCGGTCAAATCGCAGTCTGATGACGACACACGGACAGCAGCAGATCGAGATTTCAATGAATTTTTTTAAATCTTAAAAAAAGCGAAAATAACACCTAAGATACAACGTCTTCGCGCTTCCCATTTTTAAAGCTTATTTGTGTTTCAAGGATTGGCGAGCAAGTTATGTAACTTATATTAACCCTTTACCCAACGTAACGGCCAAAACCGATCAGCGCTATTTACAAAATTCACCATTCAATTTTCATTACTTTTTCATTTTTTTTGCCACAAAATCGTAGATTAGGTCTCCTCATTGGAACGTTCTCATTTAGCTCTTTCCAATGAGGGGGTCACAAGCTATATTAGTAATGCAAAACCTAAAAAATAGTTATTCAAGAATATTGTTTGCAAGTGCCGTCTGCTTGTCCAGTTGGGTAAATGGTTAACGCCTCTCCTTGGCCCAATTGCGTAGGTGTGTGGGATGACATTCGAAGCGGCAACTTCGTGAACTCGCTCTTCTCGAATATTACGAAGGAATCTTTAGCATGCACAGAGTGTTTCTCTCTCCGCACAGAGGACAGCCATTTACCCCCCCCCCCCCCCCCCCGGATGGAACGGTATTCTGTGACAGCATCAATCCCACAGTCGATGCTGACAGAGAGTGTTCGGCCACCTCGAGAACTTTCCCCGACTTACCACCGACCGCGTCACTTTCGACAGATGAGATTCTAAAGTGTCGTGGACAGAAAACGAATCGACAATTTCGACCGGATATCTCCCCTGAAATTGTCGTTTTGGGGATTGGAAATTAGCATTACGGAGATGGGAAAGTTTTACAATTCCTGACATTAAATAAATGTTCAAAAGTTACATTATGGAGGCTCATGTCATCTGAAAGTTCAATGCACTTTCTTTATAGAGGTTGTTGAATGTTGCCACTTTACCATCTGAGTTTTGTTCCCCTGTCATTTATAAAAAGTACTGTTTTCTCCAGTGCAATCACGCTGAATATGTTTAAAAACAGTGTTTCCATGGACTTTTGGTCATCTATGTACACTTTTTTGGTTTGACAGATGACTGGGAAGCGCATCAATTCGGAAAATATGATCTTTCGTCTACTGTCTGGTAAAAATATCTATCAGACACAAGTCTTGACTTTTGTTCCTTTGATGTCTAAAATTCTGTATAATCTGATTACTTTTCTCATATCTTGGGCGATTGTCTGGGAAGCAATTCGCTGATGGGTTCTGATAGCCGATAAGGGGAGATAACCGTCCACTTGAACCAGTCAGCTGAAGTGGAAAGCTGCGTATTTCGGTTTCTCGTCCCTAGTCCTGGCCAAAATATTTAATAGTTAGAAATTATAAGTCTCAAACCACTTCAAAAGTTAGAAATTTTATGCCATATGGCAGTAGATTTCTTGGAATATTATCTGTGCATGTGACCGTTTGTCACAGACATTTTGTTATTTGCGAACAACATTTTATGTGCTTTGATAACTGGGGACTGGAGTCAATATTTCGGTGTCATCCTAACAAAACGAATCCCAACAAGACGAATGGGTAAAATATCCCAACAAGGCGATCCCAACAAAACGGAACCCAACAAGGCGAAAACTTATTTTCATTATTTATAGGGAAAATGAATAAAAATAAGAAACAACATATAAATATTAACGCTATTTGGGCGATTTTAATGTTTTCTGGAGCAGTCGCTGGGCAGTTATTAATTTTCTTTTTCATCTCATGATCGTTAACAAACGCTGTTTAGCAAGAGTTTATTTACGTAGTAATTTCAAGAGTTATATCTTTATGTTTTATGTTATGTTTTGTTTTTGTCTTTTTTGCAGCGGAGGGGGGAGGGGGGAGGGGTGATTGATAAAATGAGTACTAAAACTTTAATAAGCAGCGTCTCGTGACAATGCATGGCGTCTTTCTTAACTGAAGTCTCTTTGTCCGACTGTCTGGCAGTAAGCCGTGTTAACAGTTTATGGTACAATAATAACAAAAGATGAACATACATTACTTGTCTCTATCTTTATCTCGCCAAAAGTACTTTGTATTCACTATATGCAATGCAAACTGTCGACTGTCTTTGTGAATAGACTCACCAGTGACACGAGTGGAGGAAGCCGGATTACCCAGCCGGAACCACTGAGCAACGGCGAGAAACTGCCAGACTCTCCAGCGTACCAACTCCACATCTGCACGTAACTTACGCTTTATAAAACTGAGAAGTTAATTCGCAGCTCAACACTGAGCCTTCACACGTCTTAGGGTTGAAGAACAGAAAATGTTTCTCACAATTTTATCAAGCGCAAATAACATGCAAATGGAAAAAATGCTTAAAAATTATTATATTATGTGGTACAAAATGTAAAATCTTTTAAATTTATGAGTCAAGTGTGTGATTTTATTGAGTTTTTCGAGCTGGTTTATAATAACTGAAATGTCTCAAATACATCATTTCTTTTCTTGGAAAATAAAATTCCACTTCCAAATACCCTTCTCAAAAACATTTGCGCCCAGACTCTCAACACAAATGGGTTATATAGTTGTTTTTATTAAATTCGTCTTGTTGGGATTCGTCTTGTTGGGATGACCATTTTCGACATTCGTCTTGTTGGGATTCGTCTTGGGAATAAACCAATATTTCGCCTCTTGAGTGCAACAAGGCGCCATCTGCAATGCCAAAGCATTGCAGATGGCGCCTTGTTGCACTCAGTAGACGATATACCAACACCAGAAGCCAAAGGTTATATATTTCGAACACTGTGGGTGGAGTGGGGTGGGGAGGGGATGTAATTTCGATTTCTTCAAAAGTTGAATATTCACATGTAGCAGTTGGACACCCTCATTCAAGATGGGGAGGGGGGGGGGGGTGCAAATGGTGCACTCAAATGTTGGATGTTTGGTGCAATTGGAAATTCAAATAAGACACACCCCTCGAAAGCAGACCCTCAAACCACGTCGCTGCTACTAATAAAAATCTCATAAGTAATATATTGTATGAGAAACAACTGAGACCCTCTGGATTGTATCCTCGTAAAACGACGTAAAGAACATATCTAAACTACATTGTTGTACACTCACTTAACACAACTCAAACTGTAGGCATGCTGCTTCTTTTGTGCTACAAGTACCAGAACTGCAATTCACCCAATGTTGTTTCTGACGTCATATAAAACAATATGCTATTATGGAAGTGAATTTAAGAACTGACTTCATCAATAAACGCTGAATTCAAAGTGGCACGTAACCATACACGTTTCGTTCACACAATGGTGAATAATAGATACACGTCAACATTTAGACTTACTTACGGCTATAGAGTAGGATACTATGTCTTCAATGTAAATGAAAATGCATTTTAAAACCATTGATAAAAATGTCGCTGTCACGATGTATTGACATCCACAGAGATGCTTAAAAGACTCGCGAAACTGACTTTGCTTTAGAAATCAACGTCTTCCCGTCCTTGATACATATCTTCGTCGTCCATAATGTTGTTTTCTAATTGCTTCCGGTGACGTGTCATATTCTGTCAGCATCCTAGTAATCTCTACACTTGAATGAAGGAAGTTAAAAGACAAGGTTAAACGGTTAACGCATTCAGAATCAAAATGATCACCGAAAACAAGCAAATGTAGCATGTACCTCGCAGTAGACTGGACGCGATGAGCCTCAATGAGACCACAACAAGCCCCCCCCCCCCCCCCCCCCCAACACCACTGTTGTACAAGAAAATTCTAAAATACAAAACCGACCTTTTTCAAAAATATATAAGAGCGGGAAGAAGAAAAGTTTCTCGGTTCGTTAGGTGGAGAAAATAAGATCTAAAACTAGATATGCCATTAATCAATTCCTTCATCTTACAACACAGATGCAACTCGATTCGGGTGGATTTTGTCCCGGCGCACGACCCCTCTAACATTTTGTAATAAGCGCCCGCAGGTGGGAACAATCATGTATTTGATTTCTTTTTCTTCAGTGAACTGGGTAATCACATGTCGTCTCTTGAGTGTAACAAGGCGCCATCTGCAATGCTTTAGCATTGCAGATGACGGCTTGTTGCACATGAATGGATAAGTAAATCTATAAATAAATTGTAGTACTGATACCTCTCAATGCTAGTTACCATATGCACAAGGAAAAGGCCATAAATACACTGGAAAGCCCCTTCTGAAAGACAAGCGTACTATATGGTATAAGTAAATTGTTATCGGTAATTCTATATAAAAGGTATCGAATAGTGCTTGCAAATAATTGGGATGATACAGGCGTTGTTTTATACACCTTAAGAATCTGAGCCATTTTCGTCGATATCTTTCTCCGGGGTCTGTAGTAACGTAGTAACTAAGGCTCAGGCATTTATTTCAACCCATTTAGGTTTTTCAAATTCAATGCTAATTGTCTTGCAGTGATCATATATTTCAAAATTGCAAATCACGCAGAATACAGCCGCCCCACCATCACAGGCTCTAAGCGTTGTCACTACTAATAAATTGCATTGGCTTCCTCTACAGAAGCAGATTATTTTTAATATTTTGGTTTTGGTCTTTAAATGAATTCAAAGACCTGGATATTTACAAGACCTTTTGATAATTAGAAAAGGTGTTTATGGTCTTCTAAACAAATTAGGCCACCTATGCCGTTTTTTGTGATCTACACTACTTAATAACAAAGCTTTTTCATTTGTTGGACGTTGCCTGTGTAATGCTTTACCCGTTAAAATTCAGACATCAAAAAACCTTACTCACTTTGTAAAAAAAATCTAAAATCTCATTTTTACCTCCTGACATGTAATACTCCCTCCCCTTTATCCCAGTGGAGAGACGCTTTTATGGTTGGGAGCTTACTCTGTTTATTTTACTGCATAGCCCATTAGACATGGCCTACAAGTTTCGTCATTGGAAGAGATTTACAGGAAAATTAACCTCCCTTCATTTCCTGAAGTTGTCATTAAATTTAACACTAAGGATATGGGAATTTCCTATAAAATTGAAGTTTTGAAATATTAGCTAAGTTATATCATCGATGTGCGCATCATTTCAGAAACTTGAGGCATTTTTCTGTTGAGTACTATAAAAATACAGATGCTGGCTTTTACAATTTTTCCCCAATCAGTTTGAATGTCTGACTATTATTTTCTGTCGAAACCCATTTAAAAAGAAAACGGCGCTTGCAGCATCTTTTGATGTTCTGTAACTTTTTTCTGTTCATTATATCAATATTGTGCGCATCGTGACATATAATACAGACACTGTCTTCTCCATTAACCCTTTACCTAACGAATCGCCCGCATCCGCCCGCGTAATATGTAAATTGAGCAGTTGAAAAAATTAAATTTTTCAAAATATTTCAACAAAACCATATCATGTGACCCCTCATTGGAACGAGCTCATTGAGCTCGTTCCAATGAGGGGTCATATGATATGGTTTTGTTGAAATATTTTGAAAAATTTAAAAAAATTATATTTAAAATAATAAATTTTGATATAGTCTGCGTTGGGTAAAGGATTAATATAAATGTCTAGGAGGTAAGATTTGTTATTTGTTTCCCCCCGGAAAGAATAGAAACTTGCAAATTACTGTAAAACACATTAGCTAAACAAAGAGGGAATGTGTGTCCAACTTAGTTGTTTTTAATTAGCTTGACAGAGAAGACAAAATTTCCTTTTGCAGCTCTCAATAAACGAAAACAACAGAGAACTCCGAGAGCTGTCTGTTGTTTTTGTTTATTAAAAGTAACAAAAGGAAACTTCATTTTATTTTCTACTGAAGTTATAGGTTTTCTAAATTGGACCTTTCTCGCCCTACTATAGTTTCGGGGGATATAACTGTATCAAAAGTCGATTTTCATGATGCGATAAGGCAGGGATGGAACATATCGGTGAATTAAGCTATTTAAATTATGTAATATGATTATGGTTATTATAACATGTAATTAACCCGAAAATATCCTGCATACCAGGGTAATACCCCTTATTTACCAGTGTATCCTGAGACAATACAATGGTGTAATTTTCTAATTTCCTGCAAACAATACGCTGAACACTCCAGCTTTCGTGACGGTCTTAAGACCCGGGACCCTCCATGTGTTGAATTACCCCGTCTTTCTATTCCCAGTTCTTGGATCCGCCCCAGCCGCTTGATCGAGTATTGCAAGTATATGTATTTTTATACCATGATTCCCTTTTCTACTACATACAAAAAGCCCATGACATAAATGTTAGCTTTTTCCACCAACCGTGGTGAAAACGCCTGCAATGGGATTTCAGTAGTTAAAATTTACACCTACAGTGGAACTACATCCAATCTGACCTTTGGTGGCGTCGACCTGAATGCGAACTTCTCTAAATTTATCGCACGTCGTCTCGCGAAGAGTGAAATGAAAGCGGCAATTATTTATTACGTTTTTAAATGAGTTTACCCCAGAAGACACCAAACATTAAAAAACATGCATTGTCTCATATTAATAAAACATCCATAACTCGAAATAGTATGTTATTATGTTATTAAAATGAAAAAAAGCCCCGTTTCTTTTTCCATTTCGTTTCGGCGATAACATTGACAGCGGAATTACCGACCACCGATGCTCATGTAAACAAAAACCGATTCGCCTGCTGCTCAGTAAAATCGAAAAAAAATAATAGCGACTCTCAATAATCTGACAATCATGGTATAAATAAAATATACCCATAGTAGCTTGGTGTACCAAATGTTCACCACTCGTGGTGAAGTGGTGTTAGCCGTGCGCCAAAGGCTCGCGGGTAACACCACTTCACCACGAGTGGTGAACATTTGGTACACCAAGCTACTATGGGTATATTCTTTACAAATGCCATACAAATGGTATAAGGAGACAGAAGTATAGAATTTAAATGTGAAAGTGACAAAACAGACAGAGAAGACGATTGTAATAAAACCCTCCCATTTGGCTTGATTCGTTAATGGAAATCACTGCAGAAGCGCATGACAAACAAAACAAATATCCACAACGAAAGTGTACCAGCAATATTCACAGAATGATTACCACCCAATGGAATAAATATTTCATGTCTTGAAAAATGAAAAAATTCCCTTATATCATCAATATTCAATGGATGCAAGAGTCGGTATTAAACTACAACTATCTAGAATAGGAAACCAATTAATATACTTCAAAGACTAAATATGATTAATTATAATTTCACATAATTAATTTACGGATGTTTTATCCTGCGTTCAACAGCACGTGAATACTGAAAGTGGAATGAAGGTGGAAACAAATGGGTGTTATAACTCTTTGCCGAACGCAACCGCGGTGGACTTAAATGTTTTGTAGGACAGTGGACATTTGTCCCTTCACACACACAGTAGTGTAGAAAAATGCCCATATTCTTTAGTGAAAACGTGTTTTGATAATATAAATTTGTAATGTGCAATAGGGGTGCCCTAGCCTTTTTTTAAAGATGATATTCGAAAAGCCGCTGTGTGAGGTTTCGGGGGCCTGTCCTAGCCCTAACTAGGACCCTCCGGTCGTTGCCCCTTCCCCCACTTTCCTGAAGGGAAGTGTGAAGGGGCAACGACCGGAAGGTACTAGTTAGAACTAGCCCCCTTCTCACCTCCGAGAAGATTTTTAAAAATTTAGAGTTCTCATAGCGAAATAAGACATTTTTAGCTTGTGTAGCCCCTATATTGGTGACCATTTTGGAGATCTATGTTGTGTGAAACTTTCACTGGGACAATGTTTTTCTGGAAGGGGGGGGGGGGGGGTTGGGGGCAAATGAAAGTTTCACACAACACAAACCCTCCCCCCACTGATGTGCAATGCTGAAAAAGTGGTATTTTATCGATCAGTTGGTGATCGGTTTGCGACACAGTATACACCAAGAGTTCAGACTCAATACATAAAAGATTGCAAATCAAGCCCGAATCAAAAAAATAAAATGACATAACATGAAATAAATAAGTAAATAAATAAATAAATAAATAAATAAATAAATAAATAAATAAATAAATATTTTTGGAAAAAAAAGAACGAACGGCCGACCGAAAATCTCGGTTCAATGTTCTCGTATTTCTCTTCCGACAGTTGAGATTGTGCTGCGGGGAGGGAAGCGAAAATATATGAGTGGCGATCCAGTCAAAATGTTCAGTGTTTATTTCGTAACCGCGGTGCTGCAAATATCATTGTCATTGAAGTATCCCTAATTCCCTATAAATGTACTTGATTTGCGTTGGATTTTTAAGATGCCCAGCTGCAACTATGTGAATTGGCCTTTTTGACGCCCTTTTCGACAAAATGTGACACCTAGCTAAACCCCCAATTGCCACAGTCATTGTGAGCTGATGCGTAGCATACTCGATGTTCTTCGTTAATATCGCAGCAATAGTCGGCTTTAAACTTGGTGCAATTAGAGCTTTCCGGACGTTCGGATAAGGAAATAAATCCCATTTTCTCCTCATTTGGCAATTGGTGCATAGCGTGATGGCTCGGATTTTAGATTTATTTTCGAACAAAGAAAATAATCACGAGAACAGAGCACATGTTCAAAGTGAAAAATACAATCAATTAATATAGGTTTGACACATCGAATCGTTTCTCTGAAACCGTGGAAAGTGCCGAAAATATAGAGAGTAATCGCTTGACTGGACTGGTTACGTGAAATAATTCATGAGAGGTGAGGGACGTTGAACAAACACGAGTGCGCGAATGCTCACGAGTGTTTTACAATATAGTCCCTCGCCTCGAATGAATTATTTCACGTGACCAGTCCAGTCAAGCGATTACTCTGTTTATTACTTTTCATTATTAACGATTATTATATTATTTTACCTTTTACCTATCGTAACGGCCAAAACCGGCCAGCGCTACTCTCAAAAATCGCCAATTAAATTTCATTATTTTTTCATTTTTTGTCTCAAAAACATAGGTTATGACCCCTCATTGAAACGAGCTCGACGAGCTCGTTCCAATGAGGGGTCATAACCTATGTTTTTGAGACAAAAATGAAAAAAATAGTTATTCAAGATTTTTTTTTGCTAGTGTCAACTGTTTTTCATGATGTTAGGTAAAGGGTTAAAAAAACAAAAACAATGAAGTACCCTTTACACCCACGTCAAAGCGTCTTCGTTTGCGCGCACGGATACATGACCCAATTCTTGATTGCATAATTCACTTGTGAAGTTGTAGTTTATAATTAAACCCGGAAATCCCAGTTAATCACACAATGGAAAGTAATAAAAATAAATTAATGAATAAATGAATAAAATAAAATCAAATAATATAACGATTATAACCTACCTGTGTTACCGACAAAAATCGATCTTCAAATTGTTATGATTTTTTCAACTTTTACCTGAAAAAATAGCTCATAACTCATTTTTGAGCTCGTTCTAACGAGGTGTCAGAAACTGTGTTTTTGATGAAAATTATATTTTTTAATTAATTCGGTCAAGGTGGGGGAACTGTTGTCGTCTGTTCCTTTTAGGCAAGCAATGGGATGGGAAGATATTACTGAAAATATTATGCGCCCAAGACTGGTCAAAGAGGAAAATATCGATTTAATAAATCCATACAATTTATGACAATCGAAACGGGTATTTTGAATGGTTTTACGGTTTCAATGTGGGTTTCTCATCGGTTCCATCGAACTCAAAACATTAACTCGATATTCATGGGAACGAGAACTTCGACCAGGAGCCAATACTATAATAGTAGTATGTCTCGCACGTTTCACCCCTAGGTTGGGGTACCCCGGTGAGGGGACCCCGGAAGTGACGTCATGTCACGTGACCTAGTGGCGCCATTTGTGTTGTCATGGTAACCCGCGTGAGCGGCCATGTTGTGACGTCATCTCCATAGTGATACTTGGTGTGAGTGCGCATGCGCAGCGCGTGTTGTTAGGGTGATACGTGTTTCCGTCGTCCATTTTGTATACTGGAGGCCGCCATCTTAGTTCCTATGGTAGCACGCGGTTGCTATGTTACCCAATTTTTCTGTAATAGGACGGGGTATGTTCGGAGGGTGTGTTCGATTGAATAGGAATAAATCTAATTACCACAAACAAGAGTCGGAATGGAATCCCATTTTACAGAATCCCTTTTTAAGAATCCCTTTTTCGAAAACGGCTGTGGCTATGGAATCCCATTTTCTGAAATGAGTCTAAGAGTCGTTCGAGGCTCATTTGCTCGATGGGATTCGAGTCGTTCGAGCAATAGTTGCGAGTCACTCGACATAAGACGGGATCCCACTTTTGGAATACCTTTTTAGAATCCCATTTGTGGAATCACTTTTTCGAAAACGCCAGTGGCTATGGAATCCCTTTTTTCTGAAATGAGTCGTCGAGTCGTTCGAGGAGTCACTCGATCGAGCAATTGCTCGTTGGCTCATTTGCTCGATGGGATTCGAGTCATTCGAGCAATAGTTGCTAGTCACTCGACATAAGACGGAATCCAACTTTTGGAATCCCTTTTTGGAATCCCATTTGTGGAATCCCTTTTTCGAAAACGCCTGTGGCTATGGAATCCCTTTTTTCTGTAATGAGTCGTCGAGCCGTTCGAGGAGTCACTCGATCGAGCAATTGCTCGTTGGCTCATTTGCTAGATGGGATTCGAGTCGTTCGAGCAATATGCCGAGTCACTCGATCGAGCAATTGCTCGTTGGCTCATTTGCTTGATGGGATTCGTGTCATTCGAGCAATGGTTTATCAGTAACTTCTCGATTGCTTATTGGGTTTGGGAATGCTTTTGATATACACAAGGGAGATAACTGCATTATGGGAAATCAAGCACTGGTAATTATAAGACTTGGACGAGAGAACCAGAGATAATTTGGACTGGATAGACTGTTAGTGATAGAGAAACATATCCAATAGGCATTAAAAATGGGATTCTGGGAAAATCAGGCCCTGTACTCCTATTCAATAGAACATGCCCCCTTTACCCTTGGTACTATAGCATAACGTGTTATTTTTATATGCCCAAAATGGGGCGTCACATGTCCGTTTGGGTGGTTTGGTGGAGATTTTGGTGGTCTGCTCGATCGATCACTAGGTCACGTGACATGACGTCACTTTCGGGGTCCTCCACCGGGGTCCACCAACCTAGGGGTGAAACGTGCGACACATACTACTTATAATTGTATTTTCTAGAATTGTATTTTCTACCTATTAATATAACTGACTAAAATGAATCATTAGCATTTTAAAAGATATGGCAATTTGCCAACTGGCAAATTGCCACATCTTTGAAAACTCTGATGGTTCATTTCAACCCATTTAAAGTTATAACTAGGAAATACAGTTCTAGAAAATACAATTGTAAAAAAGTTTTATAGTATTGAGCCTGTTGTCCCACTGACTTAGCTTCCTTATTGCGGTACTGCACTTGTTTCAGTAAGCGATGCAATGCCTTATTTGAAAATGTTTGAAGGTAAAACACCTGGACTTCTAGTATCATGTCATTAACCGAAAGGGTAATTCAAACAGAGTACGATAGTTACCAGCTATCGTTGTCGAGACTAACAATCGCGTTCTGGCTTTTAACGTTAATATGAATATGTTATCGAGAGTTGTTTAAAACTGAAACTTGACAGAACAGCCGCTGTTTTAATCTCTGTTTGCCTAAAACAGCATTGCAATGGGAGGGCCCTTATTGAGTCACACTCCACACAAATTTACCACAGACGTTTATACAACTTCATTACAAAATTTTTACTAACAAAGAAGTACTGGATTATCATTTTTTATTTCATTAAGCTTATTCCAACGAGGGGTCGTAGCCTATACTTTGGGGATAAATAGTGAAATTCAGGCCCACCCACCCCAATCACACACACCCAGTTCCGTAATTAACATTTGTTTTAAATTTTTGTTTGGGGTGGGGGGGGGGGGGGGGTGTAGGACGTCGGTGCCCGACGGCTCAGTCATATCGCCCGCCTACACTATATAATCAGTTCAGTTCAAAATCAACTGGGTTGAGCGAATATCAACCCGATTGGGTTCATTTTCACTCAATCCAGAAGATTTGGGTAAATTATTAACCCAGCTGATTTTAGAGTGTACATAATCATTCAGTATTTCAATGTATATGACATTTGTGTTTGAAGCTGGGATTTCTCCTGGAACTTTGAAATTAAAACTGAAGTTTGTCATGTTTGATTACTGTGAAAGTGAGTCGGGCATTCTTTGGACTTTCTAATCTGTGTATATTTTTGTCGATTTTGCCGAACCTCTGCCCGACGAAACCCATCATCGGGAGATTTTCGGGGCGAGTCACTCCTCAGAATTTACACCCCCGCACGTATCCACCCACACAAGCACACTTCCATTTCGTTCCGCTTCCGCTGGCCTTAATGAAGAAAAAACAACGAAGGTTGCTTTTCTTCTTCTTGGTAATTTCTGAGTGGACAATTGTTTTTGAACAACCCATTGATACTATTGTGAAAGATATTGACGCAGTTTTCTATAGCGGTGTGGTGTGGGTGAACCATGTCAATGAACGGTATGTAAATGCTTAGATTTAGCGAGGACTTCTGATGAAAAAACAACATGACATTGAAATAGTTTGTTTTACATTCCTTTGAACGTAGGAACTTGTTCCGAACAATTTCCGTTAACATTGGAGTTAAAACTACCAACCTAAACGATTTCCATACAAGAGTGGTGTCAGAAAGAATCTACGATGTAATTCAAATGACAAGAGGACTGGCAAAAAGATTACTGTATGAAGAACGTCCATTAGAACACGATAGAAGCAAACAGAACAAAAGTGTGGGCGCTGTGCCTTTCAGCATCACTGACCTATATTTTATACCTGTCGGGTAATGGTGTTTTGTCTCCGTTTTTTCATTGTCTTTGGACACCTTATTCGTTATCCAAGTATTTCAAAACAATACCTCACGATCGACTTGAGAAACAATGCATCGACAGAAGTGTGTCAGTAGTAATGTGGCTGCTATAAAGTACTATAATAACAAAGGCGAGCAGAAAAGTTCGGCGGGATGTCGACGGGGTCGCGATCTTATCGAAATTTTTCGTTCGCCTTCTTACTCGCAAAACTAATGTATCTGCCTTGTCAAGAAAGAGGTTTGAGAACACTAAATCAGACCTGGAAATAACACGCGAACGGTCGTTTGGGTTACGTTGAGGTCCCAATTGTAAACTATGCGTACTAATTACAGTTAAAACTAGAAGTCCTGTCACAAACTGTACGCTTAACTAGGCTTAATTGGGGGCACGATGACGCCGTGTACTTAGGCTTACTGCACGTCGATGGTGCACATGTCTTCAACCGCTGTAACCCTGCTTGAGCCGAGCTTGAACAGAGTAAGAATGTTGAGGAGCTGACAGTTGCTCGTCGATGATCGGTGGTTCTCTCCGGGTACTCCGGCTTCCTCCACCCGAATAACTGTCACGGTCTTGATTAGCCATTGTGCATAAGTATGTGACCTTAAACACCAATAAATAAATAAATAAATAAATAAATAAATAAATAAATAAATAAATAAATAAATAAATAAATAAATCTAGGCTTCATTGCATAATTGCGCGAAATTGCCAAATCGAATGGCATCCAAAGCACGGTAGGTTCTCCTGGTTACTCATAGCAAACACAGGCAATGTTTCTGCCAATAGACCTCCGGGTTACCCGGAGGTCCATTGGCTGAAACATTGCTTGTGCACAGGCCATATGTACAGAATTTGATAGCCTTACTATGGCCATAACGCGTAGATTAACGCGCAGGTCGACTTGCTGTTTGTGCGCATATCATGACAGGACTTCTAGTTTTAACTGTACATGTTACGACAAAATAATACAATATAAATATAATTCCAAATCCTGCATGACCCGGGGGGGGGGGGTGGGTGGGTATTAGTGAAAACAAATTTACAGGACGTATGGGTGAGTGGTCGGAGTGGCCAGATAGAATTTTGTTCCATGGTCTAATATTTTTCCTTTCATTCTTTTATTGATTTTACAGGCTTTTTAGGACTGATACATCCATATAAATGTTTAATTTATCATTTGTATAGATTTTCAGCAACCATGCAATGAGTCATTGGTCACATTTTTCAACCAGTTTGAATTTTAGCTTTTTAATCAACAATATTAATAGGAGCGACATCTGATATACATGTCCAACAGAACCACTGGATGAAAACAAAAGAGACTTATCAAGACATAGCAAGGGTACACATATATATATCAGTGTACTTTCAGATTGATTGTTCTCTACTGATACTCCTGATATGAGACATAATCATGCACTGACATAACTAAAGATAGGTCAGTGGATAGGTACTCAAAATTACTGAAAGTCGTTAGTAGTAAACTGTAATAGATTTGTTCTTCAAACTGTTTCCGGTCACTCCACTCCTTTTCACCACCAATTTGTTTTAAATAAAATAATAAAAGTGCACGAAAAATCACTCTATAAATTGCATGTTCAAGATAAAGAAACCACTAAAGAATGAAAAAGTTTAATCAATCAAATACACTAAATAAATTAGAAGTCATTCAAGATCCCTCAACCCCAGAATACCAGAGAATAGAAGTATTAATGCATTTTTATGATCGCATGCTCTAATTGTTAGGTAGCATTCTTTATCACAAATATTTAGTGGTACAATACCTGGGCAGCCTAATTAATACATAGAGGATATTCACGAAAATTTGATGAATACCGAAAATATCTCGTGAGTGGCTACAAAGAAATATGAGGATCTTCACGAGCGACGCAGTCGCGAGTGAAGATCCTCATATTTCTTGTAGCCACGAACGAGAAATTTTCGTGAATTTTCTTTTTATTTAATGCTCTACGACTACAAACTCTCCAATTTGTGGCCTTTATTTGCCATTAAGGCGCAAAATTTATGTGCCGAACCGGCGTCCATACAAAAATTACAACAACCAAACTCCAACCATTGGAATGTGTGAATATCCGCACAAAAAGTAGTCCCGTCTTATTTCTCCCCTAACTTTACGATTTACCAAGGCTGGCGAATTGAAATAATCGCAATGTGTTTCGAAGAAATAGAACAATAACAAAAAACACCACTTTCTTATTTTCAATAACAAGACACGTCATTTTATTTTTTTTGAACTCAATGCACTGAAGACGTGTGAAGTTGAACTGAAGAAATTTGAAAGTGATTTCGGCTTTTCGCTGGAAGGTGAATGAGAAAGTCAAACTTTGAAACCGCTGATTTAATGAATTGATTTAGTCACTGTCACTATCAATTATTCGAATTCGTTTGTATTTGGGACTCTGGAATTCATTACTGATGCGCTGACTCGTTTAAAGTACATGTGATTCGTCATCCGAACCTACGATGAAATATCGATTTCTAAATATCATTTTGATATTTCGTTTTGCCGACCGACAGGGGAATATGACTTAATTTTTCAGCGTGAATTGATGCCTGAGCATTAAATAAAGTAGTGTATTTTGGTATCTCATAGTCCATGTTTGTTTAATATGGATACAAGCAGAGACAACTCTATGTTCAATTCTGGATGTTAAGATTTGTTAAAATAAAATCGTTTTTAAGCATCTGATCAACTTTCATCATTTGAGTAACCTTGCCCCATGATCCAAACTATAAATCCTCAATGCTGTGAGGATATAAAAATATAGACCAACAATATTGGAGAAAATCATATAGAAATAGATAGAGATAGAGACCACCCCTGGTCTAATATGTCGAAAGTGCAGTTGAAAATCATCATATGTTCCTGGAGATTTTTTCCGACCCCTCCCCACCTGGTTTGACTTTAAAATCTTTCTGGATTAACTCAACTCAAATGTTGCACATTGCATTCACATACAGGTTGCGCATTGCACCCACAAAAGTTGCGCATTGCTTTCATCTTGGCAGAATTTCCACCAAAATAAAAAGTATTAACTAACGCGCGATCTCGCTCAAGCGAGATCGCGCGTTAGTTGATGCAATTTATTTTGCTGTAATTCTATTAAGACGTAAACAGCATTTACCGACATGCAATATACAGTAACCTGCTAACGGGTTACAATGCAATGTAAGGTCCTTATTTCCTGACCTGCTAAATCTCATATGCTAATTTCGTTTGTTTTTTCTTGATTTGGTCTTGATTTCACAATATCTTATTAAGGGAATCTCGACCGCCAATTGAAAGTGTTAGGCTCCTGCGAAGCCTCGAGGCTTCGAAGATTCGTTTCGATGTCGACATCAGTGGCCTAATTCGAGATCTATATCGAGTCGAGTTCACGATTCGTATATTTTCAAATCGGGTAACTCAGGAAGGGGACAATTAGGAGATAAACGTCTCTTGCTGCGTAAGACATTCGGGAATTTGACTGTGGAAAACCATTTGTTTACGAGCACCGAATGGGTGAGTTAACCAAAAGGTTTTCCATTGTCAAATTCCTGAATGTCTAACGAAACAAGAAACGTTTATCTGAATTGTAATTCCTGTCATCGTTAGAAGTGAAAAAATTCTCCAAACCGATTTTATTTGAAGAAAAACAATCCAAAAACGTCATTTTCGATATCAGTCTCTTTGCCATGATCGTATTTACAGGATTGTTCGATTCGTGACTAGGGTGGCGTAAGAGAAGATTTCAAAAGAGAGAATGGAGATAATTCAGTTTTATTCTGAGATGTGACGAGATAAAGAGTGAAGAAAAAACAAGAAATAGTTTTCAAATTGAAAATCTGTTCCAATTTATTGATCAGAAAACCACAGTTTTTGCTGTCAAATTAAATGGATCTTGCATCGATTGTGTTTCTACACTTGTTATACATTATAAATGAGGCCTATGCCGCAATCTAAAATGCTACATTTTTAAGTTACGGTAATCGACCTACAGTGCGAATTTTTACTTCAAAAACTTCAAAAGACGGCTCAAAGTGTTTTCTGGTGTGCTTGTGACATTCTGTAAATCATGGGGCAAAATATCACCCTGGAAAGTAAATAATATTTGGAAGGAACATTCAGAATACGTGAAACAGAATCAAGAAGGTGGCTGATTTCTTCGCCTGCGTCACAATTACCGTAGATGAACTTCAAAGCACAGACGCTAACAATCTTTGCCATAGAAAACAACTCAGGTTGCGTTCGATCTGTGATAGGAGCGGTTCATCTTCGTTGCTCACGCTTATCGTGGATACAGGCATGTTCTAACTGACCCATTTCCGATAATTGGAGCACGGTAAGGGTGAATCTACCTGAGATTAGAGCACGTGGCCGACCGGCTCTTAGCCAATCAAATTACGGGTTCAGAAAGAACAACGAGGTAAAATTCAACTGATGAATTACAATGGCATTTAAATGACTTCTTGCGGCGAATTATGCCGGAGAAATGAAGAATAGTTGCTCTTACCTTTCGGGTTTAACCCTCCGCACACTGATGTAAAAATCTCAAAATTTCAGGCTGCTAATTTTTCACATGATGCAACTAAAATTTAAACAATTCATTCTTGTTTGACAGAGCTCATTGAGCTCTGTCAAACAAGATTGAATTGATTAAATTTCTAGTTGCATTATGGGAATAATGGCTACTTGAAATGTTAGTATTTTGACATCAGTGTGCAGGGGATTAATTGGTAGGCTTGCCTGCCTTTTTTTGTTTTTAATTTATTAAGGTTAAACGACACTTTCGACAGCCAGGATCACCTCGTGTTGGATAGTTCTACATCGTGGGGGGTGGGGGAGGAGTACCCGGAGAGAACCACCGAACGGCAGCAAGCAATTGTCAGCGTGAGTGCTGCCTGAACATGCACATAATGTCAAACGGGATTAACGTTTGCCCTTGTGTATTGGCGGCGTTGTGTAATTTTTAAATTTATACATTCCATTTACTTGTGGCTGTCACGTTCATAAGACAGACGTTCCAGTCTGATGACTGTCTGTAAATATAGAATCTTACTATCTGTCTGTCATAGAATTTATAGCAATCGAAACCATGTCATCATGTCTCACTCATCACGTCTTCAATTAATTTGTAAAGTATGGATTATGTCAAACAAGTGTTGAACTCAAACACGAGACGATCTCGCATTCGTGATAAATGGATTCTTGATAAAAAAATCCAACTTATTCCGATACAGAGGACTAGGGACAGTTCTATAAAGCTTTTTCTTTTTACAATTGTGTTTTCTAGAACCTGTATTTTCTAGACTTTAAATGTGTTGAAATGAACCATTAACATTTTCAAAGTGTGGCAATTTGCCAGTTGGCAAATTGCCATATCTTTTAAAATGCTAATGATTCATTTTACTCAGTAATATTAATAGGTAGAAAGAAAAAAGTGCAATTCTGAAAATACAATTGTGAAATTTTACAGTATGGGCTCCTGATCTCACTTGACGAAGAGCATGAGGAGAGTGAACAAACTAATAAAATCCATGTGGAGCGAATTTTTTATGTTTGTTTTTAATGTTTGTATACTCCAATGAAGAAAACAAAAAGGCTCAGGAAAAGTGTCAGATGATGGAACTCCAGGTCAAACTCGAACGACTAATGGAAGAAACTTTGCCCATGTATTTCTACCAGTTTCCACCCATGCAATATTTCTCTAACTCAGTGGAAAAACATAAAACGGTGGCAATGTTTCATGTAATGGTCCTCAGGCTGGAACCTGGAGGTTTGCTAGCTTAAATTTTACCTATACTTCTTCATAGAATGTGGGTTATTGTATGAATGGAAACCCCACTCTTCTAGTGTATCAGTAACAATCCACTTTTCACATACTGTATTCCGCAAGATTGACAACAGCAGGTCGGCAGATCAAATGAGCAACCATTTATAAATTAATTAATAAATAAATTTATTAATTTCATATATGCGTGAACCGAAATTATATTTTTCGACACAACAGTTCCATTAATACGGAAGCTCACCAAGAATGGAGTTTCCTCAATCAAATGAATAATAACTTTAAAAGGCACGGTGAAACCAAGCAAACACTGAGATATGAAGTTTCGAGTTCAGTCCGAAGGTTTGTCAGCGCACATACTGCTGGTACTTGTTTGTACCTTTTCCTTTAACTTTGCTGAGTACCTGGGTGATCTACTCAGCTTTCGGGTGTCCCCAAGTTAAAAACTTGAACCCTGTACATAACGTCAAAAAGTGGTAACACTCGTGTTTCTTGAATAAATAAATAGTTTCGCTTTTTGTCTTAAAAACATCGCTTTTGACCCCTCATTAGAACGAGCTCGTTGAGCTCGTTCCAAATGAGAGACCCTGAGCTCTGTTTTTGATGCAGAAATTAAAAAAAGAAATATTAAAATTCGAATGGCAATGTTTCTGTGATTTGCGATGGCTGTTCGTGGTCACTCCGTTGTGTAAATGGTTAAATACATTGTATTTTAAAAGCTAGAATAAATTCGATAAGGGTTGGTAAGACAAGGATCGTTTGGAAAGATGGAAAATAATGGACTATCGGTCGTTCAGGACGTGAAAATACGCTCTGAAGAGCGCATTATTTTTAAATCCTATACCGATTTGTTCAATAACTATTTCTGAGCACCCTTCAAAATGTTCGTAAACAGTGGGATGCTAGTACAGTGGACAGATTCCAAGACCCAAGTGGTGAGATGGATGTGAATTAACGAAAACACCTCTTAGTCTCACATAAATGAAACGTGCGTGAACCCTCAGAAGTGAAGAAGTGCTTGTTTACTGTGTAATCGGGCTCCCTGTTTAGACCCAACCCGGCACCATAATATGGGGGTGGAATCTTTCTTAATGGGCAACATGGACCTAACCGACTTCTTTACTCTGAGAGTGGCGGAAGTCTTTTACAATGAGGCCCATGGGTATCAGTGATACTCTTCCTGTAGGAACTCTGAAAAGTGAAGCAGTGCTTGATTACCGTAGTAAACAAGTTCTGTTTTCCTGGTTAAATTGGACTTGGCTACTAAAGCGCAGGATAAGGGTATGAACGATTGTCTCTATTTGGTTATCATTCCGTGCTGTGAATGCTTTTTTCAGTTGTGTGTCACCTTAAATACTAATTTTCTTTAGGTCTCGTTGTATTTTGTTGTAATTTTGTTTTTTTACTATGCATCGGTATTGTGATATGTTGTTTTTATTGACGACTGTACATATGTATTTTCGGATAATAAAAAATTATAAAAAATGAAACGTGTCTATCATAAAACATCAGCTGTTTCATCTCTAAGCATCATGTACACACAATAATAATATTCAGGCTATTGCGATATTGGGTTTGTCGCGAAGAGTTTCACATCTGTTCAAACGTGAATCACATTTGATGTAAATGAAAAGGGCGTAATACTCAAAACGTTCCGTGTACATAACAAACAAACCAAACTCGTTCTAACACATCCAGGCGAACATCCACCAGCCGTTTCCAATTTTTACATTAATGCGTCTGAATAAAGTTTTTTCTATAATTTTACAATGTAGGGGTGAGTACTTCAAATAACTGAAGACAATTTAGGTTGGAAACCACATTTGATTCGAACTAGGTTTACACTTCTTGTAAGAGTACTATTTGTAAACCACTTTCAAATTTAGTGTATAAATAGACAGAACGCGATGTGTGTTTGAATCGGCGGGTGTTTTACATAACGAGTTGGAATGGAGTAGTCATATTTCGCGAGAGCCGTAGGCTCTCGCGAAATATGTTTACACCATTCCACCGAGTTATTTAACACACCCACCGATTCAAACACACATCGCGTTCTGTATTTATTACACAACCCATGCAGTAAAATTCATTTAAATAAACAAATTTTAATTCCGATGTTTACACCCAAATCTGAAGAGTCGGTTTGTTTTGGCTGAAGCTGTACTAATCAAATGGATCGACAAAAAATCAAAACAACCTTTTCGGAACCAGTGTTTGTTGAAATTCGTATCGCTGTTTCTCTTCGGCTGGTGCCCATTCACGCCTAACCGTTTGGTGGCTATTACTGTTAGTAAAAATATAAGTACAGAATGTGCAGATTTGCAAAACATCTGGGAGAAACGTTTTTAAAAGAAGTTCGAAGCATGTCAAGATGCATGAAGATTTACCGGAATAAAGTTAACTAGATATAACGGGATCCACAGAACGAGACGGCCACGGGACTGGGTTAATATTCTGGTTGGAAATGATTGTTGTTTCTAAAAATATTATCTCATTTTTCTTCAACTAATTTTTTTGTTTTGTGAGCCGACTTTATTTTGCTTTGGTCGTTTTCATTTTCACGCTTTGCGACAGACGGTCGATAATTATATAACGAAATTTGGAAACTTTTCGAAGCGTAACAAATGACTCGATGGGAAAGAAACTAGTACGAACGGTCCTGTGAAAAAATTTCCGGCTTGTACATCACCCATTGAATACAGAATCATTTATTTCACAGCGGCCATACAGTTAAATACAAGGGTTTAAAGTTGAATGAATGTGTAATAAGATCATATATGCTATCCCTTAACTGGTTGAGCGCTAGAAGCCACTATCAGGGCTTTCAAAAATATGAGGGTAGCAGAGCAAAAGCCAACATTTTTCTTGCTCATGTTTCATATTCATTCAAACACAAAGAATATTTTGTTTATTTGAATTTGTTTTATTACAAATTATTGGAGAGTGCCTATGGGCACTCTCCAATAATCTGTTATAAAACAAATTTTGAAGAACAAATTCTGACCACCAATAATAACGTAGCCGTCAACCAGTTAAAACGTGTAAGACTTTCTATGGATTTTACACCTTTCGTACTGCTGGCAGATATTCCTGCCCTTACACCTTTCGTACTGCTGGCAGATATTCCTGCCCTGGACATGAAATCCCTTTCCACTAAAATAGCACATTTAATAGAAGTTTCACCTGCAAATTATAACAACTTTTTGACTATCAATTTCTTGAGTCAAATGTTCCTGAATTTTCATCAAATCTAGTCAATGGCTGCTTTATAGCAGCCATAACTAGATTTGTTGAAAAATATTTTTAAAATACTCAGCGGGGTAAGAGTTAAGATGACTGGTACAAGTTGTGTATATGCCATATACAGTCGTTTGAAATGCACAGATGGCCAGTAGTGTATTCTTCTGTTTGTTGAGATTAAAGTAAGCAAGAAAGAGTCCAAAGATTTATAAGGTGACTGCAGTTGTTAATTCAGTATTTTGGAAAAAGTGGTCGGTGAAATATATCGTTCTGTGTTACATCGTATGATTTAACACTATTTAAGTAAAATCCATATTTTTCCATCTATGGAATTTACTGACACCATATATAACGTATTAAGTCACTTATTTACATCCTGTCTCTTTTGTAATTTCGGGGTTAGTAACCAACTTGAGATATCTGATAGAACAATGGACCGAGTTTTCAAGTGACGTCACTTGAATACCTCCAGTGTACTGAGAATACCCGTTTTACTGATTGAACAAAAGACCGGGCGAAAGTCAATTACCGACCTGGCTGTAGGTATTCATGAATTTGAACAACCTGCGAGCGCGCTGAAACACCTCGGTACTACACGGCTCGTTGTCATTCAACGGACAGATTGTTCAAATTGATGACATTCCTCCTGCTCGATTGATTACTGTTACTTGCATACCCGGAAAAGATACTTGAGCAAGGGCGTAATTTCCGCCCAGAGATCATCTCCCAACCCCTTTAATCCAGTTATATGATACATACCTTGATTCATAATGTTTTGCAGCCAACTGTTCGCATGAAATTACTCAGAATGGAGAAACCCTCCACAAAATACTTGATGTTTTTTTGCAAGCGTACACCCCACTCCCCCCGCAGATGTAAAATATCGCAATTTCAAGCTGCAGATTTTTTTACATAATGCAACTATGGATTTAACTAATTTAGCCTTGTTTGACAGAGTCCATTGAGCTCTGTCAAACAAGACTGATTTGGTTACACTCCAAATTGCATTATGGGAAAAAATGCAGGTTGAGATTTTGACACTAGTGTATTTGGAGTAACATCATAATTAACTCGAAAAGACAAGATAATGGACCATGGAATACATTTTTCAATGGTCCCGTGAGTACACATGTTAGAAGGCTTTATCATCCCACTCAACATCAGATAACATCAAAAGAGAACACTTTTTGGTATAGCGCAAACCTTTCAATTTGTGCGACAGAGCTTGCGCTTCACCTCGATTCTGGAGGGTTGGTGGGTGTGTTGTGGATCCATTTGTCTGTGAGCACTATGGCACACATGCTTTCTCGTACAATGGGACATTTGTATCAGTACATGGAATATATAACGCAGAACAAATGTTTGAAATTCTATTGAGAGAATTTTCATCACATGTGTTCGTCAATCACAATAAACCCTACAATGCACACAACAAAAGAAACTCAACACTATCAACGTTACAAATTTGCTATCTTGTTTCTTCAAACACCAACCAGCACATCACAGTGTTTCGACCACTGATGCGAACTGAAAAATTACACCAGAGTAATATTTCATTAGTTGTGACCAAAACACGTTGTTATTACTTCTTTCGACCATTGTTAAAGAAAGTTCTTTCCAGTTCAGCTAAAATGAATATATTTAAAAAATTTACGGAGGTGGCAAAAATTGCGTGCCCCAAATTAACTTTAAAGGCACGTCTTTTACACCTGTAAGCCTACTTAGCGTGGCTGAGTCTTTAATGCCTCACTTCCAACGTTACGCCCAAGGGAAGAATAAAACCGATGAAGTTTCAAATTTGTTAGTATGGCCAGTTTCACATCGACCCCTCATACAAATAAACTAGCGGACAAAAAAACGCAGGTTTTTTTTCTGTGGTAAATATTTCAAATGTGTTATGGATGATTATTTAATTGTTTGGATTTTGATGTTATTTCTTCATTACTGATTAAATTTAGACGAGTTTTGTTGTCTTAACACAGACGGCGTTTGCATGGATAAGGTTCAAACGTGGGTGCCCAACGCCATTTTCTGATCAAAATCAATTTCGTGTGTGCCTACCCCTGGCTTCAGTCGCTGCTCTAACTCTCTTTACCATTGACCCCATCAAGTTTTTGGCTGTTATTCCACTCCTGAAGAAAGGTCCGCGTGAGCTGAGCGACGTTGTTTAGGACGTTGACGCGCTTCCCGATCCTCCTGTCCAGCTCGTCCTACAAACGCTCGATCGGGGACAATCTGGACTGTAGGGGTGGCCAATCGAGAACTGGGACATTGTTTTGGTTGAGGAAGCCACGACAAACCCTAGCAACGTGTGGCCTCGCATTATCCTGCAGCAACGTTAGGTTACGCGCATGGATATGTGGAAGGACGTGAGGCATGAGGACCTGATCCCGATATCTTACGGCTGCAATACTGCCCTCGATTACCACGCGAGGTGTTTTCACGCCATGAGAAATCCCACCAAAGCATAACAGACCCTCCCTTGAATCTATCGTTTTCCTTAACACACGCGTCAGAATATCGCTCACCTCGACGTCGATAGCAAGTTGTCGTCCATCTGACCTATAAAGTGCGAACCGAGACTCGTCAGTGAATAAAACACGTCTCCAGTGGGACCATTGAAATCGATTTGGTGTATGTGCCCGCAGCCATTGCAATCGACGTTGACGTTGCCTAGGTGTATGTTACGGACCAACGTAGGGACGTCATAGCCTTAAATTGAATCCCCGCAACCAATTCCTAAATGTTCTTGGACACACTCGGCGACCGTGGGTGCCTACAACCTCAGCTGACTCGCCGTCCCCGTCGCCGTCTGCAATCGGTTACGGAGGTGTGAGAGACGTACGCCTCTATCTTGACGTGGCGACGTAACGCGCAGACCACCGCTCCTGGGACGGTCAACTAATCTTCCCGTGGCTCTGAAACGCCCAACTAAACGAGCTATCGTTGACTCATGGGCCCCAAATTGCTGGGCGACGAGACGTTGCAATTAGCCCTGCATAATTAGAACAATTGCCCTTCCGCTATCAACTTCGGACATTCGTTGAATTTTGCTTTTCAATCAAATTGAAATGAAATGTTGTGCAATCGATGTGTACTGTTCAAAACTTCGATTTGGTATGGTTTTCAAGCCCAAAGCATGTGGGGGTGCCCCGGATGCACACTTTGTTGAAACATCCGTTGAAAGCAAGCAACATCCCACGTTGTCATTGTTGACTGAATTTTAACCAACGACTATGTAGACAGTACACCGAGGAAGGTATGTGTCAATTTTTACGACATTTGGTCTACAGATAAAAAAAATGACATTACCCAAAATGAACTTGCGTTTCTTTTTTCCGTCAGTATTTTATTAACCCTTTGCCTACATGAAAAGCAGACGACACGTGCAAATTTTTTTTTTGAATATTTAATTTTATTCATTTTTTGTCTCAAAAACATAGGTTAGGACCCCTCATTGGAACGAGCTCGACGAGATCGTTCCAACGAGGGGTCATAACCTATGTTTTTGAGACAAAACAATGAAAAATATAATGAAAATTAATTGGCTATTTTTGAGAATAGCGCTGGCCGGGTTTGGCCGTTGCGTTGGTTAAAGGGTTAATCGGTCAAATAAGATTTGCACCACTTTATTGACACGCGACATCCAACAAGATTCCCAATGAAAAGTTCATATCGGAATGACTGTACCATTATTAGAATAATCAACGTTTTGTAAAAGCTAAGAACTTTGCCCACATATCGTGACATGTCAACTCGACGAGTGATTATATACCTGAACTCACCACATAACTATCATCATTCATCTATCATCAGTGTAGTTTAGTACCCATTACATCGACCATGTCAGTTGCAACTTTATGTCATTAATGTTCAATGGTTTCCGAGCGATTAAAAATTTATTGCAGAAAAAACTGCTATCCTATCGTAATTGAACGGCCTGTTGCTGTGTACATAAGTGGTAACTGTCATATATGACATTTTCATTGTTGACCCACCGACGATAGCTTACTTTCTAAACTGTACACCTTCATTCCAAAATTTATAGCACATTGCTTTTTCCTAAATTATTTTCGTAAAACATCTAATGATTTAACCCTTCACGTAAAATAACGACCAAAAAATGACCAGCGCTATTCACAAAAATCAGAATTCCAGTCTCATTATCTTTTAAATTTTTGCCTCATCTACCTAGCTTTTGGCTGCCTCATTTGGAACGAGCTCTTTGAGCTTGTTCAGACGAGGGGTTATAAGCTATGTGTTTTATGCAAATGTAAAATTGAAGTTATTCATATTTTTTGCAGGTGTCGCTGTCTATTCGTGCCAGGTAAGGGGTTATAGAATGTTGACAAACGTAATGCAGTGTAAATTACAACAATTGATATATACAAACATAGGCACATGATATTCAGAATTTTGATTGACTAAAACAATTAAGAATTTCATAGTACATTTTTTAATATAAAAACAGCGTGGTTTGCGTTTTCTGAAACAGAAATATATTGCATGTGAGGAAAATATGACTGTTCGCCGTTGCAAAGAATCCATAATTCATTCACAGCTTCATATCGAAAAATAAATGCGCGCTCTCTCTCACGAGGTGGTTCGGAAGGTAGAAGGATTGGCTGAGGCGATGTTGCATTTCATTTTTCTGATGTGTAAAAACCGAACTGTTTAACCCTTTACCCAACATAACGGCCACAACTGGCCAGCGCTATTCTCAAAAATCGTCAATTAATTTTCATTATTTTTTTCATTTTTTGCCTCAAAAACATAGGTTATGACGCCTCTTTGGAACGAGCTCGTCGAGCTCGTTCCAACGAGGGGTCATAACCTATGTTTTGGAGACAAAAAATGAAAAACAATTAGCTATTCAGGATTTTTTTTGCAAGTGTCGTCTGCTTTTCATGTTAGGTAAAGGGTTAAACTATATCGATGGTTTTGATAGTGTTTGGATACGAGAAAGTCAGTAGATCTTGTGTTTCTAACAAACAAAGTGGCTTGACCTATTCTGACACGCGGAAGACCAAAAAATCCTCTTTATGGTCGACTACAAATTGTGGCCTTATGAGGTCCGCGACAACATGAAAATACGTAGTGTTGTAAACGGAAGAATTATACAATCTTTCCAAGTGCATGGTGATAAACTTTTTATAAGAGTACAAAAGAACGCACAATTTCGTGACATGACAAGAAGGCTGAAACCAAACATTTAAAATAATGACAGGAGGAAAAACCAGTTCTCAAAATGTGTCTGGGAGATTGCCGTTTTAACATAAAACGAAAGCGGTCCAACGAAACAGAAATTGGAGTAACGACTGTTCTTTGTGTATTTGTTATGAATCTATTGTAAAACAAAATATTAAACCTCAACATTTGGGTTCTTTTCTTTTTATTTTGTCATCAATTTGAAAAAAAAACGGACATATTATAAATTCTGGAATGGATCTAAATTTAGAATTCTAATGAAATTCCCACACATTACGCAACATACACCGACAGGCCCAAAGCTGGGATTTCAAATTTTCTGACACGTTGTGACGAGAGTTAAAAATTCCATGACAGTGTTTCCGGATCGTTGACCGTCGGTGCAAACTTGAACCTAGCTCAATATACTTCTTAAAATCAATAAGAAACGAAACAGGTCTGAAACGTTCCTTTATTGTTATTATTTTAAAGAATTACTTTTGTTTCACGGAAGCATTTCTTTAGAATAATAATAATAGACACGAATGTTTTCGTGCACACGACTACAGAACAGTCGCCGTGGATTGGTCGTAATCCACACGCGGGCAGTGATTTCCACGCCTGCGTTTACCGGGTAATAAAAATCATGAACTGCAAAATTTTAATTAATGAAGCACCGGGTTGTACCCGATGCTTCATTAATTCAATTTTTGATGATTATTCCTGTAATTAGTGTTTGGAATCTAATATAGCTGCGTATTTACTTATTTATTGATGTTTAAGGTCACATATATATGCACAATGGCTAATCATGACCGTGACAGTTTTACGGGTGGAGGAAGCCGGAGTACCCGGAGAGAACCACCGAGCAACGACGAGCAGCTGCCAGCTCCCCAACATCGTAATTCCGCACGGCAGCACAGGCAGGATTAGATTGGTTGAAGACATGCATACCATCGACGTGCAGTACGCCTTAGTACATGGCGTCATCGTGCCCCCACGCGGGCAATGGAGATGAAGTGTCTTTCCCAAGGACACAACGCGGTTGCCGCAGGTGGGATTCGAACCGAGGACCTCTCGGCTTGCAGCCTGCACCTCTACCTGCTGAGCCACCGCGCTCCCAATATAGCTGCGTCCATGGAAATAGTGCCCAACCGTGGAAAGTGACCAGTCCACGCGGCCGTACAGCACTCAATTTTCAAATACTACATGGCAACGAGCGCTTCTGCACATAGCAAACATGGCACGTAAGGGTATTTTTGCATTTTTGGGGGGATTTAACGACATTTTCGACAGCCAGGATCACCCCCCCGTTGGGTATTTATACGGGTGGAGTAAGCCGGAGTATCCAGAGAGAACCACCGAGCAGCAACGAGCAAATGTCAGACTGCCCAAGCACAAGCAGGGTTAGCACTGGCTGAAAGCAAGTGATCCATCCGCGTGCAGTACGCCTTAGCGCACAGCGCCACCGTGGCCCCACACCGGCAATCGGGATTATGTACCTTGCCCAAGGACACAATGTAATTACCCGAGGTGGGAATCGAACGAATGGACCTTCCGATTTAACCCTTCACACAACGAATCGGCCGCATCCGTCCGCGTAATATGCAAATTCAGCAGTTGAAAAAAAAATTATTTTTCAAAAAATTTCAACAAAACAATATCATGTGACCCCTCGTTGGAACGAGCTCGTCCCAACGAGGGGTCACATGATATGGTTTTGTTGAATTTTTTGAAAAATTTAAAAAAATGATATTTAAAATAATAAATTTTGATACCGTCTGCGTTGGGTAAAGGGTTAAAGTCCAATACCGTAACCACAAGTCGGTATTTTTGCACTTTGTAAATTGTGGTTTCGCCATCTTATCGACTTTCGGAGAAAGACCAACAATATTTTATCAGCGGACAGCGAATTTCAACAGACAGTCATTCTTGTGGGGAGAGGGGGCCCCACTTGCTTTGGACCAGTACACCGACATCATTGAAGGCACATGCAGAAAATATTAAAATTGAAAACACTTTTTTTTCCTTTAGAAAAGTATTTTAACGATAGAGACAGAAGAGCATATTATGAACATTGGTGCCGATTGACGAGAAATAGACGTTTCAAGTTAATACCGTTGGAGTTGCGTGAAATGTTTTTTTTCTTGAACAAAAACCAAACGTTCAAGATAATAATGTACACAGGACATGCGACTGTTTGTTCATTTACCCCGCTAACATATTAGAAACACCAGAAAACATGCACAAAATGAAATTCAAAACATCAAGGGAATTGTTGTAAATATTTAATTCCAATGTAAAGAGTCCGAGTAAACCAATTGAGAATTGTGTGTGTGTGTTTATAAGTTCGCGTTGCTATGGTACTAGACACGTTGAAAGCAGAAAATAAACTTTATGCAAGTTACCATATCGCCCTCTGATCCAGAAAAATAGGGATGGTGTATTGAAAGGAAACAAATGTAAAGGAGAAAGGTAAATCGAGGACAGGTACAGTTAAAACTATAAGTCCTGTCACGAATAGTGCGCTTATCTAGGCTTAATTGCCCGTTGGAATTGCGCGCAATTGCCATATCGCATGGCATCCAAAGCACTGCAGGTTCTCTTGGTTACTCCATTGGCTGAAACATTGCTTGTGCACAGGCCACATGTACATAATTTGATAGCTTTACTTAGGCCATAACGCGTACATTAACGCACATATCAACGTGTTATTTGTGCGCATTTCACGACAGGACTTCTAGTTTTAACTGTACATGTAGATATCGCCCACAGTAACAGGTAATCATGCCAATATTTCAAGCCAAGAAATGCGCGGTCTGTCATATGCAGAATGAGGTTTCCAGAAGGTGAATTTGCTGCTGCTGACCCGTACAGTGGGTCAATTTACCCTGTGGGTACTTCTTTCTGTTTAAAGCCTGAGATCTTGATTCAGATTGAGGTTCACAGAGGGTACATTTTCTGATGATATACCCTGGGGACCTCATTTTGCAGATGACAGTCTGCTTATTTCCTGGCTTGCTACACCTTATTGGCGGGCGATCGCCATCACACTGTATTGCCGCCCAATTTGAAAATATGGAGAGCGAGAAACCAAGAAAAAACCTTGATATGTTTGTTTACTGGGGTGGGGGGGGGGGGGGGGGGTAACGGCGCCTTCAACATCCATAGTAAGATCGTGTCAGAGAGTTTTTGGGGTGAAGAAAGTCGGAGTACCCGAAACGAACCACAGCAACTGTCAAACTCTCCAACTTACTTACTCCGAACAAGCAGAGGTAGTTGCGTGGTTCAAGACAAGTGCCCCAGCGACGTGCAATACTCCTTAATGCACCGCGTCACCGAGCCCCAGCATGCGCAATCGGGATTAAAGACACAACACATGGTCGGGATCGAACTGTCGAGCATTCGGTTTAAAGTTCAATGCTCAAACTTACCGAGCCACCGCGACCCCTAATAGGTTCTAAAATCCATATTTACAGGAGAAATGTAATGGAAATACAGTTTCATTTCACTATTGAAGGACTGAGTATTTTTTTTGCAGGCTCTCCACTACACTACAATCTATGAGTCTAGTGGCTTACTAATGGTCTCGAGTCAGGTCTTGGCTGTCTCTGCAGCCTGCCAAGGCTTGGTTAGAAATCACTGATTATCAGTGACTGATAGGTGATTTGACTGTTATCTTTGGGAACGTCTTCTTGTTTTAATGAAAGCCCTTAAATGCCTTGGAACTTTTATGCGTGTTTGCTACACTTCAACCGTCTACATTCTGTGACACCGCAGTTGTTTCCATGCAAGTACTGGCTGTCTATACTTGCCTGGGAACAACTGCCAGGGTACTTAGAATATAAATTTCGAGTTTATCCATAAACGTTTTTCACATAGGGGCACGTGTTATATTGCATTAAAAGTGTTCACAGTCGGAATTAGCGCAATGACTGATCGAGAGAGACGTGCTCGGACCGAGGCGTGACTCGCCGAACTTTAGCACACAAAGTGACTGATTTACCACGTGGCTAAGATATCCGGACCAACCAGATTGTTTGGTAAATGTACCTTATACCTCGACCACTACGAGCCTTAAGAGCTAAAGTACCTGTTCGGACACTACAACGTGTGTCAAAGATGGATATAGGCACTCAAAGGATAAGAACTTCCAAAGAAAGTCCTGCGATATCCGGCTTCCCATGACAATGAATTCATAATCGATTATGATAGTACGAAATATCGACGATTTTCTGGTACACGATGCGATGAACACTATTATCCGAAATAACCATCGTTGCACGTGGAAGAAAGGTCGATAAATGAAAGCTTGCTTCTAAACAACCTGACCCAAAGAATTCTATACCTTCGACGCTTCTTCCATACCATGGGTGGGCATAAAACAGAATAACACGTTAATTGGGACACTTGCTTTCTGTTATAAGTGAGCGTAAGCAGAAGAGTAAGCAAATTACTTGGCCTCGTTAAAATCGTTAAAAACGGGTAATTGAAACATATCTCATATTTGCTATTGCTACAAAAACAATATTAAAATTTCAACCTGGATGCGAAATGCGTATGAGAGAGAGAGAGAGAGAGAGAGAGAGAGAGAGAGAGAGAGAGAGAGAGAGAGAGAGAGAGAGACTGTGGCATTTGTCAGGGAAGAAACTACCAACATTGGTGCATCTGGAGATCTGGAAATGTCAATATTCTACGGTTTATAGTGGAGTTCCCTATTGCTATCTTGGTCTGCACCTCGGCATATATAAAATACACGAAGAGGTCTGTGTTTAGACACCATGTCTGGTAGTAGCAGCATAATTAGATCGCGATATTCGGCCTGTTGGAATTCCACACGCATGAGTTACAATTCTGATTATGGAGTACTTCCATAACACAACCTGCCAATCCGTTTAATAAATATATATGCGTTGTGTTATATTGCTTTATCGCTATACTCAATAGTGGTTTGTTATGCGTTTTGAATTATTGATGCGGCAATCATCTAAATATATTATATTGATTGTTGGATAGAGTCTTATTACTCTTGTGACCACTAAATACGAATTCGCTATCATCTACTTTATATCAATTTCAGACGGTACAATTTCTCAGGCGAGAAAGAAATGGAGGGAATAACTCGTTTTCCTTTATCCGAAGAACATCGAGAGTGCAGCAGACATCTCTTAGTTTTATCGTCATGAAAATCGACTTTCGATAAAGTTATCTCCCTTGAAATTATTAGAGAGCGAGAGTGTAATTGTTGAGAAAACACTTAGGACATCAGTAAAAAATAATGCGAAGGTTCCTTTTGTTACTTTTAATAAATGAAGACAACAGACAGCTCTCGGACAAAAGGAAACTTTGCTTTTTACGCGAGCTAATTAGAATTAACTAAGGAACTGTTCGGGGGCGCGGTGGCGTTGCGGTAACCGGTTCTCGTCAGATCACCGAAGTTAAGAAACGTCGAACCCGGTTAATCCTCGGATGGGTGACCGTCTGTGCGATCGATTCGGACTCCCGCGTTGTGTCCTTGGGCAAGGTACTTAATCCTGATTGTCCACCTGGGGGCACCTGGGGGCACGATGACGCCGTGTACTAAGGCTAAGTAAGTACTAAGTAAAAAAGGTTGCTTACTTTGTAAAGTCCATATTCAAAATTGGTAGCCTTAGCAGTAGTGAACGAGAAAGAACGTCAGACGCATGGGTGACATAACGTTGCGTAGGTTGGATCTTGATATAGTAGAGAAGGACAGTGCACCGTGCATTATTATTTTTTAAGTTCCTGACAATTTCCTATCATCGTACCACAAAAAACTCCGATAATGCGACTGGCACACTGCGCGTGAATGAGCGCAAAGAATTTAAGAAACCATTATCAGATCCACACAAGTCGGAAACTTTTAGCTGCGAAATTACAAAAAGTTATATTGAGACTGCCAGAGGAAGTGATCTCGTAGCTATGGGGTGCTGTCATAATACAAGTAGCTTGCATTAAAAACAAGAATGGAATACAAAACCGGACTTGTAATAGCAGCTAATAATAGGAAGATCAGCATGAAATTGTTTTAGATTTATATCTCTGGGCACACTGTGATTATCGCACAATCGAATAGTACTTGCGGACCCCACACAGAAGGTGAACGAAATTAAGGACATCAGGACTCTTTTTAAGCAAAGCCGCTTTGTTGCAAATTTGTTGATTCGATTTGGTGATGCAGATTTCATTCTGATTGGGTACACTCCGTAATTCGGTAGCACATCCAAGAGTCCAGCTTGCAAAGTTTTTTGCCCGGGAGAAAAATCTGGCCCCTCACCTGTCGCGGATGCACATTCTTAACCCAGTCGAGGTGAAATGAAGTAGGAAGAGGGAATATTTTCTGGTAGCAGAAAAATATGTTGTTTTCACGCTTCATTCAGCCCGGCTGTGCCCCTGTGCCTGCTACTTAAACAATATGTACATAGAACGACACGCGCGTGTTAATAGGTTAATCGATATGGCACGAGTGCCAGCACGTAGGGATAAAACTGGAAGTCGCAGGCCTCGAGTTTCATCCTTCCGCGTTGGCACAAGTGCCATATCGATTAACCCATTCGCACGCGTGTGTCGTTCTGCGTTTATTGCACGCCTTTACTTTAGGGATCTGCGAATCACAGATTTTGTTTTTGAATCGAATCTCGAATCGAATCGTGTATCTGATATCGATATCGAATCGAATCCCGAATCGAATCTAAAAAGACAAGTTATTTCATATTGCACTAAACGGACGTTAGGGGGCGCGGCGGCGTTGCGGTAATCGGTTCTCGTCAGATCACCGAAGTTAAGCAACGTCAGGCCCGGTTAATCATTGGATGGGTGACCGTCTGAGCGATCAATTCGGACTCCCGCGTTGTGTCCTTGGGCAAGGCACTTAACCCAGATTGACCACATGGGGGCACGATGACGCCGTGTACTAAGGCGTACTGCGCGTCTATGGTACGAATGTCTTCAACCAATCTAAACCCTGCCTGTGTTGCAGTGCGGAGTTTCGATGTTGGGGAGCTGGCAGCTGCTCGTCGTTGCTCGGTGGTTCTCTCCGGGTACTCCGGCTTCCTCCGCCCATAAAACTGTCACGGTCATGATTAGCCATTGTGCATAAGCATATGACCTTAAACACCAATAAATAAATAATAAATAAATAAATAAACGGAAGTTACAGAACAATGTGATGACCCTTGAACGACAGAGTGAACACCTTAAACAACAAATATAAATTTATAATCTCTGTAAAACCGTCGCTGAAACAGCTAGGCCTATTATCCATAGTTTTAGTTTTTGAAGGCTTAACTTGTGACTATTCACGTTCTTGAGAACGTGAATAGTAACAAGTTAAGCCTTCAAAAACTAAAACTATGGATATTGTTCTGGGCAAAATTCTCTACTTACCTGACAAGTAAACATTGTTAAATGAATGAATTTTCTAATGACAAGTTTATCCAATTTCTATTGGAAATGTAACAAATTGAAGTTAGTACGAAGGATTCGAAAAAATCGAATTTTGAGACTGATTCGGGATCGATCTCGACGCAGACGTATGGTATCGATATCGAATTGAAACTCGAATATTCGCAGGACCCAACTTTACTCCTATACAACCAGTTATTAGAAGGACACTCAGCAATTCATTAAACAACTATCAACAAACAGAACACATTTATCGCCAACCAAATTTGCGTACTCATATTCTTCTTCTTCTGGATATTCATTATCCCCTTCATGTATCGACTCTTTTTCTTCTTCGCTATTTCCGTACACATTAAACTCACCATATCCTTCAATTTTAGACATTTAATTTAGTTGTTTCGCAATTGGTTCAGTTTCGGATGATCAATCGTCTGCTCAACGATTTCCGTTCGGCACATGTGTGCGGAACGGATTTTATTTTTCGCATGGTTTAGTGTTGCAGTAGATGGGGATTTCATAGAACAGTCGTGTAATACATACCATTGATAATGGCAAACCAATCGTTATCGATTTTGTTGATAATCGGTAGACAGCTTTTCATCCGGTTAGGACGCAAGTCTTGGCTATCTGTAGACCTCGCAAAGACTTGATTAGAGACCAATGCTAAGGTGATTTGACTGTTGTCTGTGGGACCTCTTCTTGTTTTTAATGAAAACCCTTAAATGCTTGGAGACTTTTATACATTTTCGGTACGCTTCAACAGTCTACACCATGTGGCATTGCGAATTTATTTATTTACTGTGGTTTAACGACATCTTCGACAGCCAGGGTCGTCTCGTGTCGGACTGTGTTACGGGCGGGGGAAGACGGAGTGCCCGGAAAGAACCACCGAGCAACGGCGAGCAACAGTCGGGCTCCCAACGTACAAACTCTGCTTAAGCAGGGTTGGCATTGGTTGAAGACAAGTGCATCATCGACGTGCAGTACGCCTTAGTACACCGTGATCCCACATGGGCAATCGAGGTGAAGTGCTTTACCCAAAGCCACAACTCAGTTACCCCTGGGGGGGGGGGGGGGTCGGGTCGAACCGTAGACCTTTCAGCTTGAAGTTCTATGCCGTAATAACTGAGTCACCGCGCTCCCGTCATTGCGAATATTTCCAAGCAAGTATTGGCTGCCTTTTGGCAGCCAATACTTGCTTAGAAACATCAGCCAGTGTAACTAGAATGTATCTTTCGAATTTACTCATAGACATCATGTCGGGTCATCTGTTCTGTTGCATTACAAGTGTTCATATTCGGAATCAGGCCTGTGACAGATCGAGAAAGACGTGTTGGGGCCGGAGCTCGAATCACCGACCTCTAGCACACAAAGCGACTGATCTACTTCGAGACTAAGGGATCCGTATCAACCAGGCTGGTTGGAAAATATCCCTCATTCCTCGACCGCTACAGACCTCTAAGGGTTAAAGTGGTTGTTCGGACACAACAGTGTGTGTTAAAGACGGTGATTTCAGTTGATCTTCCCAGGTGGACTGCATTTAATCCTTCCATATTTCTAGGCAACCATTATACTCAAGCCTGAAAATAAGTAGACTGTCATCTGGAGAATGGGATCCCCATAGGGCGAATTTGGTGATGTTACCCTGCACAGTATCACTAAATTTACACTCTGTGAACCACAATCTGAATCAAGGTCTCAAGCCTAAACAGAAAGAGGTGCTCAGAGGATACATTGGACTACTGTATGGGATAGCATCAAAAAATCGCCCTCTAGGGACCCCTAGGCTGGATTATAATGCATAAAAGCTGTTGCACACTAGACATGCTGCTGGTGATGTAATAACAGTTTACAATTTTGATTAAGTGTGATGCATCTGATTTGAACCACGCTGTAGAACAAACACTAACATTAACTACACTTAGACCGATGCGCAAACTTGACCATAAAATCACTAATTAAAAGTTTGACGTAAGGAATCATTGCCTCAATATCACGTTCAGTGAATGTATGCTTAACTTTAGGCATTGGCCTCAATTCGGATAAATATCCCCTTTGTTCTACAGTAAGGCTAAACTTACAAGACCAAAATTAAAAACTTAGAGGAAAATTCATTATTATCGCAACGCTCGGAACTGCGCCCTCGCGTCGACGTTGTTAAGGCCCTTGTCTATTAAAGCGGAAGAAATCGGCCTTCGATTTCCAAAATACAAGCGTTACATTTAGCCGCATTTTAGTCGATGACCACAGATAGATTCTCTTCTACTTTGGTTCACTAAGTTTCAAATCCAAGTGTGATGTGTGAACCTGGATAACAAAATCAGCTACCGTAACCTGTCGAAACGCCATCAAGATTTAAGCGCCCATACTTTTCAGCATTTTGTGTAAAACACCAAATTTAATAAAGGAATACAAAGCAGACTCCACCTTCATAGTACTAAGGCTCATATGACAGAGGATGGGAAGATCTGTGGTTCTTGCCTTGAATGAAAAGAAGGAGTTGATCTTCCGAGCTGATCCTCTCGCTTCAGGTGAGCAGTGACGTGACTATGTGTGCAACTGGGGGTCTAGAGGAGCATTGGCATTCCCAAAATCCTCCATACAAATACCGTATTCTACCATCTGCATGAGGTGTTAACTAATGGAATTACAGATGATTTACCACGCGTGGTGAAAATTGACATTCTTCCGAGCCTTAAAATGTTTCCAAGTGTTGCCATATTTTTTCCAAACTTTCTCCGGGAAAGGTCCTCTGCAGAAAGTTTTGAAAAATATAACCTCGGACGCAACAGCAGGAGATGGAACCTTTTCCCCATTCTAGACTTCAAATTTCGCGATAAACCTACAACATAAGAACGCTTGAATCCTCAAATCCCCCGACCCCCCCCCCCCCCCCCAATATAGATACCTGGCTACACTTGTGCAGGCGGGAAAACACCAACCATCTGAAATGGATAAACACGTCCAGCCCTATAGTCAGAAAATTCCTCCTCATCTTTTTGAATAGATAGATTTTTGACCCATTATTGGTAAACAAGCTGGTTTTGATAAATGGCCATGACAAAGTTATTGCCTTTTATTCCAAGTCATGCCATATTAGATATAAGCTCAGCAATTCTTCAGATTGTTCAAGTAAAGTGATAATTAGTGATTCTTGCAACCATTCCAAAAGAATAGAACTGATAAAAAGCCTTTACCCAGACCTGCCGTGTATAATGGACATAAAGTACGACCGCCGTAGACTGGTCACTTTCGAAGGGTGGGCAATGTTTCAACGGACGCAATCATATTAGATTCCAAACAGCAATTATAGGAATAATCATCAAAAATTTAATTAATGAAGCACCGGGTTGAACCCGGTGCTTCATTAATTAAAATTTTGCTGATGACGATTTTTATTATCTGGTAAACGCATGCATGGACATCACTGCCAACGCGTGTATTACGACCAGTCCATGGAGGCTGTACTGTATAATTATTAATTTTCCTCACAACTGAAATTAATAATTACTGCAATCTAAGTTCATTGATTAAATTTATTGGCATCCAATCATATCAGCGAGCCGCAAGGAAATCATTTCATTAAATCATAATAAAATCACTGAGTTGTTTAGTGATACAAGGAAACTCAACAACCAATACAAAGCGCTGCTTGCTGATGCGAAATCATTAATCCGTTGGAATGGTGTTTTATCCACGTTTGCCAATCGTTTCCGGGTGGTAATATTCTTGATGTGACAAACAATGCGGACTGCGTTTTAGAATCATTCACATAATAAATAGCTTCGCTTGAAAAGTTGCAATGAGGCTACAGTAGAAGTCACTTCGTGTCACGTACGATTGACCTCTGTAATCGGGTTGTCTGTCACTTAAATTATTTCAACTAGGATTGAAACTTTGAACTACGGCTAACTCTTTTGTTACATTTAACCCTTTATCCAACGAATCGGCCGCATCCGCCCGCGTAATATGCAAATTCAGCAGTTGAAAAAATATTATTTTTCAAAAAATTTCAACAAAACCATATCATGTGACCCCTCGTGGGAACGAGCTCGACGAGCTCGTTCCAACGAGGGGTCACATGATAAGGTTTTGTTGAAATTTTTTGAAAAATTTCAAAAAATTATTTTTAAAATAATAAATTTTAATATCGTCTGCGTTCGGTAAAGGGTTAATAATAATTTTTCTGCCTTCCGCTGATTTGTCCTCTAACGAGACGGTCTACATTAACCAAGCCCCCCTCCGGACTATTTCTCTACCACTCTCCCTCCCAATTTCCCAGCATTCAGTCAAAAATTGTGTCATAATTTCTCCCATAGGCAATTTCTCAATCTTCCTAATTATAAAACTGACCCTCTCCCTCATGTCATTCCCCGTCCACTTATCCTTCAGGTTTTCATCCCATTTTCCATTGGTATTCTAAGGAGTCTTGTTATACTAAGCAAATATTTGGGCCATTCTAAAATGAAATGCTCCAGGGTCTCCGTTACTCGTAAATTACACATTTGGCACACACTTTCCTCGCCTTTCCTGATTCTCTCCATCAACTCTATCGACTTCGATCTCACTTTGAATAACAAAGACACCCCATAACATCACAATTTAATCACATAGCAGTGGATTCCAATCGACCAGCTTCAAGTTGGACATTCCCACTACAAATTGCTATTACTAAGATACCTTGTTTTACATTCAAAACGTGATTTATATATATTGTTTGCCACTATAAACAACAATTTAAATATACAGCAAAAACAGACATGTTTTAGCACAAACTGGAAGAAACTTGAAATTACTAAAAACTGATTGCTATAGTGAGCTCTAATTGTACAATAACATGATTTTCGAGGGCGTTGGGCTCCACTAATTTTCTGAATCGCCATCTGTGATATGCAGCGCAGCAGTCATTAGTGGCCCGAAGTGATAGTCGATGGCCGCTAATGGGCGTGGAGCTGCTAATCACAGATGGAGGTCCAGTAAAGGAGCCAAACGACGACCGAGAAAAGAATGTTATTATTATAATTATTAATACTTAGAAATTCTAAGGACGATTGTCGACTCTTTTGGATTTATATTATTTCGTGAAAAGAGTCAACGTGAAACACCATTTATTAAGTACTTTAAGGCAGAACACTTTATATTTATCTCAATCGACGCCAATGAAAGGTAAACGTTAAGCTTGTCGTTAGGGAAATGTAAACACATTTCCAGGAAGACGAAATGACGTCATGCGCAAAACGTCAGCGCGTTCTAGCCGGTGATGGTAATGACTAAAAATAGCCACTATTTTGTTTGAAGTTTATTACGCTCCATAACGTGTTGTGTAAATTAGTATTAATATGAAGGTAACGCCCAATGAATTGATAATAATGAAGATTAGAATGGATTTGCTAATCACTTAATCTGTTGTACCCGCATATCCAGGAGGAGATGTTCTGAAACATTGGAGTGCCTTTTAGAAGAATAATGTGTCACAGGCTATAGCTCGGTGATACATTTTTGCACCAAATCGGGTAATATTGTGAGATCTCGAGACAGAGTACCTCCATTATTATAAGTTCAGCTGCACTGAAAGTCAAATGCGAACATTTCAAATCCCCACTGAGTAAATGATGCTATTGGAATGATAATGCTGGTGTATGAGTGTTTCGTCAGCAGTACCATCAATACAAAGAAAGCGCGAAAATTCTAACCCATGTCAGGGGCGTCGCGACAGTAACCGATTGAGAGGGGATGTAGACATAATTTGCCTCGACTGTGATGCCTCCACATCCACTAATAAAAATTATTCCAACTACGTTATCAAGGCATTCCTTCGACGAAGGCATTCCTTGATAATATAGCTGGAATATCAGTCATTCGGGATTATAGTTAAAACAAACTGAAGACTTCCTGAAAATTTATTTGTGGACAAATAAAATCAATTTTTAGAAGACGCGACATACCTTCTTAATTTAATTAGCATATACCGTACCAGTGCTCCAAATTGGTCATACAAGCCATCAAAAGCCCTAAACGGATACTGTAGGCCTTCATTTGAATGGCTTCAGGTTGTGAGAATGACATAAGTCTTGTAAGAAAGAATATGGTTACTAGAAAGAGCGATTCGATATCAAGGAGTCCAATCTAGACGTCGTCAATCTCTTCTGGAAAACTATTGGGGGTATCACATCCCTTAAACCCACTTAGCGAAGCTTGGGTGTGCAACGGCCAAAATCGGAGTTGCAGTATTTAGCCACTTGTGAATAAAAGATTCGATTATTATTATTTCGAAACAGTTTGATTTGAATCATCGAGGAATTCCTCAACGAGATACCACATGGATCCTTTTCAAAAGAATATAATGAGCACGTGTTGGTCCTAAGTTCAGAATGTACGCCAACTCCGGTTTTCTCAAATTAATTAATTTTGTACATGGACGAGAAATTGCGTGGGCCAGGATTGATTTGCGCTACATTTAGTTGTTGTCGTTATATACAGGGGTCCCAAGGTGGCACTTAATATAGTTATTTTGTTGCCTCATAGTTCTCATATGGAAGACTTCATTTTATTGTTGCTATAGAATGCACCTCTGGCGAAACAACGCGAACTTTGATCAGTCATTATATTCGACCAGGCGAGACAGGAAAACTTCAGCTTCAAAACCATTTATCACTTCGATGATCTCTTATTTCACATCAATCGATCCAATATTATGTAAAATATAAATTGATGGTGAAAGTTGCATAAATATTACTAGCATTCGACGATCGGGGTTGGCCACCACAATCCGCCGATTGTGGCCAATCGGATGACAAAGGCATGACTCCTGGAACATCGGTTCAACAGATTGTTGCCAAGCATTTTGTGATGATTCATTAACCACATTTTATTATCTTCTGCAATTGTTCAGTTGTTAATATAAAATGATGCCAATGATACCATTCAATAAAGTTGAGAAACAACCACAATGTGTATTCTTAATTTCTCTAGCCGCGCCTTGCGGGATATAAAGTTAACCCTTTACCTAACGTAACGGCCAAAACCGACCAGCGCTATTCTCAAAAATCGCCAATTAATTTTCATTTTTTGTCTCAAAAACATAGGTTATGACCCCTCGTTGGAACGAGCTCGTCAGACAAAAAATGAAAAAAAATAGTTATTCAAGAATTATTTTTGCAAGTGTCGTCTGCTTTTCAGGTTAGGTAAAGGGTTAAACGACACATAAAGCTTACAATTGAGAGTACTTGTGGCAATCGCCAGTTCATACCCGAAAAAGTGATGGTTGCACTCCATTGACTCGGGTCGCAGTAAAATCACCAGTCGCGCGAACTTGGACGGTACATGTGAGAGCCACGTATACCGCCCAAGTGTGCGCGTCTGGTCATTTTACTGCGACCTGAGTCAACGACCTTTAACACTGTGAAATATGTTCGATTCAATGTAGTTCTTTCAAGCCTCGACTCGTCTAGTGGTGCACGGTATTACAGTCGGCATCAGTATTGGGCCGATTGTGAGCTCAAATAACAGGTAATCGGTCAGCGGCCATTTTTGGTAACCGGTTGAACACTAAATGTTACTGGCGGGTGTAAATGTGAAAATAAGAGTGTTCATTCAAGGACACAAACAGTGTCCGCGCCGTCTGGTACCAATTTATCCAATTGCACGAAGAATTTAATTTTTTGACCAAAAAATCTTCGTTGGCTTAAACTTTAACACCCTAAAAGAGTTTCTTTTATTACAAGCCTGTTCTATGAAATACCCATCTACAGCAACACTAGACCACGCGGAAAATGAAAATCCGTTCCACACACATGTGTGGACGGAAATCATTGACGGACTATTTTTTAAATAGAAGCGAAAGTTCACTGGAATTTTGTACAAATCATGCACTGCAATTACAATTTTAATCCCCAGCGATAGCTAAGACTTGTCCCCTAAGTTGCAATGTGTTCTATGTGCCAGCCGGCACAGAGGACAAATTGGAACTCACGGGACGAAATAGTAACACGGTTTCCCATAACAAATTTGGTTGGTGATAAAATGTGTTCTTTTTGTTGATAGTTGTCCTTCTAATAATTGGTTTTATAGACGTCATGCATGTAATAAACACAGAACGACGCGTGCGTGTGAATGGGCTACACGATATGGCACTTGTTCCATCTCGGAAGGATAAAACTCGAGGCCTGTGGCCTCTCGTTTTATCCCTACGTGCTGGCACTCGTGCCATATCCATTAACCTATTCACACGTACGTGTCGTTCTATGTATATACTGTGCCTACGGCCTCTCGTTTTATTCTGCGTTGGCACTCGTATCACATCGGTTAACCCGTTCACATGCGTGTGTCGTTCTGTGTATTCACTTCGAAGGAAAGACAATGTGGCGGTGAAGCGCTAAAAAAGTGTAGGTTGACCTATCGATACATCTGAGCTGAAGGTTGCAGGGAGGCTTTTGGTATGGGCCTCCGACGCTGGTGGAGGTGGCAAGCGTACGTAGTTGTATTACTGACCACGTTCCATTCATATATAAAAAAAACACTTGTTCTAGTTTGTTTGCTTTCCACCGGTCTTTCCTGTATCGTGGTCGTCACGATTATCTTTGGTGATAAAATGTACCATAACACAGAAATACAGGTAATAAATTACCTAAATTGTAACGCCTCTCCTAGTATTAATTTAAACAAATTATATGGGGATGACTTCCCCCCCCCCCTCCCCGCCTTCGGCACTCGCAGGGCTCGTAACGCCCGTTCTACACACATCTCCGGGGCACGTCCTCGCTCTCGGCGGCCCTGCAAACTTTCAACGTTAATTGTCAGTGAGTGGAAATAAGGCATTGTTTTTTCTTCAATAAAACATTGTAGCTCATCAACTTTGCAAATGGCAGAATTTAATTATGTAAAGAATCCGTAGCATCGAGAGACACTCGCGACGGTATGAAGTATTTATCTCACTAAATACCGCACTTTGGAAGTTTTCGTGAATTAATGGTAATTCGTGGATTAATCTGTTATCTCAGTGAAAAACAATAGGTATACGTACCGATGGCAATTAGCCTGACCATTAATTAAACCAGTGACGTAATTGTTCTGCCATTCTTGAAATAATTGCCAGTTCATGTTTAACCCTTTACCCAACGCAGACGATATCAAAATTTATTACTTTAAATATCATTGTTTTACATTTTTCAAAAAAATTCAACAAAACCATATCATGTGACCCCCTCGTTGGAACGAGCTCGACGAGGTCGTTCCAACGAGGGGTCACATGATATGGTTTTGTTGAAATTTTTTGAAAAATAATATTTTCTCAACTGCTGAATTTGCATATTACGCGGGCGGGTGCGGGCGATTTGTTAGTTAAAGGGTTAAAACTCGATCAATTTATTTTGGATCAGACAACAAAGTACACCCCCTCCTCTGCCATGAACGTTTTAGAAAAAAACGCTTTGTTTGGCACTAAAATATTCAGAATGGCTAAAAGTATGGCACCAAACAGTTTCAGGCCAGTATGAACACTTGATACACAACGTGAAGTGCTTGAAGCATTTGTTTTATAACACAAGAGACATTTACATTTATTACATGGCTACCGCGAATATTCCCTAATGCACCAGTAGTAAGTCCATGAATTATGGCTTTCCAGAAAACGAAGTCTTAACTTTTCCAGATATGTATCATATCGATCTCAAACAAGCCACTCGCGACGTCACTGACGTTCGGAGATTTTCGAATCAACAAATTTACAAGCGCGGACTTGGGGTAGAGTCCCGATTGCCCACGTGGGGGCACGGTGGCGATCTGTACTAAAGTGTACTGCACACCGATGGTGCACCTGTCTTCAACCAATGCAAATCTTGCTTGTGCGGAGTTAGTACGTTGGAGAATCTGACAGTTGCTCGCCGTTGCTCGGTGGTTCTCTCCGAGTACTCCGGCTTCCCCCGCCCGTAAAACTGTCCTACACGAGGTCACCCTGGCTGTCGAAAGTTTCGTTAAAACTCCAATAAATAAATAAATTGGGATAGAGAGGACAATTTTCCTATCGGTTAGTAGCTCCATCCCTCCACTACACACTCGAGAGAAGCATCTATAGTTTCATCTTCGTGTATATTTCAGGTGACGTATTAAACATACAAACAATCATATAATAAACAGATTATTACGAGTCAATTGTGCTAAACAAATTATTACAACAATCTGTTAAACTAGGTTGTCCTGTTCCGTCTTGTTGATACGACCATATAAGCCAGATCAAACATGACGCCGTAGGCGTTTTGTTTCATCTGACTAATCTCGTCTCGTCACCTCGGCGGAGCCCGACGACACAGATCAACCGACTGTTGGTATTTATCATATGACTCGTCCGTTTTGTTCACTTTAAAACATTTGATATTTTGTTTTCATATTGATCAGTGATAAATAAAGCCTTCCGTCAATTTCATTGGCCAATTTCAAAACTAGACAATTTGATTAGCTAAACAAAATACAACTGGGTCATATTTGCATTTCATTAGGGGGAATTAACGTTATCTGTCCTATTTGGGGTGGGTTATTTTGTATTAATCTTTTACCTACAAGAAAAACGCCATTCATTTTTTAAAAGCCTTCCGTCAATTTCATTGGTCAATTTCAAAACTAGACAATTTGATTAGCTAAACAAAATACAACTGGGTCATATTTGCATTTCATTAGGGGGAATTAACGTTATCTGTCCTATTTGGGGTGGGTTATTTTGTATTAATCTTTTACCTACAAGAAAAACGCCATTCATTTTTTTTTATATTTTCACTTTTTGCTTCCAAAACATAGGTTATGACCCCCTCATTGGAACGAGCTCGATGAGCTCGTTCCAATGAGGGGGTCATAACCTATGTTTTGGAAGCAAAAATGAAAATTTTTAGTGATACGAGGATGTTTTTTCCAAGTGTCGTCTGCAACTCAAGTTAGGTGATGGGTTAAAAGGGTCATACTAAGTGGCTAATTTGTGCGTGTGTGTGTGATATTTTAAATAGAATATGAAATGAGTGTTTTTCTCATATAATATTTATGAAACTCGTCCGAATTTTCCGTTTGGGCTCGCCAAACTCGTTTCATAAATATTATATGAGAAAAACACTCATTCCATATCCTCTATTTGTTATATTTAACCGCTGAAATATAAGGAAACAGAGAATATGGAAAAATCTTATTTTTCATCTTCACCGACACAAGACATACTATTACGCTATTTAAAAATCGTATATTTCACTGTTGGTACAACCAGTGAATCACAGTGAAAATAATATCAGCGAACACGAAATAAACTCGCGGAAATGTTGTGAAACTGAGAGATACTATTTCAAGGTGAAAAATTGTTGTCATTGCTATTTTTGGTATTAAATTAATATCCATATAATAAAATTTTATAATATATATAATATATAATTAATTTGACTGTGAAGCTTTCTGCGAAAGGCTGTGGGAACATTTTTGTTTTGCGGACGAGTAATTTCGACGCTGAGAGCAGTTCATTGGTTAGTGCTTTTGGATCACATAGCAACCGCGTTCCACCATAGAAACCAAGATGGCAGCCTCCAACATATAAAATGGACAACTGAAACACATGTCACTTTAACAACACGCGCCGTGCATGCTCATTGACATCACGTATCACTATGGTAATGGCACCACAATATGGCTGCACCTGTAGGTGTTACCACGACAAACCCATATAACGTAACTGGGTCACGGTACATGACGTCACTTCCTGGCTGCACCCATAGGTGTTACCATGACAAACCCATGTAAAGTACCTGTGTCACGTGCCATGCCGTCACTTCCGCGGTTCGGGTAGGGTCTGGGTGATCAGGGACAAAACATAAACTACTAATCACGAAATAGTTTCATAAATTATTTTTTCACAGCAACAAATAAGAAGAGGGCATGCCAAACTTTTCAGAGTTATTCCCCCTGATTCTACATGCACATTTCTATTGATTGTGGGTATGTTTAGTGGAGTTCATTGGTGAATGTACACGTGAATTCTGAGTCGGAATTTGAAATCAATTGAAAAATGGTCTCTGATGTTTGTTTTCTGATCAGATGCATTGGCGGAATAGCGTCAATGGTACAATTTATTGAATGTGACTCTTTTGGTAATTATTGCCGAAGTGGGCTCCTTCGATTCGTGGTAATAGGAAAATGAGTTAGCCGGTAACATAATTACATGGCGTCTCAAGTACCTGTGGAAACGAGAAAACCATTTCCACAAGTAGGTTTATCAGATTATTGGCACACCGAGGTGCTCTCTTAAATCTAATCCATTGTGATTTATTCCAGCTTATTTTAACAGAAATTTTGGTTGTTAGCTCTATCAAGGCGACGTCATCATCTCAATGTTGACACGACCTTTCCTTGAGCGAGAGATTTCAACTCACGTACAGTACAGCTGCCGTGGATAGGTCGTTATCCAGAAGTGGGAAGTGACTTGCGCGCATGAGTTAACCAGGTAATAAAGCTCATCATCACTAAAATTTTAATTAATGAAGCACCGAGTGAAGTCCACGGCAGCTGTAGTTTACATTGGGTACAACCATATCTCTGAAAAGTTCAGTGATAACGAAAGCAGACAGATAATTTTAATAAGATCGTACTTGAGTTGCGATCTGATATAAATTTGCTGACCACTTTCTTTCCACAACGCTGTAAAATCTCACCCGTCCAAAAATGAAATGATCTCAGATGCTTATTCCGTTCGTATTTCTCGATTCAATCTTGATTTCGCAATATTTTATTAATGATATGTCGGCCTGCTGGGGTACTTCGTAATAATGAAAACACGAGTTACCCGGTGACACATAATTATAGACCCTGCTCACCTGTGTTATTACCTGCGAAAAGTCCGTATGTTAAATTTTAGCTTTTAACCCCACTATCGATGTAAAGCTTCTACTGTGGTTAACCCTTTACCCAACGAATCGCCCGCATCTGCTCGCGTAATATGCGAATTCAGCAGCTGAAAAAATATTATTTTTCGAAAAATTTCAACGAAACCATATCATGTGACCCCTCTTTGGAACGCGCTCGTCGAGCTCGTTCCAAAGAGGGGTCATATGATATGGTTTTGTTGACATTTTTTGAAAACATTTAAAAAATGATAATTAAAAATAATAAATTTTGATATCGTCTGCGTTGGGTAAAGGGTTAAAACGTTTTTAATGGGAATTCTATTACAAAAATTAAAAACATTTACACCAATAGTAAAAACTATCTCCCACTTAACCTTTGACATGACCCAATTTGCCGACTTCGATACATTCACACTTCGAGATGCTTTATTCAAACATATGACATTTTGCGGTACTATCTACTGCGTGCAATGACTTATTAAGTTTAAAATACCTTAATTAAATATTTAAAATAAAATGTAAGAATTGTTAATAATAATTTGACTGAAAAAGCAAGGTAAATTCAGTCAACTAGGTACTAGGACCGGTAATCAGATTAAAACCACTCGTAGAATAAGGGCTTTAACCACCCAGCAGAGTCTTATCGTACTCGTTGTTTAAATCTGATTATCGGCCCTAGTACCTATTTATTCTACATATATTTGTATAAACGTTGTTACCACGGATACTGTATATAAAGTTGTTATGCCTTCACTTCATCCCAACAACTGTAATAACGACGTATTTGTCGTACACTCGGGCCCGCAATGCCATTTTTAGGGATGGTCAGTGTTTCTTGTGAGGATATCATATAAGTTCAAATCTCGACATAACCACTCGATGCCCTTACATCATCGGAGAGTATTCGTTGTGTGTGTATGTTTAACCCTTTGAAAACTGTTGATATCTTCCATGTCAGTTCAATGGCAACAATTGGAAGAGTCCACATTCATTAGTGGGGCTAGACGAATTAATATGTTCAACGTGCAGCCGTGCGGCTGCACGTTGACAATATTAGTTGGTCTACTCCACACATTCACTCTCCAGCCATCCGACTTAATGAGGTTATGACGTATCATTCTTCAGGGCCGGAAAACCGGCCGCTGGGGTTCAAAGGGTTAAGCATGTACACTGGTTTTAAAATTGACTCGTCCCAAGGCGCCGTGGAAATGTGCAGTTCATTCAAACCAAAGCAAATTTACATGTAAGCTGCAATATACCGTAAATGAACCTATTTCTATTCTAACACACTTCAGTACAGTAAAGAGCTCCCCGGACACTGTCAAGCAACATATTGTGGTTTTTATTTACAATTTGGTCATGGTGAGGTATCTCAATTTCTCAAAGAGAGAAGGATCTATTGATATTAAGTTAACTGGCATGCTCGTCGAGTTACTGTGCAATTTTAAGCGAGTGAAGTAGGTATAAATGTATGTTCCGTGAAGTTTCACTGTCATAAATCGAGGATATCAAATGAGTCTCACTGTCATAAATCGAGGATATCAAATGAGTCTCACTGTCATAAATCGAGGATATCAAATGAGTCGCGATTTGATATGCAATCCTTCAAACTATCGTGTATTTTTAAACGCCATCAGCGTTCGCCTTATTCAGACGGTATCTCATACAACACACTCTTGTCAATTAATTTGTCACCCAGGATTCTGTGATCTCCTGTACTTCGACAATGTGGAAATTAGATTAAGCTCTAATGAATAGGTCTTTGCAATGAAGAAATCTGATTTAATTCAGACGCGGAACACGCGGTTGGCATCGACATGCACGGGTGGGCTTATCATCCAGGAGAGAAAACGAAGGTGAGATCTAAGATATACAGGATCCCTTATGAGTCATTGTTTGATACGAAATTTCTGTACTGAGTTCACTAAAATCGACCTGAGCCGAAGTTTACCAAGGCTCAGATCGACTTCGTGAACGAAATTCAATTCAGATATTTCTCATCAAATCGTCACGAATTTGTGTTCTTTTTATCACATGTGTAATTCAAACTTTTATCCAACGTAACGACTAAACTGTTCAGTGCTACTCACAAAAACCGCCAAACGAATTATATTATTTTGTCAACGTTTGCCCTGAAAACATAGTTGATGTCTCGACATTGGAACGAGCTCGTCGAGCTCGTTCCAATAAGGGTGCATAAGCCATGTTTCCGGAATAAAAAATGTAAATGTTTAGTTATTTGAAAGAAATTGTTTTTCGCATTTGTCGCCTGTCATTTGTATTTAGGCAATCAGTTATGGAAATATAAGAGACGATTAATTGAATTCTATTTCCCAAACCAACTCACAAGGTTACTGCGTCGCCTCTGACTTTTAACGCCATTCCCGTTTTAGACATGTTGTGAACGATATTTGCCGTAATGAGCCATTTGATGCTGTTATGTGATAAAACAAGATAAGGATAGCACCAAATGGCAACCAAATTATATTTTGAAGAAAAAGGTGATTAAGAACACCGCAACAACATCTAGTTTTATTCGTGACGCATTTTGTGTTATTATGTGTGACATAAAAGCTAAGGTGTAAATTTTGCTTATTTGTATTTCAAAGAATGACATTCTTAATTTTTTTTTCATACACCATTGGTACATTTTATCGCATGGCCTTTTTTAAAAAGATGAACACACACTGTCGGAATATACACATTCTTATATCGGGCTAAACGAAGATGCAAGGATTCCAAGAGTGTGTGGGCATTACTTATGTCGTACTTTTCAGCCAATCAAATCACCAGATTTCTGTCAGACAGAAATAATATGTTTGTTCTGAATCATTAATCAGAACATCTAACTGTACAATTGTATTGTTACATGCGGAAACTATCGGCTTAACGTAGACCGTCCCTGCTATATCCGTAAAATTGACTCACCGCAACCCGTGCTTCCAAGAAAGGACATCAATCCTGACAAAATGACCTTATGATACGTCTCTGGGAAGGTTCGAAATTCGTTTCGATTCTAATAGTCCCGATAACTCGATTCGATTCGATGCGCGCCGATTTGAAAATTTTGGAATCGTAGAGGTGTTCGCAAAATCATAATGTTATTATCTTCAAGACTTAACATTAATATTCATCACTGTTAGTTGTGTAACATGCAATCTGCCTTGATTTTGCAATAAACTATCATCCATCTATCTATCTGTAAGTGTCTCCCTTGAACGTTCTTCTATCATAAGGGTTTCTGTACAGGAGACCCGATGATAGACGAAGAATTCAAGGAGGTTCCGCTTCTGAAACTACTTTCATCGCGTTTTGAAATATGTCGCATTTTTGGGGATTTTCCGAGAACATATGAGTTGCATTTGGAAACATCAGTTGGGTGGAGATTTTACGGTTCACACAACGTGCAAAATCCACTTGAAGAGCGGTAAGATTCGATTCGAATTTCTCTGTCTGATCCCATGCCGGATTCGATTCGACACGAAAAGGGCCATTTCCCCCATATTTTAAAAGCGATAAAGCACTTCCAGTCAACCGCAAATACACAGCACGACACGTGAGTGTGAATAGGTTAATCGATATGGTACGAGCGCTAGCGCGGAAGGATAAGACGAGAGGCCTCAGGCCTCGAGTTTTATATTTCCGCGATGACACAAGTACCATATCGATTAACCCATTCACGCGTGTGTGTCGTTCTGTGTTTATTACATGCATTCACGTCTATAAAAGCAGTTATTTGAAGGATACTGCGCAATTCATTTAACAGCTCGTCCCCTGAGCTCTAATGTGTTCCGTTTTCCAGAAGGCACCCAGAACACATTGGAACTCACGGGACGAACAATGAACAAAAAGAACACATTTTATCGCCAACCAAATTTGCGAGGGGGACTATTTTTAGCTATCGCTAGGGATTCAAATTGTAATTGCGTTGCACGATTTGTAGAAAATTCCTGTGATATTTCGCTTCTATTTAAAAATACTCCGTCAACGATTTCCGTCCGGCACATATGTGCGGAATAGATTTTCATTTTCCGCGGGATTTAGTGTTGCTGTAGAATGAGGTTTTCATAGAATAGGCGTGTAATAAATAACATTCCGGAAGTAATCCAGATATAGGGAGTTGTTTTCTTACAGAAAACTTAACCTAAACACTGACCTTTGGTAATCTGTTTCAAATGTTTCAAGTGGTATCATTTTATGTTTATGGAACTATATATATATAGTCCCATAACATAATGCCATATATGCTGTTTCGTAAACATATAATGATGCACTCTGGCCCACCTTGGACGACCATGGACCGGTCCATCTTGTTTTTGTGTACAGGTACAGCATGGGTGGTTCGGCCCGGACCGCAGTCCTTCCCTAGACCGGTAGCCAAAATGATATATATATATATATATTCTGTACGGTCCATATCACTAGACGCTTTGTAGTTCCTGTTTGAATCCGATCTGTTTTTTATGAAATTGTACAAAGAAACAATATATTGTCAGGTTGTGAAATACGTATACAGAGCATTTCATTCTGTTTCACACTGACTATTTTGGCATTAAAAGTTTTATATTCTAGCAGTTGTTTTTCTAGGACATAGCTACAAATCCGATTACATACTGCCTCCATTGTGGTTTCGGGTGTTTGTGGATCATTAACCCTTTACCCAACGAATAGCCCGCATCCGCCCGCGTAATATGCAAATTCAACAGCCGAAAAAATATTTATTTTTCGAAAATTTTCAACAAAACCATATCATGTGACCCCTACAGGGGTCACATGATATGGTTTTGTTGAAATTTTTTTGAAAAAATTTAAAAAATGATATTTAAAATAATAAATTTTGAAATCGTTTGCGTTGTGTAAAGGGTTAAGCCTTCGTCAAACAACACACGGTCATTGTTCAAGTGAGTTTTCACGTTGCGTGAACAACTCTTGTTCAACGTGCAGTATAGCCGCCGTGGACTAAAATTGTAACAAACAGTTTCTGCATTTTTGTACTGCTCTACAGCAAAATGAATGAAGTATATCAAATGATGAACACATTGATGATAATAAATTCGCTAACATTTCGAAGTTGCAATTTTTATATAAAACTTCCATAAACCTAAGTGTTAAATTTATTAACAGGTATTATTACGTTCCAAAGTGTGATTTACTGGAATTTCCGGGTTTGATTATAAACGCTAACTTCACAAGTGAATTATGCAATCAATAATTGTGTGATGTATCCGTGCGCGCAAACAAAGACGCTTTGCCGTAGGTGTAATGGGGACTTCATTGTTTTTTTGTTTTTTTTAACCCTTCACCTAGCATGAAAAGCAGACGACACTTGTAAAACCAAATTCTTGAATAACTATTATTTTCAGTTTTTGTCTCAAAAACATAGGTTATGACCCCTCGTTGGAACGAACGCAACGAGCTCGTTCCAATGAGGAGTCTTAACCTATGTTTTAGAGACAAAAAATGATAAAAATAATGAAAATTAATTGGCGAGTTTTGAGAATATCGCTGGCCGGTTTTGGTTGTTAGGTAAAGGGTTAAATAATATAATTATTGTTAATATTGAAAAGTAATAAACAGAGTAATCGCTTGACTGGACTGGTTACGTGAAATAATTGATTCGAGGCGAGGGACTACATTGTCAAACACTCGTGCGCATTCGTGCACTCGTGTTTATACAACATCCCTCACCTCTAATGAATTATTTCACGTAACAAGTCCAGTCAAACGATTACTCTATATTTAGCTTATTATAAATATCTCCCAATGACGAAAATTGTCAGCCCTGACCTAACCAACCGGGCGCCCATGCTCGCAGAAGTACTTCCAGCCCACGACGACCATTTGAAGCCCTTTACCCCCATTCAGTTTCATTTTGGAGCTGATTTTACACCTCGTTCGATGAAATCTTTGGTACTTACACAGATCCCTATCCCCAAATCACCCCAACTCAGTGGGTAGCTCCTTAACATTATTATCTGCTTCAACACATTGGAGTTATATGCTCTATGTTCCTAGATACTCACTATGAACATTACTGTATCTGTTTTTTTCTGCTATTAAGACAATAATCATTTCAGCTGAATTTACATCGATTGTGCATCATTAATTTATCTCTTGGGTGTTGCATTGAAAAATTTGCTTTTATAAATTTAATTATGCAGAACTTCATTTGGACAAAAAACTTCTTCAATCTCTGTTTGACACGACTGCTTCGGCTCTGTGCTGCAAACAACTATTTAACGATTCCACGGCGATACAGAAGTATTGCGATGCAAATCATTGCAGGTGATCAGAATCCCAAGTAAAAAAACTGGTATCGCATTAGAGAGTTATTTTGTTCTGCAATGATTTTCACCGACGCATCTCTAAAATAGGAAAGGGTTGTATCTATTGTTTTGAGTTGGATGACAGAATCTTTTGAGCTAGTTCCAGAATTATCTCATTCGTGTACTACGAATCGGATAAGGCATAATAAAGTTATAAATCTGTTTCTCCCGCCCTCCCGCGTGGTCCTTCTGTTTTACATGGTCCTTTTATTTTTATAACCATTGCAAACTTAAAAAAATAAAAATTAAATTATTTGTGTCTGATATTTTACCCAAGTTAATAAAATTGGAAAATTTGTCCCATGAGTGCAACAAGGCTTTGCAATGCTGAAGCATTGCAAAGCCTTCTGCTCTCAAGGGACGAAATACACCATCACCCATGCTATTCTGTAGATTATGAGGACTAAAGCATAAAGCAAACCACTAATATGCACTTTTGCTGGCAAAGAAATAATTACAAAAATAGAAAATAAAAATAAAACACCGCCAGCCCACATGCAATTTTACCAAAAAATGGCCTACGAAACAGAAGATCTACTTTGAGGGGCCAAATGCTGGAATCTTCTAAAAAAATGTGGATGCCAACAATGAAATAATTCTCGTATCAGTGAAAAACTGTGATTTTTCGATGCACCTCAAATAATATATTGTTAGCTTGTTCGCATTATCACACGAGAGGGCATTTTAGAAATTAGCTTATTGGCTATATGCGATGTTCAATGCAACATTGTCATTCGGGAAAAACTGTTTTATAAGGTTAGGTTATATTTTGCTGTGTGGGGCATCTAGTCTGAAAACTATCGATTCGGAATCCTGCGTTGTGTCATCGGGCAAGGCACTTAACCTCGATTGTCCACATGGAGGTACGATGACGCCGTGCAGCACTGAGGCGTAATGCACGTCGATGGTGCGCATGTCTTCAATCAATCTAACCCTGCGTGTTCAGCAGTGCGGAGTTACGATGTTGGGGAGCTGGCAGCTGCTCGTCGTTGCTCGGTGGTTCTCTCCGGGTACTCCGGCTTCCTCCACCCGTAAAACTGTCACAGACACGATATGACCTTGGCTGTTAATGTGTCGTTAAACCCTAATAAATAAATAAATAAATAAATAAATAAATAAATAAATAAATAAATAGTCTGAAAACAAATTCCTATTGAGAAAACCAAAACTAACTGAACAGAAATAAGGATTGAGAAAAAGACAAGTTTGGGAGTTTGAATTGAACTTGGCATCGAGAGCAAGGAAAAACCGAAGTCAACTCAGGTCAACCGAGAAAACGTCAAAATCAATTTCAAATGTTTCTAACCATGTCAGTTTGAATCATATTCAGTATACGAGACATGTATAACCGAAAACAACCTCTGAATGTCGAAAATACTTGAAAGCTTACACATTTTCGGTTAAAAAAATAGTGCGCGTCACGCTGTCATGCTAATGAGTAGAGATTTCACAGTTAAGAAGATTATTACACGTTGTCGGCGATCGCTTTTCAAAAATTTTCTAATATTTCTCTCAGCTTGGGGTTGGTGGACTATTTCCGACAAATAGTAACCACCAATTCAAGTAAACCATCATCAGTAAATCTGTTATACTGCAGAACGATTAACTTTAACCCTTTACCTAACATGGAAAGCAGACGACACTTGCAAAAAAATTCTTGAATAACGAATTTTTTGCATTTTTTGTCTAAAAAATATAGGTTAAGACACGTTGTTGGGACGAGCTCGACGAGCTCATTCCAATGAGGGGTCATAACCTATGTTTTTGAGACAAAAAGTGAAAAAATAATGAATATTAATTGGCGATTTTTGAGAATAGCGCTGTCCGGTTTTGGCTGTTCGCCTTTGGTAAAGGGTTAATGAAATCAGCCACCCAGAGTGGTTCCATCATTGGAATGGCTCGAACATTTCATTTATCGTCATGTTTTGTTACAGCAATAATCTTCAAAAACCCAAATTTGATCCGAAAAAACTTTAGAACCTCCGGAACTTTTGGGGCAATTACCTTTACATTGGGGTCTAGTCCTCCCATCAATTCATTTCTCAAATCAGGGTTCATGTGCTATATTAAGGAGAAAAATACAGCACTCAAAATATGAAGTTAACCGTTAAATGTGGGCACTATAAACCGCCAGTGCAGAAGCACGTGGAAAAAAAATTAAACCAGTTATGTTTCGGTTCAAAGTCCGTGTAAATGGTGATGGGAATTGTTCTTGACTGGTTTGTATAACGGGAAAGAAACGTAGATAAAAGGATTTCACCATGTAGCTGCTAAACGCACAACTTTAATCCTGTCCGAAAGATAGTTATTGAAACAGGAACCAACATATTAATCTGTTTATCGAAGGAGCATTACTAATTAAACAGTTAATTAGCATGCGACCGACTATTTACGCGCTCCTTACTCTGCACAGAAAATATGTAAATAAGTATTTTCGACATGTAATGGTTACTTTCGGTGAAATTGTCTCTCAAATATTGAATAATATTCCAAACTGAAGTGGTTAGTATACATTTGAAATTGATTTTGATGTGTCCTCGTTGTCCTCAGTTCTTCTCGGGTTTAGGGTTACCAAAAGATAGTTGTAATTTCAGTGGTTTGCGTTCCTCTAGAAAATAACTACATATATGAAATACCCCTATCTAACTTAATCCAGCCCAATTCAGAAAATCCAATTTATATTTTTCATTTTTTACCTCTAAACAAAGCTCTTGACCCCTCATTGAAACAAGCTCGTTCGGCTGGTTCAAGTGGGGAATATTAAGCTATGTTTCGGAGACAAAAATTAAAATATTTTAGTTTTTCAAGAAATATTTTACAAGTATCGAGCCCTACTTTAAGCACGGATTGATGCTGTAAATGCGATCGGACCCGTACCTGCATTTCCAGATTAGTTCGGATTGATTATCTTGACTACACCGTAGCAACATTCGGCAGTAAATCATGATGATAGCCGACAAATGTTACACCAACCGCCTCCGCTGGTTGAGCGTGTCAATGGTATCGTGGCGGTAGTCGATTCTATCGCCACAGTATAACCAAAACTCGTCTGGCTGTCAAAGTTACGCGCTGTTTTCGAACGTTTAGAAAAGAAAATGGCGTGCCATTAGAAAAAGGCACCGCACTTCGAACATTAAAAACATCTCCTCGCAGCCAACCTGGTTGGGTCAGTCCAATTGTGGCGATAGTCGGTTCTATCGCTATAATATGACCAACACTAGCGTCTAGCCCTCGAACTTAGTTGCTATTTCAGTAATTTCTGAAAACAAAATGGCGTGCCCCGAAAAAAGCAATATAAGGACACACGAAATAAATTAATTGATTCTCAGGCAATTTTCTTTTCAAATCAGTGAAGGAGGGAGGGAGGGTTTTACTTTTACTTTTTCTTTTACAAAAAAGCGAGCAAACATGGAGAGGATTTCGGCTGTCTTTTTACACACAGAAATATAGAAAGTGCATATTTATACATATATAAATTCATTTTTAATTTGAAAAATAAAACATTTCTCTAAAAACTAACTGTAGGGACAGCATCAAAGGCTTCATATTCTTTCAAAGCTCTGCATAATATTATCTTTGAAGTAAAAGTATTTAATCTATGGGAATTTGCCTCGTTACAATTTATGGGAGAGTGCATTGGCAGTCTCCCATAAATTGTAACAAGCCAAATATACTGTTCAACAACAGAAACACAAAACGAGGTTTCTGTGATGACGGACGTTCCGGGTTATGGGATAATGAGATAGAGAACGAAATCAATTCATAACCAAAGATTTAATGGATGAATGAAGGACAAATGGAGACGTTTCAGACGTTAAAGTCACGAGTCGACGTCATCCAAACTCATTATCCAGTGTGATCGACACAACCTTCTGTTCATTGGAGCAATTAGATTCCGGATGGAAGCATGAGGTATGGCGGCCCACTCTTCCTGCAACGCTTGCGCCAGCTGTGGTAACGTCTGAGGTTGTGGTTGAAGTTATCGTACACGTCGATCCAGATGATCCCATAGATGTTCGATCGGGTTCAAATCTGACGATCTGGAGGGCCAGGGCAGGACTTCGATGTTGTTATCCTGTAGATAAGCTGTCGTGAGCCTTGCTGTGTGCGGTCGGACGTTGTAATGCTGGAAAATGGCGTTGGAAATCTACATAATGGGGAACACGGGTGGATGCAAATTTTAATTTCTGTACTTCTGCGCCGTCAAGTTACCCTCAATACTCACGATGTCCGTTCTGCCAGAGTGTGAGATGGCTGGCCACATCATAACGCTATCTCCACCAAATCTGTCCACCTCCCGAAAGCAGCGACGCGCAAAACGTTCTCCGCGACGTGTGTACACACGACATCGTCCATCAACTCGGCGAAGAAGGAAACGTGATTCGTCACTGAACCATACCGTTCTCCATCTCTGATAAGGCCATGACCTGTGCCGCTGACACCATTGAAGTCACTGTCGACGATGCAGCGCCGTCAAAATGACGCGACGACCTGGCCGTCTAGCACGCAGACCTGTCTCGCGGAGAGGGCTGCGAACGGTCTGATCTGAGATCCTCCGACGACCTGGTAGCGTTGACACCGTAGAGGTCGCTGTGGTTGTTCTCTCCCGAAAATGACGGAACCGGAAGTATCGATCCTGAGTTGGGGTGGTCACTCGGGGTCTCCCGGATCTTGGAAGGTCCTGCGATGTCCCCTTGATTTGGTAGAGGTCCCACAGGCGCGTGGTGGTGATGGCGCGCGGAACTTGAGACATTGAACACTCTCGCTACATTCGAAGCTGACTCGCCTGTTTCCAAGCGGCCAAAGGCATTATTTCTCTGACCTTCGGTCAAATGCGGCATTTTACATGAGCAAGATCCTTTTAACGACCGATTTCCATGTCCATTTATACCCCTCACGCTCAGCTCGCATGCTCGGGCATGCAACTTCATGATCAGGTATTCACTCAGTGGAAGCTTTGTTTTGTTAATTTCCAATATTTTGGGGGTCACGGTGGTTGAAATTATGCCCCGTTGTTCAAAATGTTAACCCTTTACCCAACGTAACGGCCAAAACCGGCCAGCGCTATTCTCAAAAATCGCCAATTAATTTTCAAAATATTTTCATTTTTTGTCTCAAAAACATAGGTTATGATCCCTCGTTGGAACGAGCTCATCGAGCTCGTTCCAACGAGGGATCATAACCTATGTTTTTGAGACAAAAAATGAAAAAAAATAGTTATTCAAGAATTTTTTTTGCAAGTGTCGTCTGCTTTTCATGTTAGGTAAAGGGTTAAATAATGTTTAGACCATCACGATATGTCGTCAACCATATGTACAGCCACACTTCATCACTATATTCTCCAAAATTTGCCATGTTATCGTGTCTATACCCGTTTTACGTTTCTTTTTTTGAAGAGTATATATTAGAGACGCAACTAAATAAATATGCATCCACATGCATCAATCAAAAGATGTACAACGTTTCGGGTCTCCCTGAGCTTGTACCAATATTGGAAGGCACTGATAGACAATAAAATGTCCAATGAGGGGGCTCAAATTCAATGAGGGGATTGCCTGAGAATCAAAACACTTTTTTAGCCTAAATCGAGCAACAGAAAAAATCTTCTCATCCATTATCACCATTAGCGACCACTCGATAAGGTTACGAGACGATCTGACAGAGTTAAGAGGCGATCTTGCATCATGATGGAAAACTCAATGTTTCATACCGGATTCGTATTCTTATTCTTTTATTCACTCGATAAAAGGCAGACTAATTTCCTGGAGGCAAGAATATGCGGCTTTTCTGGCAAAAGAATCGTGAAAACTCGCTCATGTTGCATGCGCTAAATCACTGATGACATGGAGAATATGGATCTCATCGATACCCGGGATGCACGTGAGGCTCAGAGGCAGCAGTACCAGGGGAGCACTGGGTAACGCGCCCGTCCACATTAATCCGCGTGCATATCACACAACTGCTCAATACACTGCGTGATATAATATCTGCAAATGCAAACAAATTTAGTAGCCTTTGGTCAAACAATTCCGCATTCGGTCATTTCGGTCAGTTTCTTCTACTTTAACCATCTTCCAACACAAAGGCTATTTTCGGATTGGAAGATAGTTGAAGTAGAAGAAATTGAACTATGATCAGATCGTGGCGTGCACACATAATAAGGGATTAAAGGATATTCATACATTTTCTAATATTCGATCATACTGCGTGACGTGACACAAAGGCGCCTAGTCGGCGATGTTTCAATGGTGTAGTTCACACTCTAAAATCAATTGGTTTAAAAAGCAACCTAAATCAACTGGGTTGAGTGGATATGACCCTAACTGTGTTCATCTTCACTCAAGCCAATTGATTGGGTTAATTTTGGGTTCATATTCACTCAACCCTGTAGACTTGGGTTAATGTTTAACACAACTGATTTTAGAGTGCATTTTACCTCTCCAGAAGCACATGTAACTCCCATCCATCTTGCTCGCCAAGGCATGATAATCAATGAAATGATATTTCAGTGTATCTATTTAATTTAACTTTCCGCCTGCCGACCCAATTCATGGAAGGGTCCGTGCGTATTTAAAAGTTGTGCTCCTCCGCTTTCATATAGTATTGTCACACTATTTAATATCAAATGTTTGACAACTACACCAGGGTTCTTGGCCAACAATGCGAGACAAAAAGCGTTTACGATGTTTGGTTTCGTTGTATTGCTTTGGAATACTTCCGTGGTTAGAGGAGATATTACATTTGCCATATTTTCTTCGACTTCGTGGTATATAGAAGGAACAGATATCTTCTTGTGGAGATATCATTTTTGTGTTAGCTCCACATTAAAGGCATGATTGTGTCTTTCTGAATACACACAAAGGGGCGTTTCCGACTTCATCTGATGCCAAGCAAAGAAGTTTCGTCGTGCTGTAGCCGTTACGCGTTTCAAACATTCATATAGCTGCCGTAGGGAAAGTGAACCAAGTAATCATGCATGAGAACTTCAGCTAAAATACTAAATTCTAGCCATCTGTTTCAGGCGGGGCATAATGATCTAGTAGTTTAGGTGTGGGACTCGTGATTACCAGGCGGGGTTGCTGAGCGTTTGATTCCTACCTTGGGATCAAAAACCAACATTCTAAATTCCTCCAAAACATGATTGCGTCCTTCAAAGTACACATGCGCGCTATCACTCCTTCAGACACTAACCACACCCTTAAACCAGATCCTTAGCTCACCACTTAGTTTAAATCAAATTTAAATATTTTTATTTATCATGTTTGAAACCCATCATGGTTCAATAAATGGCGATGTGCATTGATCCTGTAGTTTAGGTGTTGGACTCCTGAATCCCAGGTGCTGTTGATGACGGTCCGATTTTAGGTCGGGGATCAGAAAACAACATCCCAAATTCTTCGAAAATATGATTGTGTCCTTCAACACACAAACATACACACACAGAAATGTTTTTCGTGTTTTACTATTTTTTCATTTATTTTAGTTCCGAATCATAGCGTATCGGCCGTCATTGGAACGGCTTGACGAGCGCGACCCATTTGCAGATTGTAAGTTTTGGATTTGAAGACAAAATGAATTTTTAAATATTAATTGTCAATGAGATTGGTGCCGGAAGTGTTAGTCGAGCAATAAAGCGGAATCACTTTTGTTGTTAGTTCACCCTTGGGGCGGGGGATCGGTGTAATATAAAGTAGATCGCTTAATTTTTCTATTTTCTACGAGAAGTTGTACACGGGGGACGGTTGTTTGATACGGAGACTATCGAATAATTCTTCTACTGAAACAATCAGACTCAAACACATGGGAAAAGCCTGTATAAAAGCAATGCATAGTCGTCCGCCACGAGCATATTATCCATATATATGATATAAATAATTCAATTTGTGAAATCATTGAAAATAATTTCTCTTTAATTATTCGCCGGTCGTTATAATCAACCGAGAAGAACACATTTTATCAGAAGCTGGAATGACGTTCTGTGTTTCAGTTGTTTATATGTCGCCAACACAGTAATGATTGAATTTAAATGGTATGTTTCGGTTAAAAATAAAGATATTTGTTACATTTGTTTATGAGCTGCCTGGGGTGGACTTGAAAATATAATACGTGGACTTGGAAATCATCAAGTTGAAGTTATGTGGGCGTTACAGCAATTGAAAAATACCAAAACGAACACAAGGTCATGAAAAAAAACATACAATAAAGACACAGAACGACACACGCGTGTGAACGGGTTAATCGATATGGCACGATTGCCACATCGATTAGCCCATTCATATGTGCGTGTCGTTCTGTGTTTATCACACGTCCCCACAATTATTAGAAGGACACTCAGGAATTTATTTGACAACTAACAACAAAAAAAACACAGTTTATCGACAAACAAATTTGCGAGGGGAACTCGTGTTACAATTTCGTCTCCTGAGTTCCAATGTATTCTATGAGCCTACTGGAAGCCTACTGGCACATAGAACACATTGGAACTCAGGAGACGATTTTTAGCTATCGCTAGCAATTTAAATTGTAGTTCCGATTGCACGATTTGTAGAAAATTCCAGTGAAATTTCACTTTTATTTAAAAATAGTCTGTCAACGATTTCCGTTCCGCACATGTGCGAGGAACGGATTTCCATTTTCTGAGTGGTTTAGTGTTCCTGTAGTTGGGAATTTCAAAGAACAGGGGTGTAACAAAAATCTAATTTCTAATGCCACATATTTGCCAGTCAGATTCGACAATCTTGAAATAACACAAATACGGAATAGAGTAGCATACCATATATTACACCTTAAAACAATTGCGCCACAGTAAATAACAGAAACTGACATACGATCTCGCCAAAACGAGATCGCGCGTTAGTTCTTACTATTTCTTTTGGGGAAAATTCTGTTTAGACAGCTCGATGGCGTAGTAAAAATAGAGTAGGCCAAAAAGCTTCATAACACTTTTGTCTGTATGTTACCACCATGACATATAGCTTAACCTGCTAACGGGTTGCGATTTATTCATTTATTTAGTGGGGTTTAACGACACTTTCAACAGCCAGGGTCGAGTCACCGCGTGTCAGACAGTTTTACGAGTGGAGAAGGCCGGAATACCCGGAGAGAATCACCGAGCAGCAGGCAAGCAACTCCAAACATACCATCTCCACACAAGCTTAGCATTGGTTGAAGACAGGTGCGCCATCGACGTGCAGTACGCCTTAATACACAGCACCACCGCGCTCCCACGTGGGTAATCGGGATTAAGCACTTTGTCAAAGGGCACAACGCAGTTAGCACTGTCGGGGATCGAACCGTGGACCTTTCGGTTTGAAGTCCAATACCGTAACCACTAAGCCACCTCGCTCCCTAACGGGTTGCGATGTAAGTTCTTTATTTGTAGGCCGAGTTACTATTAGTTACCCCGTGTCTGATCACGTGGTACGGGTTTTTACCTACCCGAAGCCAGCCATATCCCATGAGGCCAAATGCCTCATGGGATACGGCTGGCTTCGGGTAGGTAAAAACCCGTACCACGTGATCAGACACGGGGTAACGAACTTATCTGTTGACTTTCCGTTCTAGAAGTATAATCTATTTCATGTGTGAACACACACAGCATGAGATCTTTTATCTTCCATTGTTGAGCCATACAGGTTTCTGTGGAATTTTTGTGCAAAAGAGTTTTTGTGAAAATATGCCGATATGACTAGTATAAAAAAAAATATTGAATTTCTTTTTTTCTTTTTTGTCTCAAAAACATAGCTTATGAACCCCACTTTGGAGGGTACTCGACAAGCTCATTCCAATAAGGGGTCATGAGCTATATTTTGGAGATAAAAAATTAAAATATAATACATGTACACAATACATGTACACTGTAAAACTGGAATGATGCGTCTTCTACGGGGTGTGGACAATTTGTAGATTTCGGAACGAGGCTTCCACTGGGTATGGGGAATTTGTCAGTGGCTGGTCGGACGTATCGTGGGTTTCAATGAATATGGTCTCATACCACGTATCTATCAACCAATCAAATCAAAAAATTCACTTTAGTCAATAGATAAGAAAGATTATCCTTCTTATCCGATTGACGACACTCAGTCAACGTTTTATATAACACGAGCGTCAAACTGTATAGTTTTACATTTCAATTTATGAAAACGATACACTGCTGGAATGTTTGGTGAAGGAATCTTAGAGGAACATGTATGGAATTTTCTAAATCCTGGCAGGGGATCTGATTGTATGGATTTAGGAAAACGCTTGCACACTTTACCCTCAGAATCTTTCACTACACTTGCCGGAAGAGTGTCGTTTTCATTTAGTTAGAAGCACTTTCTGAAGTATTTTGTTCTGTAATAGAACCCTTTACAAAGAGACGCTTACTAAAATCGATCTCAGCCTAGGTCAACCTCGGCTCAGGTCGACGTTTGTGAATTCGGTTCAGAAATTTCGTATCAAACAGTGACTCAGAGGGGATCCTATATATCTCAGTTCTCACATTCGTTTTCACTCCTGAATGGTAAGTCCACTCGTGCGTGTCGATGCCAACGGTGTTCCGCGTCTGTATTAAATCAGATTTCTTGATTGAACAGACCTATTCATTAGACCTTAACCCATTGAACCCTAATGGTATCTTCCGGGGTAGACCAATCAATATTTTCAACGTGCAGCCTTGGGGCTGCACGCTGAAAATATTAATCGGTCTATCCACACATTCACTTTTCGGCCACCCTACTTTATTAAATTATGACTTATCATGTTCCTGGTCCGGAAAATAGTCCTCTCGTGTTCAAAGGGGTAATCTAATTTTCACACAGTCGAGGTACAGGTCACAGACACCTGGGTGACAAATTAATTGACAGATTGTGTTGTATGAGATACAGTCTGAATTAGACGAACACTGATGACTTTTGAAAATCCACGACAGTTTGAACGGTCGTTTATATCCGCAGCAAATCAGATTATTTCATCAATACCCAACGCTGTGTGTTCACGAAAGAACATAAAAGACTCACTGTTATAAAAATAATCACTTGGATACGACTGAGACGGAAAATTATAAGAAAACACAAGAGTTCTCTCCGTCTGGGGGCCGCCTATGCATCTCTAGTTTCGTCTATGCTGGTGTCAAATCATCACTCTGGCTAATTAGCAATCAAAGAAAAACAATCGGCATTTATAAGTTCAGTGCATCGTTCCGATCACGTCCAGTGTACAACAGAAATAATTCAGAAGGTGGCAACCCGGGGTAAGAGAGATAGATAGCTAGAAAGAGATAGATGGTTAGATAGAAAGGTAGAGAGAGAGAGAGAGAGAGAGAGAGAGAGAGAGAGAGAGAGAGAGAGAGTTTCATGGAGAATTGTAACCGAAATTGGAAAGACGGGTTCAAAGCAGAGGTCTTTTGAAGGTCTTTGTGATAAAGACGACCGTCAAGGTCGTTGGAACGCATGGACAATCTAGGGCGAGACGTGAAAAGGAGTTCCAACAAATCGTCCCCTGAGTTCTGTGTTCTATGTGCCAGAAGGCACATAGAACATATTGGAACTCAGGGAACGATTTATGTAATGTTGAAATAATGGAGAACCAAGAATACTTTCTCTCATAATGTGAAAACATCAGTCTGACAGAGTAAGATTCGCTGGAGGGTATGAAGGGTACGTGGGACCGGAGAATGAAGACAATTAGGTGACATGAGGGAGAGAGTTAGAATTGATATTGGTGAAAATTGGGAAAAGGAAGGTACGGATATCATCAAACAGTTCATTTCTCCCGAGCGCAGCGTGAATGTCTTATCAACAGCAGTTTCGTCTTTATAATGTGACTTTTGATTTCTTGTGTAAATTAATTGGCTGACACATTGCTTGTGCACAGGCAATATGTACAGAATTTGATAGCCTTACTATGGTCATAACGCATAGATTAATGCGCAGATCGACGTGCTATTTGTGCGCATTTCATGACAGGACTGCTAGTTTTAACTGTACATATGGATTTCATAAAAGTGAATGACTGTTCAATGACTGTGGGGGTGAGGAGGGCAATCAATATTTTCAACGTGCCGGCCAAAGGCTGCACTTTGAAAATATTAATTATTGTACCCGCAATGATGAAAATGAACTCTTCCAACTTCAGCCTTTGAACTAGCATTGAGTATACAATAAGGGTCGGAATGGTTCAGTTAATGATAATCTCAGTTAACCCTTTGAGACTTTAATTATTCTGACTTTCAAACGTCACTGGGAATTTAGTTTCTTCAACGTTTTTCAAAGTGCGATGTCAAACGTCGGAAAGTACAAGTAACAAGATATTTTTCACATTATTGATTATCTGGTTGAGAGCTTGATAGATTATTTTTGGTGGTCTGAATTTGAAATTCAAAACTTGTTTTATTACAAATTATTGGAGAGTGTCCAGAGGCACTCTCCAATAATTTGTAATAAAACATTTATATAAACAAAATATTTATTGTGTTTGACTGAATATCAAATATAAGGAAGGAAAATATTGGCTTTTGCTCTGGCATCCTTATTTTTTGAAAGCCCTGATAGTTGCTCCTAGCACTCAACCAGCTAAAAAGTCTCGACGGCAGGATTATAATAGTATTTTAAGCTGCGATAACATTTGGCCCAACGGCTGTCACTAAACACTATTCGGGAGAAAATAGGGAGTGATGTAAAAACTTTAAAGAATGGAAAAATAATAACAAAACAAATGACCACAAAGTATCAACGCGCTCTTTGATTTCGTACGTCATAAGACGCACTAAAGTATGAAAGGGTTAAAATGGTTGGAGGAGCTCCTCCCCATAGGGTTTTGAAGCGTCCATGCTATTGAAAAATCTGATTCATGTAGTAACATAACTGGGCTTCCAAAAACAACCTTCAAACGTCACAAACCTAAACCACATATTCTTCATTTCATGTCACGTGATTAGGTAAGTAAGCTACATTAATTTTAATTGTTACTTGCATTGGTAAAGTCATCGGTACGAAATACTCGTTTTATGTAGGTACAAGTGTTTTTGTTCGGACACATTTTATAGCCCCTCCTTAAACATGCTGGGAAATTACTGGGAATACACAATGACCTGTGTATATCTGCGAATATTCGGTATTCGAAATGATTCGATTCGACGGCTGTATTCGATTCGAACTCGATTCGACAATCGGCGCCTAATATCTATCAAATATCTCCGATTATCCTCGCAATCTTTCTCTCTGTCGGAATGCACCGGATATCGGCGGGAAGAAACCGTGTTTTAAAAATGTGCATACATCAGCGTAAAAACGGATTCCATCTCACCCAACTCCACGTTCAGTGCTATAGACGGATTTATCCGTCGCTCGTACTTCCTATCTCATGTGCCGGCGACGGATATATCCATCGCCGGCACATGAAATAGGGAGTACGAGCCAACATGGTTATGTTCCGAACTAAAAAGCGATATTTTTTTCCCGGCAGCGCTACCGGTAATTTCTAGTAAATTCGATTCGATTCGATTCACGAATAGTGAGCAGTATTCGATTTGGTGTTCGATTCGATCGCATTCGAACATTCACAGGGACCTATACTGTCTATACACATGTTCATCTAGTGTTAAAAGCTAAAACAAATTTCTAATAAACAAACAGATGCCTTTCACTTCATCCTTTCAATCAGCAAGAAAAACACATATTCAGAGTGGAACAAGAATCTGTTTGAGAAGTCAATTATAACGTTCCTAGAATGAAACTCAGGGGGATATCTAAGAGAAATATTGTTTTCAACCAGAGAAAGAAGAGATTTGCAGAGCATTGTCCGTCTTATAATTATCTTACAGGAAGTAGTCGTGTTTGATCCGATAGATTTGTTCCCAGGAGATACCATTAGGGAAATCAAACGAAAAGAGAGGCGACAAAAGATATAACTCGCTCCTTTTGTCTGATTGGAACAGTTGAACAAATCATTAGACATGTGCCCGAAACTGATGATGCAGAGGACAATGGCTTTTTGTGTATGATATACTTTCTCACCAGGAATATCCCGGTGTAAATATTATGGTAACCGTAGAGATGGGTCATTGAAGAGGTCATACAGTCATCAGATATTGAGTCGTATGGAGGCAAAGCGCAATTAATACTTCCAACACATGCTTATGAGCCTATGACAATGGGTGAAAAATCCAAATTACTTCCGTTTTAAAGACTTGCAATAGAAAATCGTGTTGGCGTCAGAGAATCTTGCATGCTTGGAAGGCCCGAAGGTAGAATCTCAAAATTTGGCGACTTAGTGGGAAGAGAGTTTAAATTTTCCGACAGTTTTCACGAGCCGATGGCCGTCGGTATGAACTGAAAATCTAGCTGAATACACTTCTTTAAAGCAATAAAAACGGAACAGTTAGGAAACGTTCGTGTATTATGATTATTTTTAAAGGATGACTTCCATTTACAGAAAGTAATTCTTCAAAATAATAATACACGAAATTTGTTTGTATACATACCATACTACTCGATCGAGCTGCTGCCTGACTAAATAACCGATGTCGTACTATAAACAATTCAAGCTTCCGATCTTTTCCCATAATGCACCTACGAATTTAACCTTGTCTAGTTTGACAGATCTCATTAAGGGGGGGGGGGGGGGTCGAGTGGGTTGGGCAACCGCCCGGATCTGTACCTCCTTGGAGTGGGAAATATGCTAAAACATGTCAGTAAAGCCATGAAATCTGATTTTTATAAAAATCCGTCCACCAAAAAATGCTTATCGATGCATAGCGACAGGATGGCACTGAAGGCTAGTCCCGGACTGCAGTCCATGCTTGTTTACCAATGTGTTCAACGGCATAACTTTTATCGTATAATAAATTCTGTGGTCGTTAGCAAACACCATAATGAACAACCAATAGCTAAAGTGGGCAGTACTGATTAAATTATCACTGAGCCCCTCCCCCAAATACAAACTGGATTCACCCAATCCCTATAACTAGTATCATTTGCGGTCATTCAGCTCAGGAACTCATTGTTGATGGGGACACGGTCGAAAAATTACAATTTATTCTCATCAGCATGCCGTACACTCTAAAACCAGTTTGGTTAAAAATCAACTCACATCAACTGGGTTGAGTGAATATGAACCCAATTGTGTTCATATTCACGCAACCCATTTGATGTGGGTTGATTTTTAACCCACCTGATTTTAGAGTGTATGATATCTTCTTGCTCGTTGTCCTCATCTAAGTTTAGAGCTTTACTTAAGGGGAAGGGTGGTGGAAAAGGGTGGGTGTAGTGAGTATTTCGTTTTTCGTAGTCATGCTCGCGTAAATGAATTTGATTTCTAATCATTGTGTTTCCCAAACATAGTAATTACCTAGTGGTAAAGGTTAATGAGAAACTTGTGGGGGGAAGTATTGGTTAATGAGAAACTTGTGGGAGGAAGTTCCGAAATCATATCGAAGAATAGTTTTTGTTCGTCCTCTCATTTCATAATGCAACCACCGCTAATTAACTTGCACGTCAATAAAAAGAAAAACGAACAAATATCGAGCACAAAAGTCACTTATATTAGAAAAAACAATGATGTTTGGAAAACTTAATGGCTGCAACAGTGTGTACACAGTCGGAGAGTTTTCAGTGGGTTTTAGAAAGACAATGCTCTCAATGTCTTCCTCGGCAATAATATTGATTTCCTAAAAGCAGTACGACGGATCCACGGTGAGCCTATTCAGATTTTATAATACGATATATTAGGCTTTTATAACAGAGACATAAACCCCATAGCCTGCAGCATGTAAAGAACTGTATCTCTATTGATCATTTACAATATAAAGGGACGTCCTGTCTGCATGTTCAAACCCATCAACACAGTGACTTCTCATCATTCATTCAAACATCATCTTTATCCGATTCATTTTTCCATCGACTATTTGGTAGCCATCGTTGGGCCAGGGTTGTAATGATTCTATTAGCTTATATAGGGTAGAGTTCAGGACTCCCAACCAAATAGTCCGAGGTTCAATCCTGACCATGGCTAACTGCGTTGTGTCCTTGGGCAAGGCACTTAATCCCGATTGCCCACATGGGGATACGGTGGCGCTGTGTGCTAAGTCGTGTTGCACGTTGATTGTGCACTCACCTTCAACCAATGCTTTCACCGCAAGTGTGAAGTTACTACATTGGGGAGTCTGGTAGTTGCTCGCCACTGCTCAGTGGTTCTCGCCGGGTACTCCGGCTTCCCCCACCCGTAACATTGTCCGACATGAGGTGGTTCTGTCTGTCAAAAGTGTCACTGAACTCCAATAAATAAATAAATGAATTAGCTTAACTAAAATGAAAGTTTTAGAATGAACATGAAATGCATGGAAGAATGTTTTGCTTGACTAAGAGTCAACCACATGTTCGTATACATTTTTGTCATGGGCTGGGGCGTAAATCCTGGGGTGTAGGTTGTATCTCTCCACTGCACTCACCCCTCCAAAAACAATCTTTGTCTCGTTGGGCTGTAGGGATCAGAGTGCTATCACCCAATATTTGAGCATGTTCAAAGACATCCGCATAGGCATACAGCACTCACAGGTGATTGCTTCTTTGGTGATAAATTGGCGCGTTAGCCGAGCGCAACATGTCCGGGAATAATTAGCCATGAGCACTGACAATGTGATGAAAAAAGCCGTGGCGTCCATTACAGCTTTCACCACGCACTTGCGGATTGTATTGGCTCATTTTGGTGATTGTAAAATCTGATTAATTTCTGAAGAAGTGAAGGTACGTGTACAAAAATACCGTCGGACAAATTCATATCACTGTTAGGAAAATATGGGTCCCCTACAACCCAATTTCTGAACATAAATACGGGCCTGACATGTGGCTGTTTAATTAATATGATACACATTTTATGGCATTTCCAAAGAACGTTTTCCCTGAATAAAATTTGTATATATATTACTTCAACGAAACGTTGTCCTCATCTGTGGGCGTCGATTACTGTTGACAAGCTGGGGAATGGTCACAGGTTGTCAACATCAGCGAATTCGTGGTTTTATTTACTGTGTGACATGCTGCGTTCTTACCACACAGAATGCGGTCATCTGGCTACACTTCTGATACATATACATTATTATGACCATGTGCATGTCCTGTAATTTGTATCAGATTCGAAGTCGTGTTTAGGGTAAGGATCGCAACGAGCCCATCGGAGCATTTATCTAACAATCCCTTTACATAAAGCCCGTTTTCTCATTTTTCCGTTTAACCCTTTACTAACATGACAAAGCACACGACACTTGCTAAAACAATTCTTGAATAACTATTTTTTTTCATTTTTTTTCTCTCAAAAACATAGGTTATGACCCCTCGTTGGAACGAGCTCGACGAGCTCGTTCCAACGAGGGGTCATAACCTATGTTTTTGAGACTAGAAATTAAAAAATAATGAAAATTAATTGTCGATTTTTGAGAATAGCGCTGGCCGGTTTTGGCCGTTACGTTGGTTAAAGGGTTAAATTAGGCTGAAATTGGTGAAAATTTTGAATTTCAGACACTGTATTTTAATGTGTAATAACAATGCATATATGTGATAGTGCGGTGCTTACCGGTAACTGAATCTGTCTGAGACGGAATCTGAACGGGGATGGGGCTGGGGGCTGATGCAAACGTTTTTTCCGAGTTTTGTGGTGCAAATTAAGTTGATTCTTAGATAAAACGTTTGCAAGTTTATTCAAACCAAAGTTGAAGAATAAGCTGATTCGCCTTATATAAAACAGAAATTGAAATCATACGGCGAGCAGAGGCTTCGAAAGCCTTTTATTTTTGCTGTGAAAAGCAACGTCGTGTTCCTCAAATGAGTTAACGACTTCATAGATAATTTTTATCGACAATTGTTTTATGTGGGTCCTCCGTACTGAAGGAGGGCGTCTCTCCCCTTAACTTTGGACGTTTTACGAACACAGGGTGTCTTCTTCATACCAACTGATAGCTGGCAATTATTTTTTTAAAGTACATTTTTAATAGATGGGAGAAGTCGGCCCACGAGAGAATTCGGCCTCAAACGATGTCGGCCCATAGTAAGGACTGGTACTGTACTTCAATTAAAAAGCTTTGCTGTTCTGTGGATATCCTTCAAATCCTCTTAGAAAATGTATTTTGCTCATATTGATTTGTCTTGTCACGATTTGGTGGACAGTACCCATGGGCATTCTCCAATAAATTGTTACAAGACAAACCCACGTGAACAAACCAATTCTAAGAACCAAATCCCACTTTTATTCTGGGAATCTAGTCCCTTGACACACATTAACAGTGGTCAACAACGGAAACACCGAACTACGTGTACATGTACATGTAGTTTACTCAACCATTATTTACATGTAATTGGAAAAGTACGATCGGTTAAACGTTTGGCATGGGAAATTACTTGACAGCAATATAGGAGAACAGTTCCCTCCGGGGGGGGGGGGGGGGGGGGCGTCTGCAATACAGCAAGAATATTCAAACTTTTAAATAAGTTTCCCTATTGCGATTTATGCCCCTGAAACTTGTCATAAATTGCCCTTTTGAAAGTGAGTATCTATTTAATCCACCAAACATTGAAGTTCCCCCAGACACCATCATTCATTGTTTCAGATTGGATAAATGTCCTTTCCGGGCTGTTTGCGGGCTTTTTACGGAGTTGTCGGTATTAAAAACGATCGAAAAAGTGAAACCAAACACTCATTCTGATATCAAACGTCCTCCATACATACACTAAATCAAATATTTATATTCATGTTATAAATGAGAAATGCATGGGGATGGGGAAGCGAGGGCTTTTAAAAGGGTAATGCGTATCAGAATTTCCCATTTGACTATTTAACAAACCTATTAATCTCGAACGGGAAGTATTTCTGGTACGAAAACAGTTATATAACACAACCAACCATGTTTATCCCTTTACCCAACGCACATAATATCAAAATTTGTTTTAATGATTGTTTTTTTCTTCCAATTTTCAAAAAAAATATTCAACAAAACCATACCATGTGACGCCTCATTGGACGATCTATTTCAATGATGGGCCACAAGATATAGTTTTTTTTAATTTGTTTTGAATTTTTTTTTGGAACTACTTATTAATTTGGAAATTACACGGTCGGATGCAGCCGATGCTTTAGATAAAGGGTTAACCTTTTTAGCCGGAAAGCATAAAGTACTGTGGTAACAAAAACAGCGTGTTTCCGATTGGGACACATTTAAATCCGAGATTTCGAAAAATGAAATAAAATTCTGCAAAATTAAGGGCACTTCGCGAGAAACAAACAACAATGGCATCTCAGATTAAGTTGTCTCAAATTTAGGGTCCTGCGAATATTCGGATGCGATCGAATCGAATACCTAATCGAATACTGCTCACTATTCGCGAATCAAATCGCATCGAATATCGAATCGAATTTATTAGAATGGTTACCGGTAGCGCCACCTGGAAAATAACAACGTTTTTTAGTCCGGAACATAAACATGCTGGCCCGTACTCCCTATTCCGTGTGCTGGCGACGGATATATCCGTCGCCGACACATGAAATAGGAAGTACGAGCGATGGATAAATCCATCGCTGGCACTGAATTTGTAGACTGCAGTTTGTATGAGGAATCAAAATGTGCCCCTGTGAGGATGTGTCCTGGAATTTGTAAAGTTACTACCAAAATTGTGCACAGTTTTCTTTGGCTTTTGACTCTCATGGAAGACAGATATTGCTAGACTGAAAAAATTGATTTGTATTTGGTGTCGTTGAATTAATATCTCTCACATATTGTGACATACAGGCTGAGTTAGTTAGTTAACTCATTACTCATACTTTGTAAGCATAATGAATGGTTGTTAGTCATTGAGTTCATTTTAAGATTAGAGTGCTCACTGCTCAGCATGACCTCATATTTGAGATGATTAATTAATAAATTATTGGTTGAAAACTGATTTTATGAGCATTCTCCATACATGTACATTCATGTAATTGACTCAATGCCTAATGAATACAGATAGGGTCTACTTACAGACTACAGAACCACAAGAAATTGTCATTTTATGCTGTCTTAAAACCTTAAATTATGTTTTTATAGATATTTAGCTGCAGTCATTTAAACTGCCTGGAAATATTCTCAGAATGCCCTAAAACCAACCGGTACAGTAACGAGGAAGTTAACATTTTAAAAAAAGGCCCCCATCTGGGGCGGGAGGGCACCCCTTTAATATCCATCCCTAGTTGGAATTTTGATAGATCTACACCCGCTTCCCATTGAAAGTCCCCTAGCGTCGTCCCTGGGGTGAGGGTACAGCAGGTGTTACTACAAATAAACAATGCTCAACAAACAAAAAATCTCCTTTTTCAATTTTCAGATATCCCGTAAACGCCAATCGATTTTTGAATATACATTGATGTCTGTGAAAAATGAATATACTGGTGATTTGCACATTGTTTACATCAATACAAATTTAATATTTCTAGCATATTTTAGTCATTGTTAACAAAAACAAGTTGGAAAGTTGATACCATGAAACTAAATTCCGTCATAAGTAAACACCAGGCATTTGATGAAGTGAGAACTGTCACACTGTGACTACAGCCACAGTGTAACAGATTTCATGTCATCAACCCCCACCGATGGGAGGATTTGTCGCTTTGACTGACATGACCATCTTGGGGGAGAGGATTTAGTTACGATGTTTCTCGCTGACATTCCAGCAAACCAGTTGTATAGAGAGAGACCAGTGGGTTAGTTTTATAACCTTGAAACCCCAGGATGAAAAAAAAAATCGCTCCATATACAAACCACACAGCTGTCAGGCCAACTGAGAATCACAACTGTCTTATTGAGTGGCACCCCACATATACCAAAACATGTAGATCAAATTTTATTGCTCGCGATAATGAAATACACACAATGGCCGTTTTAATTCGTAAAAGAACTCAGCATGTTCGACTATGAATTTTGAAACTTTGAGCCGCATGCTATCTACACTCACTGTTATTAAAACTACACTATATCAAAAGGGTACTGCTTCTCTCAAAACACATGGGGATTTTTTTTTGCCGGGCTAATTAAACAAACGGATCCGATAACTCCCACAATAGTTAATAACTTTTCTTCTAAAATCACATTTCTACCGTGAGACGTAATTCAAAAGATCCACTGAGAGACAAAATGTTTCTATCATTGATTCCTGGACAACAAACAGAAATCGAATTGGACAAACACAAACCGAATGGCTAAAACTTAATCTTCATCGTTTGAGAAGGTCAGTATAAAATATAAGTCAAAATATGTAAGAAATTCGACTATGTTATAGCATGAAACGAGTTGAGCCTTTAAATCGTCCATCGCCTATGTTTAGATTCAGTCGTCTGGAATATTTCAGTTGGTCGGAAAAGCGAACCTATGGTTCGCTTGTCCGACCAACTGACTTATTCCAGACGACTGAAACTAAAAATACCATAGACGTTTCTTTCATTTGACCGAATCATTAATGGCTCACTAATACCATTAGACAAGTTTGTTTATAAAATAGTAATGAACGAAGACTCGCAGTTTTATGATTACGGCGCATAGTTCCACTGATCGTGTTAATATCTTGATGTTTGCAAAGTAAATTAAATGCGTATTGATTGGAATATTATAACTGCAGCACGAAAGAATATATGCATATCATTGTTAGTGGAACGACGTCACAATACATCAAAGGTATTGTTTTCTCAAACTCGACGAAAAGTTTTAGAGGACTTCCACCTCAGGCACTGGTGACCGAGGCCCATTTTACCAGCAAAACAGAGCTTGTTTAGCACAGTTTTGCGTGCAGACTCAGACTGGTGACATGCGAGCGGCTATAAAATTGTGGTACAACCCATTGGCTGAAAACAAAATAACAGTTGTTCGAAGAGGAATTTCACCATCTATATGTACCTGTAGGCTGTACGTGGTGAAGATAACCCCTCACGGTAATACTGGGAGAGAGAGAGAGAGACAGAGAGAGAGACAGAGAGACAGAGAGAGAGAGAGAGAGACAGAGAGGCAGAGAGAGAGAGAGAGAGAGAGAGAGAGAGAGAGAGAGAGAGAGAGAGAGAGAGAGAGAGAGAAACACAACAAAAAAACCCCACCAAAACCAACATGGGGACAGAGGATGGAATTAAAAGAGGGCATGATTCACATACCAAAAAACATCAGACACACAACCCATCTCTTCAACTGACTATGCACAAGTTACACAGTAAATGAACGACGTAAATACGAATCATCTTCAGAACATTCATCCAACAAAGGCCGATAAAGAGCTGACATGTAGGATATATTATTATTACTTTCTAAAGTGTGATTTACTGGGAGTTCCGGGTTTGATTATAAACGATAACTTCACAAGTGAATTATGCAATCAACAATTGTGTCATGTATTCGTGAGCGCAAACGAAGACGCTTTGCCGTGGATGTAATGGGGACTTGAACATGAAAACATGAAAAACAGACGACACTTGCAAAAAAAATTCTTGAATAACTATTATTTTCATTTTTTGCCTCAAAAACATAGGTTATGACCCCTCATTGGAACGAGCTCGAAGAGCTCGTTCCAATGAGGGGTCATAACCTATGTTTTAGAGACAAAAAATAAAAAAAATAATGAAAATTAAATGGCGATTTTTGAGAATAGCGCTGGCCGGTTAGGTAAAGGGTTAAATAATATAATTATCGTTAATAATGAAAAGTAATAAACAGAGTAATCGCTTGACTGAACTGGTTACGTGCAATAATTCATTCGAGGCGAGGGACTATATTGTAAAACACTCGTGCGCATTCGCGCACTCGTGTTTGTACAACGTCCCTCACCTCTCATGAATTATTTCACGTAACCAGACCAGTCAAGCGATTAGTCTCTGTGCATTGGTTTCGGTGAGAGGAGAAAGCTTTCACACATGATGGAAACCAGCTTGGTTGTCAGAGGCCGAAGTGTGAATAAAATACAACGGACACTGTCAGGGTAAACATGACTACAACAGAATGGATACGAGTCATTGGACATTTGAATCAAAAAGTCATTTTGCCATAAGTTATACAACATTTATTTAATCATCTCACTATCTCTATTGAATTAAAATTCTCACTTCAGAAGGTTCACTCAAAAGAATAGTTGCAACGCAACACCGATCTATTTCCCAATGACCAGATTTATTATAAATGCCGTACAAACAGTGAGTAATGTATTGTGTTTTGAAAGGATCATGTCACAAACAGATTTAGGTCCGTTTGTCTTTTTTTAATTCTCTCTCTCTTTGGCGAGTTCCACAAACAAGAACATGTTTTTGGACCGTAAAATACAAACTTTGCATACCAAGGGTTTTTATATTCACGAAACATCTTTATCATTCTCTTTTCATAACAAACGTCCCATAAATTTAATAACCAAACCTTTGAAACAGACACAGCTGAGTACATGTGGGTGTTTGTGTTTGTGTCGACGTTTAGGGTGGAGAAAGCAAGGTAGGAGAGATCTGTCTTCTTTCGCGTTGTTTCTATTTAACAGGAGGAAGTCTAGAGCATAAAGTGAATTTAATGAACTTTAAAACAACCGTCTTACAATTGTTTCAAGTCAAGAGTCATCCGCCTGACATTTTAACCTTTCGAGTCTAATCTTGAAACAAACAGTCAAGGGCCTTTTAAATGGAATGAAATCTCTAATCGAATATCACCCCTTGTTAAGTTGTAAACATCGAACCCTCCTGCGGCCGTGGAATGCAGAAAATATTGTTACTCCCCGGTCAGGTATTGCATTCATTTTGTCTCGACTGTTTGGTTAACCCTTTACCTAACCTGAAAAGCAGACGACACTTGCAAAAATAATTCTTGAATACTTATTTTTTTTCATTTTTTGTCTCAAAAACATAGGTTATGACCCCTCGTTGGAACGAGCTCGACGAGCTCGTTCCAACGAGGGGTCATAACCTATGTTTTTGAGACAAAAAATGAAAAGATAATGAAAATTAATTGGCGATTTTTGAGAATAGCGCTGGCCGGTTTTGGCCGTTACGTTAGGTAAAGGGTTAACTCAATCAAAAAAGGCGGAATATTCTAGAAACGGGCTCGCAGTGGTTTCGGAAGCGGAACCTTCTTGAACTCTTCTTCTATCATAAGGTCTTCATACAGGAATTCTGGTGATAGAAGATCAGTTCAAAGGGAGACACTGTAGGTTTTTGAACATTTCCGAATATTCCCGACTCGAATTGAATCAAATCGAATCATAGGGATGATTTCGAATCTAATTTCGAAGCATCACATAGCTCCATTTCTGGACAAAATCCGGACAGTCAGCATCACTTGCGATACACTACAGAAGGCGAATAGACATACACACACCCAGGGTCAGCATTGGTTGAAGACAATAAGTGTACCATCGACGTGCAGTACACCTTAGTACACAGCGCTATCGTGCCCCGGGTGGGCAATCAGAATTAAGTGTCTTGCCCGAGGACAACGCAGCTATCCGTGGCGGGGATCGAACCGTAGACATTTTGGTTTGAAATCCAATTCTGTAACCACTGAGCCACCGCGCCCTCTATTCAAGGTACAATATCTATAACTTGAAGAGTGGCGAGATTCGATTCACGATTTTACTCGGGATTCGATTCGCGATTCGCAGTCCTCTTCCAGACTCGGATTCGAGATTAGATTCAGCTCGACATTATGGATTCGCAGAACGGTACACTACAAAGAGGGTCGATGCATAGTTCAGTAAACGTTGGCAGTCTACAAATAGACGATAAACGTTAACACATTCGCTGCCGGAATCGACTCTAGTTGACTATTTTATGATAATTATCTACACGTACTTGTGGGCGCAGATCAAACCTATCATCTGCTTAATTGTCGGAAAGGGCTCGTAGAGCCCTTTCCGACAATTAATCAGATGATAGAGTTTCAAGTATGTCATAAATTTGATTTAACTTCCTCGTATACAGATGTGCATAGAGGTCCTCCATATATGGATAAAGTGGGCGTGGCAGTGAAAGGGTTGAATTGTTAATGAGGATTATTATTATTATTGCCCTACTTTCATGTTTGTACTAATATACAGAGCATGTAAGGGGCCATAATAAACTTGAAACAAAGACTGCAATGCGTAGCCGGTCGCTAATGGCTATTTTTAGTCATCAGCGCCCGCGGACGGGCTCACACGATCTGACTTTCTGAACATGACGTCATTTCGTCTTCCTGATTTGTTTACATTCCCCTAACGAGTTTACCTTTCATTGGTGTTGATAGAGATAAATATAAAATGTTCTGCCTTAAAATGCTTAATAAATGGTGGTTCACATTTATTCTTTTCACGAAATAATATAAATACAATAGGGTCGAAAATAGTTCTTATAATTTCTAAGTATTGATAATAATAATAATACCATGATTTTCTCAGGCGTCGTTTGGCTCCATTACTGGACCCCCATCTGTGATCACACCATCATCCAATGTCTGCTGGTCTGTTAATTACAAATGGCGGTCCATTAATGGAACCCAACACACTCGAAAATCATGTTAATGTATAGTTTGTAAAATACCTTTTTTTTAAAAACATTGCTTAGGGACCTTCATGGGAACAATCACGATCAGATCGTGATCGAATCGCGGCACGCATTCAAACTATAGGTCTTTTCAATAAAGTTTTATAACATTTAGTTTGGAAGCAGAAATTGAAAACAAAAGTGAAGAGCGTTTTTGCAATATAGTTCTGAAATGATTTAGCTTTTATGTTAGGTGACGAGTTAATTATTCTACACTAGATAGCTGTAAATATGTTTTATTCGCGAGCCTCCTTAAACATACAGAGTAGATTCTCCCAGCTTGCTGGACATTTCTAGGATTACAGCATTCAAGGACACATTATTAAAAGGATTATGCTGCCTTGTGAACGAATGGGTAGGAACGATGGTGGCTCGTGATAAATGAGTGGTTGGGCCTTCCGTAGCTGGATATTAAGAGTAGGACAGTGGGTGCTTTCTTACCTCATTTGACGGACTGTTGCTGGAGCAACACAACAAAATTGTTTAAGTGTTTAAGTGCTCCCGCCTTACGCCTCAGCAAGTCTGGTTTCTATCCAGTCAGCATTGGATCTTTTGTAGACTAGGCCCTATCTATATACTATAGTAAGTATACAAGCATATGCCTATGGTTATATACCGTGGCAATTTTAGGAAACGTTATACAGAAAGGCGTGGATTTTCTCATTTTCATCCAGAAAATTAGTGACGTTGCTAATGATATTGAATGGCATATGACCTGGCATGTCAGAGTACCACCAGCACCAACATAACCGGTACCGGGACGGGACAGAGCGTGTCCCGCCGAAACCGGTACCGGTACCAGGACAAATCAACAATTGGGTGACATAGTACAATCAGATGGGAGAAATTCACATTTACAGTCGCCAAGATCGCAAAGACAAACATGGCATCGTACAATTATTCTGTAGCGACATCAAAGTAATCATAAAGCACGAAAATCGTGTTTCATGATTACTTTGATGCCACCACACAATAAGTTTTTTGAAGTAACCGATGTCGGCGCTTTCATTGTCTTTGATGCCATGTTTGAAAAGTCAAAATGGTCGACCTTATCGAGCTCGTTGTGCGGACAGAACATGCACATTTAGAGCGTTTTGATATGTTTATTCACAAATAAGTTGAAAATATGTCGTGCAAGTGTGCAGAGACGATTATCAGTCCGCTTACCCTCGTTCAATTAGGAATTAACGCATAAAATAATTTTGTTCCGCTACCGGCGGGACAAAAGCTTCAGTACTGGTACCGGTTGGAGTATAAGGGAACCAGTGGTACCGGTACCGCTACAGGTACCGGTTGACATGCTTGCATATGACCCGCAGAGGACTACGCCAGAGAGCTGGACCACTGTCGATGCCCACAGTGCAACCTAACGTTATAGTGTTTGAGTCACTACGTGTAATGCGCTCTTCTCTCGGATAAAGGTGCACCACGCTTATGTTAACGCCATGGTGACTTGTCTAATCTCAGTACTGTACTGAACACAGCAACATACCTTTATGCACCCCGGCATTGGACTTCTAAAGGAAAATGTAGAGATAAAAAGGCATTATATCCGTTTTGGGCATCTCCGTGTGCCAAATGGGAGATGCCATGTTTATTATTTTATACTAATTAATACCTAATTTTACAAAACTATTTGTAAACAATAAACAAATTTTCTATATAAAACGACTATGTACATGAAACTAGTTAACATTTCCACAAAGTTCATTTAAGAAGCATTCAGGTGGGTGTAACCGCCACCGCCTCAATTCGATCCCGGTGTGACAGGAATGATAGTCCGTACGACAATTGGTCCCTCTGGACTATTATTCCGCGGAATTATAGTCCTAGGTCTACCATTTCTAGGAATAGTAGTCCTCCGGACTACTATTCCTAGGAATGGTAGACCTAGGACTATAATTCCGCGGAATAATAGTCCAGAGGGACTAACGTTCCTACGGACTATCATTCCTGTCACACAGGCATTAAAAACCCGAGAAAATTTCTGTGTAAAAACTCGGGAAAAGCATGGGATCCAAATATAAACATCAGAAGAAAATGACAAAAACAATGTAGATTCTGCTTGAAAGCACTCCAGATAGTTTGGGTTGGGAGGGTGGGAAAGGAAACTCTGCAACAAAAATTGTGTGGTCTGCACCTGCTGATCTATAACAAAGAAGTGCTCGAAAAGATGCTGAGATTCTGGCGCCCTCTCCTGGAAGCATTCTGATTGGCCTGTTATAAACACAGCAACTTACCTTTGTACACGTTCTAATAACTTGCCGTTACAATCGAGGTCAGGAGTGCTTCATATCTCAGCAGTAGTTTTACTTCCATGGCCGACAATTTTCTTCACTGGAAAAAATTTCCAGGAAAGTTAGTTCTCCTTAATTTTCTAAAGTTGTCAGTAAATTTAACATTAAGAGTCTGGGAATTTCATATAAAAAATGGAAATTTCGAAATGCCAATGAAGTTGTATAAACGATGTGTGCATTATTTCACAAACTTCAAACATTTTCTTGTAGAGTTGCAAAAAAATACAGAAGCTGGCTCTTGACATTTTCTTTCTGAGTGTTTGACTATTATTCTCTGTTTAAATCCATTTAAAAGTTAGAAAACAGCGCTTTCACCATCTTTTGATGTTCTGTAACATTTTTTTCTGTTCTTAATGTCAGCTGTGAGCGCACCGAGACATATAAAACAGACACTATCCATTCCATTAATATAGAAATCTTGGAGGTAAGATTTTTTCTGGGAAGAATAAAAGCTTGAAAATTACTTTAAAAACACATTCCCTAAACAAAGAGCCAAAGTTGGCATTTACTTACATGCTTCTAATTAACATGCCATAAGAAGCCAAGTTTCCCTTTGTAACTTTTAATAAACAAAAACAACAGACAGATTATTAAAAGTAACAAATAGAAATGTCGCTTTATTTTCGACTGATATCCAAAAATGTTTTTTAATTGGACAGCTGGTTACGGCATTGAACTTCAAATCGAGAGGTCCGCGGTTCGTTTCACGCCAGGAGCAACTGCGAAATGTCATTGGGCAAGGCACTTAATACTGATTGTCCACGTGGGGGCACGGTGGCGATGTGTACTAAGGCGTAATGCACGTCGATGGATGGTGCACCTGTCTCCAACCAATGTTAATCCTGCTTGTGTGGAGTTAATATGTTGGGGAGTCAGACAGTTGCTCGCCGTTTTAACCCTTTACCTAACGAATCGCCCGCATCCACCCGCGTAATATGCAAATTGAGTAGTTGAAAAAATTTATTTTTTCAAAAAATTTCAACAAAACCATATCATGTGAACCCTCATTAGAACGAGCTCATTGAGCTTGTTCCAATGAGGGGTCACATTATATGGTTTTGTTGAATTTTTTTGAAAATTTAAAAAAATGATATTTAAAATAATAAATTTTGATATCATCTGCGTTGGGTAAAGGGTTAAGGTGATTCTCTCCGTGTACTCCGGCTTCCTCCACCCGTAAAACTGTCCGACACGAGGTAACCCTGGTTCTCGAACGTGCCGTTAAACTCCAATAAATAAATAAATAAATTGGACATTCCTCGTCGGGTCCTGCGAATCTCTTTTTTCGGGTCGAATCGAATCTTGAACCGAGTCAGGCAGAGGATTACGAATCGAATCTCGAATCGAATCGCACCACTCTTCACGTTGTAGATATTGTAACGTCTTACAGACGAAAATACTACTAGTCTCCACTCATGTATAGTATTCAATCACGACTCGTCTGTTTGGTCAAGCCAATAAAAAACGGTATATTCCAGAACCGAAACGAAGTAGTTTCAGAAACGAAACCTCTTTGAACTCTTCTTCTATCATTTGATCTCTTGTACCGGAGACCTGATGATAGAAGATGACTTTAACCCTATAAACCCTCGTTTCCTGAATGGTATCGCCCTTGTGTACTCTTACTGTGAGATGGGTCAGTCCAATATCAATTTACGAGGAGGATAAAATAATAACTGCAGTCTGCAGCTACCTGGCTGCAGACTGCAGTTATTATTTTATCATCAATGCCCCGTATATAGATCTCTTATCATTAGACAAAAATGGGATTATGCCCTGGACCGAAAAATCAGCCTTTCGGTTTCAAAGGGTTAAGAGGAGACACTAGATAGGATTTTGAGAACATCTCGACGATTCAAAAATTTCGGAAATAGAGAGAATCGAAACGAATCGAATCAATTCATCGGGACAATTTCGAATCGAATCAAATTTCGAATCTTCGCAGGGCCCTAGTTCCTCGGCCATCTAATAATTTCAGGTGAGATAACATTATCGAAAGTCGATTTTCATGACGAGGTATGTCAGGGAAGTCTGGGTCACAGTGGACCAATATTATTGCGACGACACGACATGTTAGACTCAGTCTATGAAAACCGCCATATGCACGGGCTCTTTATACCATCACCCATACGAGTGGATGTTTCACCTAGACTGTGGGAAAGTAACCTAATTATTGGCAGCTTGCCTCAACATGGCCAGATCCCTATGTGAATTCAAAACTGTTGGTCGGTCAAAATTTGGATAATGTTAAAAACACGAGGAACAATAAAAAGCCACATGCCTGTTTCATATTCTTGCTGTATCAGCAGCGTCACGTGGTCGGCAAGGATAGGGAAGTAACTCGATGTCCAACATCATTAAAATGCTACGGAATGAGAATAAGAACGACTCAGAGTGAAATATTTTAACCGTTTATCTAACGAATCGGTCGCATCCGGCCGTGTCATGTACAAATGAACCAGTTAAAAAAATATTTTTAAAAAAAATATCAACAGAACCATATCATGCGACCCCTTAGTGGGACGATCTTGTTTCAATCAGAGGTCATATGAGATGGTTTTGTTGAAATCTTTTGCAAAATTGACAACTCTGTTATTAAGTGTTGTTAAAACCCCGATGAGGCTCACTGCACGTCGGTGGTGAACTTGCCTTTAACCCTTTACCCAGCGTAGACGATATCAAAATTTATTATTTTAAATACCATTTTTTAAATTTTTTCAAACACTTTCAACAAAACCATATCATGTGATCCCTCATTGGAACGAGCTCGTCGATATACTCGTCGAGCTCGTTCCAAAGAGGGGTCACATGATATGGTTTTGTTGAAATTTTTCGAAAAATAGTATTTTCTCAGCTGCTGAATTTGCATATTACGCGGGCGGATGTGGGGGATTCGTTAGGTAAAGCGTTAAACAATGCAACACTGCTTGTGCAGAGTAAGTAAATTAGAGAATTTGACAGTTGTTCGTTGCTGCTCGGTGTTTCTCTGCTTGTACGCCGGCGGCTTCCTCTACTTTGTAGATCTGACTCTGGCTTTGAAGGTGTAGTTAAAATCCAATAAACGAACAAAGAAACTATCAAGCAAATGATACCAGTCTTTGTTGAGTCTTTATAAAATGTAGAAAGAACTTCACCTCCTGAAAAGGGTGGTCATCATGAATTGATGCGGAGAGTGTGATGGACATATAGACTACCCCACGATACAAATGCGGATGGGCAGTTTTCTCATAAATTAGCATCTACTATAGGGCCATACGAATTTCATATTTCAGGTCGAATCGAATCAATCCCGAATAGAATCCGAGAAATTCGAATCGAAATGACTCTCGAATCAAATCTAACGCAGCTAAGGTTGTAGATATTGCTAGGGCTGCACGGTATATCGGTAAACCGATATATACCGGTATTCAAACCAATATCGATTGAATACCGGTGTAATTACAAAAATATCGGTCTATCGTCATTATTTATTTACCCACAATTTTGATTTTCAAGATTTCTTGAGTTTTTTAATTGTAGCTCCCGAATGAATAATATTATCCCTTTATCCAATGAATCGTCTGCTTGTGGGCTCGTAATGTACAAATTCAGCAGTTGAAAAATAATTTTCAAAAATTTCAACAAAACTATATCATGTGACCCCTCATTGGAACGAGCTCGTCGAGCTCGTTACAGTGAGGGGTCACATGATATAGTTTTGTTGAAATCTGGGGAAAATCTGAAAAACTAATTTTGAAAATAATAAATTTTGATATCGTCTGCGTTGGGTAAAGATTTTTCGAGCCGCATCATCAAGGCATGCTAATTGGTTCCGACTGTGATGCCTCGAGTCCCGATTGTGGTACTTGTGTTCATATATCCGAACAGTTTTCGATATACCAGTATACCGCGGTATTTTTTTGAATACCGATACCGGTATTCAGTTTTGAAAATCGTGCAGCCCAAGATATTGCACCTTAGTACAGTGCAGCTGCCGTAGACTGGTCACTTTCCACGGGTGGGCAATATTTCCACGGCATAATATTAGATCTCAAACACTAATTATTAGAAATAATAATAAAAAAAAATAATTAATGGAGCACCAGGTTCAACGTTATTATTATCTGGTAAACGCATGCGCGGACATCGCTGCCCACGTGTGGATTACGACCAATCCACGGCGACTGTACTGTACAACCATGAATACTGCCAATCTTCACTCCAGTATTGTATGCAACCCTGACGGCGACTCGTTTGTTTTAATAAATTAATAAAAGAAACGGGATATTCCAAAACGGAATCAAAGTTGTTTGGGAAGCGGAACGTCCTCGAACTCTTCTTCTGTCATCAGGTCTCCAGTACAGGAACCTATTGATAGAAGAATACTTTAAGAGGTGACACTTGCTAGGATCTTGTGGGTATCTCTACAATTTTTAAACTGCGATTCAGCTTGATTCAAATCAAATCGTATCATCGGGACGATTTCAAATCGAATACAATCGAATTTCGAAGCCCCACAGAGCCATATTCTATAATACGAATAACAATCATGTAATATATTATTTAAAAAAGATATTCGGAAGATTTATTCACCTCTTGGCATATGATTGAACGTACTTCCTATTCCATGTGCCGGCGACGGATATATCCGTCGCCGGCACATGAAATAGGAAGTACGAGCGACGGATAAATCCGTCGCCGCTTTGAATGTGGAGTTGCGTGAGATGGAATCCGTTTTTAAGCTGATGTATGCCTATTCTTAAAACACGCTTTCCTCCCGCGATATCCTGTGCATTGCGACAGAGAGACAAATTGCAAGGATAATCGGAGATATTCGATAGATATTCGGCGCCGATTGCCGAATCGAATACTGCCATAGAATCGAATATCATTTCGAATACCAAATATTCGCAGGGCCCTAATGACCTCATCAAGTAAACTGAAATCGAAATCCACGATCAAGAAGCTGCAGATGTAGCTTATGAGTTTTGCAAAAAAACACCCATGCAACATCGTAGACTTCTCACATGTGCAGGTAAACCTGTAAATGCTAACATCGACAGGCTCGTAGAAACCTTTATGAGGAATGCGCCCTAATCACATATCACCGGGTCGAAGGCGACGAGAGAATGATATCTCATTTTTTATTAATCGATTATCCCACTCTATTTATTGTTTTATACCAATAATGTAACATCCGTTGGTTGTGCGTTGCGACCTTTGCGTTATTTATTGGCTGGTAAATCAATTTTAAAAGGGTGCAATTAACTTTCAGCATACCCGAAGTATATGCAAATATTTGAACAGCAGAGCACTAACCTTATGATCTTTCCCTAATGAACGGGATGTGTTCTTAGGGCGAGTGCACTAATCCCTTTCTGATTGGTATAAACATTGATTTCCGTGTTACACATTAAATTATATCAGGGGTAGACATTTTTAAAAAAATTCAGAGTGCGAAGTTGCTTAGTGGTTACTACTGGTTACGGCACTGAACTTCAAACCGAAAGGTCCACGGTTCGATCCCCGCCAGGAGTAACTGTGTTGTGTCCTTGGGCAAGGCACTTCATCCCGACTGCCCACTTGGAGGCACTAAGGCGCTGTGTACTAAGACGTGCTGCACTTGTCTTCAACCAATGCTAACCCTACATGTGCGGAGTTAGTACGTTGGGGAGTCTGACAGTTGCTCGCCATTGTTCGATGATTCTCTCCGAGGTCTCCGGCTTCCTCCACTCATAAAACTGTCCGACACGAAGTGTCGAAAGTATCGTGAAATCCCAATAAATAAATAAATTTAAAGATTTTCAGGTTTCCATCCGCTATACCACGATTTCTGTGTGTATTCACCGTTACTCGACACAATATAGACATTGAAAATTGTGCTGGGTACAACATGCGTTGAATCCGGCCAACCCATGAGAACGTGATGTATGTACTGATCTGATTGATCGTTACGCATCTGAGTGATGTTATGACGCGAATGAAATACTTTGACATAAAATAGTGTCCAGAAAGAAGGTAAACAGAGAGCAGAAGGTGAAAATTTTCTTTACACTTAAGTCAATTTCAACCGTGCAGAGGCGGACTGGCCATATGGTTCTCCGGTAAAATCCCTGGTGGTCCCCCTATTGGGTTCACCCTGTGCCCCCCCCCCCCCAAAAAACAAAAACAAACAAAAAAAAAACTGATGCAGCTCAACACCCGTTGGTGGGTGAAATTTCGTAAAAACGATCAAAAGGCGAAATGGATCCGATTGCATAGACTGTCAGTATATCGAAATGTCCTCTGTGTGGACAGCCATTTGCAGTGCACACATACAGTACGTGGAGAGTGGATTGTAACTAAATCACCCGCGGAGTGGAGTTATCACCCGAGCTATAACTTAAAAATTTTGTACATATCAACAAAAACAGAAGCAATGTTTCAGCCAATGGACCTCCGGGTTCAACCTGGAGGTCCATTGGCTGAAACTTTGTTTGTGCTGGTTCGGCTTTGCGACAAATTTGCAATTATTGCTTGGGTGGAATCTCCACTCTGCGGGTGATTTAGTGATAATACACTCTCCACGTACTGCATGACATTTCGATACACTAGAAGTCTAGTCTGCCATGGAATGCTCAGATGAAGGAAAACGGCGTTCTTTCAATTTCAGAAATCAAATTTTTCTCCGATTAGGCCGACCTATGGTTTTCTCGATGCCCCCCCCCCCCTCCTCATTTTTTGCCAAATGATCGTTGAAGATGATACAAAATTGCCATGGAAATGTCTTCTATGCGGACTGTCACTGATCGCTCAGGAATGAAGTCGCGTTCGTTCAGTTCTAAAAATCTAAATTTTCTCCGGCTCTGGGGTCTCCTTGGTGCATTTCCCGGTAACTTTTCTTGGCCCAGTCTTGGTCACTGCAACCGTGGTATGAATACAGAACATATCACGAGTAGGGTAAAGTGGATATGAGTCAATGACCCTTGTTGTTGCCTCCTGCGCTTGTGAAATACGGAAAAAAATCCAACTCGGTTTGTTGATTTCAGTCCCCCCTGTACTCCAACCTTGTTGTGTTCTGTCTTATTACCACGCTCATGGCATCCACTAACCCAAACTGATGGTTGGCACTGTAGAACTAATCCGCAGTAAAGGCTGAAACTAAATTATTAAAACACCCAGTAAGTGACACCAAGTCTGTTGAAATATCAGAAATCAATTTGCAGATGCAGTCTTGGAAGTTATGTATTTGTTTGCATGCATGTCCTGGTGGCCTCATTCAGTTCGTCGACAGTTACGCTCCGAATTTTTCGCCGCAGTGGAAACTGTTCGCTTATTTTCCCGATATTACCGACAGATCGTCCCCTGAGATCCAATGTGTTCTATGTGCCACATTGGAACTCAGGGGACGAGATGTTAAGCGAAAAATTCTCAGACACATTCACTCATCGACGTTTTGTCATTTTGAAACTTTAATTCCATTCTGAGGACAGATGTTTTCACACTCAATTGATTAATAAGGGTATAATTTATGGAGAGTGGGCCTCTGCGTTTCAGGAGTGGCGCCAGGGATTTCTCGACATGGGGGCTGACCTCTCCGACAGGGGGGGGGGGGGGGGGGGGGCTATAATGTTTGACCACCAAAACGAAGAAAAATGAGTGAAAAATTGACGATAACCGATGATTAGGTATGGAAGAAATGGAACGCCAGTTGGATAACAACTGTCATAATGCCTTACAAAGAAGAACCATATACCTTGTAACTGATCGACACAAGACGAGATATCTACATTCGAGTGTCGGAAATTTCTCGTGAAGTCGGGTTTACGAGACTCTCCGACGGACTGACTAAAAATCTCTGACGGGGGGGGGGGGGGAGGGATTGGGGGTTGGGGATGGGTTTTGGACCTCTCCGGAGGGGGGAGGGGTGGCTGTAGCCAAAAACAAATCGAATCTCAAATAGGTTCTGTGATTTGATTACATTCGTTTCCGAATCCGGAACATCGCAAATGTTAGAATCTTTCACGAACTTACTATAGTATACTCGCAGTGGTCTGCTCGTAATCCACGCCTGAACAGTGATGTCCACGCGTGCGTTTACCAGGTAATTAAAGCTATCACCAGCAAATTTTCAATTAATGAAGCACCGGGTTGTACCCGGTGCTTCATTAATTAAATTTTTGATGATTATTCCTATAATTAGTTTTTGGAATCTTATATTAGTGCGTCTGTGGAAATATTGCCCACCCGTGGAAAGTGCCCGATCCACAGTGGCCGAACTGTATGGTGTGTGGTAGCGTATTATTCCCATGGTAATGTAGTGCATATTGCCGGAAACCAATTTAAACCCCCGAGAAACAACGCGACTTCAACGGCCATTGCGTGCACACGCGGTGAGGTTAACGGAATAAAGAAGATTGGGGAGTGGGGAAGGGAAGTGCATTAGGGGACCCAAACTGTATGTATTCTTTGTAGGCCTAAGTATCAACTTTTGCATCTCCGCAGATATAATGGTCGGACTTCCAGTCACTATTTCTGGGAAGATGCAAATTTTGGAATGCATGCCTACATTGAAATAATAAATACGATTCGATTTCTCCAACACGCCGCCAATCCCTAATAAACAGTTGTCATTATCATCCAATTCTTCTCGAAATTTGGTTCGATTTTGAATACATTGCTTGATTCGATTCGAGATTCGATTCAATTCGACATTGTCCGATTTACAGGCTCTTTACCATAAGTAATGCGTAATAATAATAACACTTTGGCCGGCTTCTGATTTGTCGCGGTTCCCAGTTGAGAAGGCCTTCATTAACCTTCCACTCCCAAAGTGCCCCTAAAGTGCTCTTCTCTCTCCCCAACACTCGGAAACGAACTGCTTGATGACATTCTGTACCCCGTTCTTCCCAATCGCTCCGATACGTACACTAACCCTCGACTCTGTATCACCCACTGACCACATATCATTCATTCTCCCATTCCACTTCCCCGTTATACTCTCAACTCTCAGTGAATCTTATTCTGCTAGCCTGCTAGTTTGGACATTCTGAGAGAAGGTGTTTCAGGGTCTCCACTACTTGTAAATTAAACATTTGGTACTCCTTTCCATCATCTATCCCAATGTTTCCTCAAAGTTCCAGCGACCGTGACCTCCGCTTGAATAGCAGTGACTCCCAAAGCTGGCATCAAGGTGGTCTTCAAAACCTGGCAAACCCTAACTGTATTTGGTATTCAAACCTACACCACATATATAGAATAAACGTATAGTGTTATAGAATAAACGTATGGTGTTTTCAAGTAAAAAAACTTATTCTACGAGGAGGATTAAGAATGAAACCGACGAGCCTCTGGCGAGTCGGTTTCATTCTTAATTCTACGAGTAGAATAATTTTTTTTACTTGAAAACACTATACGTTTATTTTGTTTATCCCATAAATCTTCTACAGGGCAGTCGCGGCAAAGTCGTGCTATAATTATAATACTTTATTATATGAGCAGTGGGTGGTGTTTTCTATTGACATTGTGTAATACTTTCAAAAAGATTTAAAGAAATCAACAATCGAACTATTAATTATGCTAGACAAATGTGGTAGAGGCCAGAGGTCAACCAGTCCGTCGCTACTAGGGGACTAAATTATTTCAGTGTTAAACCTACGGGGAAAATGTATCACCTATTAGGTGTATAAAGCAAAAATTTATCCAAGGCCTTCCTTTATTGTTCAAATAAACGTCCATTTATAGGATAAAAAAGTTAAAAGCCATAACTACTGCATGTTTACACCGCAATGACAATAAATGGTCTCTCGCCATAGGAGAAACTACAAACTCATTATTCAGGAAAAACAATTAATTTGTAAATGGGATCGATGAGACCAGTTTGATCTGCATTTTGTTATAACAAATCCATATAAAAACGCTACATGCTAACCGTATCAACAGACGGTATTATAGAAAAGTCATATGATACTTAATCGGTTCGCTGAAAAACATCTCGGCTTGAATCACCCGGGACAACATTATTTGGTTTCAATTCTGTGGGTCAACACATCTTTATTGCATTCTATTAACAAAAGTTACATGTCCGTAAAGAATCTGAGATGCGGGCTTTTGGGTCGCAGAAAAATATCCTTTTATATTTGAAGAAGTAAATTGAATAGGTTTTGTTACTTTTACTGCTGTGCGTGCCAAGAGTCGTGTTGCAGAACGCACATGGTAGGTATCATCGAGTTGTACGCTGGTTCAAACATCAAGTCTCTGAAGAGCGGTCATCCATAACTCCATAAATACACAGAACGACACGCGTTTGTGAATGGGTTAATCAATATGGCACGAGTGCCAGTGCGGAAGGATAGAACGAAAGGCCGCGGGCCTCGAGTTTTAGCCTTCCGCAATGGCACAAGTGCCACGTCGATTAACACATTCACACACGCGTGTCGTCCTGTGTTTATTACACACCTTCACATCTTTTAAAACCATTATTAGAGGAACACTCAGCAATTCTTTTGACAACTATCAACAAAAAGAACGCATTTTATCTCCAACCAAATTTGCGAGGGAACCCATGTTACTATTTCCTCCCTTGAACTCCAACTGGAACATAGAACACATTGGAACTCGGGGGACGATTTTTAGTTATCGTTAGCGATTCAAATTGTAATTGCAGTGCACGATTTGTAGAAAATTCGATTGAAAAATCACTTCTGTTTAAAAATAGTCCGTCAACGATTTCCGTTCCGCACATGTGTGCGGAACAGATGTTCATTTTCCGCATGGTTTAGTGTTGCTGTAGATGGGGATTTCATAGAACAGGCGTGTAATAAATATTGTTGGATCAATTCTATAACTCATCTTCCTCATTCAATAATTATAAAACAGTGCTTCTTTTGGGAAAATAATTCGCGTACGGATGGGGTGAGTCCGCATGGTTTAGTGTTGCTGTAGATGGGGATTTCATATAACAGGCGTGTATGATGAGTTTACTATAAACAGAGGAAGCGGAACCAGGCACTGGAAGCTAAGGTGGTACGTGTCCCTCGCTTTTCCTTTCCACATGTTCCTCACTCAGGGTCGAAGCCAGTGAGGTGCAAGGGGGCGAACCTCCCCCTATGGCTGTCTCCGACGGAAATTTTCAATAGCCGTCCGACATATATTTCTGACCGACAAAGCCCAGTCGTGCGGATGTCCCTTTCTGACAGATTCTTTCAATCTGTCGGCATTATTCCAAATATTGCCGAAGATCGAGAGAATCTTTCGGGAATGAAAATTGGTAAGACATTATATTCCTCTTCTGCCCAACAGTCTAGCTACAAAACGCCCGATTCCTCGCTCATTGTCAGAGGCACCGACAATCCATCTTATCTTAACCATACCCAATTGAGCTGCTAGAAAAGCCGGAACTCATAAGCCAAGATACTATAGAATCGTTATCAGAGGCTTGTTTTTAACAAACTTTTCACGGGGAGGTCCCCCGAAACCCCACCAATGGGAGCCTAGGTACGGACAGTATGGGAGGGGGTCGACTCTGAGGGGGCGACCCCCTTCCATTCTCTCCCCACCTTGGTGCTACGCAATTCGGGTATGCCTTCAACATACAGCTGCTACTTCCCTTCCATACATCGGGTGATTTTACCGCTCCTAGTTTCGGTCCTGCCCTCACCTTTCCCTTGAGACGTACCGCGTGATTACACACCGAGTTTAAGAATTCGAGAACATTCATTATCTTGAAGAATATCATGTGCGAATGTAAACGAATTTAGTTACATATTTCGTGAAATGAATTTCACCTTCGGCCTCTCCGATCTGTCTCTTCCACTTCCACTATTCTCCAACCCGAAGGCTGGCCTTCGGGTTCGAAGATAGTTGAACTAGAAGAGATTGACCAAACTGTGACCAGACCATGACCAGATAATAGGACGCACGCTCAAGAAGAAAGCCCCGCGAGCATTCGTACATTTTCTGGTACACTGTTGATAAATTGCCTGCCATGAAAGGGCCTACACGGTTTTCTAACTCTCACACAAGTCAGAAATTAACGTGACTCGTCATCTCTGCCCTCACGTGTTGATTACACGTGTTACAGACAATATTTCTGAAACGGGCTATTTGAAGGTGATAATAAAAATGATTTTTCCATGTACAATATTTTTTTCTCTCGGCACCAAGGCAATATTTTCTTATATCGTCCATTTACAAGATAAATTTCGTTGGTATTGTTGCCAATGTTATGATCGGTATCATCAATCTTACACCATTGCTCTTTTGTCTTTTAGAGGTTAGTAACGAACTTGAAATACCTGATAGAACAATGGACCGAGTGTACAAGTGACGTCACTTGAATACCTCTCGTTTAATAAGAATATGCGAGTCCGTACGTTTTTATTAACTGAACAAAAGACAGGACAGGATGTGTGTAAGTCTGTTACCAACCTAGCTGTCGGTATTCATGGATTTGAACAACCTGCCAGCGTACTGTAACACCTCGATGCTACGCGGCTCGACGTCCCTCACTGCACGCTTTCAGGTTGTTCAAATCCACGAATACCTCCTGCTAGGTTGATAACTATTACACATACGTCATCAAACGTTCCAGCATGAGTTAAGAGTTCGTTTCCGTACAACCTTTTAACAGTTACTAACTAAGCTTCAGTTATACTTCGATTTGAACAACTTGACAGAAAGCGTTTAGGGACGCCGAGGTGTTACAGCACTTAGCCAGATTGTTCCATTTCATGAATACCGACAGATAGGATGGTAACTGACTTCTACACCCTGGATCTTTTGTCCTTTCGGGGTTAGTAACCAACTTGAAATACCTGACAGAACACTGGGCTGTGTGCTCAAGTGACGTCACTTGAATATCTCTCGTGTACTGAGTATACCCAAGTTCGTGCATTTTATTGAGGTGTTACTGCGCGCTGTCAGCTTGTTCAAACCCATGAATACCTCCAGCTGGGATGATAACTATTACATAAATATATTTATCATATGACTCGTCCGTTTTGTTCACCTTAAAACATTTGATATTTTGTTTTCATGTTAATCAGTGATAAATAAAGCATTCCGTCAATTTCATTGGTCAATTTCAAAACTTGACAATTCAATAACAACACATTGAACAAAATACAACTGGGCCACATTTTCATAATGTGCATAATTAGAGTTGGGAGCTTTTATTGGTCAATTTCAAAACTGTACACTTTGATTGGCTAAACAAAATACAACTGGGTCATATTTGCATAATTTCGGTAGGGAGAATTTACGTTATCTGTCCTATTTAGGGTGGGTTATATTGTATTAATATTTTACCTACAAGAAAAACGCCATTCATTTTTTTTTATATTTTCACTTTTTGCTTCCAAAACATAGGTTATTACCCCTCATTGGAACTAGCGTGTCGCGCTCGTTCCAGTGAGGGGTCATAACCTATATTTTGGAAGCAAAAGATGAAATTTTTTAGTTATACGAGGATGTTTTTTTCCAAGTGCCGTCTGCAACTCAAGTTAGATGATGGGTTAAAAAGTCATACTAAGTGGCTAATTTGTGCGTGTGTGTGTCATATGATACATAGAATATGAAATGAGTGTTTTTCTCATATAATATTTATGAAACTCGTCCGAATTTTCTGTGTGGGCTCGCCAAAACGGAAAATTCTTAGACTCGTTTCATAAATATTATATGAGAACAACACTCATTCTATATCCTCTATATCTTATTATGATAGGGTTTCAACTGAGTCGCGACCAGTTCAGTATTTTATGTTCGTTTCTGTTATCATTGTACTGTATATTCGGTTTCGACACCATTATTACTCAGTTTTGTGCTGAAATAATTTTGCAACATAGTTAGTTTACTAAATCTATGCCGTTTTGTTGATATATTATTAGTTACACACTTTGTTGGTGGCCTAGTATGGTATATATGGTGTCAGTTAATTTCATATTGGACGAGAGCTTCGCTCTCGTCCAATATGAAATTAACTGACACCATATATAACATATTAGGCTACCAACAAACTGTATAACGAATAAATCTTACCGACTGCTGCATCCATGCACAGAACTAATAACAGCAGTGATCAAAATTAAATGAGAGAATTCTCACAATGTGTTCACGTGTCTTTGCCTTGTTACAATTTATGGGAGAGTGATTGTAACCAGGCAAATTCAACATACCAAACAGTTTCATTTCGATGGTAACAAGACACACATCCACATATGAATCCTTTTAAGTTGCCTAACCTGCACTTCAGACCAAATATGGGCTTCCAACACTCAATCTTTCAACTTGAAGCGTTTATCGGCTACCGCCATTTTGAATAATCAATGAATAAAGGGGAGAGATTACCCATAGCTGTCAGCGTATTTTGATGTTGACAGGCAGTATATGGTTTTATATGCAGTCTGCATGTGACGTCTTTGAACCAATGAAATTCCCAGATACTTGTAGGAGGTAAGATATATATGTATATACACTGCATTTACAATCGGACTACACGTGAACCATTGGGAGCATTTAACTCTGTACGCAGACGAGAAAATGAATCTAAATCAATGGTGAATTCTCAATAAAATTATTGCGTTCTTCATACACCAGGGACACGAGTTTTATGCTTGAACAGGTGTCTGTGTTTGTGTCCGTGTTTTCGTTGAGAAACTAGTTTAGACAGGACATCAATGCCGTTTGGAAGAATTAATTAAGGACGATGTGTTTTAAATGTTTGTGTTACCATGATTCTGGAATGATTCTCTAAGCCAGCTGCTACCACAGGCTTTCAGACCATCTGTCTAATTCTGTAAAGAATTCAAGGGGAAGTTATGGCTTGGAACCAGTCCATCGCCTATGTCTAGATTAAATTATTTGGAATATTTCAGTTGGTCTGAAAAAGGAATGGAAATTTTCCAGACGATTGAATCTTGAAAATACCACAAACTTCTATTTTCTTTGAATTAACGCAAGAAATGCATCTCAATCGAGATTTGATTTGATCTATTCATTGAGATGACATTACCATTAGAAATGAAATCCCACTAATTGTATCATTTTCTTGTTTGTTCTAATGCAAATTAAATACTTATTGTTTGGAATATGTATAGCTGGGTGAAGAAAGAATGTTTGTGTATCTTTGAGAGTAGAGGGTCGCCACATTAAATGAACAGTAATCTGCGTGCAATCTCCACGAAAAGTGGGTAAACAAATAGCCTATACATAACAGCATCAAATTTCAGAACGGAATTCGACTGGTGGCTTAAGAGCTTCAAGCTGCCGGTCAAATTGTCTAAGGAACCAGTATAGCTCTTAAATAGTCAGATATGTTTATATTCCCTGGTCCAAGGGGTGGGGGTGGGGGGGGGGGGGGGCACTAAAAATTTGCAAGGCGTGACGTCCTATTTTTTATTCGGCTCCTTTTTACACCCACCCACCCACCACGTGCAAATTTTCTACTACCGTTCTCAGACCCCCCCCCCCCCCACTCTCCCATCAAAATCCAAAATAAACTTATAAACTTAGTAGGCACAGCTGTCTTTAGGGGGTTTTCATAATGTTCTTAACCCTTCATCCAACGTAACGGTCACAACCGGCCAGCGCTATTCTCAAAAATCGCCAATTAATTTTTATTATTTTTTTCATTTTTTCGTCTCAAAAATATAAGTTATGACCCCTCATTGGAACGAGCTCGTCGAGCTCGTTCCAATGAGGGGTCATAACCTATGTTTTTGAAACAAAAAATGAAAAAAAATTAGTTATTCAATCATTTTTTGGCAAGTGGCGTCTGCTTTTCATGTTAGGTAAAGGGTTAAACTGGTACCACCAATTTAAACCTCTGTGGGCTGCTGTGGGCTCCAATCTACAAGCTGTTCATTATCAGGCTTGGCCAGAGCAGGTGTACATATACGGGAACAAATTTTCATTTGAATTGTTCCCAAAATATTGTCTGCACATTTTCTACATTTCGAACAAGACACCCACCCCCTACTAACGTGTGACATTTTCCCAGTTTAAGCCCAATATTCTCACATATAAAGCCTCCTGATGTTGTATTTATGTAAAGAGTGTGATGTACAATATCATCGTTAAGGTTTGAAACACAAATAGTGGTATATATTAGCTGATATATTGATATATTTTTAAAAAAATTAAAAAAATTGCACAAGTTGGAAATGCACATTTTTGGCGCACTCAAGAGACCCAGCCACCCCCACGTCACGTCTTGCAAATTTTTGGTGGCCTCCCCCTGCCTGTTCTGGAATATTTCAGTTGACCGGAAAAGTGAACCTACGGTTCATTTACCGACTAACTGATATATTCCAGACAATTGAATCTAAAACTACAATAAACATTCATTTTACTCCGAATGAACGCAAGAAATGATAATCAATCGAAACTTGATCTAACAACCAAATTTCTGATGGTATTACCATTAAGAATGAAGACTCACCACAGCCACAGTTTACGGTTACGTCACGCAGTTCGGTCAGTTCCACATGTTGTATTAATATCTTGATGGTTTTAAAGTGCATTAAATACGTCTTGATTGGAATATCTGTACTAAAGCACGAAGGAATATCTGTATATCTCCGTTAGTGAAGGAACATAACATTACATCAACAGTAGTCTGACGCAAACTCCATGAAAGTTGGATTGACTATGTTAAATAAATCAATATTTACACGTGCGAATCTGTTTTTGTTTACATGAGCACCGGTGGGCCAATTTTATCGCCGAAACGAAATAGAAACGAAACGTACAAATTACGGGGCCTTTTTCATTTTAATAACATAATAACATACTATTTTGAGTTATGGATACTTTATTGACACGAGACAGCGTACGCTTTTTATAAATAATAAATAATTACCGGTTTCATTTCACTCTTCACGAGGCGACGAGTAATAAATTTGGACAAGTTTGCATTCACGGCGAGGTCACCAAAGGTCAGCTTGGATGTAGTTCCAATGTAGGTGTAAATTTTAACTCTTGAAATCCCATTACTGGCGAGTTCACCACGGTTGGTGTGTAAAGGTACAATTTATGTCATAGGCTTTTTATATATAGTAGAATAGATAATATCATGGTATAAAAAGCCGTGTTCCTATTTTTAAAGGGTTTTTAACAGACAAACGTTCAAACTGTTTGGGGAAAAATTGTGAAAAGTCAGCTTCTGGGTTTTTATACTATTCAGCAGGAATATGTCTGAAGTTTGTTAAATGGTGCGCTTATCGATGATACAAATAGGCCTTTCAAATACAGTAGAATAGGTAATCATGGAAAAACTACATCTTTAAACATTTACATAATCAAGTTTTTGTGTCTTTTTTGTAAAAATAACACTCACATTTTCATGCATGTTTCAGCAAGAACCCACATATCGCGTGTGTTTGCTCTGACTGATACTTGCCTGTAAATTTGAAAGTTTTGTAGAGCCTGCATACTTGGGTTTTAGAATCGGGTCTACAGTACCCGTCGCCTGAATACCGACTGTGCTAAAGCACTCCCCACCCCAAAAGAGGATGAAATTACCTGAAGCAGTATTTAACCTACCCCAAATCTGTTACCTTGGAATTGACAAGTCAGTTTCCGAATTCCGCTTGCGGTAATAGTACTAAATATTTTCCCTTTGGCGACCATTATAACCTTCATGCGAAAAGAATTTGGTCGCATCACTTTAATTTTGGCATTCAAATACCTTTATGAAGTGTAGCACTTCTGAAAACATTTTCTGACCCGAAAACGGGGGGTAGGGGTGGGGGGTGGGAGGAGGTCGTGGGGCATACAACAAATAACAGAGAATAACTGACAGGAAAGGAAGTATCGCCGGTCACGAACACATATTTTTCAGGGAATTCCCAACAGAAACACACCAATAGTCGATTGTATTTAAGTCACAAAAATCTCAACAATAATGCAAGATGTTATTTGAATGTTTCAAATGTTTGTTGAAACAATATATTTTCCGAAGGCTGCTTAGTTTCGGAGACTGCATAATTTCCAAGTTCAACTTTTCAAGGCGGGTAACTCTAATTCAAAGAAACTAGAGCGCCTGTTTAATCCCGAGATATTCTGTGGATCGTATGCTTTTCAAGTGCTCTCTCTTAATATTTCAGCATATTTCTACACCATTTTATTAGATAGACGATTGAAATATTACGAACATGAGAACTTGTGCACAGAGCAAATGTCCGAAACATCAAAACTGTCTCATCTCTCATTAACTCGCCAATCGATTACACTAACTAATTACTGGCATTTATGCCCCCTCAGACATAAAGCTTCTTCTCTTATTGATACGTATGAGTTAAATTAACTTTCCTCTGTCACATTATATTAATTAGTATATCAAATATCCCACAGTTCGTGTAATTCATATACGGTACAGTGGAGCCCACTTAATTGGATATCTCTTAATTATATATCCCTGTTAATTGAATTTAATTTTCAAACACAAAACCATTTACCTTACCTTCAGTACAAATTTGATCTGTTAATTGCATAAGGGTTGTAGAGTAAACTCCTGTTAATTGTATATAAATGTTTGTAATATGTCAAAAGAATTACTGTGACACTCACTAAATTCCCCTTATTTATCAACCTTTTGGCCTCACCACATCCAATATAGGCATTTATTCTATTTTATCTTGTTTGACAGAGCTCTATGAGCTCTGTCAAACAAGATATAATAGAATAAATGCTCAGTTTACCTCCAGAACACAGGAAACTGACCAAATCCCTGTTACTTGTATACTCCTGTTAATTGAATAATTTTCACTGGCAAAATGGATATTCAATTAAGAGGATTCTACTGTATATCAAATATCCCACAGTTCGTGTAATTCATATACGGTATTTCCTTTTCTTCTTTTGTGAGGATGAGGCGAGTGAAACTTTCAAAGATAAGCAGGACAAAGTAGATTTATGGGTGGATGATCAGAATGTTGACTTGTTGTAACCAATCATATATCAGGATGTTTGAAGTTTCGACCGTGTTGTACAGACAGGTGTAGAATTTAGTTCCAAAGTATTCATAAGGCAGAGAGTCTGGGGTCGTAAGGGCCTGCTCAATTCCACATCGTCCCTGCTGCTTTTGAGTGCGCTAAAACCATCGATTTATTGTGAGGTGGACATAGGTGGAAGAATGTCAAAGAAAGTGGTGTGGCACAAAAATTCCGGATGCACTTGACTTACCATGGTTCTGATCAGAGACAAAATTTGAAAAAAGACAAAAAGTAATAAGATTTTATTGACCTTCGGTCTTGACAGGTGCGATGGGGGTGTTGAAATGAGTATGTTGGGGAAAGGCTTATGTACTGTTAAACATATTACACTTTGAAATAGCTCACGCGTTCTTTCATGGCAAGTCATGAATTATATAGAGGATATGGAATGAGTGTTTTTCTCATATAATATTTATGAAACGAAACGAGTCTAAGAATTTTCCGTTAAGGCGAGCCACTGGCGAGCCCAAACGGAAAATTCGGACGAGTTTCATAAATATTATATGAGAAAAACATTCATTTCATATTCTATTTATCAAATGACACACACACGCACAAATTAGCCACTTAGTATGACTTTTTAACCCATCACCTAACTTGAGTTGCAGACGGCACTTGGAAAAAACATCCTCGTAAAACTAAAAATTGTCATTTTTTGCTTCCAAAACATGCGTGACTCATATCGTTTCACGGGATTTGAGAGTTAAGTATTGGGTGGAAACTTTACTCTGCAGGTATTTGACCGGTAATCCTCTTTCATGTGATGAAATTGCATTTTGCCCACGTAACCAGGAACACAATCTGCTTTTGTTCGTATGTTCTAATAGTTCATTGACCCGAAAGAATTAATTAAAACAAGAACACAACGACACGCTAATTCCTACCCCTCAAAACGAAGCCCAGTTATGTTTTGAAGACAGGAAAACGTGACGTCATCTATTAACTCTTTTCCAAACGCGCCTGGTAGCTCCACGCGAATCTCAAATTTCGGGTCGAAATCGAATCCAGAATCGTATTTCGCCGTTCTTCAGATTGTAAAGTTTGCACCTTCTCCTTCTGAATATTGCCAATCTCCCATCAAGTGTTGTATTCAAAATCGAATCATCTGTTTGAGCAAGTCGATCAAAAATGCGGAATATTCCAGAACGAAATCAAATTACTTTTTGAGGGGGGGGGGGGGGGGGCTTCTTGAACTCCTTCTTTTCTCATCCCTTCTCCTGAACCGGAGACCTGATGAGAGAAGAAGAGTTTAATGGGAGACAACTTTTTTGAACATATCGACGATTCGAAAATTTCCGAATCAGCACGATTTGTATTGAGTCGAATCTAAGCATTGGAGAGATTTATAACCGAATCGAATATCGAAGCTTCTGGTGTATCCCTGACTTTTATTACACATCCATTAAACTGAAAAAACCCTTTTATTTAACGGAATAGCCGCTATGACATAAATGTTTATGTCTTCAATTGGTGATGTACAAGCCGGAACTTTTTTCCCAGCACCGTTTTTTCTTGTTCCTTTCCCATCGAGCCATTAGTTACGATTCGAAAAGTTTCCAAATTTCGTTATATAATTATCGATCGTCTGTCGCGTTTGTGTGCACATGAAAACGTCCAAAGCAAAATAAAGTCGGTTCACAAAAAAATAGTTAACCAAAAATGGGATAATATTAAAAAAACAATCATTTTCCAATCACAACATTAAGCCAGTCCCGTGGCCGTCTCGTTTTGCGGATGCCGTCGTATCTAATTGGTCAACTTTATTTCGGTAAATCTTCGGACATCTTGACTTTCTTCGAACTTCTTTTAAAAACGTTTCTCCCAGCTGTTTTGCAAATCTGACCAAATTTGTAGTTATATTTTCACTAACGGTAATAGCCACCAAATGGTTAGGCGCGAATGGACACCAGCCGAAAAGAAACGGTGATGCGAATTTCAACAAACACTGGTTCCCAAAACGTTGTTTTGATTTTTTATCGATCTATTTGATAAGTACAGCTTCAAACAAAACAATCGAAATCTTCACCTTTGGGTTTAAACATTGGAATTACAATTTGTTTATTTAAATTAATTTTAATTCATGGGATGTGTAAAAAACACAGAACGCGATTTGAATCGGAATGGCGTAATACGACAACGCCATCCCAACTCGTTATGTAAAACACCCACCGATTCAAACACACATCGCGTTCTGTCTATACATCGTTATGAAAATCGACTTCTGAAATATTATATCTCACTTGAAATTAGTAGACGCGAAAGGATGGTCCAAATAAGAAGAAAGGCATTGTTGAGGAAACGCCTACGTCCTCTGACATCACTGGACAGTAAAGCCACGTTTCCTTTCTCTACTTTATAAAGACGAAAATAACAAACAGTTCCGGACTCACGTAATCAGAAACACAATCTGTGTTTGTTCTTTGGTAACGATAATTCATTTACCCAACTTCATTAATTAAAATTAATCACACACAAATTCCGTCCCCTTAACAAGAAAGCTAATTATATTTTGAAGACAGGAAAACATGATATCGATTAAGTCTTTACGAAACACGCCTGATAGTTCCATGCGAATCTCACATTTCGGACCGAAATCGGATCCCGAATCGAATCTGACGGTTCTTCAAATCAACGACAACTGTAAATATTGCCGGTTCCCCATCAGGTGTTGTGTTCAAAATCGACTCTATTTGTGCAAGTCCATCAAAAATGCTGAATATTCCAGATCGAAATCAAAGTAGTTTTTGAAGGGAGGGGGACCTCCTTAAACTCTTCTTCCCTCGTCATGTCTCCTGAACAGGAAACCTGATGAGAGAAGAGTTCAAGAGGAGACACTTTTTGAGAACACATCCAATCGAATATCAAAGATTCGTATGTATTCCTGACTTGTATCGCATGTATTCGCATGTATTTCGACTTCTGAAATATTATCTCCCTTGAAATTAGTGGACGCGGAAGAATGATCCAATTTAGAAGTAAGGAATTGTTGAGAAATCTCGCGTTTCTACAGATTGTAAATATTGCACCTTCTCCTTTTGACAGCCGTAAATATTGCCAGTCTCTCATCAGGTGTGATATTCAAAATCGACTCGTCTGTTTGGGCAAGTCAAAAAATGCGGAATATTCCAGAACGGAATCAAAATAGTTGTGGAAGAGGGCCTCTTATTCTCTCATCTCTGTTTGTGAACATATCGACGATTCGAAAATTTCCGAATCAGCACGACTTGTATCGAATCGAAATCGCATCATCTGCGCGATTTAACCCTTTACCCAACATAACGGAAAAACCGGCCAGCGCTATTCTCAAAAATCGCCAATTAATTTTTATTATTTTTTAATTTTTTGTCTCAAAAACATAGGTTATGACCCCTCTTTGGAACGAGCTCGATGAGCTCGTTCCAAAGAGGGGTCATAACCTATGTTTTTGAGACAGAAAATGAAAAAAAATAGTTACTCAAGAATATTTTGGCAAGTGTCGTCTGCTTTTCATGTTAGCTAAAGGGTTAAACAGAATCGAATTTCGAAGTTTTCGCATATATTCCTGAATTATATCGTCATGCAAATCTAGGAATAGATGCCTAGGAACGTAGGGTGCAATACTGTCTTAGTGCGGATGCAATTGGTAACACAATACTGGGTTGCCTTCCCCTCCTGGTGGTTGAGACGGGAGGGAAGTCGTGACAGTGAGGTGAGGCTGGGGGAAGTTGTTCCCTTTACATATGAACTTCCCTTTCCCTGTCACAAAGCTGGAGAACAAGCTCGATGGAGAAGGGCATTGTATTTGTGATTGAGAAACAAAACACTCACTGTTCTCATTCCCTCTTCAGTAAATTCCACAAAAATTCACCCAGTTAACCCTTGGACCCATGGTATATATCATTATTCACTGGGTATAAATATTCGACAGCCTGTACAGTGTGTAAACAATGTGGGCCGAGAGCAACGGCTCGAAGAATTTGAAGTTTTGTACGGGCTGGCCTACATGAAATTAAAATAGGCGAAGAGAGTTTCGCGTAGCCAGGTAGAAAAAAAGAAGAATCCGTCTCTATGGCATCCATTTTCAGGGATTTGAGTTGTAAAGTGAGGACACATCTTCACTTAAAAAAGAGACAAGACTATCAAATTTCCAACAGAAATTAGCTATGTAGTTTATCACATCATCACCACCAAATAGCTCATTTCTGAAAACATTCTTCACAACACGTCCAATACGAGAATGATGTCAGAAGTCAATGTCGACGTGGTAACGTTGTGAGTAAGATGGTTTCAGAAGTAGAATGTATTGACTTAATCTTCTCTTATTTTTGATTGAATGTCTAACTAATACAACTAGCAGACGACTTTTGCAGAAAACAGTTCCCGAAAAACTACATATTTTCATTTTTGGACTTTAAAACACAGCCTATGGTCCCCCATTGGAACGATCTAGGCGAGCTCGTTCCAGTGAGGGGCCCTACGCAATGGTTTTGAAATGGAAAAAAATATAGAAAAGATAATAAAATTTGGCCGGCGATTTTTGTGAACAGCACTGACCAGCTTCAGTTGTTACGTCAATGCGCTATATATGTAATGAAAATTTATTTATTTTGAAAGTCTGATATTCCATATACCTAAATTAAATATACACAAATTATGCACCAAAATGAAGGTTACGATATATAGAATACGACAAATGTATGCAATAAACTCAGAGAGTTGACAGCAGGCACCAATGGTTCCTGGAAGTCTGCTACCGTATCCGTGCCAGAACTGATTATAAAATAACACGCGGCCAAAGGTGTTTCAGATAGCCCAGAACAAAGTCGGGAAATCAACATATCCTTCAAAAACCCAAAGACAGAGCTGTATGGGGTAAATTCCGAAACTTTCTGGTCTGTTTTGTTTTATGTTTGTTTACGACATTTCGGCCTTCTGAATACAAATAAAAAGACAGAGCTCATTTACACCACACACTATTATTATATGGAGATTGCATTAGTTGTCATATTACTTGCAAGATATTATGACACCTGTTTGAATTTCTTAGAATTACGCGATTGTTTTTCGATGAAAATTCGTGACATCTCGTGATATACGCATGTTCCTCGGCCATGGAACATTTCTTCAATAAGAAATGAAGACAGTTCTGGCCTTTCCCCAAATGCAGTCCTGTCGCCACATAGAAATGTATTTTGAATGTCCAGCTTTTTTGGATATCTGAAGTACATTTGGTCACAAGTTGCTGTCCTGAAATATTATTTTATTATCAGGTCTGGTACGAATACCGCAGCGGAGTACCATTGACACCTGCAGTCAGTTCTGTGAGTTGATAGCATATATTTTTCGTGTCCTGTGCATCATGACCTTCAGTTTTGTGTATAGTTTTGTCGCCTGGGTGCTAGAATGCCCTACATACCCTATGGGACATAGGACATTTTAGCACTCAGGCGACGATTTGTGTATATTTAATTTGAATTTTGGAATATCAGAGATGGGAATTGCAAAGTAAACGAATTTCCCTTACTTATATATCACCTTAACTAAAAAGTTAAATTTAATATTATGATATGTGATAAAACGAATTTTAAATTCAACACGATGTGTCCTCATTTAATAGAAAACCTCGGCCCTGATCGATTTTAGGGAATCGGTACAGAAATTTCATATGAAATCGCGACTCATCAGAGATCCACAATGTCTTGCTGCGTACCATTTGTGATGGTGTACATCGTTGTATTTTTTAGAAAAGTCCCTCTTGTTACCTGAATAACCTATACATTGGTGAGGTTATGTTGTTTGTCACCACACATTATCAGGACAGTGTCCTTGTATTATTGTTTCTTCTAGTCATTTGCCGTCAACCTATTCAGGGAGGATGACAATTGGACAGAAAGAGCTGCTAAGGTCACGGGATTTTCGTGGTAACTATTATCCGAATTGTCAGTGTTTGAGCACGTGGAAACATCGACAGCAACTAGTCCCGACGTTATATAAATAATGCTAGTCGAACAATCCGTGAAACCACTTCATACTGAACTCGTAAACTTAACTATGTACAGTTCCTCAACTGGATATACTCTAAAATAGGTTGGGTTAAAAATCAACCCAGATCAACTGGGTTGAGTTAATATGAATCCATGTGGGTTCATATTCACCCAACCCAGTTGATTTGGTTTAATTTTTAAGCCATTTGGTTTTAGAATGTAGTTATTAGTCGTGTAATGTGACTAACAATATGTTGTAAGCCATATCCCTCATATGCGTGCGGAATATATCCTATGCTCTATCCCGAAGAATAATTACTCTATAAGTTCATTGGGAATAATCCCCCCCCCCTTTCTGTATTGCATAACATTTAATTACATCATGAGAAAATACCTTTTACCTTTCAACTAATAGACACACAAAATAACAGACATGGTAACTGGTTCGATTTACGACCATTTGTCATTCTCGAGCAGGCCTAAAATTTAAAGTTCGGCTCCGACTTCCAAAGAGCCGTAAAGACTTGCGCTTTTCAAAAAAGAAACTAATGAATAAACAGAATAAAAATGGTGCTGTATGTTTCTTTGTATGATATTAATCCTTTACCCAACGTAACGGTCAAAACCGGCCAGCTCTATTCACAAAAATCGCCAATTAATTTTCATTATTTTTTTCCTTTTTTATCTCAAACACAAAGGTTATTACCCCTCATTGGAACGAGCTCGATGAGCTCGTTCCAATGAGGGGTCATAACCTATGCTTTGGAGACAAAAAATGAAAAAAATTTGTTATTCAGGAATTTTGTTTGCAAGTGTCGTCTGCTTTTCAGCTTAGGTAAAGGGTTAATAAGTATTTGTTTTCAATGAAAGGGCTTTTGACATATTTTGCATTTACTGGAAGGGATTTTATCGGATTTGGGGAGGGGGCGAGAGACGTTGTTTGGGTGAATTTGTGCTGGGAGTGATTTCGTCATAAATGGAGTTTGTTGTGGACCCAAAATCTTTACTCACGAGCTTAACGCTTTAAATTACACTCTGGACGAATATCGGTGAATAAAAAAGCCAGTAACTGCAATATGACTGCGTCATCGAAAGTTCCACCTACTCTCAGAGGTTATTTTTCTTCAAATGTCTGCGTATATTTTAATGTTTCCAGCGATACTCCATCATGAAAGGCGTTTTCATTTGCAATGTGAAGTATAATTGTAGGTTCCAAAGAACTAGCACTTTTTCATATTTTGATTCAGCAGGGTCGTCCATATTACATTTTATTATGTAATCTTTAACTTAACTCTACTAAAAGACGACACTTATAAAAGGTATTTCTGCAATAAGTCAATTTTTTCATTTTTACTTCAAAAACAATAGCCGATGGTCCCCTAATTGGAATGAGCTCGCTCCAATCGAGCGCCATACGATATGTTTTAGAGACACGCGCTGACAAATATGTTCATGAAAATCGTCTTTCCATAAAGATATCTCCCTTGAAATTATTAGTCGCGCGAAGAAAGTTCAATTGGGAAGCAAGCAATTCTTGAGAAAACAGCTGCGTCCAAGTTTCATCTTGTCACTTTTAATAGAGGAATAAAACAGAACCTTCCTGGGCTGCCTGTTATTTTCGTTTATTGAAAGTATCAAGAGGAAACTTTGCTTTTTAGGGAAAGCTATTTAACCCTTTACCTAACACGAAAAGCAGACGACACTTGCAAATAAAATTCTTGAATAACTAATCTTTTTGACTTTTTGCGTCAAAAATCATAGCTTATGACCCCTCATTGGAACGAGCTCAACGAGCTCGATCCAATGAGGGGTCATATGCTCTGGTTTTGAGATAAAAAATGAAAAAAAATAATGAAAATTGAATGGTGATTTTTGTGAATAGCGCTGGCCGGTTAATGCGTCATTAAGAATATCTAGTAGTATTACACCTCCCAACACAAACGTCCACTTTGGCATTTTGTTTAGTGAATGTGTTTCGACAATATTTTTTTTTCTCGTGTCTTCTAGACTTTTATGTTAATTGAAAGGACAGCGTCTGTATTATATGCCCCGATGCAAACACTGTTGATATAATGAACAGAAAAAACGTTACAGAACAAAGAAAGATGGTGAAAATGCCGTTTTCTTATTTTTAACCCTTTACCTAACCTGAAAAAGCAGACAACACTTGCAAAAATAATTATTCAATAACTAATTTTTTCATTTTTTGTCTCAAAAACATAGGTTATGACCCCTCGTTGGAATGAGCTCGATGAGCTCGTTCCAACGAGGGGTCTTAACCTATGTTTTTAAGACAAAAAATGAAAAAAATAATGAAAATTAATTGGCGATTTTTGAGAATAGCGCTGGCCGGTTTTGGCCGTTACGTTAGGTAAAGGGTTAAAAGGGTTTTCAAATAGGAATAATAGTTAAAAGTTCAAATTCACGGGAAAAAATGTAAAAAAGCCTGTTTCTGCATTTTCATACTACTCTACAGGAAAATGCCTGAGGTTTGTGAAATGATGCGCGGATCGACGATACAGTACGTGGAGAGTGAATTGTTACTAAATCGCTCTTTGGGTGTTGTCTCCACCCAGACAATAACAGTCAGTTCCTGTGGTAATGCATGAAAAGGACAAGCACAGTTTTAGCCAAGGAACCTTCGGATTCTACACGGTGGTCTCTTGGCTGAAACTTTGCTCGTCGTTCTAATGCTTTTTCCTAGACAAGAACTTTTTGTCGGAGTGGAGACACCACCCCACGAGTGATTTACAAACAATCCACTCTCCATGTACTGTATCTATTCGCTTACATTTCGAAACTTCAGTCTTTATATCAAATTCTCAAACTCTTAGCGTTAAATTTAGTGAGATATTTAGGACGTTAAGGGGAGCTAACTTTCCTGTAAATCTCTTCCAATGACGAAAATTGTCAGCCTTGTGGTCAACAGAATCGTACGAGGGTTTGAGCTAAAAACATCTGTAAATTCGTCTGTACGTACTTCATGATTTTACAGATTAATTTTACGGTAGTAGGTTGAGTAAATGATAATTGTACATTTCGATATTTTCCTTTAACCCTTTACCCAACGCACACGATAACAAAATTTATTATTTTAAATATCATTTTTTCAATTTTTTCAAAAAATTTCAACAAAACCATATCATGTGACCCCTCGTTGGAACGAGCTCTACGAGCTCGTTCCAACAAGGGGTCACATGATATGGTTTTGTTGAAATTGTTTGAAAAATAATATTTTTGCAACTGCTGAATTTGGATATTACGTGGGCGGATGCGGGCGATTCGTTGGGTAAAGGGTTAAATACTATAGACTTTCTTAAATACTAGATAATGCTAATATTTTCATCAAAAGTGAAGGTCAATAGGTGAAAACAGGTTATTTCGACACAGTCTCAGTGCATCTTGTAGGGGATTGATGCGCAAGTGGATGGGTCATCTGGTGTCTTATTCCAGCAAAGATTAGAGTGATTTTCTTCGTCAAATAACATCCCAATGACTCAGTTTCCATTAACATAAACAAGGAAAGTTTCAGTTAATAGACCCTCGGTGATATCAGGAGGTCTATTATCTGAATTCTTCTACTTTCTCAAAGAATTTGAGTTTCGTCCTGGGATCAATACTATAAAATTTTTACAATTGTATTTTCTGGAACTGTATTTTCTGGAATTGTATTTTCTACCCATGAATATAACTGACTAAAATAAATCATCAACATTTTAAAAGATATGGCAAATTGCCAGATCTTTGAAAATGCTAATGGTTCATTTTAACCCATATAAAGTCAGAACTAGAAAATACAATTCAAGAAAATACAATTGTAAAAGTTTTATAGTATTGGCTCCTGGTGGAAATTCATTCGCAATTCTGTGTTATAATTTGCGAGTATGAGTATGTATGCTTGATGCCTCAGTCCTCCTTGGCCAGCGATCGAATAACCAACAAACGTGACATTCATTCCTAGCTCAGTCCACAAAGTGTCACTGTGTGGTAAGGTTTTTCATGCTGGCAAATGTACTCACCTTCGCACAGAGAGTGTCATTTGGGGGTTAGAGTGTTCCATACGTTAGGGATAAATGAGTGGATAGGACGATAACATGTAATTTGCACTTTCTTGATTTGTAATGAACTACCTTTCAGCCCTTGGATGGGTAGCGCAGCTGGTTAAAATGACGTAGCAAAATCAAACACTCTCAAGCCACGAGTCAAATTCTGAAACGAACCTGACGCTGCTATGGTTCGGAACTAATCTATCCTGCAAATAGCCTGTCACATATTTTTAGATTCAATCGTATGGAATACGGTTCTCTTTTTCGACAAAGTGAAATATTTCATCCGACCAAAGCTAAAAAAATAACATAAACATTCATTTTCTTTGAATCAACGCAAGAAGTGTTTTTGAAGCGATACTTGATTTGGCCGTTTCACAACATTAAAATATATAATAAATAGGTACTAAGGCCGGTAATCAGATTTAAACCACGGGTAGGGTAAGGGTTTTAACCACGAGGCTCTGCCGAGTGGTTAAAACCCTTATCCTGCGATATCCTGACTTATGTCACCTATTTTATGATTGGTGACTATTTTATGATGATTATCTGTACGGTCTGGTATTAGTGTTTAGAATCTAATATTATTGCGTCCGTGAAAATATTGCTCACCCGTGGAAACTGGTCAGTCCACGGCGGTCGTATTGTATACATAAAACTAGACCTAATCTGTCCTGAGTTACATACAAACAAACCTTATGTATTTTGTTTAATTACTGAATTGTTTTTCCGCCCCTTACCGGTCGCATCCTACCAGTCATTTACGAATTTAAAAATTAAAAAACAATATTTAAAACAAAATCAACAAACCATATTATGTGACCCCTCGTTCGAACGAGCTCGTGGTGCTCGTTCCAGTGATGGTTCCCGTGATATGGTTTTGAGAAACATTAAAAAAATAGCAAAATTTAATATCGAGTGAGTTTAGGAAAAGGTTAAACTACAAACAATTCGTCTCTTGAGTTCCAATGTGTTCTATGTGCCTACTGGCACATAGAACACATCGGAACTCAGGGGACGAATTCTAATTGTGTTACAGAAAGAGGTAACTGTATGACGATATCAAGACAGGGTGGATGGTCCAAGTGAGGGAACTAATAGAGAACTACTCATTGGAGATCTCGGACCCAGACGTTGGAACAAACCAGGGTAAAAAAATCCTCAGAGAAAGGGTCATGGAGGATGGTAACCTTAATTGTCGAGATGGGGTCAAATCAAAGAGGTCTTTTAGTGGACTGTGCGATAAAGAGAAGCCTGGTTTTGAAGAGTACCTTGATGGCACCTTTGAAGGGTCACTGTTGTTGAAGCTGAGGTCGCGGTCCCTGTAGCTGTGGGAGAAAATTGGGAAAAACAGTGAAAAGGAGTGCCAGATGTGTAATTTGGGCGTGGTGGAGACCCTGGAACACTTTCCTCTACAATGCCCAAAGTAGCAGTCTAAAAGAATAAGATTCACTGGGAGTATAATGGGGAAGTGGGATGGGAGAATGAAGGACATGTGGTTAGTGGGAGACTCATAGGAAAGGTTTAATATGCTAATCGGAGAGATTGGAAAGAATGGGGCTAGGGATGTCATCAAGCAGTTCGTGTGTTGAGAGGAGAGAAGACGCGTGGGAATAGGGAGGCAGTTGGGAGTACAGGGTAACCAAGGCCTTCTCATCCGAGAACCGCGACAAATCAGCGGCCGGTCAACGTGTTATTATTATTATTACGGCATAAGTTTCTTCTTTGAATAGTTTTCTGAGAATTCATCAATGGCTTGGGCTACGGAAAGGTAAAGGAAAACAAGATCCGTGAACCTTTTATGAATAGTGTTCTGAGGCCAGCTATTCAACGGATTGCATATTGATCTGAAAGATTTCCTTAAACTATCTGTCTACAAGGCATGCGACCATCCTCTCGCACAAAAAGGCTTTAGTGTTTCCAAAAAGGGGTATTGTAAACATATATTGCTGACTTTGCATTTGAAAACAAACGCTTAAAACCCCGACATAGTTCCACCGTGAACACTTGAAATGAAACATCGCAGCTTCCGTTCAAGACATCCGGTGATCATACAAGAATTCGATGCAATATTCCCTTTTCTCCGTCACGCGATTGATCTGTTGCCAATTGCGATAGCTGTCTCATGAGATATGTTTAACAGATCATATCACCTTCTGGTTTCCCCGATGAAGACAACAGTAGAATGGTGAGTAGAGATATCTTTTAAATCTAATAAATCGCTGTCGATAGCAGGAAGTTTGAAAATCAATCTCACACCACGAAAGTATAAGAATAAGAATAAAATAAATGGCTTTTTAGTCACTCCAAGTCGGTTGAGATTGTAATAACAATATTGATGAGTCTGTTGAGGTTCATACCATCCTTATTACTCATACATTGTGTCAATAGAATGCTTGACTGGGAGGAAGAAATGTACACAGTTTAACAAGTCTTAACTTTTGTTCCTTTAATTTTTTGTCACGTTATTTCGTAGGATGGTTTCTCAAGTTCTGGAACACCCTTCCAATCCAGTTAGTAAAAGTTCTCTCGTTGCTATACTAAGTAGGGCTGCACGATATTCAAAACCGAATACAGGTATCGGTATTCAAAAGAATACCGCGGTATACCGGTATATCGAAAACTGTTCAGATATATGAACACAAGTACCACAATCGGGACTCGAGGCATCACAGTCGGAACCAATTAGCATGCCTCGATGACGCGGCTCGAAAAATCTTTACCCAACGCAGACGATATCAAAATTTATTATTTTCAAAATTAGTTTTTCAGATTTTCCCCAGATTTGAACAAAACTATATCATGTGACCCCTCATTGGAACGAGCTCGACGAGCTCGTTCCAATGAGGGGGGTCACATGATATAGTTTTGTTGAAATTTTTGAAACTTATTTTTCAACTGCTGAATTTGAACATTACGAGCCCAAAAGCAGACGATTCCTTAGATAAAGGGATAATATTATTCATTCGGGAGCTACAATTAAAAAACTCATGAAATCTTGAAAATCAAAATTGTGGGTAAATAAATAATGACGATAAACCGATATTTTTGTAATTACACCGGTATTCAATCGAAATTGGTTTGAATACCGGCATATATCGGTTTATCGATAATCCGTGCAGCCCTAATACTAAGATCGCGAATGTGATTTTTTCTGGAATCAAGAAAGTGGATAAAATGAAAATAGCATCTTACATTTACTTTCCGACGGCTCACATGGATGCACGGTGGCGCTATGTACTAAGGCGTACAGCACGTCGACGGTGCGTTCGTCTTCAACCAATGCTAATCCTGCTTGTGTGGAGTTCCGCAGGCTTCCTCCACGAGGTATCCCTGGTTGTCGAAAGTGTCGTCAAATATAAATAAATAAATAAATAAATAAATAAATAAATAAATAAATAAATAAATAAATAAATAAATAACTTTCCGACGGCTGAGATTTCAAAGTACTGTAGGGAGGAAATCGGAAAGAGAATTTCAGCCAGATCGCGACTCAGTCAAGATCCGGTTGATTTACTCTGTCCGCCTTTGTGACCAAGCTACTGTACGAAAACATGTAACTCGACGTACGGGAGAAAATATTCACGCTAACCTGCAACGGAGAGCAGGTGATAATTCAATCCAGCTACATGGGTGCATGTGGCCCATTTGTTAGTGCATTTGGTGGAACTTTAAACAGAAAGGTCGATGGCTCAACGCTGACCCGCGCTATGTTCGCGGTGTCCTTGTGCAAGAAACTTAATCCCGATTGCCTTGTTGGGGCGCTATGGCGCTGTAAACTTAGGCTTACTGCTCGTCGATGGTGTACCTGTATTCAGTCGCTGATAATTCTGCTTGGGCTGGGTTAGTTGGAGAGACTGACAGTTACTCGTCGTTGCTCCATGGTTCTCTCCCGGTACTCCGGTTTCAACCACCAGTAAAACTGTCGGACACGATGTAACTCTGGTTGATAAAAAGGGCGTTAAACTCCATTAACCCTTTACCCAACGTAACTGCCAAAACCGGTCAGCGCTATTCTCAAAAATCACCAATTAATTTTCATTATTTTTTCATTTTTTTTGTCTCAAAAACATAGGTTATGACCCCTTGTTGGAACGAGCCCGTCCAGCTCGTTCCAACGAGCGGACATAACCTATGTTTTTGAGACAAAAAATGAAATTAATTCGTTATTCAAGAATTTGTTTTGCAAGTGTCGTCTGCTTTTCATGTTAGGTAAAGGGTTAAACATACAAATGAAGTCATGTAGATTTACAGAAATAAATAATAAACTTCAAAGGGATAATCTCAATACAGGTTTCAGCTCCTAAATAATTTCAACTCCTCTTATTTCCCACGCAACTTGCATGAAAACTAAATAAATATATATGACATATTCCGTTAAAGTAGGATTAACATGTCTCGTGAAGTAAAGTTATCTACTTCAAGGTCATCAACTCGAAAACTTTTACCGACGGAAAGGCCAAAATCAACATTTACACTCGAAAGCAGGTGTCTTTGTGCTGCGAGTTTTGTGCGCACATTGTGCATAAGCAAAACTAAAAAAAACCTATCTATATATTTATTTAATCTATACATGTGTCCTTTTAATCGAATGTTGGGTTAAAAAATACATAATAGTAAATTCTAACATTTCTTTTCTTTCTGAAAAAGTCCAATATTTACACACTTCTGCAATACATGTTACCATGAAACTGAAAGCAGTATATTATCATGGTGGGATAGCGAAGAGTACCAGTTTCATCTCCCAAAAGAGCATTTGAGCAATTTGAATTCGTTACAGACATATCGATACACTTTCAGATTAGAATACAACTGTGTGAGTGTGTTTAAGATCAGTTAAACTGTAATTAACACTTGTGATTAACACCTGTTTGATTTAACACTTGTGTTTTTTTCGCTCTGTAAGTACTATTCTCGTTATAAATAAGAGGTTGGTGAACTGTCCAAGAAATCTTTATATTACTGAACAGCTAAACCATGTTTGTGGAAACTAGAACCTAAGCTTGTTCTCAAAACGTCGAGAAACTAAAATTCACACCTCGGTAAGTTTGTTTTGATAGTAATTATAGTTTATACCTAATTAGTGGTCCACTCCCGGAGAACGCTGACAAAACTATGTGCAAGAAAAAGAAGAAAAGCCCGTCCTCAATGCGCCGGGATGCCAAGCGCTCAGAGGACTGGAAGAAAAAGAAAGCAGAAGAATCCCGCAAAGAGAAGGAAAAAGAGATGGAAGTCCACGCCTCCAGCCGACAAGAGAAACCTCCAACAGACACGGCCCACACTACAGACATCTCTCTGTCTCTCTCTCCAGTACCATCTCCAGCCTGGACCCCCAGGCTAAACAGGGAGATGACGAAGAAATAAGTAAGCTTGCCCACGAACTGGAAGAACAGATCTTGGGGATTGAAGAAGACCATAAACAAACAGAAGAGGACTTGGCAAAAGCCACTCTATGAAAGTTTTGAAATCGAGTGCAGGAACGACAAGAAAATCATGGAAAACCATCTGGCAGAACTCAGAAAGAAAACGGCTAAACTATATTCCAACGTCGCTGCAACAACATCATTACCACAAAACAGGGCGATACCACAACCTCCATCACCAATAATCAAGGAATCGCCACCTCCACCTCCAAAGAAGAAGCGGAGGAAACACAAAAATAGGAAGAAGAACAGCCAAGCAGCCACCAGTCCACTTCGAGCAGTTTGTGCACGAGAAACGAAACACCGACATCTGTTCACTTGTGGGATGCGCGTCGCATCCCCAAGTGCGGACTCTTTCACAGATGTTTCTGCGCTCAGAGATCAGAGATACAGGCGGTGGGTTTTTCGGTGAACAGAGTTTACTGAGTTGTATAAGATATATACAGTACGTGGAGAGTGGATTGTAATAAAATCACCCGGGGAATAGTGTTATCACTCAACGTATTACTTTCAAATTCTGTACATGTGAAAAAAAAATACAAGCAATGTTTCAGCCAATGGACCTCCGCGTATAGCCCGGAGGTCCATTGGCTGGAACTTTGCTTGTTATGCTTTGCAACAAATTTGCAATTATCGCCTGGGTGGAATCGCCACTCTGCGTGTGATTTAGTGATAATACACTCCCCACGTACTGTATATACGTACAAGTCATTGTATCCATATCAATTGTCTGAAGATAATCAGAGGTAAAAATTGGGAATCAAACAAAGACGCGCTTCTCAAGCTTTACAAATCATTCAAACGTCAGTGAGAATTACACAACAGTTACCCGTAGTTATTCCCCACTGTTATAGACCCTTCCCCAACATACCCGATGCTAATTAGGTGTAGACAATAGCCGTAAACCTATTGTTCTCTTGTGTAAACACACCGGTACAGATGTTCATTTTTCGGCGTTTTGATATACAGCCTTTCTAATGAATGTTGAATCTTTAACCCGATTCGTGCTTCTACATTTGTCAGCAGCTATTCAGAAAGAGAATGACATGTTTGTGAGAAAACGATGTATATTACACTGACAGGAGATGATGGCCTGTCTTGACTGCAGAATGTCTTTACTGTTCCTCTCTCCGGTTTAAGTCTCCAAGTCTTCACATTTTGACGAGCCATGTTTCGAAAATATTTTAAATTTTCCCGGAGTTTCTCTCACTATGCTGTTGATATACTTGTATGTGATACACTGTTGGAAAGGGCTCTCACAGCCCTTTCCAACAGAGTGCCACATCCAAACATTCAAGGTTAAAGGCCAAGAGTATTAATGAATGTATAGCTGTGTTTCTCTCAAGAGAATCGTGTTCTGTTGGGGTAGTGTATTGCTCACTCAACCCGGAAGTTCCAAGGCTAATCCTTTGTCGAGAAGGAGGTCGATGTAATCGAACTGTCTTTGGTATGATTAGTTTTGAGGACACTGTTGCAACGAGAGCGCGTTGTTATATGGGGTTTCGACGAATAATGGCCGTGATAGATACTACACTGCGTACAGGGTAACATCCACCTATAATGCTTAAATAAAGAAAATCAAGAAATATCATGACAATTGTGAGGATCGTCCCACGATGTTTGCACAATGAACAGAAATAAAAGTTATTTCGGACAAATTACACAATTTATAAAAAAAAAGATATGTACGCCAGTACGAGAACAGAAAACATTGCAAGTGGTTATATTATTTCAACCAATAATGAGCCTGATTGTGAGGAGGAGACCGAACAACTTTCCGGACTAATAAAATATCGTGAACAACTAATAAAATGTTAACCCTTTACCCAACATAACGGCAAAAAGCGACCAGCGCTATTCACAGAAATTAGCATTCAATTTTCATTATTTAGTCTAAAAAACATAGCCTATGAGCTCGTTCTAATAAGGGGTCATAAACTATGTTTTTGATGCAAAAAAAGAAAATATTTAGTTATTAAAAAATTTTGTTTGCAAATGTCGTCTTCTTGTCGTGTTAGGTAAAGGGTTAAGAATTACGAAGGCTAGGAAATTCAGGTCGATATGGATTGGGCTAAATCTTGTAGAAATTTGATCTGGATATTTAGATTCTGGGGTAATAATCCCTTTGCTTCAGGTAATATTCGTGTCATTGTAGGAAAGGATGACAACACTTTTACGTTACTGATAATTGTATTTCTGCACACAGCTAGTAGTCTTTAATGAGATAAGAGGTAATATCCACTCAGCGGTGCACGGCATTCGTGTCAATCGATGAAGCTTTCAGCTACTTCCCCCGTATCACTCCCACTGAAGTGGCCTTCAACTATAAAAAACTGAGATTGCCATGAGGCGAGCAACTCATCCTTTCATTTCTTTTTCTCATTTTCGGAAAGTTTGCAGCGGCATTGATGTTGAAGAAAAAAAATGGAAATTTTAGTTTTTGTACCTTCTATCGATGTACCTATTTATGCTATCCGTTCACGCGAACCTGAATTGTGCAGCATTATAAAACGAAGTTTCATCAAAATATCTATTAAGATCGATAAGAGGAAAAAACGATCAAAGAAAATAAAAATACACAATAACATACTGAAATGATAACATCCGCTTACCATTCATGAACATCCTCAGTTATCCTCACGCACGCACTCACTCACACACACGCGCACCAGAATTACATAGACGTTCGCTCATCAATAAACGCCACAGACCTCTTGGCTGCCGTTAATGGCTTAGTTCGAATTAATGGTTAGGAATGAACAAAACGTCTAATGATGGAAGTGGGGTGACCAGACGTTCCTGTTTTGCCATAATAAATGCAATTGCCCAGCAGGTCGTTTCTAGTACATTAACAGAGTGAAAAATTAACGGACGTGAAAATTGAGTAATGCTTGACAGAAACATATCACGTGATCTGTTGGGCTGTTAGTGGTTTAACATCTTATTTCGGAATTTTTCCTTCATATCGCGGAGGTATTATACACGCAGGTTGTGATAGAGATATGACCCCCCCCCCTGCCCCCCCTGCCCCTCCCCTAAACTCTGTGCTTCAATAACTGTTTGGCCATTTTAAGTTCCCTAAATTCGCCGTAGACCGGTCAGGCGATATTCTGTTTGAGAACAAAGCAGACGATAATTGCAGTTTTGTTGTTATTCATATTGATGTTATTAAAAATAATGACGTGTCAAATGTTTTCCAATGTAAAGTTTCATTTCAGCCCACGGCCAGTTATTTTACTGTATTTTAATGTTAACAGTGTTAATAATTGTAATAGAATGACTCTGCCAGGCCCTGCGCCTTAGTAAATGCCACAAAAAAATGATTAACAGCGCTTTACCTCATTAGTGGCATTCGACTACGTCTCGGACCGTGTTTTAGCTGTCGCGTTGTTGATCATAACTGTTGGGCCGTAAGTGAACCGCAACTCCCTTCAAAAAATCAGGTTATTGCTATATTGGCGCCGTTTGATCTGCGGTACTATGGTCGCACGAGCGTTCCCTTTCGCGACCGAATCACGTTGGGGTCGCGAAACATTTACAACGGTAGGCCGATGGTGCCCCGGTCTTCGATAAATGCTAACCCTGCATGTATGGAATTAGTACGTTGTGGAGTCTGGCAATTGCTCGCCGTTGCTCGGTGGTTCTCTCCGGATTCCTTCAGCCGCAAAACTCTTGGACACGAGGTGACCCCGGCTGTCGAAAATGTCGTTGAAATTCCAATAAATAAATGGAAAATCAGGCCGAGATTTCATAAACACAAATACTCAATAATCACGAAGGACCCAAGAAAACGAACGAAAAGAGCATCTGAGTTGCCAAGTTTTCCCCGATTTTTTTGTACAAGTAATTTCCTGTGTTGCGGGTTGAAAAGCGGACAGAGAATTTCGACTAGATCGCGACCCGATCGGAATTCTCCTGCTGCATTTGTAATTATGTTCCCTCCACAATGAGGTAGCTCTGTTGAAAATCATCCAACATTTCAATCACCCAAACACAAAAAGAAAAGAAGGACCTAATAAAACACTAATTAATTATGAATTTTAGAAGATGGCCCTATTGTATTTGAGATTAAAAAATGTACCACTTCCTATTGTTTAAAGTATATTATCACATCACCTGTTTAAAGAGTCGTTAACCCTTTACCCAACGCAGACGATATCAACATTTATTATTTTAAATATCATTTTTTTAAATTTTTCAAAAAATCTCAACAAAACCATATCAAGTGACCCCTCGTTGGAACGAGCTCGTCGAGCTCGTTCCAACGAGGGGTCACATGATATGGTTTTGTTGAAATGTTTTGAAAAATATTATTTTTTCAACTGCTGAATGTGCATATTACGCGGGCGTATGCGGGCGATTCGTTGGGTAAAGGGTTAAACCCCAATAAACAAATAATCACCCGACCCCTTTCCGAGTATTAAACACATATCTTGAAGATGGTAATGCACGATCAATCTGCAATATTACGAAGGTGATAGAAGGAAACGCAGTTGTATTATTACGAGAATTAATAATCATCGACGGGGGCGCGGTGGCTCCGTTGGTAGAGGTGAAGACTGCAAGCCGAGAGGTCCTCGGTTCGAATCCCACCTGCGGCAGCCGCGTTGTGTCCTTGGGCAAGACACTTCACCCCCATTGCCCACGTGGGGGCACGGTGACGCTGTGTACTAAGGCGTACTGCACGTCGATGGTGCACCTGTCTTCAACCAATGCTAACCCTGCTTGTGTGGAGTTGGTATGTTGGGGAGCTGATAGTTGCTCGCCGTTGCTCGGTGGTTCTCTCCGGGTACTCCGGCTTCCTCCACCCGTAAAACTGTCACGGTCATGGTTAAGGACTGCGCTTAATGAACTAAACTTGGTTAAAAAGTATATTATGTGGGCAGTGATTACATACTAGCCACATGGTTGGTGTTCCTATGGGCATTGTATGATCCTAGCTACGAAGTTAGTCGTACATAGAAAGAAGATGACCTAGTTGACTCTCAGACCTTGACTTTTGACACTTGGTCACTAAAATCAGTTGGCGACCAGAATGCTTCGAAGATAAACCGGTTCCATATTTATTTATTGATGTTTAAGGTCACATATTTATGCACAATGGCTAATCATGACCGTGACAGTTTTACGGGTGGAGGAAGCCGGAGTACCCGGAGAGAACCACCGAGCAACGACGAGCGGCTGCCAGCTCCCCAATATCGTAACTCCGCACTGCAGCACAGGCAGGGTTAGATTGGTTGAAGACATGCGTACCATCGACGTGCAGTATGCCTTAGTACACGGCGTCATCGTGCTCTCACGCGGGCAATGGAGATGAAGTGTCTTGCCCAAGGACACAACGCGGTTGCCGCAGGTGGGATTCGAACCGAGGACCTCTCGGCTTGCAGCCTGCACCTCTACCTACTGAGCCACCGCGCTCCCAACCGGTTCCATCCCAGTCTGTTGATATTATGGAACCGAGAACAGACATGCAGATAGACATACGTCTTCTTTTTATGTAAGCGACGAAAAACCCTATTTTACGTTTTGTAAGCGTAAGCATGATTGACAATTTTCGTCGTTGGAAGAAATTTACAGGAAAGTTATCTCCCCTTAAATATATAAAGTTGTCAGTAAAGTTAAAACTAAAGGTGTGGGAATTTCATATAAAAATTGAAACTTCGAAATGTTAGCGAAGTTATATCATCGACGTGTGCAACATTTAAAAAACTTCAGGCATTTTCCTGAAGAATGGTATAAAAATACAAATGCTGGCTTTTTACATTTTTCCACACTCAGTTCATACAGTACGTGGAGAGTGTATTATCACTAGATCACCCGCAGAGTGGAGATTCCACCCGAGCAATAATTGCAAATTTGTTGCAAAGCATAACCAGCAGAAGCAAAGTTTCAGCCAATGGACCTCCGGGTTAAACCCGGAGGTCCATTGGCTGAAACATTGCTTGTGTTTTTTGTCGATATGTACAAAAATTGAAAGTTATAGCTTGGGTGATAACTCCATTCGGCGGGTGATTCAGTTACTATCCACTCTCCACGTACTGTAAGTGGATTCTTGCTTAGTTGCTTCTAAATAGCTAGCCATAAAAAGCCAAGTTTCTGTTTGTAAAGTTTAATAAACGAAAACAACAGGCAGCTCCAAGAGTTCTCTGTTGTTTTTTGTTATTAGAATTATCAAAAGGAAACTTCTCTTTATTACCTATTGATGTCTTAGGTGTTTTTCAACAATTACATGCATCTTATTACATTCCTCAGTTCGTTTTGCATTGAATTTCATGTTGATTCAAAAGTGGTAATGTCACGAGTGAATTATGTCACTTCAATAGTAACTTTGGAACGACTGACGTATATAAGCCACGCCCCCACCGATTTGTTGATGTTTTGTTTTCCAGTTCCACATCAGTTAATTAAAATGAATTTTCCTTCTGAATATTTTTAAAAATCCTTTCTTTCCTCTATGAACAGGTTCGTTAGCACAGTTGACAAAATCCGAATAGAAATGTTTTATCTTATGGCTGAATGCCATTCCCCAAATGCGACTGGAACGCCACATAAAATAGTAAAATATCGAACGAAAGTCACAAAAATAAAACTGGGCCATTTCCAATCGAAGATTTGACACAGAAAGTGATGTATTCGTGCGCGCTAATTTCAGAAGTATTTCAGAGTTGCATTTGCGAATATTTTGTGTTAAATTATTTTTAACGAAAGACATTTTGGTCTAAAATGTTATTTACTAAAGAGAGTGACCCATTCTTACGGCAAGTTACGGTATATAATTCGCCTCGAGACAGGACTATTTCGTATTTCCTTCCTGCTAATTTTAGAAATGTTTCCGTGTTTACACTAAATTGGATTATATCTGACAATAGTTTGGGTTGAATTATTATAGTAAAAGACCTCTTTATTCCAAATGTCATGTAATAAACAGAGTAATCAATTTGTTATCTCGAGACGGGGCTGTTTCGTAAATCACTCGGGCTACGCCCTCGTGATTTACTCACGTCCCGTCTTTCGATGAATTATTTACCGTAACGCTCAAAACAAATTGATAACTCTCTATTTAATTAGACTTTCCTCGCCAATCTAATAATTTCAGGGGAGATAACTTTATCGAAAGTCGATATTCATAACGATATAAGTCAGGGATGTATAGATTTTATTACATTTCCTACATTACAATAACGGACGCAGTGTAAAAGTCCTTTCCTTCTTTGGCCCCAAACGATACCGTTGGGTACCTTATGTTTGAAGCAAATGGGTGTGTGTAGGGGATCATTATTAAGTTAATTCTTTCGACTTACTGGGCTTCTAAATTAACATTTTAGTGGCCATTTTCTCCGATTTGCAATTTGTTCCCCAGCCTGCTCATCGATATTCAATTTTTCCTCATCACAGGAACTTTTTACAAATCACTTTTAAAAAACGCGTGTAAGAGAAAACTTGATGTTACAGAAATGGTGCGCATCTTTGATCTAAATTAATGACTTGTACAACTGAGAGCTGAAAATCAATGAAGTCGATTTTCCAACAGCCTGACCCATTGCAACTGGTATACAACTGCAGTGGGTAATTCACAAAGAAACCCTTTTCAACAGTTGTCCACAAAATGATCATAATTTCCATCATGGAAAAAAAGCTTTAGGAATTCGTTGGTGAGTTTGGCTTTGGCAAAAACTGTTGTCTGGAGGCATCCTGTATTCATCGCCTTCTCCCACATAAAATAACAGCATATGATGCTATAGTAGTTGGAGAAAAGTTGCATCCTCACTAGTATGAAGTAATAGCTTCACGACTGATTGTTAAATGCTACTTTGAGAAATATATTTTGCTTCCATTAATATGTATCGAATATTTATCGAAAAATATATTTTATTACTTTAGGAAATTATTTCATTCAGGTTCTTGTCTTATCTCGTCCCTAGCACAACCCGAGGGGACTCATCTTCATAGATTTATCGAATAACTAATAGTTTTCATTTTTGCCTCAAAACGAAGCTTATGACCCATGTTTGACAGTTTCGTCATTGGCGGAGATTTACAGAAAAGTTATCGCCCCTTAATTTTCTAAAATTGTCAATAAATTTAACACTAAGGGTATGTGAATTTCATATAAAAAATGCAATTTCAAAATAATGACGAAGTTTTTTTTATCGATGTGTGCATCATTTCATAAACTTCAGGCATTTTCCCTGTTGAATATTATAAAAATACAGAAAGAGGCTTTTTACAATTTCTTTTTCCAATCAGTATGAACGTTTGACTATTATTCTCTGTTTAACCCTTTACCTAACGTAACGGCCAAAACGGCCAGCGGTATTCTCAAAAATTGCCAATTAATTTTCATTATTTTTTAAATTGTTTGTCTCAAAAACATAGGTTATGACCCCTCGTTGGAACGAGCTCGTCGAGATCGTTCCAACGAGGGGTCATAACCTATGTTTTTGAGACAAAAAATGAAAAAACTTTTTGTTCAATAATTATTTTTGCAAGTGTCGTCTGCTTTTCAGTTTAGGTAAAGGGTTAAACCGGCTTAAAAATAAGAAAACGGTGCTTTTACCATCTTTTGATGTTCTGTAACTTTTTATTCTGTTCATTATATCGGCAGTGTGTGCATCGTGACATATAAACCACACGCTATCCTTTCAATTATTATGGGGGCGCGGTGGCTCAGTAGGTAGAAGCTGCAAACCGAGAGGTCCTCGGTTCGAATCCCACCTGCGGCAACCGCGTTGTGTCCTTGGGCAAGACACTTCACCCCCAGTGCCCATGTGGGGGCACGGTGACGCTGTGTACTAAGGCGGACTGCATGTCGATGGTGCACCTGTCTCCAACCAATGCTAACCCTGCTTGTGTGGAGTTAGTATGTTGGGGAGCTGACAGTTGTTCGCCGTTGCTCGGTGTTTCTCTCCGGGTAATCCGGCTTCCTCCACCCGTAAAACTGTCGTGGTCATGATTAGACATTGTGCAGAAATATGTGACCTTAAACACCAATAAATAAATAAATTTCTATTATTATAATAGGAGGTAAGATTTGCCATTTTGTTTCCTGGGAAGTATAAAAACTTGCAAATTACTATAAAAACACATTCGCTAAAGAAGCCTAAGTGGACAGGTACTTTTCTGCTTCTAATTAGCTTGCCATAAAAACCAAACTTCCTTTTGTAACTTTTAATAAACGAAAATAACAGACAGCTCAGAGAGCTGTCTGTTATTTTCGTTTTTTAAAAGCAACAAAAGGGAACTTGGCTTTTTTATGGCAACTTTTAATAAACTATAGTAACGTTTAATAACCGAAAGCAACTGACAGCTCGGAGCGCTATCTGTTGGTTTCGTTTTGCATCGACGTGCGTAAAGAGTATTTTATTTACGCCCCAATTCGTGAAATAATTCCCACATCGGCTCAGAAAGGTTTAAAATCTTATATTTCTTCAATCACTTGAAGCAATCAGTTCTTTTCATCTGACTCGTCAAGAGTGGGATGCTAATCCGTAATGTTTGAATCAAATTTTGCATCTGTAACCGAGAAAAATTTGCTACACGTCTGGAATTACAAGGAAATAACTAATTCTTCATATGGAGAAAATTTGATTAAACTAAATTGAAATAGCTGGAACGACATTTAAATCAGGAGAAAATGAATCAATAGGACAAACAGCGCGCGCGTGACTAATTGTTGTGCCATCAAATATTACTCCAACAAAAATGATCTGTTAACTTAATTATTTGTTAGCATGTCTTGAGGAGGATAACACGTCTTCGAACTTTTGTCGCCCCGCTGTGTTGGTATTTTAGGACTGCTGATAAAAAATCACTGTCATGAGATTTGTAGTTCCAAAACCACCATATCAGATTTAGGTATTCCGTGACTGAATGTTATTTCAAACTCTTGCACGATACATTCGTGTCAGAAAAACATGTAACCGCCGCCTTCACAGAGAACGCGGTGGCTCAGTGGTTACGGCATTGAACTTCAAACAGAAAGGCCCACGGTTCGATCCCCGCCAGGGCTAACTGCTTTGTGTCCTTGGGGTAACTGCGTTGTGTCCCGATTACCCACGTGGGGCGCGGTGGCTTTGTGTACTAAGGCGTGCTGCACGTCGATGGTGGACTTGTCTTCAATCAATGTTGTCCATGCTTGTGAGGAGTTAGTATGTTGGAGAGTCTGACAGTTGCTCGGTGTTTCTCTCAGGGTACTCTGGCTTTCTCCACCCGAAAATACAATTCAAGAAAATACAATTGTAAAAGTTTTATAGTATTGGCTCCTGGTGGAAATTCATTCGCAATTCTGTGTTATAATTTGCGAGTATGAGTATGTATGCTTGATGCCTCAGTCCTCCTTGGCCAGCGATCGAATAACCAACAAACGTGACATTCATTCCTAGCTCAGTCCACAAAGTGTCACTGTGTGGTAAGGTTTTTCATGCTGGCAAATGTACTCACCTTCGCACAGAGAGTGTCATTTGGGGGTTAGAGTGTTCCATACGTTAGGGATAAATGAGTGGATAGGACGATAACATGTAATTTGCACTTTCTTGATTTGTAATGAACTACCTTTCAGCCCTTGGATGGGTAGCGCAGCTGGTTAAAATGACGTAGCAAAATCAAACACTCTCAAGCCACGAGTCAAATTCTGAAACGAACCTGACGCTGCTATGGTTCGGAACTAATCTATCCTGCAAATAGCCTGTCACATATTTTTAGATTCAATCGTATGGAATACGGTTCTCTTTTTCGACAAAGTGAAATATTTCATCCGACCAAAGCTAAAAAAATAACATAAACATTCATTTTCTTTGAATCAACGCAAGAAGTGTTTTTGAAGCGATACTTGATTTGGCCGTTTCACAACATTAAAATATATAATAAATAGGTACTAAGGCCGGTAATCAGATTTAAACCACGGGTAGGGTAAGGGTTTTAACCACGAGGCTCTGCCGAGTGGTTAAAACCCTTATCCTGCGATATCCTGACTTATGTCACCTATTTTATGATTGGTGACTATTTTATGATGATTATCTGTACGGTCTGGTATTAGTGTTTAGAATCTAATATTATTGCGTCCGTGAAAATATTGCTCACCCGTGGAAACTGGTCAGTCCACGGCGGTCGTATTGTATACATAAAACTAGACCTAATCTGTCCTGAGTTACATACAAACAAACCTTATGTATTTTGTTTAATTACTGAATTGTTTTTCCGCCCCTTACCGGTCGCATCCTACCAGTCATTTACGAATTTAAAAATTAAAAAACAATATTTAAAACAAAATCAACAAACCATATTATGTGACCCCTCGTTCGAACGAGCTCGTGGTGCTCGTTCCAGTGATGGTTCCCGTGATATGGTTTTGAGAAACATTAAAAAAATAGCAAAATTTAATATCGAGTGAGTTTAGGAAAAGGTTAAACTACAAACAATTCGTCTCTTGAGTTCCAATGTGTTCTATGTGCCTACTGGCACATAGAACACATCGGAACTCAGGGGACGAATTCTAATTGTGTTACAGAAAGAGGTAACTGTATGACGATATCAAGACAGGGTGGATGGTCCAAGTGAGGGAACTAATAGAGAACTACTCATTGGAGATCTCGGACCCAGACGTTGGAACAAACCAGGGTAAAAAAATCCTCAGAGAAAGGGTCATGGAGGATGGTAACCTTAATTGTCGAGATGGGGTCAAATCAAAGAGGTCTTTTAGTGGACTGTGCGATAAAGAGAAGCCTGGTTTTGAAGAGTACCTTGATGGCACCTTTGAAGGGTCACTGTTGTTGAAGCTGAGGTCGCGGTCCCTGTAGCTGTGGGAGAAAATTGGGAAAAACAGTGAAAAGGAGTGCCAGATGTGTAATTTGGGCGTGGTGGAGACCCTGGAACACTTTCCTCTACAATGCCCAAAGTAGCAGTCTAAAAGAATAAGATTCACTGGGAGTATAATGGGGAAGTGGGATGGGAGAATGAAGGACATGTGGTTAGTGGGAGACTCATAGGAAAGGTTTAATATGCTAATCGGAGAGATTGGAAAGAATGGGGCTAGGGATGTCATCAAGCAGTTCGTGTGTTGAGAGGAGAGAAGACGCGTGGGAATAGGGAGGCAGTTGGGAGTACAGGGTAACCAAGGCCTTCTCATCCGAGAACCGCGACAAATCAGCGGCCGGTCAACGTGTTATTATTATTATTACGGCATAAGTTTCTTCTTTGAATAGTTTTCTGAGAATTCATCAATGGCTTGGGCTACGGAAAGGTAAAGGAAAACAAGATCCGTGAACCTTTTATGAATAGTGTTCTGAGGCCAGCTATTCAACGGATTGCATATTGATCTGAAAGATTTCCTTAAACTATCTGTCTACAAGGCATGCGACCATCCTCTCGCACAAAAAGGCTTTAGTGTTTCCAAAAAGGGGTATTGTAAACATATATTGCTGACTTTGCATTTGAAAACAAACGCTTAAAACCCCGACATAGTTCCACCGTGAACACTTGAAATGAAACATCGCAGCTTCCGTTCAAGACATCCGGTGATCATACAAGAATTCGATGCAATATTCCCTTTTCTCCGTCACGCGATTGATCTGTTGCCAATTGCGATAGCTGTCTCATGAGATATGTTTAACAGATCATATCACCTTCTGGTTTCCCCGATGAAGACAACAGTAGAATGGTGAGTAGAGATATCTTTTAAATCTAATAAATCGCTGTCGATAGCAGGAAGTTTGAAAATCAATCTCACACCACGAAAGTATAAGAATAAGAATAAAATAAATGGCTTTTTAGTCACTCCAAGTCGGTTGAGATTGTAATAACAATATTGATGAGTCTGTTGAGGTTCATACCATCCTTATTACTCATACATTGTGTCAATAGAATGCTTGACTGGGAGGAAGAAATGTACACAGTTTAACAAGTCTTAACTTTTGTTCCTTTAATTTTTTGTCACGTTATTTCGTAGGATGGTTTCTCAAGTTCTGGAACACCCTTCCAATCCAGTTAGTAAAAGTTCTCTCGTTGCTATACTAAGTAGGGCTGCACGATATTCAAAACCGAATACAGGTATCGGTATTCAAAAGAATACCGCGGTATACCGGTATATCGAAAACTGTTCAGATATATGAACACAAGTACCACAATCGGGACTCGAGGCATCACAGTCGGAACCAATTAGCATGCCTCGATGACGCGGCTCGAAAAATCTTTACCCAACGCAGACGATATCAAAATTTATTATTTTCAAAATTAGTTTTTCAGATTTTCCCCAGATTTGAACAAAACTATATCATGTGACCCCTCATTGGAACGAGCTCGACGAGCTCGTTCCAATGAGGGGGGTCACATGATATAGTTTTGTTGAAATTTTTGAAACTTATTTTTCAACTGCTGAATTTGAACATTACGAGCCCAAAAGCAGACGATTCCTTAGATAAAGGGATAATATTATTCATTCGGGAGCTACAATTAAAAAACTCATGAAATCTTGAAAATCAAAATTGTGGGTAAATAAATAATGACGATAAACCGATATTTTTGTAATTACACCGGTATTCAATCGAAATTGGTTTGAATACCGGCATATATCGGTTTATCGATAATCCGTGCAGCCCTAATACTAAGATCGCGAATGTGATTTTTTCTGGAATCAAGAAAGTGGATAAAATGAAAATAGCATCTTACATTTACTTTCCGACGGCTCACATGGATGCACGGTGGCGCTATGTACTAAGGCGTACAGCACGTCGACGGTGCGTTCGTCTTCAACCAATGCTAATCCTGCTTGTGTGGAGTTCCGCAGGCTTCCTCCACGAGGTATCCCTGGTTGTCGAAAGTGTCGTCAAATATAAATAAATAAATAAATAAATAAATAAATAAATAAATAAATAAATAAATAAATAAATAAATAACTTTCCGACGGCTGAGATTTCAAAGTACTGTAGGGAGGAAATCGGAAAGAGAATTTCAGCCAGATCGCGACTCAGTCAAGATCCGGTTGATTTACTCTGTCCGCCTTTGTGACCAAGCTACTGTACGAAAACATGTAACTCGACGTACGGGAGAAAATATTCACGCTAACCTGCAACGGAGAGCAGGTGATAATTCAATCCAGCTACATGGGTGCATGTGGCCCATTTGTTAGTGCATTTGGTGGAACTTTAAACAGAAAGGTCGATGGCTCAACGCTGACCCGCGCTATGTTCGCGGTGTCCTTGTGCAAGAAACTTAATCCCGATTGCCTTGTTGGGGCGCTATGGCGCTGTAAACTTAGGCTTACTGCTCGTCGATGGTGTACCTGTATTCAGTCGCTGATAATTCTGCTTGGGCTGGGTTAGTTGGAGAGACTGACAGTTACTCGTCGTTGCTCCATGGTTCTCTCCCGGTACTCCGGTTTCAACCACCAGTAAAACTGTCGGACACGATGTAACTCTGGTTGATAAAAAGGGCGTTAAACTCCATTAACCCTTTACCCAACGTAACTGCCAAAACCGGTCAGCGCTATTCTCAAAAATCACCAATTAATTTTCATTATTTTTTCATTTTTTTTGTCTCAAAAACATAGGTTATGACCCCTTGTTGGAACGAGCCCGTCCAGCTCGTTCCAACGAGCGGACATAACCTATGTTTTTGAGACAAAAAATGAAATTAATTCGTTATTCAAGAATTTGTTTTGCAAGTGTCGTCTGCTTTTCATGTTAGGTAAAGGGTTAAACATACAAATGAAGTCATGTAGATTTACAGAAATAAATAATAAACTTCAAAGGGATAATCTCAATACAGGTTTCAGCTCCTAAATAATTTCAACTCCTCTTATTTCCCACGCAACTTGCATGAAAACTAAATAAATATATATGACATATTCCGTTAAAGTAGGATTAACATGTCTCGTGAAGTAAAGTTATCTACTTCAAGGTCATCAACTCGAAAACTTTTACCGACGGAAAGGCCAAAATCAACATTTACACTCGAAAGCAGGTGTCTTTGTGCTGCGAGTTTTGTGCGCACATTGTGCATAAGCAAAACTAAAAAAAACCTATCTATATATTTATTTAATCTATACATGTGTCCTTTTAATCGAATGTTGGGTTAAAAAATACATAATAGTAAATTCTAACATTTCTTTTCTTTCTGAAAAAGTCCAATATTTACACACTTCTGCAATACATGTTACCATGAAACTGAAAGCAGTATATTATCATGGTGGGATAGCGAAGAGTACCAGTTTCATCTCCCAAAAGAGCATTTGAGCAATTTGAATTCGTTACAGACATATCGATACACTTTCAGATTAGAATACAACTGTGTGAGTGTGTTTAAGATCAGTTAAACTGTAATTAACACTTGTGATTAACACCTGTTTGATTTAACACTTGTGTTTTTTTCGCTCTGTAAGTACTATTCTCGTTATAAATAAGAGGTTGGTGAACTGTCCAAGAAATCTTTATATTACTGAACAGCTAAACCATGTTTGTGGAAACTAGAACCTAAGCTTGTTCTCAAAACGTCGAGAAACTAAAATTCACACCTCGGTAAGTTTGTTTTGATAGTAATTATAGTTTATACCTAATTAGTGGTCCACTCCCGGAGAACGCTGACAAAACTATGTGCAAGAAAAAGAAGAAAAGCCCGTCCTCAATGCGCCGGGATGCCAAGCGCTCAGAGGACTGGAAGAAAAAGAAAGCAGAAGAATCCCGCAAAGAGAAGGAAAAAGAGATGGAAGTCCACGCCTCCAGCCGACAAGAGAAACCTCCAACAGACACGGCCCACACTACAGACATCTCTCTGTCTCTCTCTCCAGTACCATCTCCAGCCTGGACCCCCAGGCTAAACAGGGAGATGACGAAGAAATAAGTAAGCTTGCCCACGAACTGGAAGAACAGATCTTGGGGATTGAAGAAGACCATAAACAAACAGAAGAGGACTTGGCAAAAGCCACTCTATGAAAGTTTTGAAATCGAGTGCAGGAACGACAAGAAAATCATGGAAAACCATCTGGCAGAACTCAGAAAGAAAACGGCTAAACTATATTCCAACGTCGCTGCAACAACATCATTACCACAAAACAGGGCGATACCACAACCTCCATCACCAATAATCAAGGAATCGCCACCTCCACCTCCAAAGAAGAAGCGGAGGAAACACAAAAATAGGAAGAAGAACAGCCAAGCAGCCACCAGTCCACTTCGAGCAGTTTGTGCACGAGAAACGAAACACCGACATCTGTTCACTTGTGGGATGCGCGTCGCATCCCCAAGTGCGGACTCTTTCACAGATGTTTCTGCGCTCAGAGATCAGAGATACAGGCGGTGGGTTTTTCGGTGAACAGAGTTTACTGAGTTGTATAAGATATATACAGTACGTGGAGAGTGGATTGTAATAAAATCACCCGGGGAATAGTGTTATCACTCAACGTATTACTTTCAAATTCTGTACATGTGAAAAAAAAATACAAGCAATGTTTCAGCCAATGGACCTCCGCGTATAGCCCGGAGGTCCATTGGCTGGAACTTTGCTTGTTATGCTTTGCAACAAATTTGCAATTATCGCCTGGGTGGAATCGCCACTCTGCGTGTGATTTAGTGATAATACACTCCCCACGTACTGTATATACGTACAAGTCATTGTATCCATATCAATTGTCTGAAGATAATCAGAGGTAAAAATTGGGAATCAAACAAAGACGCGCTTCTCAAGCTTTACAAATCATTCAAACGTCAGTGAGAATTACACAACAGTTACCCGTAGTTATTCCCCACTGTTATAGACCCTTCCCCAACATACCCGATGCTAATTAGGTGTAGACAATAGCCGTAAACCTATTGTTCTCTTGTGTAAACACACCGGTACAGATGTTCATTTTTCGGCGTTTTGATATACAGCCTTTCTAATGAATGTTGAATCTTTAACCCGATTCGTGCTTCTACATTTGTCAGCAGCTATTCAGAAAGAGAATGACATGTTTGTGAGAAAACGATGTATATTACACTGACAGGAGATGATGGCCTGTCTTGACTGCAGAATGTCTTTACTGTTCCTCTCTCCGGTTTAAGTCTCCAAGTCTTCACATTTTGACGAGCCATGTTTCGAAAATATTTTAAATTTTCCCGGAGTTTCTCTCACTATGCTGTTGATATACTTGTATGTGATACACTGTTGGAAAGGGCTCTCACAGCCCTTTCCAACAGAGTGCCACATCCAAACATTCAAGGTTAAAGGCCAAGAGTATTAATGAATGTATAGCTGTGTTTCTCTCAAGAGAATCGTGTTCTGTTGGGGTAGTGTATTGCTCACTCAACCCGGAAGTTCCAAGGCTAATCCTTTGTCGAGAAGGAGGTCGATGTAATCGAACTGTCTTTGGTATGATTAGTTTTGAGGACACTGTTGCAACGAGAGCGCGTTGTTATATGGGGTTTCGACGAATAATGGCCGTGATAGATACTACACTGCGTACAGGGTAACATCCACCTATAATGCTTAAATAAAGAAAATCAAGAAATATCATGACAATTGTGAGGATCGTCCCACGATGTTTGCACAATGAACAGAAATAAAAGTTATTTCGGACAAATTACACAATTTATAAAAAAAAAGATATGTACGCCAGTACGAGAACAGAAAACATTGCAAGTGGTTATATTATTTCAACCAATAATGAGCCTGATTGTGAGGAGGAGACCGAACAACTTTCCGGACTAATAAAATATCGTGAACAACTAATAAAATGTTAACCCTTTACCCAACATAACGGCAAAAAGCGACCAGCGCTATTCACAGAAATTAGCATTCAATTTTCATTATTTAGTCTAAAAAACATAGCCTATGAGCTCGTTCTAATAAGGGGTCATAAACTATGTTTTTGATGCAAAAAAAGAAAATATTTAGTTATTAAAAAATTTTGTTTGCAAATGTCGTCTTCTTGTCGTGTTAGGTAAAGGGTTAAGAATTACGAAGGCTAGGAAATTCAGGTCGATATGGATTGGGCTAAATCTTGTAGAAATTTGATCTGGATATTTAGATTCTGGGGTAATAATCCCTTTGCTTCAGGTAATATTCGTGTCATTGTAGGAAAGGATGACAACACTTTTACGTTACTGATAATTGTATTTCTGCACACAGCTAGTAGTCTTTAATGAGATAAGAGGTAATATCCACTCAGCGGTGCACGGCATTCGTGTCAATCGATGAAGCTTTCAGCTACTTCCCCCGTATCACTCCCACTGAAGTGGCCTTCAACTATAAAAAACTGAGATTGCCATGAGGCGAGCAACTCATCCTTTCATTTCTTTTTCTCATTTTCGGAAAGTTTGCAGCGGCATTGATGTTGAAGAAAAAAAATGGAAATTTTAGTTTTTGTACCTTCTATCGATGTACCTATTTATGCTATCCGTTCACGCGAACCTGAATTGTGCAGCATTATAAAACGAAGTTTCATCAAAATATCTATTAAGATCGATAAGAGGAAAAAACGATCAAAGAAAATAAAAATACACAATAACATACTGAAATGATAACATCCGCTTACCATTCATGAACATCCTCAGTTATCCTCACGCACGCACTCACTCACACACACGCGCACCAGAATTACATAGACGTTCGCTCATCAATAAACGCCACAGACCTCTTGGCTGCCGTTAATGGCTTAGTTCGAATTAATGGTTAGGAATGAACAAAACGTCTAATGATGGAAGTGGGGTGACCAGACGTTCCTGTTTTGCCATAATAAATGCAATTGCCCAGCAGGTCGTTTCTAGTACATTAACAGAGTGAAAAATTAACGGACGTGAAAATTGAGTAATGCTTGACAGAAACATATCACGTGATCTGTTGGGCTGTTAGTGGTTTAACATCTTATTTCGGAATTTTTCCTTCATATCGCGGAGGTATTATACACGCAGGTTGTGATAGAGATATGACCCCCCCCCTGCCCCCCCCTGCCCCTCCCCTAAACTCTGTGCTTCAATAACTGTTTGGCCATTTTAAGTTCCCTAAATTCGCCGTAGACCGGTCAGGCGATATTCTGTTTGAGAACAAAGCAGACGATAATTGCAGTTTTGTTGTTATTCATATTGATGTTATTAAAAATAATGACGTGTCAAATGTTTTCCAATGTAAAGTTTCATTTCAGCCCACGGCCAGTTATTTTACTGTATTTTAATGTTAACAGTGTTAATAATTGTAATAGAATGACTCTGCCAGGCCCTGCGCCTTAGTAAATGCCACAAAAAAATGATTAACAGCGCTTTACCTCATTAGTGGCATTCGACTACGTCTCGGACCGTGTTTTAGCTGTCGCGTTGTTGATCATAACTGTTGGGCCGTAAGTGAACCGCAACTCCCTTCAAAAAATCAGGTTATTGCTATATTGGCGCCGTTTGATCTGCGGTACTATGGTCGCACGAGCGTTCCCTTTCGCGACCGAATCACGTTGGGGTCGCGAAACATTTACAACGGTAGGCCGATGGTGCCCCGGTCTTCGATAAATGCTAACCCTGCATGTATGGAATTAGTACGTTGTGGAGTCTGGCAATTGCTCGCCGTTGCTCGGTGGTTCTCTCCGGATTCCTTCAGCCGCAAAACTCTTGGACACGAGGTGACCCCGGCTGTCGAAAATGTCGTTGAAATTCCAATAAATAAATGGAAAATCAGGCCGAGATTTCATAAACACAAATACTCAATAATCACGAAGGACCCAAGAAAACGAACGAAAAGAGCATCTGAGTTGCCAAGTTTTCCCCGATTTTTTTGTACAAGTAATTTCCTGTGTTGCGGGTTGAAAAGCGGACAGAGAATTTCGACTAGATCGCGACCCGATCGGAATTCTCCTGCTGCATTTGTAATTATGTTCCCTCCACAATGAGGTAGCTCTGTTGAAAATCATCCAACATTTCAATCACCCAAACACAAAAAGAAAAGAAGGACCTAATAAAACACTAATTAATTATGAATTTTAGAAGATGGCCCTATTGTATTTGAGATTAAAAAATGTACCACTTCCTATTGTTTAAAGTATATTATCACATCACCTGTTTAAAGAGTCGTTAACCCTTTACCCAACGCAGACGATATCAACATTTATTATTTTAAATATCATTTTTTTAAATTTTTCAAAAAATCTCAACAAAACCATATCAAGTGACCCCTCGTTGGAACGAGCTCGTCGAGCTCGTTCCAACGAGGGGTCACATGATATGGTTTTGTTGAAATGTTTTGAAAAATATTATTTTTTCAACTGCTGAATGTGCATATTACGCGGGCGTATGCGGGCGATTCGTTGGGTAAAGGGTTAAACCCCAATAAACAAATAATCACCCGACCCCTTTCCGAGTATTAAACACATATCTTGAAGATGGTAATGCACGATCAATCTGCAATATTACGAAGGTGATAGAAGGAAACGCAGTTGTATTATTACGAGAATTAATAATCATCGACGGGGGCGCGGTGGCTCCGTTGGTAGAGGTGAAGACTGCAAGCCGAGAGGTCCTCGGTTCGAATCCCACCTGCGGCAGCCGCGTTGTGTCCTTGGGCAAGACACTTCACCCCCATTGCCCACGTGGGGGCACGGTGACGCTGTGTACTAAGGCGTACTGCACGTCGATGGTGCACCTGTCTTCAACCAATGCTAACCCTGCTTGTGTGGAGTTGGTATGTTGGGGAGCTGATAGTTGCTCGCCGTTGCTCGGTGGTTCTCTCCGGGTACTCCGGCTTCCTCCACCCGTAAAACTGTCACGGTCATGGTTAGCCATTGTGCAGAAATATGTGACCTTAAACACCAATAAATAAATAAATAAATAAATAAATAATAATCATCGACTTGATCAGTTGCAATATTATTAATAATATGGCAAATCCGCGTTGAAAGCTTAACTTTAGGTTAAGAACACATTGAAATGTGACAGCGTACAGTCGGAATCATGTTGCGTATCTATGTTGTTTTGTAAAGGGAATCTAAGCTACATTTTAGAAATTTCAACATTCGATATAGGTGATATAAATAAAGTATTGTCAATACCTTTGCCATAGGTGTTTGCATAGGTGGGTGATATTAAAAGAAATTGGTGACATATGAGGCGATTGACGGTAACCGCCTTCGATGGCTCCCAATTTCGCCACACACGTGTTTATTGTTTTGGAAACAAATGTGACGTGCGCCCACCCCACGTGACCAAACATGGGGAATGCTGATAAAGTCTATCAGAAGAATATTCCAATTTGATTGAATGCAAATGGAAGTGAAAAGGACTGCGCTTAATGAACTAAACTTGGTTAAAAAGTATATTATGTGGGCAGTGATTACATACTAGCCACATGGTTGGTGTTCCTATGGGCATTGTATGATCCTAGCTACGAAGTTAGTCGTACATAGAAAGAAGATGACCTAGTTGACTCTCAGACCTTGACTTTTGACACTTGGTCACTAAAATCAGTTGGCGACCAGAATGCTTCGAAGATAAACCGGTTCCATATTTATTTATTGATGTTTAAGGTCACATATTTATGCACAATGGCTAATCATGACCGTGACAGTTTTACGGGTGGAGGAAGCCGGAGTACCCGGAGAGAACCACCGAGCAACGACGAGCGGCTGCCAGCTCCCCAATATCGTAACTCCGCACTGCAGCACAGGCAGGGTTAGATTGGTTGAAGACATGCGTACCATCGACGTGCAGTATGCCTTAGTACACGGCGTCATCGTGCTCTCACGCGGGCAATGGAGATGAAGTGTCTTGCCCAAGGACACAACGCGGTTGCCGCAGGTGGGATTCGAACCGAGGACCTCTCGGCTTGCAGCCTGCACCTCTACCTACTGAGCCACCGCGCTCCCAACCGGTTCCATCCCAGTCTGTTGATATTATGGAACCGAGAACAGACATGCAGATAGACATACGTCTTCTTTTTATGTAAGCGACGAAAAACCCTATTTTACGTTTTGTAAGCGTAAGCATGATTGACAATTTTCGTCGTTGGAAGAAATTTACAGGAAAGTTATCTCCCCTTAAATATATAAAGTTGTCAGTAAAGTTAAAACTAAAGGTGTGGGAATTTCATATAAAAATTGAAACTTCGAAATGTTAGCGAAGTTATATCATCGACGTGTGCAACATTTAAAAAACTTCAGGCATTTTCCTGAAGAATGGTATAAAAATACAAATGCTGGCTTTTTACATTTTTCCACACTCAGTTCATACAGTACGTGGAGAGTGTATTATCACTAGATCACCCGCAGAGTGGAGATTCCACCCGAGCAATAATTGCAAATTTGTTGCAAAGCATAACCAGCAGAAGCAAAGTTTCAGCCAATGGACCTCCGGGTTAAACCCGGAGGTCCATTGGCTGAAACATTGCTTGTGTTTTTTGTCGATATGTACAAAAATTGAAAGTTATAGCTTGGGTGATAACTCCATTCGGCGGGTGATTCAGTTACTATCCACTCTCCACGTACTGTAAGTGGATTCTTGCTTAGTTGCTTCTAAATAGCTAGCCATAAAAAGCCAAGTTTCTGTTTGTAAAGTTTAATAAACGAAAACAACAGGCAGCTCCAAGAGTTCTCTGTTGTTTTTTGTTATTAGAATTATCAAAAGGAAACTTCTCTTTATTACCTATTGATGTCTTAGGTGTTTTTCAACAATTACATGCATCTTATTACATTCCTCAGTTCGTTTTGCATTGAATTTCATGTTGATTCAAAAGTGGTAATGTCACGAGTGAATTATGTCACTTCAATAGTAACTTTGGAACGACTGACGTATATAAGCCACGCCCCCACCGATTTGTTGATGTTTTGTTTTCCAGTTCCACATCAGTTAATTAAAATGAATTTTCCTTCTGAATATTTTTAAAAATCCTTTCTTTCCTCTATGAACAGGTTCGTTAGCACAGTTGACAAAATCCGAATAGAAATGTTTTATCTTATGGCTGAATGCCATTCCCCAAATGCGACTGGAACGCCACATAAAATAGTAAAATATCGAACGAAAGTCACAAAAATAAAACTGGGCCATTTCCAATCGAAGATTTGACACAGAAAGTGATGTATTCGTGCGCGCTAATTTCAGAAGTATTTCAGAGTTGCATTTGCGAATATTTTGTGTTAAATTATTTTTAACGAAAGACATTTTGGTCTAAAATGTTATTTACTAAAGAGAGTGACCCATTCTTACGGCAAGTTACGGTATATAATTCGCCTCGAGACAGGACTATTTCGTATTTCCTTCCTGCTAATTTTAGAAATGTTTCCGTGTTTACACTAAATTGGATTATATCTGACAATAGTTTGGGTTGAATTATTATAGTAAAAGACCTCTTTATTCCAAATGTCATGTAATAAACAGAGTAATCAATTTGTTATCTCGAGACGGGGCTGTTTCGTAAATCACTCGGGCTACGCCCTCGTGATTTACTCACGTCCCGTCTTTCGATGAATTATTTACCGTAACGCTCAAAACAAATTGATAACTCTCTATTTAATTAGACTTTCCTCGCCAATCTAATAATTTCAGGGGAGATAACTTTATCGAAAGTCGATATTCATAACGATATAAGTCAGGGATGTATAGATTTTATTACATTTCCTACATTACAATAACGGACGCAGTGTAAAAGTCCTTTCCTTCTTTGGCCCCAAACGATACCGTTGGGTACCTTATGTTTGAAGCAAATGGGTGTGTGTAGGGGATCATTATTAAGTTAATTCTTTCGACTTACTGGGCTTCTAAATTAACATTTTAGTGGCCATTTTCTCCGATTTGCAATTTGTTCCCCAGCCTGCTCATCGATATTCAATTTTTCCTCATCACAGGAACTTTTTACAAATCACTTTTAAAAAACGCGTGTAAGAGAAAACTTGATGTTACAGAAATGGTGCGCATCTTTGATCTAAATTAATGACTTGTACAACTGAGAGCTGAAAATCAATGAAGTCGATTTTCCAACAGCCTGACCCATTGCAACTGGTATACAACTGCAGTGGGTAATTCACAAAGAAACCCTTTTCAACAGTTGTCCACAAAATGATCATAATTTCCATCATGGAAAAAAAGCTTTAGGAATTCGTTGGTGAGTTTGGCTTTGGCAAAAACTGTTGTCTGGAGGCATCCTGTATTCATCGCCTTCTCCCACATAAAATAACAGCATATGATGCTATAGTAGTTGGAGAAAAGTTGCATCCTCACTAGTATGAAGTAATAGCTTCACGACTGATTGTTAAATGCTACTTTGAGAAATATATTTTGCTTCCATTAATATGTATCGAATATTTATCGAAAAATATATTTTATTACTTTAGGAAATTATTTCATTCAGGTTCTTGTCTTATCTCGTCCCTAGCACAACCCGAGGGGACTCATCTTCATAGATTTATCGAATAACTAATAGTTTTCATTTTTGCCTCAAAACGAAGCTTATGACCCATGTTTGACAGTTTCGTCATTGGCGGAGATTTACAGAAAAGTTATCGCCCCTTAATTTTCTAAAATTGTCAATAAATTTAACACTAAGGGTATGTGAATTTCATATAAAAAATGCAATTTCAAAATAATGACGAAGTTTTTTTTATCGATGTGTGCATCATTTCATAAACTTCAGGCATTTTCCCTGTTGAATATTATAAAAATACAGAAAGAGGCTTTTTACAATTTCTTTTTCCAATCAGTATGAACGTTTGACTATTATTCTCTGTTTAACCCTTTACCTAACGTAACGGCCAAAACGGCCAGCGGTATTCTCAAAAATTGCCAATTAATTTTCATTATTTTTTAAATTGTTTGTCTCAAAAACATAGGTTATGACCCCTCGTTGGAACGAGCTCGTCGAGATCGTTCCAACGAGGGGTCATAACCTATGTTTTTGAGACAAAAAATGAAAAAACTTTTTGTTCAATAATTATTTTTGCAAGTGTCGTCTGCTTTTCAGTTTAGGTAAAGGGTTAAACCGGCTTAAAAATAAGAAAACGGTGCTTTTACCATCTTTTGATGTTCTGTAACTTTTTATTCTGTTCATTATATCGGCAGTGTGTGCATCGTGACATATAAACCACACGCTATCCTTTCAATTATTATGGGGGCGCGGTGGCTCAGTAGGTAGAAGCTGCAAACCGAGAGGTCCTCGGTTCGAATCCCACCTGCGGCAACCGCGTTGTGTCCTTGGGCAAGACACTTCACCCCCAGTGCCCATGTGGGGGCACGGTGACGCTGTGTACTAAGGCGGACTGCATGTCGATGGTGCACCTGTCTCCAACCAATGCTAACCCTGCTTGTGTGGAGTTAGTATGTTGGGGAGCTGACAGTTGTTCGCCGTTGCTCGGTGTTTCTCTCCGGGTAATCCGGCTTCCTCCACCCGTAAAACTGTCGTGGTCATGATTAGACATTGTGCAGAAATATGTGACCTTAAACACCAATAAATAAATAAATTTCTATTATTATAATAGGAGGTAAGATTTGCCATTTTGTTTCCTGGGAAGTATAAAAACTTGCAAATTACTATAAAAACACATTCGCTAAAGAAGCCTAAGTGGACAGGTACTTTTCTGCTTCTAATTAGCTTGCCATAAAAACCAAACTTCCTTTTGTAACTTTTAATAAACGAAAATAACAGACAGCTCAGAGAGCTGTCTGTTATTTTCGTTTTTTAAAAGCAACAAAAGGGAACTTGGCTTTTTTATGGCAACTTTTAATAAACTATAGTAACGTTTAATAACCGAAAGCAACTGACAGCTCGGAGCGCTATCTGTTGGTTTCGTTTATTAAAAGTAACAAACGAAAACTTCGCTTCAGTTTCTACTGATGGCAGAGGTGTTTTCTCAACAATTACATGCTTCTTAATAAGACCTTTCTCGCCCGGCTAATAATTTCAGGGGAGATAACTTTATCAAAAGTCGATTTTCATGACGAAAAACGTCACGGATGATTGGAACAAGCTCAATCAGCTCGTTTCAACAGGGATGGCTAGATAAATTTTGGAGGCAAAAACTGAAAAATATATATTAATTTGAATGGTGATTTTAATGGCTAAAAAAGTGCATACGAATGACGGTCTGTCCGCTGCTTTTCGACGTGCAAGATCAGTTACACAACTGATCCTTTTTTCAACTGCTCCTGTAATAGGCAAATGTGAAATTTGCAACAGAATAATCTGCGCCTTTCGGGTGTGTGCTGTTTGTTCCAATGCCGAGGAATAGAAAAATAATATATTAACACCATTTGCATCGACGTGCGTAAAGAGTATTTTATTTACGCCCCAATTCGTGAAATAATTCCCACATCGGCTCAGAAAGGTTTAAAATCTTATATTTCTTCAATCACTTGAAGCAATCAGTTCTTTTCATCTGACTCGTCAAGAGTGGGATGCTAATCCGTAATGTTTGAATCAAATTTTGCATCTGTAACCGAGAAAAATTTGCTACACGTCTGGAATTACAAGGAAATAACTAATTCTTCATATGGAGAAAATTTGATTAAACTAAATTGAAATAGCTGGAACGACATTTAAATCAGGAGAAAATGAATCAATAGGACAAACAGCGCGCGCGTGACTAATTGTTGTGCCATCAAATATTACTCCAACAAAAATGATCTGTTAACTTAATTATTTGTTAGCATGTCTTGAGGAGGATAACACGTCTTCGAACTTTTGTCGCCCCGCTGTGTTGGTATTTTAGGACTGCTGATAAAAAATCACTGTCATGAGATTTGTAGTTCCAAAACCACCATATCAGATTTAGGTATTCCGTGACTGAATGTTATTTCAAACTCTTGCACGATACATTCGTGTCAGAAAAACATGTAACCGCCGCCTTCACAGAGAACGCGGTGGCTCAGTGGTTACGGCATTGAACTTCAAACAGAAAGGCCCACGGTTCGATCCCCGCCAGGGCTAACTGCTTTGTGTCCTTGGGGTAACTGCGTTGTGTCCCGATTACCCACGTGGGGCGCGGTGGCTTTGTGTACTAAGGCGTGCTGCACGTCGATGGTGGACTTGTCTTCAATCAATGTTGTCCATGCTTGTGAGGAGTTAGTATGTTGGAGAGTCTGACAGTTGCTCGGTGTTTCTCTCAGGGTACTCTGGCTTTCTCCACCCGTAAAACCGTCCGACACGAAGTGATCCTGGCTGTCGAAAGTGTCGTTCAACCCCAATAAATAAATAAATATAAAATAAATAAATAAATAAATAAATTAAAAACCTCTGTCACACAGATGTTAAAAAGTTTATCTTGATATTGATATTGATATTTTATTAACCAGTATACAAAACCAATACACAATGTGTGTAAATCTGCAATATCCAAGTTTACAATAATAAAATACATACACAACCAGAAAGATATCAATCGATAAATGTATACTGACAGAGGAAGGCAGAGCCAGATTGGCTGTTATCCCCCAAGGAAGAAAAGAAAAGAAAAGAAAAGTTAGACTGAATAAGAAAGATAAAGGCGAGGAGAAACAAGGCATGTTCAACATTGTGCATTACCAGTACTGTTTATATTAAGCTTTCACCGTGTCCAAGGCGCTAACGTCCTTTCTAACCGCTGTGTGTGGTGCACAGGATGGCAGAACTTCAAAGGCAGCCGGGCACCGCTTGCAATTTGTTTCCCATAATACAACTAGAAATGTAACCAATTCAATCTGGTTTGTCAGAGCTCAACGAGCTCTGTCAAACAAGATTGAATATTCAATTGGTTAAATTTCTGGTTGTAATATGGAAAAGAAATGGCTGCTGGACATTTCGGTATTTTAGAATCAGTGTTACTGTGGTTTAACCCTTTACCTAACCCGAAAAGCAGACGACACTTCAAGAAATGTTTTGTCTCAAAACATAGATTATGACCCCTCATTGGAACGAGCTCGTTCCAACAAGGGGTCATAACCTATGTTTTTTAGACAAAAAATGAAAAAATAATGAAAATTAATTGGCGATTTTTTGAGAATAGCGCTGGCGGGTTTGGCCGTTACGTTGGTTAAAAGCGCTGACCGGTTAATCTAACTTCAAAGTCTTATCTCTACACGAATACACTGTGAATCGAGTCTCTAAATATTGATGAAGAAAGCTTTCAGCCTCTAGGACTTACTATTTTTGCCTCGCATACATCGTGGTGGAGCCTACCCGGGGTATATGCAAATGCATTACAATGCATGGATGCAGTTTACTGTGTGAAAACATTCAGAATTACGTTATGACACAGATAATGACAGGCATTTTATGAATACGCGTAAGTCCCCAAAGCACACTTCCGTTGTTGGTCATCCGGCGTGATGCTGGAAATCTATTATATGGAACGTCGCTTATGTTCCTCAACCTTTTTCAGAGGAACTGAGAATTATGTCCAGAGGGAAAATTCACTCCATGGGTGTTATTGATAATCGATTCTCACTGTACTATAGCGATGTCATGACCTGAATGAGAACGCTCAATCGGCCACTTTCTCGATGAGATCTCAGATTGATCGCGACGCATTTACTAACATCAGTGGATCGCAAATAAAATATAAAACTAAGAAAAAAACAATCAATGAAAGTGTCAATGACACTGTAGCTCAACTTGTCAAGACATGTACATGTATAGTATGTGACACAGGAATGGCAAACATCTAGGTAATGACCTGATAACAAAGGTACATATAAAGTATTTTAACGGTCTGTACATAAATACTGACCGTAGCCTGTAACAAATGGATAGGTAAAGTATTGTAAAGGTGGGTGACAGTCATATGCTAAACTAGAAAAGAAATCTTTGAGTCCCAGAGTGGGTCTGACTGAACCCCAAAATATTTGTTCTCATAGCACAGTGATAACAAAGGCACCCCAGAACACACGCATTCCTGTCCCAAGGTGAAAACAAAGGTACCCAAGAAGTTTCTTGAAGATCAGTTCATAAATACGAGCTGTATAGAAGTTGTGACAAAAAACTGATTGGACCTAATTTCGGCACAAAATGGCCACTGGCAGCCATCTTGAATTTTGGACTGCTCTCAGAAACACTCGTTCTCGTCTCAAGGTGATAACAAAGGTACCCAAGAAGTTTCGTGAAGATCGGTTGATAAATACAGCCTCTAGCCCGAGCCGTATTGACATGTGCACTTACAGTGTATAAGTAGCACTAAATAAATCAAAATCCATCTAATTTGCATAATTTCTGCACGAGAAAAAAACCCGTACTGTATGTGATGTATTCCATTTTACTAAACATTCATACAAAAATTTAATCAAATCAGAACTTTCATACAGAAGTTCTGTACAAAAGACTGATTGCACTAATTTTGGTACAAAATGGCTGCTGGTGGCCATCTTGAATTTCGGACCACACCCAAAAACACCCGTTCTCATCCCACGGTGATGACAAAGGTACCCAAGAAGTTTCGTAAAGATCGGTTCATAAATAAGGCCTCCAGCCTGAGCCGTATAGAAGTTGTGTACAAAAAACTGATTAGACCTAATTTCGGTACAAAATGGCCACTGGCAGCCATCTTGAATTTTGAACCGCACTCAGAAACACTCGTTCTTGTCCCAAGGTGATAACAGAGGTACCCAAGAAGTTTCGTGAAGATCGGTTGATAAATACAGCCTCTAGCCCGAGCCGTATTGACATGTGTACTTACTGTGTGTAAGTAGCACTGAAAAAATCAAAGTTCATCTAATTTGCATAATTTCTGCACGAGAAAAAAACCCGTATTATATGTGATGTATCCCATGGTACTAAACATTCACACAAACATTTTTTTCAAATCAGCGCTTTCATATGGAAGTTCTGTGCAAAAATCTGACTGTACCTAATTTTGTACAAAATGGCTGCCATCGGCCATCTTGAATTTCGGACCGTACCCCAAAACACTCGTTCTCGTCCCACGGTGATACCAAAGATACCCAAGAAGTTTCGTAAAGATCGGTTTATAAATACGGCCTCTAGGCCGAGCCGTATTGGCATTTGCACTTACAGTGCTGAAAGTAACACTAAATACATCAAAGTTAGTCTAATTTGCATAATTTACGTACGAGAAAAAAACCCCGTATTATATGTGATGTATCCCATGGTACTAAACATTCTTACAAAAAATTATTCAAATCAGCGCTTTCATATGGAACTTCTGCGAAAAATCTAATTTCACCTAAGTCTGTACAAAATGGCCGCCAGCGGCCAACTTGAATTTCGGATCGAACCCAAAAACACTCGTTCTCGTCCCACGGTCATAACAAAGGTACCCAAGAAGTTTCGTAAAGATCGATTCCTAAATACGGCCTCTAGCCCGAGCCGTATTGAATTGTTGACGGACAGACGGACAGACGGACGACTGGCCATGGCATAAGCTCAAATTTGGCTTCGCCAAAGTTGAGCTAAAAATGACATCTGATTTGAAATGTTTTCACGTTTCTTTTCGACAGGTAGGCTACAATAGATATATGAGCTGGAACATGGGAGGAAAAATTCGAACAGGTCAAGATCACCGCTAGGGTAACTGCGTTGTGTCTTTGGGCAAAGCACTTTAATCCCGATTGCCCACGTGGGACACGGTTGCGCTGTGTACTAAGGCGTACAGCACGTCGATAGTGCACTTTTCCTCAACCAATGCCAACCCTGCTTGTGTGGAGTTAGTGATGTTGGGGAGTCTGGCAGTTGCTCGCCACTGCTCGATGGTTCTCTCCGGGTACTCCAGCTTCCTCCATCCGTAAAACTGTACGACACGAGGTGACGCTGGCTGTCGAAAATGTCGCTAAACCCTAATAAATAAATAACTTCACAATCGAGACTTCATTTGACTGAATTTTCATGACATTGCTGAAAGACACGTTGGATAACTAAATAATGTGAACGACGACTCATCACGGTTGTAGTTTTATGATTATGCATAGTAGTTCCACCATTTGTGTTAATATCTTGATGTTTCCACAAGTGAATTAAACACTTATTAACTGGAATATATATAACTGGATCAATTAAGGATATCAGTATATCTCCGTGAGCAAAAGGACATCACATTACATCAGCGGAAATCAAAGTGCAAACTCCATTTTGTATTCGAGCTTAAGGACACTTTCGACAGCAAAGTTTATTATCACCTCTTGTCGAACAGTTTTACAGTTGGAGGAAATCGGAGTACCCAGAGAGAACCACCGAACACCGGCGAGCAACTGTCAGACTCCCCCAACGTGCTAACTTAAGACAAGCAGGGTTGGCATTGGTTGAAGACAAGTGCACCATCAACGTGCAGTACGCCTTGGTACACAGTGCCACCGTGATGGATTCTTGTGAATCGAGACAGATTGTTAGACCTCGATGCTGACCCGCATATTCTGCACTGAGTCCTTTTGCAAGACAATTGCAATTGTCCCAGTGGGGGCACGGTGAAGCAGTGCACTAAGGTGTAAGGTGTACAGTACACTTCACTTCAAACCACTGATAACCACGAAAGTGCCTGCTCAATAAGTTGAAGAGTATGACAAGTAGTTACGGCAGCTTGGTGGCATTGACATGAGTACTCTGGCTTCTTCCACGTCTTTAACCTGCTCAACAAGAATGACCTGATTGTTAGGCATCTCGTTGATTCCATAACAAACTAAACAAAACCCAAATTTCACGGACAAAGCAAAGAAAAGAAATTCGTTCTCTCCAGTCTAGAAAAATTAGAAGCCATAGATCCAATTTTAACGAAGCCTACGTGTATAATGGTCCATACCTAAGGCCACAAAAACTACATTAACTGATCCTCGGGCATTGCTTTTAAATCAGTGTGGAAGGGTGGGTTTTATTTTTAGTTTTTAGTTTTTCCTACATATAATGAGCATGGGTTGAGAAGATTTCTTTTGTCTTTTCACACACAGAATACATCCTTGACATTTATTGTCATAAAAATCGACTTTCGATAAAGTTATCTCCCTCCAAATTTTTAGACGACCGAGGAACGTCCAAATAAGAAGCAAGTAATTGTTGATAAAACACCTGTGACATCAATGGAAAATAAAGCTAAACTACCTTTTGTTTCTTTTAATAAACGAAAACAACATACAACATCTAACTTGAAGCAACTAGTTCCCAGATAAGCCGCCATTAAGAGTGTCTACCAGTATCACATCTACCAGCACAAAGTATCCACTTTGTTTTTATCGAATATGTTTTTATAGTAATCTGAAAGTTTTTATGCTTCCCAGAAAACAATTAGAAAATCTCACCTCCGATTCTTTTATATTAATAGAAAAATCAACGTCTGTATTATATATAACGATGCGCATACTGTTGATAGGGGTTATGGAACGTCAAAAGATGGTGAAAAAGTCTATCTTCTTATTGTTAAATTGGTTTCAACAGAGAATAAGAGTCAAACATTTAAACTGATTGGGGAAGAAATGTGAAAAGCCAGCTTCTGTATTTTTGTACCACTCTACTGATAAATGTCTGAACTTTGTGGAAATCATGAGCAAAACGATGATTCAAAACTTCAATTTTTATATGAAATTCCCACACCATTAGTGTGCTTTAGGAATTTAAGGGCGCCAACTTTCCTGTAAGTCATTTCCAATGACGAAATTTGTCAGCCATGACAGAAAAAGTGCATAATTATACAAATAACAAATAATTTAATTTTAACCCACAGGGATGTTATTCTGACTTCAGTCACTTTTTTCTGCAACTGAACAGGTGCTTCAACGGGCTGTCTCTGGGGAAGTTTGCACGTTACATTCTGAATGTCTGGGCAGTTGTTTGTAGGCAAGTCTTGGCTGCCTATGTAGGCAGCCAAGACGTGCCTAGAAACAACTGCGAGGCCACAAGAGCTAGACTGTCTTTAGTTATGCTATTCAGATTTCAATTACATGCATCAATCAAGAAACGTAAACAGTTTTCAGCCTCGTGTTTTATAGTAATATTGGAAGACACTGCACGGCAATAAGAACGCCCATGAGGGGGTTCAATTTCAGTGAAGGATTGCCTGATAATCAAAACATTTTATTTATTGGCCTAAACGCAAAATAAGCCAAGTGCGCACATTCACTACATGAACAAGACCACTCAACGTCCGCAACAATTCGATTGGAAATGTCTGTTGATATTATTTCTTTATTTAAGGTAGGTAAGGCTTTTTGCGTGGACTTAACGTTCAACGACAATCATCGAATATAGTTCTCGAGAATGCCAGTACAGTACCTTCTAACTGCCAGTGAGCTTGGTTAGGTGGAACTATTGAACAAATAGATCACAATGAACGCATGCCGGGACTTCAATGTTGAGAAGTGCGTGATCATTGGTTGAACTACAATGACACGATAAAATATTTAGTGTATTGTCAAATTTGAGAAATTTTCAGCAATTTCAAAAAAGTATTGCGCTTTTAATACTTAGCATGTGACACAACTTACATCCTGGCTGAGGAAGTATTTGTCGCTTGCAGCAGGACATCTGTGAGTTAAGGGTCTTGTATGCCCGTTTTTAATTTCCGTTGAAGCCCTGCAGCCGTGGATGATTTCTTTGATATCAGCCACAACGCCTGTCATTTCCTCCCACGTCGCCGCCAACCGAGTGTAATGTGCTGCATGGTTGCATTTATTAAAAAAAAAACACAGATATGCCTTTGGACAACTATTAGTATATTCAATAGAAAAGCCATGAATACAATTCCGTAAAAGCCAGGGAAATATTGCTTCTAATCTCCATTTGTAATATCATCGCTTTCTCACACTTCCGCACTGTAAAATGATAATGTTTAACGCTTTACCGCAATCTGAAGACCACGGGCACTTTCTCAAGGTCGCTTTTTCATCAAGTAATCTCTGTTTTGAATAGTATTAGAAGCTAAATGACTTCAAGGACCTCAGCCAGGAGCACCCTCGTCTGAAACTCCACAGAACGGACAAAGTTCACACATGGTATTGATACAGGTGCCGATACTGGCGCTATCGGTTCCGAAAGTCAAAATCGGCTGTACTAATAATAATAATAGTAATAGTCTTGAAGCAATAATTCAATTGTTGGCCCGATGAATCACTTTTTAACAGTTTTTCTTGGCTACATTGTCATCATATGGGACTATATTAACTGGTAGAGTGCTGGAAGCCCATATTTGGGCTTTATTCTGAAGTATCAATACCACAAGTTAAAGGCTTCATATTCTGTGGATGTTGTTCATATCACCTTTGAAGTGAAATTATTTAGACTGTAAGGATTTGCATTGTTACAATTTATGGGAGAGTGCCTATTGGCACTCTCCCAGAAATTGTAACAAGGCAAATATATGTGAACAAATTTTGATGACCAAAATTAATTCAGCACTCTACCAGTTAAATATTAATTATTCCATTCCATGTTGTAGAATCGCAGGTCGTCTCTCAAGGATTCATTTTTGAGCATCATTTTCCCTTTCACTGCTGATCTCACAAAAATGTTGACACCACAACTGAAATGTTCTTCAATGAACACCGTATTGTCAGTGGATTCCCAAGTGATGTTATTTTCCCATGAATATCAGTTGATCATTTGATTTATCCCACGAATATCAGTTGATCACTGACATTTCAACATCGCGCATTGATATTACGCCCTACGTTCGATTTTCCTGAGCCATATTTACATTCTGCGGGAGCGCGGTGGCTCAGTGGTAGACTGTTGGACTTCTATGCGAGTGGTCCCGAGCTCGATCCCCGTCCAGGACGACCTGCGTTGTATCCTTGGGCAACGCACTTTATCCCGGTTGCCTACATGGGGGCTCGATAACGCCGTGTACTACGGCGTACTGCACGTCGATGGTGCACATGTCTTCAACCTCTGTAACCCTGCTTGAGTTGAGCTTGAACAGAGTTAGAATGTTGAGGAGCTGACAGTTGCTCGTCGATACCCAGTGGTTCTCTCCGGGTACTCCGGCTTCCTCCACCCTAAAACTGTCACGGTCACAATTCGCCATTGTGCATAAGTATGTGACCTTAAAGACCAATAAATAAATAAATATAAATATTTACATTCTGTGATTTCTGTTTACGTTCTATAAATAGACGGTTTCCCCAACTCGAGTGTGAGTTGTATTTTGTAGGGACTATATTGACGTTTTTGTATCAGACGCTATGTTGTTTTGTTTCTTTTTTTAGGAATAGTACTTGACCGAATTATGGTTAGACAAGGCTGTGCCTTGTCGATAAGCCAACTCGATATCCTGTGCGGACATAAAATAATTATGTTTTATGAAGGGAGTAAACATTAGAATTGAATCATGACTGTTCGAAATCCACGAGGTGATTAAACAAACCTTGGATTTCGAGCAGTCATGATTCAATATGCCTATTTCGAAACTGCCATATTGGGACATTAATCTATGCAAGGTCACAGGTTGCGGAGTGTAAACAAAACGATTTCCATATTCATCGCGTTTTGGTCTGTGTCAGCCAAGTCAACTAGTTTTGTGTAATATCAAGTTTAAATTCGTAGACCCGTTGTCATCATTCAAATTAAATGACGGGGCAACCCTAGACGACTTTAAACGACGTGATGTCGCAGGTTTGAAGACTTTTTTCACGGAAACGAGAACAAGTTTTGAGTGGCAATAAGGAAACATTCGTTACACGGAGTTTCTCGGCTTGGGAAATCACCGAGAGTTGTCGAAATAGTGCCCACGGCCACAGAGTCTAGTGCAAACAGGGCCTGAAAGACCGCATTTTATTTTTTTGGTTTGGTACGTCCTTTCAAGGACGTACTGAAACAAAAAATTAAAATACGGTCTTTCAGGGCATGTTTGGACAACCACAGAGTCATGACACAACGTGCATTCAAACGCCATTTTAGTCGATAAGAACACAATTCGAAATGATGAAAGGTCTCAAACAATATTGTCATTGCCTTAAATAAATGGTAACCTTGGCTAAATGGTTTTTGAATCCGCATTAATGACATTAATGGGGTCCGAAGCACTTCACCCGCTCTCTCCTCCCATTGCTTTAAAAGATTTTTCTTGAAATCTTTACTCCTCGCCACCTGTGACCTTGCATAGATTACAAGCCAAGATGGCAGTTTCGAAATAGGGTTATTCTTAAAAATATTACAATTACATTACGAACCAAGTGAATTTGTGCTCTTGTTCGTTAGAATATAGTGGTTAACGAAACTTTGAGTCCCGAGCGCATTATTCTTCACTGCATATCACATTTTGTGTCTTTCTCGTGTACTTATACAAACTCTATACCCGCCGTACCCACTACGTTGACCCCGGCAATATTTCGCAAACTCTGCGGCCTGGCAGTGATTTTTTTCGTGACCAGAAATTATTTCCAGAACACACAAGGATGCCCTCTCTGTGTTGCAGATGTCCCTGTATATGTTTTAAAACACGGCACACACTGTCAGCCTTTGGTCAATGAAACACAAACTTTGTGGTGTACACTGTTTGTTTTCCCTTATCCCCACAGGGTCGTTCGCAAGCTCTCAGACCACAAGTCAAATTCCGTTTGGAATTCGGCACTGTTATAGGCTGTTTGCTTACCCATTTTTCGTGCAAATTGAACGCAGACTATCGTTGACGCAAAATGATATCCCCTTTCTCATAAAGATACACATATATCCTTTCTGCTCCAGTTATATATTTTCCAGTCAATAAGTATTCAATTCACCCTGAAAACATCAATATATATATATAGAACCACGCATACGTTTGAATGGGTTAAGAATTATCGCACTCGATTGTTTCGGCTCTCGTGATATCCTGGGCCAAAGCAATCTCGTGCGATAATTCTTAACCCATTCAAACGTATGTGCGATTCTGTATTTATCACGCACCACCCATGTACCAACCAGACAACACGAAAATTGAACTAAAAGCACTGGATAATTGCTGTGTTTCCTTCGTTGCCAACAAGACATCACCGTTATTTGGCGGGGTACCATCCCTAATTTGCTTTTTAATTTTTACGGCATTCAATTGGTCGAAACCAAATGACACCGATCAGTGTCACGGTCACGATGATTGAACTTTAGGTATTGACTAAACAGTGGGGAATAACGCAACAGAAATATTTAAGTAGCTAAAACGTTTAGCACACTCCATCTTTATATCAGTTGTGAAAAGTATTTGTCAAGGAACAAGCAGTGAGAATGTTATTTCTATTTTGAATTTTTTTTTACTCGAATCTGATTGTTTAAAAATCCCAGGTAAACAAATCTAAATGCGGAACTTAGAATTTCCAAGCGATCTCGACCCGGTGTATTCGACCAATGATGACGTGATTTGTTTAGACCGCTTCGTTCTCTGTTTACGTCGGAAACGAAATTGAACGTGTTTTGTATCACCGCGCGTGCGATACAAATTTATTTTTATCGTTAAGGCAGAACAGTGGAAATCCCTTGTTTCACATTAATAGGTGTGTGATAAATTAACATAATTAGTACAACTATGCAGCGCAATCATAAAACTACAGCTATGGTGAGGTTTCATTTTAGTAATTAATGTCATCAAAGATTCTGTCAAACCAAGTTTGAATTGAGAAATATTTCTTGCTTTGAGAAAATGAATGTTTACGGTTCGTTTCGATCCATTCGCCAGGAAAATGTCAGTTAGTCGGAAAAGTGAACCAGAGATTCGCTTTTGCAACCAAATAAAATATTCCAGACGAGTAAATCTAAACATAGGCGATGGACTATTTAAGGACTAGCCTGGTTCCAGGACATAACAGCGTGCAGTTCCTTACAGAATTAGACTGGTGGCCAGATATTGTACAAGAACATGTACAATCGCCCTCTCTGTATTGCAGATGTTCCTAAATATAATTTGTAAAGCTCGACGTACACGAGCAACTTTTGGTCGATAAAATAAAACCTTTGTGGTCGAAACTGTTTACTTTACTTTATCCCCACAATACCGTTCGTTGGTAACATTTCTTATGAAAAGACCTATCCGAGGAGGCTCTTTATTAAAGATTTTCTTGCTTAGGCCTGTTATATACGTCACACTACCATCGCGTCGAATTCAATTAATTGAATTCGACGCGACGGTAGTGCGACATATATAACCACTAATGCGAGTAGACGCACTTCAGACGAATCTTCGTGTCAGCCAGACGAATCTAATTCCCAAACTTGAATTAGATCCGTGTCGGTTACAAACGTCGCATGACCGTCGACTCGAATTATATGCAAATGAAATGATAATGATGTGCTAATCTGGAAAACACCGAATGTCGAGACGTAATCTACAATTTTCAATAACGTTCGCAGTGGAATTGAATTCGAGTCGACAGTGATGCGTCGTCTATAACCAACACGGATCAAATTCAAATTTGAGATTGTTTATCTTCCTTGGTTTGGCGTGGGGGAATGAAGGCAGCTAAGCACGCTATAGAGACACTATTCGGCAATTTTCTTTTAAAACATTATGCGTCATGTTGCCCCATTAAAGCACTGTAAATTGCAAACACATATGCTTGTTTATCTATTGACTGAAGTCATTTTTTTTATTTAAATGGTTGATAGATACGTGGTATGAGGCCATATTCATTGAAACCCACGATACGTCCGCCCAGCCACTGACAAATTTCCCACACCCAGTGGAAGCCTCGTTCCGAAATCTACAAATTGTCCATACCCCGTATAATTTTTTTATACTAGTCATATCGGCATATTTTCACAAAAACTCTTTTGCACAAAAATTCCACAGAAACCTGTATGGCTCAACGATGGAAGATAAAAGATCTCATGCTGTGTGTGTTCACACATGAAATAGATTGAACTTCTAAAACGGAAAGTCAAAAGATAAGTTCGTTACCCCGTTTCTGATCACGAAGGCCTCATGGGATACGACTGGGTTCGGGTAGGTAAAAACCCGTACCACGTGATCAGACACGGGGTAACTAATAATATGCAGGTTAAAGTTTAAACCTTATCATATGAAAGACAATCTCAAAATAAATTCAGAGAGATGATGGAGCGTCCGTATAAATAGAATGAAGCCATAGTATAATGTATTCCTATACGTGTACACAGTTAAAATATATGTATATATATCACATAAGATTTGTGTGTAGACTCAACCATTGTGAGTTGAGGTCATGCGTCAATTGAATTCGACGCGACGGCAGTGCGTCCGTATATATCAAATGAAGATTTGACGGATTTCAGACGAATCAAATTCAATTGAATTGGACGCGATGGTAGTGCGACGTATGTAACAAGCCTTATTATATTGTAATATAATTAATCCTTTTTTCTGTTCATGCATTTTCAGACAAAATGATTGGCTAAAGTATTTCCTTTTTTTCATAACAGAATGAACCGAAAAACCACGCATTTAGGCCCGCCCTAAACCACGCTCCCAATGTCTGTCTTTAAGATTACGATGCACAGTGTGAATGGAAAAGAACCCCTGCACGCTCATATTGTTTCAACATGAAAAGTAAATAATATTTATCTCATCATATTAAAAAGACTTTCAAAATAAAATTTAATAAACAATGAAATCCTTATCATGCTTTTTATTCCAAGTTCAGTTTGTTTATATGCAATAGATGATCGCCTGCGTTCATCGTTTTACCCAAAGCAAACGTAAACAATGGCCGGTCATAATAATCCACAAACGAAACTCACGCCAACAAAACTTTCCAATTTCCAAATAGCCTGAATGAACTCTTTCTGAGACAAAGTTCAACTCCGCAAAGTAGAGAGTGTTTACATTTATTGCCCGTCAAGTTTAATAAAGTAAAATGGCACATTAAGCTATTGTACCAGAATGTCTACTAATCTGGTATAAAAACTGTATTTTGGGACAATGAATGGTGTACTGTGAAGCCCGTCTATATGGGCTCCCAAGACTGCACGTCGAAAATATTAATCGGTTTACCCCCAAGCTTAATGGTGAGAAAACTGAGGTACTCTACTTCGGAACGTCTAATCAGCTCTATAGATCCTCCTGTTCTAACATTCGCATTGGGGAAGCCGAAGTAAACACCACATCACAAGTTCGAAATTTGGGCTGTCCCTTTGACATCAGCCTTACATTCGACAACCACGTAAACGAAATTTGTCGATCAACATTCTTCCATCTTCAAAATATTAGCAAAATACGATGCCTCACTAATAAAGAGTTGTCGGAACAACTCGTTCATGTATTTGTAATCACTCGTCTTGACCACTGCAATTCTTTGCTTTATGGATTTAAGCAATGTAACATTGACAAGCTACAACGTGTACAGAACCGCGCTGCCTGCCTCATTACAAAAACTGTAAAATTATGCCATCTCACTCACATTCTTTTTAACCTGCATTGGCACCGTATTAACCCTTTACCCAACGCAAATGATATCAAAATTTATTATTTTAAATATAATTTTTTTAAATTTTTCAAAAAAATTCAACAAAACCATATCATGTGACCCCTATTTGGAACGAGCTCAATGAGCTCGTTCCAATGAGGGGTCACATGATATGGTTTTGTTGATATATTTTGAAAAATTACATTTTTTCAACTGCTCAATTTGCATATTACGCGGGCGGATGCGGACGATTCGTTAAGTAAAGGGTTAAACAAATAATTGATTTTAAAGTACTTGGTTTATAAATGTCTGGTTAGCCCCAACTTATCTGTCAGACCTGCTCGAATACTATTAACCCTCTATAGCACTTCTGCCTCCCGCACGCTAAGCTTGAAACATCGTAGGAGCAAGCTAAGCACAGCTGGTGAAAGGGCATTCTCCATATGTGGTCCTAAACCTGGAATCAACTTCCTCATATTATTGAGCAGGCTAATTCAGTTTTCATTTTCAAATCGAAGATTAAAACTTGTTTATTCCGCCAGGCTTTTATTGATCTTTTATAATTCTCTGTATGTCTCTTTTAGATTTGTTTTCTTTTAGCGTGTTGTAAGCGTAATTTACACCTAAAGAACATTTTTAATGGAATTTTAGGCTAAATGCATTATATATTAATTATATATTATTAATGAATATGGACCCTTCCAATTGCTGCCACTGAACTCACATGGAATATACCATCAGTGTTCAAATGATTAATAAAACATAATTGCAATTATGAAATTCAAGGACTCCTGCAATCTCAGAGTTAACGAAGGAATGACAAATGCGTACAGACGTCCCCATGCTCGTCTGGTTTTTCGATGTTGGACGCAATATTAACCAGAAGGTTCGGTTGTCGTATCTGTCTTTCTTCTCTTTCGCTTCATGGACAAGGGCATGTGCAGAAAATGAGTAATAAATGCCTTAAAACATATAGGGTGGTACAGAGGAGATTAAATAACTTGACATGCATGAATGAAACGCTTTCCTGAATAAAACACAACTGAATAAAAATGCTGTCGAAATACAAAATATTGTTTGGAACACGTCCTCCTGAGATTGTTTTTCCGATAGAGACATCTCTGTAATTTACAATCGTATAAACCTTCTCAATCAATAAGGTTTTCGCGATGAAAATTTGCTGAAATGGTCACAAAGGACAGGTTGTACGGAACCCAGCTGCACCTAAGAAACAATCCGAATTCTATTGCAGTAATATCTCCGTCGCGACTGGAACGTTACAATCATTATTCAACTTCCCCTATTTAATAAGTTATTCATTTCTGTTTAACATCACTTCATTTTTCGGTTACATAGATAAAGAATACTAGTCCACTTCGTGTCTTTGCTTTTTAATGTAAGATGCACTTACACAAAGTGTAAAGCTAGCTAACAGCGATTATTTTGATAAGAACCGTTCTTTCTAATTTTGGAATCTGTTTCTTTACTGTAAAAACGTGATTGCTGTTAAAATATAGTAAAATTACTGAAAAATAACGTTGCGGTGACAGAGGCGGCAGAAGTTCGATAAAATGGAGGGGCGCGCATTTTCAAGGCTACCATGGTTCGGTCCACTGAGAGAAAAGTTACAATCGGTAAATGTACCATGACACATTATAGTCTCTCCTTCAGATGAGCATGCCACTGTGTGATCACTGCCCTGTCCTCCACTTTTTTCTACTTCAGCCATCTTCTGACCCGAAGGCTAGCCTTCGGGTTGGAAGATGGTTGTAGTAGAAGAAACGGACCGAAACGATCGAAGGTGGGATTCTTTGGCCAAATGTTGTTTGGCCAACTGTTGTTTGGTGTGAAAGTATGCCAGGCGAGTGCGAGTTGTGTGGGAAAATGTGTATGCATGAGAGTACTCGATGTGAGGGTTTGTCAGGGAGGATGTCAGTAATGCATGTTTAGATGTGAGATACAGGACTCAGAATAAAATTTCAAAGGGCGATAATTATCTTCAACAATTGAATTTTTCTTAACAAAAATATGGCTTTACAAAAGCGTCACCCCTATTCCGTAAATGCTTCGGCTTATTTATTTATTTATTTATTTATTTATTTATTTATTTATATATTTATTTATTTATTTGGGTTTAACGACACTTTCGACAGCCAGGGTCAGCTCATGTCGGACAGTTTTAAGGTGGAGGAACCTGGAATATCCGCAGAGAACCACCGAGCAACGGTGAACAACTGTCAGACTCTCCAACGTATTAACTCCACACAAGCAGGGTTAGCATTGTTTGAAGAGAAGTACACCATCGACGCGCAGTACGCCTTAGTACACAGCGCCACCGTGGGCAATCGGGATGAAATGCCTTGCCCAACGACACACCGTAGTTATCCCTGCGGGAATCGAAAAGCGGACCTTTCGGTTTGAAGTCCAATTCCGTAACCACTGAGCCACCCCCACCCCCGCACCCCCTCCCCCTCCCCACTACGTCAGCTTGAGTAAACAACATGTAGTCTGTTGAGTGCAAAAGGTGGCATCTACAATCGATAAGCACTGCAGATGACGCCTTGTAGCACTCAATGGACGAAAATTATTGTCAGCAATTGAATTACTCTCTACACAAATGTGATGGTTCAAACATGTCACCCTTATCCAAAAGATCTTCAACTCGATGTTCCAATACAATGCAGTACATGTGATAATGGGTACATGCATGCATTCAAAAAAGGTTCGCCGTTCTCTTCTCGCATAAGAACAATGAACAGAAGGTCAATATTCTTTTCTGTCATTCTCAGGGTAATTTTGTTAAGCCCCACATTGTACCGCACTAGAAATGCACTAACATAGTGGGTTCACCAAATGTATCGGTCGATCTTTTGAGGAGATATGATAAAGTGGTCTGGGCAGACATCGACATCGCACCTGTTCTAAGATATGCAATATTGATAATACAATTAGAACAATACACCGTTTACGTAAACTGTTTTATTCAGGATAAATAAGTAAACACAATCATGTCTACAAATAACCATAACACGACACGGCTCATGCCGAATTCCCATATTTATGTTAGCTAATTCAGAAATCTTTTGTTTTTAGTTTCGAAATAGTGAATTACTTCCACACAAAACGTTACAGAATATCAAAAGATGGTGAAAACGCCACTTTGTTCCTTTCGGGTGGGTTTCAACAGAGAGTAATAGTCAAAAATTCAAACTGATTAGGAAAACAGTTTTAAAAAGTCAGCTTGTGTATTTTTATACAGTAGAATCCTCTTGATTGAATATCCATTTTGCCTATGAAAATTATTCAATTAACAGGGATTTGGTCAGTTTCCTTTGTTCTGGAGGTAAACTGAACATTTATTCTATTATATCTTGTTTGACAGAGCTCATAGAGCTCTGTCAAACAAGATATAATAGAATAAATGCCTGTATTGGATGTAGTGAGGCCAAAAAGGTTGATAAATAAGGGGAATTTGGTGCGTGTCACAGTAATTTTTTCGACATATTTCAAAAATTTATATACAATTAACAGGAGTTTACTCTACAACCCATATGCAATTAACAGATCAAATTTGTATTGAAGATATGGTAAATGGTTTTCTGTTTGAAAATTATATTCAATTAACAGGGATATACAATAAAGAGATATCCAATTAAGTGCGCTCCACTGTACTTCTCTACAGGAAAATTCCCGAAGGTTGTGGAACGATGAGCACAACGATGATACAAATTTTATAACATTCGAAATTTCCTTTCTTAGATCAAACCCATACCCTTAGTGTTAAGTTTACTAACAGCTTTTGGAAATTAAGGGAAACTAACTTTCATGTAAGTTTCTTCCAATGACGAAAACTGTCAGCCACGAATTAAGACCCAAAGGTGAGGTTTGATTTGGCATAACCGCTGGAGTTAGGCTTCTGATCCCCGGATCCAACTGAGTTCCCTTAACAGGACCACCTACAATTCGCCAATATGCTTCTGCAGTCATTCTGCAATGTCTAGAATTAAAATATAGCAACAAAGCAGACATGCTTTTTAAATGATTTTTGAAAAAAACATTCTCGGGAGTCGGACTATTATGAGATAAATAATAAATAAATAAATAAATTATAAAAATGGTTAGTACTATCTTCTTATCACATTCGCTGTTGATCTTCCCAAGCAATAAGCTCTTATATACTGTGTAACGATCTTTGAGACTTGTTTGACATTCTTGTGTTACTTTGTTTCTTGTAAACATATGTATGTAATTATGTATATTGCTGAATAAAATCAATCAATCAATCTTCGAATGGAAGGCGTGTCTTCAGAAAAAATACCATTGAAAACTATCGCAATTATGTAAAAATCACAACGTGGACACAATTATTTACAATTACGTTGAGCTGAAAATTTACACAGTACTGAGATATACAATAAATAGGTACAGTAGAATCCTCTTAATTGAATATCCATTTTGCCAGTGAAAATTATTCAATTAACAGGAGTGTAAATTAACAGGGATTTGGTCAGTTTTCTGTGTTCTGGAGGTAAACTGAGCATTTATTCTATTATATCTTGTTTGACAGAGCTCATAGAGCTCTGTCAAACAAGATATAATAGAATAAATGTCTGTATTGGATGTAGTGAGGCCAAAAAAAGGTTGATAAATAAGGGGAATTTGGTGCGTGTCACAGTAATTTTTTCGACATATTACAAAAATGTATATACAATTAAAAGGAGTTTACTCTACAACCCACATGCAATTAACAGATCAAATTTGTAGTGAAGGTATGGTAAATGGTTTTGTGATTGAAAATTATATTCAATTAACAGGGATATACAATTAAGAGATATCCAGTTAAGTGGGCTCCTCTGTACTGGGGCCGGTAATCAGATTTAAATCACAGGTAGGATAAGGGCTTTAACAACTTGGCTTGAAGAGCTGTTAAAACCCTTATTCTACGGGTGGTTTAAATCTGAGTACCTGCCCTAGTACCTATTTGTTTTATTTATACCATGCTCTTAATAAATAATCGACTTTCTCACTTAAAATGGAGAGAAAAACGACACTTTTTATCGGAAACACACGGGTTTGTTTTGTTTACAACTGATGGGCAGTACTACCGGCTGCACGTGAATGCTTGATTGACAGCTGACACGTCGTCAATGTTGATTGAATTTTTCTTGCTCTTTCAGTCAAATTATTAATATGAATAAGATTGGACCAAGAAGAGAACGCAGTTGCGAAGGACTCTATTGTATAGCAAAATTGAAAGAAAATGATTCTTGCTACGGCCGGTAGTTTTGTCAACTTTTGATACTAGCAGTAAACTTAAAGAGAAAAAAGATTCGTGGTCGAAAGTAGGATTTTAAAATTTTGAGGTAACAAAAATCAATTTAATACCGAATTATAGGAGGCCAGTGTTCAAGTTAAAAAAAATAATAACGTCATTTATTCAGAATGACCGACGCGGCCAACACACAGTGCAATCTTTTGTTTTTGTTGCTATTTTTATTTTCAACTATCGCACAATTCAATATCGAACGAAAAAATGGCTGCCCCCGATGGGCAAACCGGAAGACACAATTTTCAGTTTCTAAGATATACTGTTTCATTGGAAATTGCGTCTTTCTCTACATACGCATGTGTGTTACCTATAGAGCTCACTTCCTGAGCCGCGCTTCGCGCGGCTTTGACTGCATTGTCTTTTAAAACTTCTTAGATTTTATTTTAAATATTTAATTGTTAAACTTAAGTCCTTTCACGTAGTAGAGAGTACGCAAAACGCTGTATGTTTGAATGAAACATCGGGAAGTGTAATGTATCGAAGTTGGCAATGACTGAACTTCCTACATGTACGTTTGGTGTAAATTTTTTTAACCTCTCTAGAAACGTAACACCGGTAGTGGGGTTAAAAGCTCAAACTTAACATACAGACATTTCACAGGTAGTAATAAAGGCTAGCATGGTATAAAATATTTTTCTGTCTTAACTCTTCAAGTTTAAAATAGATGGTGACAGAAAGAAATGACTGCACAGAGAAAAATATGATGAAAACTTCATCAGCTGTTAAATGTAAACATGGGTAGATAAGTAGTTTTACATTCCAGATGTCAAAGCTGGCCTTCATAAAACCTTGATATCTTTATTCCAAGAGAACGTGACTCTGGTTAACTCTCTAACCAACCAATCGCCTTCATCCGCCCGCGTGATATGTAAATTCAGCAGCTGAAAAATATTATTTTTCGAAAAATTTCAACAAAAACCATACCATGTGACCCCTCTTTGGAACGAGCTCGTTGAGCTCGTTCCAAAGAGGGGTCACATGATATGGGTTTGTTGAAATATTTTGAAAAAAATTAAAAAATGACATTTAAAATAATAAATTTTGAAATCGTCTGCGTTGGGTAAAGGGTTAATAGCACACCCAACTGTTTAACCCTTTGAGCAAGAGTGGTCCTTTTCGGGTCTAGGATCGCGGTATGACCCGAATTCCTAAAGTAGATAGTTGCTTAGTGAATTTGTTTGTCTGAGTAATCAAGATTTTCAACGTGCAGCCCCAAGGCTGCACGTTGAAAATATTGATTGATCCCTCCATGTAACGAATATACCCCATGTAACGAATATAAACTCCACCAGTTGATGGCTCTGAACTGGCATGTAATATACCATCAGGATTCAGAGGGTTAACAATAATACTGAGTGTTGCATGTTATTTATAACTAGCCGTATTTAAAGGAGCTGTGTTGGGAACTAGAAATACCAGCAAACGGATGAATTAAAAAAATGAATGGACAACAATGAAGGGGAAACAGATCGCTAACAAATATGAATTGTGTGACAGGCAATACTAAATTAAGACGCGCCTACGATCACACACACATTAATTACACAACTTCACACATTCATAGATGCTACATACCACAATAAAAAGGTGATATCTCCTTAGCTGAAGCTGATTTCCCCCAACGACGGGTGTTGCGATCTTCCTTCCCGCCACCAGCCCTGTCGAGAACAGTACAAACCAGAGGAGTCGCAACAACCACATTACACACACTCACAGAAGCGAAACGGATATCGAGGGAGACCATAATGACTCAATGTACAGCATGCTTCGATGAGCCTTGCAGTGATGTACCTGTCCATCTCCTCCAAGGAAAGGTGCCATGTTATTCTCTAACCGACACTAGCCCAGCGTCTCACAACAGCACGAAAAAGGCGACCAAAGACTCCCACATCCTCACGCAAACAAAATAAGAGTACGGACGAGCAAGGAAGCATAGTGACTCAGAACACATCATGCGTTGACTGGTCTTGTGGGAGCACCCTCCCTCTAACCTCCTTTTACAAGGGTTACCATACTCCCTATCCGACATTAGTTTTGTCTCTAATCACAACTCAAACAACCGCAATCACACCAGAGTACCTACTAGCAAGGATCATAGCGACTCCGAACACAGCATGTTTAATCGGCATTTGTGGGAGCACCCCCACCTCCTCTGAGGAGTACCATACTCCCTATCCGACATTATAGTTCTATCTTCAATCGCAGCTCCAACAACGACAATCACACACTCACCACCGCGTTTGTGAGGTTCCGTGCTTTTTATTTCTATATGTGAGATTCTACAGTGTTGTGGGCAAGAAAGCGGACAAAATGTTTCGATCAGATCGCGAGTGGGTCGCGGTCTGGTCGAAATTCTCTTTCTGCTTTTGTAATGATAGGGTAAAGAAACCTTTTCAATCCTTTTCCCATTTGTGAGAACTGATTAACCTTTTACCCAACGTAACGGCTAAAATCGACCAGCGCTATTCTCAAAAATCGCCAATTAATTTTCATTATTTTTTTCATTTTTTGTCTCAAAAACATAGGTTATGACCCATCATTGGAACGAGCTCGTCAGATTCGTTCCAATGAGGGTCATAACCTGTGTTTTTGAGACAAAAAATGAAAAAAATTAGTTATTCAAGAATTGTTTTTGCAAGTGTCGTCTGCTTTTCATGTTAGGTAAAGGGTTTAGGTATGTAAATATATTACATAATAAGATCGTGTTGTTCAGTTCTGAGACGGCAAGCTTTAAGTATAATGCTTGTGTCCGCAGTCTTCTGACCTTTAACGGGTCAATAAACATAATTTGATTATCTGTACCTTAAACTCACAATTCATTCCTTTTTGTTAAATGGATTCTGGTTTTATCATGTCCAATGGGAATCATTCACTTTGTAATAGTGAAGTAATAAAATAGTTCAGTTTTGATGATTCTTCCAGTGATTGGATAACCGACATTGTTACCATCAAGGTTATTAGTTGTTAATGTTTGTTGTTGGGCAAATTATGTAACTAGTACGAACAGTATGTTTCGATGGTTGTTGGCGGATCACCTGTGTGATATGCTGAATGGGAGGGTATTATGGTGTGGAAATGAACAACCGGTCCACTGTCCATATGTTATCATATTTATTTTTCAGCAAGGGAGATTATAAAGTTATTTTTTTTGTTATTCATATTTTTTTATCCGGATACCGATAAAATATATATATACATCAGTGTGAATCGCAATATATATCTGTTGTTTTAACCAGCAAGTAGTTTTGTAAAAAGTTTTCACTAATTGTTTTGTGGATGCTGTGTAAACAGACGGGAGTCCTTGCGTACAAGTAGTAATTACACATTAAATGCCACAACTGTAATAAGATCTCTCGAGCAATCATATCATTCTTACAACTGTTTATAAAAAAGGAGATAGACATGATCCAAATAATTATCGCGCCATAGCCCAGAGCAATACTATCGGTAAACTATTTAACAGAGTCATCAACAATAGAATTACTAATTACTTAGAAGATAATAACCTAATAAGTGAGAACCAATTCGGCTTTCGCATAGGCTGTAGCACTGTCGACAGTATGTTGGTCTTGAATTCTGCTATTAATAAATATAAAAAGACGAAAAGACCACTGTATGCAGTATTTGTAGAGACCAGAGAAGCTTTCGATACCGTTGAAAGATCAAAACTTTTCCAGAAATTACGTAATATAGGCATCAGCGGTCAGATCTTAGAGTCACTAATGTCAATGTATAAATCCTGTTACTACAGTACGAAAACAAACAAAGGAATAGGCCCCCCTCAGCTATCCACCATTGGGGTCCGGCAGGGGTGTAATCTCTCCCCGACACTTTTTAAAATATTTATAGATGATATAGCAAATATATTTAATGATAAATGTACGCCAGTTTCATTAGGTGACTACTCGTTAAATCATCTTTTATTTGCAGATGACCTCGTGCTGCTATCCGAGTCCCCAGATGATATTCAACAATGTTTAAATAAATTAGATATCTATGCTCTGAAAAACAGCCTGAGTGTAAATATAGATAAAACAAAATTTGTTGTATTCAGGGCACGTCAATCGACCGTAGTACCCAATTTATACCTCGGATCTTCCAAGCTCCGGAAAACTAGCAACTATAATACTTAGGATTGAATTTCTTACAAAATTGTAAACTACAGGATGCACAAAAAGATTTGAGCATGAAAGCACTTCGAGCACTTTATTCCCTAAGCGCTTCATTTAAACAGAAATACCGCCCAACGACACCCATATTTTCTAGTCTATTTGACAAATTAATTAAACCAATACTACTGTATGGTAGTGAGATATGGGCATCAGAACTAGATTATAAAAACGAAAGCCGCACCGCGTGTGAAAACGCTCACATAAAATTTTGTAAATTATTACTTGGGGTAAATAAGAATGCCCCCAACTTTGCTGTGCCTTCTGAACTAGGAAGATATCCTTTGTTCCTAGATGCCATAGTACAGCAGACGAGATACCACTCCAAGTTGCTGTCTCAGGAAACTGATTCTCTACTTGGAGCGGCGTATAAGGAAGCAAATAAGCATGCTTTAAAGAAATTCAAAACTATATTACATGAACCCCTAGATGTACAAGAGGTCAATAGCTTTTGTCGCCAAAAAAAAAAAAACACAAAGAAATACGTTCTTGAGAAAGGAAAACAAAAGTATGAGGAATATTTCTATGAAAATATATATGACGATAACAAAAAACAAGGTAAAAACAAGCTAAGAACATATCGTACAATTAAAAATGAGTATATTCTAGAATCATATATAGCACACACGACATCCGGGGAAGCACAAAACATATTTACTCGCATTCGAATCAGTAATCACAATCTGATGATAGAAAAGAGAAGACATGTACAGCCCCCGATTCCGGTCAATGAACGAAAATGCCCAAAGTGTGGTTCGGACGCAACTGAGGATGAATATCATTTCATCATGGAGTGTGATCACTATAGTCAATTACGGGAGGGACTCTTCGACTTGGTAACAAATGAAACTGGTCACTTGAAAAATGACAATGAGTCAATAATGTTCAAATTCATCATGCAAAACAACATCCCCAGGTTATGCATTCAGATCTCCAACATGATCCGACGATTCTTCATGCTACGGGAAGGCGACGCCCCGGGAAATTGAACTCCAACGAAGAAACGCCTTAGATTGTGATAAGGATGCACATAGTGCAGAATTCATGTATATATATAATCATACGCGCATATACACGCTAACACACACGCAGGCATGCACACGCACGCGCGCACACGCACGCACGCACGCACGCACGCACGCACGCACGCACGCACGCACGCACGCACGCACGCACGCACGCACGCACGCACGCACGCACGCACGCACGCACGCACGCACGCACGCACGCACGCACGCACGCACGCACGCACGCACGCACGCACGCACGCACGCACGCACATTTACCTTTACACCCACATGTCTGTGAGTGTGAGTGGGGGTGTGTGGGTGTGTGTGTGTGTGTGTGCGTGTGTGTGGGGGTGTGGGGATGTGTGTGTGTGTGAAGGGTGTGTCTGGGTGTAGGAGTGTACGTGTATAGATATGTGTGTATGCATATGCGTGCATGTGTATATACATGTGTTCAAAATATCATTATATATTTCTCATTATATATTATAAAAGAACTATATTGAGACATGACAGGATATTGAATTGCTGATTATGCTGTATCAAATGTTCTTAATTATACTAATATTGTACTATTATACATGCAATCTTACCCAGTGCGGGTGATTTATTGCAATAAAGTTCTATTCTATAAATGCAACTATTTTTCGAACAAAAGCACAAGCAATCTTCACCGGAACAGCGGTAGTTGCTTGACAAGATGCGCGATTACGGCCCACTTCGTTTTTAACTCGGCGGCATTTTTCAAGGGGAGCATGTATAGAGATCCCAGTTCTAATGTTTTTTTTTAGTGCTTTTAATTTTTGAAGGAAACCTTTATATGTTGGAAGACATTTTGTCACATTGCAGGAATAAATATTTTTTTAAAAGTACAGAAATCTGCCATTATCTCAGACATCTCGTTATTACAATGGCCCAATATGATTTTAGATTAAGACTTCTCAAATAGGAGTTGTCGGAGATTATAAAGTTTTGTGGGGAGGACAGTAGACATAGACTTAGACCTTGTCTTGATCAGGTCTGAATTCTCTGTCAGCTTTGATAATCACAATACTCCACATTTGAACAGGTATGATTTCAATCATGTAGTCGCTGAAGACACGTCGACACGTGTTCTTTTGTCGTAACACCATGAACATTACACAAATATGAATAGTCGAAAGGTAATTTAACCCTACAGCTCTGTGGCGATGTGGGACTCAATTATTTCTGACTCGATACGTTTAGCATGAGACAGTTACAGATTTTCGTAATTCTTTTCAATCCGGTGTGACAGGAATGAGAGTCCGTAGGAACGTTAGTCCCTCTGGACTATTATTCCGCGGAATTATAGGGTCCTAGGTCTACCATTTCTAGGAATAGTAGTCCGCCGGACTACTATTCCTAGAAATGGTAGACCTAGGACTATAATTCCGCGGAATAATAGTCCAAAGGGACTAATTTTCCTACGGACTATCATTCCTGTCACACCGGTTTGCACAAATGTTAACGGTGGAAGTCAGCAGCACAGGGTAAAACATTAAATGAATCACAAGAATCAGTGATAATTCGCTCCTTCAGCCTTGTGGGTCTGTAGGATGAAATTAACACCAATATGAATTGGTTTTACCCATTTGTTGTAAACAATTTGGTGCACAACTATACTATTCAGAAAGTCGAGGTTTCGAGGATTAGGCATTTCAACACCGACGCCCTGGGTGGTATCGTATCAAGCAAAACTGATTTCGGTGAAATGGGGTAATCCATTCTGAGTTTGTAGGGGGCGCAGTAATAATTCTACAGAGCTGTAGAATTAAATTATTACAAATCGTCATCACCGACTTACTTTTCATGGTGTCGTCTGCTCGTCGAATTCCAATTTTTCTTTACGCAAAAATTATGCATATTATATTGCAAGGGTTAATATTATGATTTGACTTCCTCACCAACTTCGCACTGTGTCAACTGTCTGAACATTATATATTTTTGTAATACTGAATAGTTATTGAGAGATGTGGTATAGGTGCACAATGAGAAATAACTACAGCAAAATGCAATAATGTGGTTGGGGAAATGGGACAAGGCGTCCAAAGAAATCAAATTGCTGTGTATCAAGGGAGAACACTCCATGTAACATGTGAGGAAAAATTAATTTCGAAAAAATCAATTCTTAATTGGACGTCAGTTATACATTCTAATCACACACATTACAAATTATAATTGATACCAGCTGACAAAGTTTCAATACACGTACAAGAACATTTCTGTTTGGAATTTGCCCAAAGGTAATAATAAAAAACTTGATTCTGATTTTTTAACAGTTGCCCAGAAAAGTTTTCTGTGCTTCAAAATCATCAATATAAACAAAAACAAAAAAAATAAAATAAATAAATAAAATAATAAAAAAAATAAATAAATAACAGGGCTCAATTCTTTCGTTTGCTTATCCGTGGTCTTAGTAATTTGAAATTAATGTTAATACTACTAATAATAAATGATGATGATAAAAAATTGAAAGAATTTCGATTTTACTGTGCGTCCTGTTAAAGCGGAGAAGGCCGATCAGAGGTCTTCCCTCTTTTCACTGGGGTTGAACGACACTTTCGACAGACAGCATCATCTCGTATCGGATGGTCTCCAGTTCAATGTGGAGATGGGGCGAGGGGAGTACCACTTTCTGTATAGACCGTAGCTTTTGAGTTCGAACCTCTCCAAATATGTTTGCCCAAATCTTTAGGTTCTCTTGAGGTATGTTTTGTGTAAAGTGATCAGAATGGGCGTATTATGTAACTTACGGATACATAGTGAATCAGATTATTTTATGACCTGTCGACAGTCGGCATAACCCCATAATAAACTATCACTTTGACATCTTGGCCATCTTTATGCTACAGTACAGCCGCCGTGGACTGGTCACATTCCACGGGTGGGCAATATTTCCACGGACGCAATAATATTATATATATTTGAAACACTAATTTTAGGAATAATCATCAAAAATTTAATTCATGGGCGACCGGGTACGACCAGGTGCTTCATTAATTAAAATTTTGATGATGATGATTTTCCATACCTGGTAAACATAGTCGTGGACATCACAGCTCACGCGTGGATTACGGCGGTTCCACTGCGACTGTTGAATTTTATCGCCGTGGACTAAACATGCGCAAAGTGACGATTAAATTTTATATGCATGGGCCCCAACAAAGCTAAACGGAGTTTTATTTTCTTTATACAGGCAACAGACACGCTCTCTGTGGGTTGCAAAAATGTACTTGACAAACCAATCTGAGAATAATCAATATTACGGCTGACGAATTGTGAAAAAAAGGTGCAAAGATGCGGAAACTGATTTCCTGTTGTGACACTCCTGCTGTGCTGTGCAGCGAGTCTCGGGACGTACACTAAACAGCTTATATACCAATGTCAGTCTTTTCCAAGTACTTTAATCGCCACTCACCTAAATCCATATGTCGAACTTAAAGGGAAATGTTGAGTGAAGTGTTTAATATTTATACGGAGAAAAATTATGTTGTGTCAGAGTTGTCTTGAACGGTGGAATGTGGTGGACGAATCCTGGTCTCCTCAGCTCTTAACAAGTAGTTTAAAAGGGATTTTGCAAAGAACATTTATTTATTTATTGATTTATTTATTTATTTAAGTTTAACACTTTCGACAGCCAGGGTGACTTCGTGTCGAACAGTTTTATTGGTGGGAGAAGCGGCGAGCAACTGCCCGACTCCCAGCGTACTAACTCCGCATAAACAGGTTTTGCATTGGTTGAAGGCAAGGGCTCAATCGACGTGCAGTACGTCTTAGTACACCGAGCCATCGTGCCCCCACGTAGGCAATCGGGATCAAGTGTCTTGGTCAAGGACAACACGCCGTTACAGCTCGTCGGGAGGACATTTCGTTTTGAAGATCAATGCTCTAAACGCTACGCCAGGGCGCTCCCCGCAAAAGAGCATAGCTGGAGTGTACGTCTAGGGTGCCATTGTCAGAGCCTAATTTTCGAGTTCCCCATAGAAGGCCAACTAAAGCACTATTATGGGAAACACTGTTGGGGAGGTGTTTCGTGGAATTCTTTCTATCCGAAAAGCGAAAACTCTTATTATTAAACAAGTCGTGGCCTGTCCTCAGTCAACAAATAAATCGATGAACTACAAATCAGTCACAGCCCAAACAGAAATTTTAGCGAAAACCACGAATAATCGGTTTATGTCATCAGATGTGAAAACGTGCACTGCCCTTTCGATTTGCGATGGAATAACGCTTCGTATGACGGCTCTAATTACATCGGCAATTTGTTAGGCAACCAAATTAATTGACTCCAACTTCTAATGATATTTAACCCATTTCCGAATCAGAGATGATCTGATATCACAAATAGCTATTTCCTTGTGTTTTTTTTTTATTTATTCGGTCCACTTTCGGTCCACTTTCAATATATAATGCAGCCAACTTACAGAGTTCCGTATTCATCCTTTATCTAACAATCATATAAATTCTGGCCTGAAAACCACGAGAAACGGTACGTATTACATAATGCGGTCCGATTCCGTATCATATGGACGACTTATTCTGATTCTGTATCATATAGACGACTCGTTTCCGGGAACGCGACGGGCTATCATAACAGGCACATGAATACATTCAGTGATCGACTCAGCTGTTCGCTTACAAAACAAAACAAAATTCCTTACAGTTAGCGATAGAACTATTAATAGCCAATGACCCCCCTCCTACCACAATAAATAGAAACTGGCAACTGCACAATTCAATATTACACCTACCCGGTTCCTGGGAATGTGCCCACGTCGCACACTCGTAAATTCGGATCATCACAGGAGGTGACACTGAGAGTGAATAATTTGACAACACAACTTTGAAAATTGCGGTGACTGCATTACTCATTGTTTGTTAAACTTTTTATCGCCCAACATTATGTCCCAAAACTGTATTAATAATTAAAGATTTAATCTGTGTATGTGCAGAATTGTTAGATAAGTGAATTATCATGATAATGTGCATGTCCTGTGATTTGCATTAGATTTTCGGTGGTGTCCAAAATGGGATTACAACTCTCCGGAAAAGCCGGCTCGTTGAGATCCCATTCTGGACACCATCTCGAATCTGACACAAATCACAGGACATGCACATAATCATGATAATCTGTTTTTATCGTAAACTTTCCCATACATGTAAAGACCCTAAAATACTAGTTATATACAAAATACCACGTACAGATTAGATGAAAGCAAAATATACAAAATCTCTTCCATCCCCTTTTCCCAGATTTTTCAAAAGTCTTTTAGGCATTGATGAAAAGAAGATGAAGTCTGCAGTGATTATTTAAAACCCCAACTGCTTAGCACTGGAAAATACTATTTACTGTTTGTGTATCCTCGTTATTTTTGAAAGATTGACATTCTGTACTACAATTAAACTCACACAAACTGGACGAACAACGCCTACCACTTGCCTGAAAAGAAGTTGGGGAACCGCAGTTTCGCTTGCCTACCTCAACAGACCTCAGACAATATCATGGATGTTTTTCCGAATGTCTCTTGGTGTTAAATTCTTCTGGACCAGAACTATTTTACAACGAAAATAAAACTTAGTCATATCTTGTTCCAATAACTCTAACACCCCCACACTGCAAAAATATATAGGTTCTCTTTAGAACCAAAACTGGTTCTAGTCTTGTCCCTAAGATGGAACCAGTTCTGTTTAAACAGTATTTATTTCAAATCAAATACATTTATAAAGATTAACATTAAATACTAACAGAATTAAACATAAATTGAGAGGGTTTCAGCCGTAAGTTTAGAGCTTATACGAGGTTGTCTCAAGTCATTATTAAGCAAAGGAGATATGAACAGTTGGCATATCGAACCAGTTTTGGTTCTATTCAGAACCAAAACTGGTTCGATATGCCAACTGTTCATATCTCCTTTGTTTCAAAATGTTTGGCGACTGCGTTGAATAAGCTCCAAGTTTACTGCTGAATCTACTTTAGTTCATGTAATATTCTGTTAAAATTGAATGCTAATCTTGGTAAATTTATTTGATTTGAAATAAATACTGTTTAAACAGAACTGGTTCCATCTCAAGGACAAGATTAGAACCAGTTTTGGTTCTAAAGAGAACCTGTATTTTTTGCAGTGCACACTCTGATTGAACGAGAGCTCGCGTAGTTTTTTTTCTATGTTAACGGATTCAGTAGCATATGTTACTGTTTGACGCCATCGCCTGAAATATTTGAAACGCAGTTGCTCGTTTCGCAATTATTTCATGAACGGGGTGACCTACAAACCACTTCATTTTTTCTCGATTTATCACACGTGTAGCAGATTGTTTAAATTACAAATTAGTTTACGATTTGAACTGAGCTGGAGTGACCTCGACCTTAATCTGATTTAGTGTCTATTTATCAAGTGAGGTCGTCGGGTACACGAAAGGTTTGTTTACTAAACTTGTTATCGTTAAAAGTTGTATTGTTCATTTCATGGCGTGGGTTTCGACTGTGGGTAGGGTCTTATTGGAACGTATGATTTATTGCAGTGAATTGACGGTAACATGGTCTGAGGTTTGCGGCTCGAGACATATGTTCAACCGAGACGCTGAGTGTCTGGGGTGAGCATAAACTCCGAACCGCAAACCTCAGACCATGTTACCGTCAATTCATCACAATAACTTATATTGTTAAGACAAAATGATGTGAGGTAACACACTGTTTAACCCTTTACCCAACGTAACGGCCAAAAACGGCCAGCGCTATTCTCAAAAATCGCCAATTAATTTTCATTATTTTTTCATTTTTTGTCTCAAAAACAAAGGTTATGACCCCTCGTTGGAACGAGCTCGACGAGTTCGTTCCAACGAGGGGTCATAACCTATGTTTTTGAGACTAAAAATGAAAAAAATTAGTTATTCAAGAATTATTTTTGCAAATGTCATCTGCTTTTCATGTTAGGTAAAGGGTTAAAAGGGCTCTCTAAGCCCTTTTCAACAGTATATTACAACACACACTATATCCAGTGCTCAAAATAACTTTTTTTCTTTGTGTAGCAAAATGCTACAAATTTCCCAAAATGAATAGCATTTTGTAAAAATTACATAGCTATTTTTGTATACCAGAGTTATGTTATGCTGTTTTGTATTGAATTATTCTAGGTAGATAGAATAGTTTCCATCCATTTCTGGGCATTTCCAAATGATCTGCAACACATGAAACATTTACTATGTTTTTTTTAACTGAACTGCCTTTAAGGGTTGCATGGACTTGGATATTTTCAAATAGCGTCTTGGTTAATCAATAGAGTTCTCAAAATGGAAGTTAGAATTTTTAATTTGATGGGCTTGAAGTTATTTTTAATGTACATTTTATGCAAAATGTTGTAAAAACAGGAAGAATTTAAACCAATAGAATTCATCTTACATATGAAGTTGCTAATGATGCTTGATGGAGAGTTAATCTGAGTTATGCCTGGGATGTTCCACAATCAGAAGTAAAGCATCAATGAACTAGTTTTCAAATTTGTTTGCAAATTTTCATTTACATTTTGCGATACAAGATAATCAACTGCAGCCTAATAGGCTGTAGTTGATTATCTTGTATCGCAAAATGCTACACATAATTGAACATTGTGTAGCTTTTTGCAAGTTTTGCAGAGCAAAAAGCGACGCGACACCGCTTATTTTGAGCCCTGACTATATCGTATCCTAAACAAAACGTGGAGAAATTAGATGCAGTAGTCTTGGTTGCACACCTCAGAATTTCCACTACCATGGGAAAACGTACCACTATGACTTCGCTTCATCCTACTGAACGAGACAGAGCACACGTATACGAAACCCCATAACTATATCAGTGCACACAAACACTGAAAAACAATGCATTTGAAACATCTGACCACAAACGAAAGTTTTGATCACAATAAGACGGACAGACGAGCGGTCAATCTAACGCTAGTATTTATTTGAGCAGTACACCCTCCAGTCACAGTTAAAAAAATAAATGAGTTACCGGAAAAGAAGTTATTATAACCCTCTCTCTCTTTGCATTGATTTTTAATAAGCAAATGTTCAGTGAGGGGTTCAGAATATTGGATTGGCCACCACATTTCAACCATGGGTAGCATTGATTCGTGGGCGAGCATAACCCCTCTCGTCGTCGAACCTAACTGATGATGATCTATCCAACAGAAGACCACCCCGGGGTTATTGCTGTATGCATAGGGTACGCTATCAATTTTATTCGCAATTACACCTGGTAGTGGGTGTCCATGCGTTCTCGCGGATAATACCATGTCCCTTTTGTCTCTGTGCATTTTTAAAAAACAGTAGTTACCAAAAAGAGGGAGGGAGGTAGGGGTGGCGCCCATACTCATTGTATCAGCCAATGTATGTCGGTGACTATTGGGAAGAGCAGTTCACAAATTACTTTGCTTGGTAAATTTAACCTGAATAGGAATCAATGTTTTCATCATAACAATATGTATATAACACTAAGATACAATTGGCTTTTAGGTCTGTCTCTACCAGTGTACCTTGGTACATGTTGGCAGTTGTTGTCAACGCTGTAGACAAAAAGAAATTAGAGCTTGTCTGTGAAACCACACCTTGAAGTTGAGATAGCGCCGGATGCGGCAGTACCCGCCTTATCACCGTGTACAAGCTAAAATCGGTTGGGTTAATAATCAACTCAAATCAACTGGGTGGAGTGAATATGAACCCAAATGGGTTCATATTCACTCCACCCAGTTGATTTGGGTTGATTTTTAACCCAACGGATTTTAGAGTGAATGGTTATTACTTCTCTTTGTTGTGAGCATGCCATCGTAATTTAGATGAAAAAAATGCTTAATTGATCTTCAACTCCCATCATTATACTTAAATATTAAAATGTGCGAAAACAATTAAATTTGCTTTCTTGTTATCCATTATTCATTGACATAGCATGTAATCAGGTTTTACGTGAGCACGGATAAAATTATGCCAAAAATTGCTTCAACACGCAATAGATATGATAAAAAAATAGATCTGACCATTTCCTTAATATTACAACGACGATCCAAGAATTGCAGTGAATTTTCCAACATTCACTCCAATTTATGTAGTGAAAAGGTTATTGTGTGCAAATGATATTGGAACGATTGATTTGTTTCCACACTATAATGGCATTTCCGCGACTATTTTACTTCACAGCTACCTCACTTTCTATTAAATTAATTTTAACCAATCACACCTTTCTTGCAAAATTCCGAGTTGAGCAACTCGATGCTACGTCGTATTAAAAGCAAGCACTGCATTGCCAATAATAAGTTCTAACAGGAGCAAATCCATGATATCTTGTTCTGCTTTCATATATACGATTATAACTTCCTGTATGGTCACTCTCCGCTTAATGGATCTCAAAACGCAATGTTGACCAGGCTGAAGGCCGACATTGATATTACATTGCTGTCTGAGCTCAGCACTTTATCTGCTGCAACAGACAAAGCGGCCAGAGCTATTCACAAAACTCGCCATTACAATTTTATTTGTTTCAATTTCTGCCCACAAAACATATTATTTCACCCAGCTGAACTAGTTCGATAAGGTATCTCCAATCAGGGATAATATGCTAAGATTTTGAGACATGTAAGAAAATCTTAACTGTCAATCATTTATTTTAACTTGTCTATTTGTGAATGGAGAATCGACAATCGTTTTCCTGTCCATGAATAATTATAATTGATGGATCGACCATGCTATGGGTTGGCACTTGGTCATGTGATGGAACTGTTGCTGACTATCTCTACAACTGCTTCGAGTACGACTCATCTGGGTTTGATTACATTTGTACAGGTGATCCTGGATGTTTCTCACCCCTTGCACTTTAGTTGCATACAAATGCGTTTTTGAGAATCTTACCGTCAGGTATTACAGTACAGTTACCTTGGATTGGTCGAAATCCACGCGTGGGCAGCGATGTCCACTCATGCATTTACCAGGTAATAAAAATCATCATCAACAAAATTTTAATTAATGAAGCACCGGGTTGAACATCACTGTCCACACGTGGATTACTAACAATCCACGGAGGCTGTACTGTGCAACACCGTCGATGTCAGGATACGCCAGTGCTCGATACATGTACAGTGTCTGTATTGCCATCAAAACCCACAATCTTAATTACCGACATGCATTTCAACCGTGTTACTCAATTATATGACACATTTACTTATTTTCCAATACCAAGAGCAGGGCACATATGTGAATAAAATACATACTCATACACAACATTCACCTCCCTACAGGGTGGGGCTTTTAGCTTGGGTCTTTTCAGAGTGAGAGGAATTCGTTTATTTGACACACTCTAAAGATACTGCCGTTCAGACCTCCATGCGGGCCTTCCGGCCATTTGTCTCTCAATGGCTCCAGAGGTGGGGGGGGGGGGGGGGGGGGGGGGGTTGTCCTGCGAACGATAACGAGTCCCGACATAGACTAACCAAGTCCTCTCCTCTCTTGCTTGTACCGCAACTGACCTCGATGCTTTTCCTGGCCCATGCGTCATGTACCTTTTGAATGGATTAGGGTATTTAGTGAATCAATTTAACACGACATTTTCATATCATGCATTATTATTTTTTATTACTTTCCAAAGTGTGATTTACTGGGATTTCCGGGTTTGATTATAAACGATAACTTTACAAGTGAATTATGCAATCAACAGTTGGGTCATGTATCCGTGCGCGCAAACGAAGACGCTTTGCGTTGGGTGTAATGGGGACTTCATTGTTTTTTTGTTTTTTTAACCCTTTACCTAACATGAAAAGCAGACGACAGTTGCAAACACAATTCTTGAATAACTATTATTTTCATTTTTTGTCTCAAAAACATAGGTTATGACCCGTCATTGGAACGGGCTCGTTCCAATGAGAGGTCATAACCTATGTTTTAGAGACAATAAATGAAAAAATAATGAAAATTAATTGGCGATTTTTGAGAACGTTACGTTAGGTAAAGGGTTAAATAATATAAATACCGTTAATAATGAAAAGTAATAAACAGAGTAATCGCTTGACTGGACTGGTTACGTGAAATAATTCATTCGAGGCGAGGGACTATATTGTAAAACACTCGTGCGCATTCGCGCACTCGTGTTTGTACATCGTCCCTCACCTCTCATGAATTATTTCAGGTAAACAGTCCAGTCAAGCGATTACTCTCTATGGAAATATCGAAACAAGTTCGCGGAAGTTTTTTCTGTGTTTTGTACGTCATGAGCATTTATCCGTATTTCCCTTTCCCGTGGAAAGAATATCATACAATTGTCACTGAAGTGTGTTATTTCAGAGCCACCAGTCACCGCTTTTTGCTATCATCGGCATCACCTACTTAACTCTTTAACTGTTCTGGGTCGGATGTTCTCACTTTGTCAGTTGGTAAAGTACAGTCGCCGTGGGCTGCTAATTAATGAAGCACGGGATTGTACCCGGTGCTTTATTAATTAAATTTTTAATGATTATTCCTATAATTGGTGTTTGGAATCCAATATTATTGCGTCCGTGGAAATATTGCTCTCCCATGGAAAGTGGCCACTCCACGGCGGCTGTACTGTTTGCATCCCTTAAAAGGTGTTGATAACTTAGACAATAGGGATTTGAAGTACAATCTGTACTACATTTAAAACTAGAAGTCCTGTCATGAACGGTGCGCTTATCTAGGCTTATTTGCGAGTGGGAATTGCGCGCAATTGCCATATCGAATGACATCCAACGCACGGCAGGTTCTCCTGGTTACTCATAGCAAACACAGGCAATGTTTGTACCAATGGACCTCCGGGTTACCCGGAGGTCCATTGGCTGAAACATTGCTTGTGCACAGGCCATATGCACAGAATTTGATAGCTTTACTATGGTCATAACGCATAGACTAACGCGCAGATCGACGCGCTATTTGGGCGCATTTCATGACAGGACTTCTAGTTTTAACTGTATATTTCTGGATATTTCGGTTGATTTATTTTAACACGATGTATTCACAAGGAGTAAGCTTTCCTGCACTGAATTCGTTTTTCACAAGAGCTAGGAGGTTTCGATATTTCAGATTCGATTTCGCTTCGAATCGTTTTCAGGAAATACCTCGGTTTCAGTTCGGTGTTTCCGTGTGTTAAGAACAGAATGTACAAAACACTTCAGGCTCCTTAACTTGGAAAAAAATCCGCAACAGTTTACGACACCGCTCACCACAAAAGCTCCGTCTGTATTGGGTTCAACCTAACTTCTCTTTGGGTTCTATGGGATCAGTTGCGGCGCCTATTCAGTAAGAAAAAAAATCCCATGAACCAGAGTAACAAATAACAAATAAATAAGGAGGTTCATCTAAACTGTTGCGTTCTCATTGTAACATATTCTCCCTTATTGACTGGTCCGCTGGAGTCCGGTGGAGTAGAGTCCGGTGGAGTCCGGTGGAGTAGAGTCCGGTGGAGTCCGGTGGACGAGTCAATAAGGGAGAAAATGCGACAGCAAGGACACGACGTATTTGCCCCAATCTGCTAAAAGACTGAATGACGATTGTCCATAGCGGTCGCTACTCCATTTTTTCTACAAGTAAGGTAGTTTGATCAATTTATGCACAAACACAGTAAAAACACCGATTTTTGTTTGCTTGTAAAACCGCGACCGAACCGGAAAACCGAAAAACCGCCCAGCCCTATTTTTCACCAAATGCTGATCTATATATTTTAAACGACAATTTGCGTAAAACGACAAAATTCTAGTCCGTTTCCGAGAAGTAATAGAATATAATTTCGTTATAATTTCATAAAAATATTCATCTTCCAAAGTTTGTGTATTGTTTTAACCCTTTACCCAACGTAACGGCCAAAACCGGCCAGCGTTATTCTCAAAAATCGACAATTAATTTTCATTATTTTTTTCATTTTTTGTCTTAAAAACATAGGTTATGACCCCTCTTTGGAACGAGCTCGTCGAGCTCGTTCCAAAGAGGGGTCATAACCTATGTTTTTGAGACAAAAAATGTTGAAAAAAAATAGTTATTCAAGATTTTTTTTTTCAAGTGTCGTCTGCTTTTCATGTTAGGTAAAGGGTTAAGCTTAAATATTTTAGAGGATTTGTGAGCATGTTATAAAACTTAAATTAACGCCTTTCCTAAGGTCCAATGTTGCGGGTATGTGGGATAACCTCTGTATCGGAAACTTCTTGGCCTCGCCCTTCTCGAATACCGGTACGACGAAGGCATTGCTGACTACTTTCTTAACTGGAAGAGACTTACAGGAAAGATAGCTCCTCTTAATGTTCAAGTGATCAGTAAATTTAAGGGTATGGAATTTTCATATAAAAATTGAAATTTAGAAATGTTAGCGAACTTGTATCATCAATGTGCTCATCAGTTCACAAACTTCAGGCATTTTCCTGTAGAGTAGTACAAACATACAACAGGTGACTTTTTTACATTTTTTTTCCCAATCAGTTTAAACGTTTGAACGTTTGACTGTTATTCTCTGTTTGAACTCATCTGCTTGATAAGAAAACGGCGCTTTCACCATCTTTTGATGTTCTGTAACTTTTTTCATTCATTATATCAACAGTGTTCGCATCGTGACATATAATACAGACACTATTCTTTCCATTAACCCTTTACCCAACGTAACGGCCAAAACCGGCCAGCGCTATTCTCAAAAATCGAAAATTAATTTTCATTATTTTTTTCATTTTTTGTCTCAAAAACATAGGTTATGACCCCTCTTGGAACGAGCTCGTCGAGCTCGTTCCAACGAGGGGTCATAACCTATGTTTTTGAGACAAAAAATGAAAAAAATTAGTTATTCAAGAATTTTTTTTGCAAGTGTCGTCTGCTTTTCATGTTAGGTAAAGGGTTAATATAATAGTCTAGAAGGTAAAATTTGCTAACTTTTTTCTCGGGAAGAATAAAAACTTGCAAATTACTGTAAAAAACACATTCGCTTAACACAGTACCAAAGTGGAAAATTACTTAGTTGCTTCTAATTAGACTGCGATAAAAAGCAAAGTTTCATTTCGCAGTTTGTAATAAACGAAAACAACTCCGTGAATTGTCTGTTGTTTTCGTTTATGAAAAGTTACAAAATGGAAACCTCGCTTTATTTTCTACTGATGTCATTGATGTTTTCTCAACAATTACATGCTTCGTAACTTGACCTTCCTCGCCTAATAATTTCAAGGGAGATTTATCGAAAGTCGATTTTCATGACGGGATAAGTCAGGGATGGGGCAGTCATTTTATGCTCCCACCCAATGGGATGACACGCTGTGACAGCATCAATCCAATAATTAATGCTGTCAGAACATGTTGGACACCTCGAGAACTTTTCCTTACGCGGATCCATTCCTGGACCTCTGGCACGAGAGATCAGCGCACTTATCCACTCTGGTATGAATGTGTGTGTATCCCATGAATACCTATTCTACTATAATATATATTATATAAAAAACCTATGACATAAGTTTTAGCTTCACACACCAACCGTGATGAACACGCCAAAAATGGGATTTCAATAGAGACAATTTACACCTGCAGTGGAACTACATCCAAGTTGACCTTTGGTGACCTCGCCTTGAATGCAAACTTGTCTAAATTTATCACTCGTCGCCTCGTGAAGAGTGAAATGAAACCGGCAATTACCTATTGCGTTTTTAAATACGTTTACCTCATAAGATACCAAAATTAACAAACATGTGTTGTCTTATGTTAATAAAGCATCCATAACTCGAAATAGCATGTTATTATGTTATTAAAATGAAACAGACCCCGTAATTTGCGCATTTTGTTTTCTATTTCGTTTCAGCGATAAAATTGCCAGCGGAAGTACCGCCCATCGATGCTCATGTAACCAAAAACAGATTCGCACGTGGGAATATTGATTTATTTAACATTTAAACTCTTATTTATCTGACGATCAAGGTATAAATAAAATATACCCAAAGTAGCTTGGTGTACCAAATGTTCACCACTCGTGGTGAAGTGGTGTTAACCGCGCGCCAAAGGCTCGCGGTTAACACCACTTCACCACGAGTGGTGAACATTTGGTACACCAAAATACTTTGGGTATATTCTATATGTATCCCCTTCAGAAATACAACGATACTCGTGTCTTAAAGAATTTGAATTGGAATAAAATCACGATCACACCGTGAAAGTTGTCATCCTGCAAAGTCTACGCCATACGGCCAAAGAGGCGTTAATGTAAGTTTGTAGAAGTTGCTCGCTAATATTAAAAAAAAAAAAATGCTTAAAAATGTCAGAACCAACGTTGATTGTTGTACTTCAATTTTCCAAGCGCCAAACATTGATGAGATCTAAATGTCAATGTTGGATTTATTAACTGTATTGTGCCGTGTATCGATTTCAAAATTAATGTGAGCCAGACAACATAAAACAGTAAATCAGCATTTTAGGTCTAAACTGTCAAAGCAAACCAGCTTATACTAAACACATTCTTGATGTCATGATTCTGCGACATGAAGATCTCAGACGCATTATCAAAATCACTCAGTCACAGCAAATGTGAATTACTCTTGTTTGATAACACATAAACCCTTCACTGACCCAGTCCCTAAATTGTGTACAGTATGGTCGCCATGGACTGGCCACTTTCCACGGGTGGGCGATATTTCCACGGACGCCGTAATATTACATCCCAAACACTCACTAATTATAGGAATAAACATCAAAAATTCAGTTAATGAAGCACCGGGTACAACCCGGTGCTTCATTAATTACAATTTTTCTCATGAATAGAATTGTTAACCACTGAATGGCTGCTTCAGAAAAACATCTGAGCCAACTACACAAAATGAGGGCAGGATTAATTTTATTTTTTTCCAATATTGGCGTAAATATTTATGTCCGCTGCTTGGAACAAGCTCACTGAGTTCGTTACAATTAGAGGTCATAAACCTTGATTTTCCGAAAGTCAGTAAAATAAATTGTGGGGGCGCAGGCTTCAACGTAAACTATTTTGACAATGAATCAATATTCATTATCACAGTTTGTTACTGATCGGGCCGTGGCTGGGGTGGGGGAGGGGGGGATCTCCAAAAAGGTTTTCATTTCAGGACATTTTCGTAAGGATTGAAATCTAAGATTATTATTATCCCTGGTGGGTGAGGGTGTGAGATGGGGAAATCTTACCCGAGGGCAAGGTATTTGGCCAGTACATGAGGCTTGCCCAGTGTCTGGATCAAATATCTTGTTCCGAGGGTGGGATTTCCCTTCTCACACCCATCACCATCAGGGATAAATTCCCCCCCCCCCCCCCCCCCCCCCCCACCAAAACACTCAGACGTCATCAAAAGTAATCCAGGGGCATGTGCAGCTATATCGAACAATTTTGTTGTCCATTTCTGAAAAAACCCTGATTTGCTTATCGGAAAGAGCGCACAAAAGTTCTGTATATACCAGAGTTATATACCACGAAATTAAATCCCAACACCGGTAAGACAGGGGTTAAAGATTTGTAGCGAAATGAATATTGAACTCTCGCAACTCATAATGGCGTTCAATAAAAAGTCCATATATAAGAGTCAAGTATCCTTTGTTTTTGCGGTCTGTGTTTTTATTTCTATTTTCTTCGACAAACGTTCGTCTGCTAATATTTCCGAAACGTGATGCCATGTTGTTTGTTTACAGAATAACGTGCGATGATTAAATAGTCCGTGCGCTCATTAAATATGCTAATAAGCCGGTCACGTGGATCATGTGAGATATATATCTATCTCACATGGCCTTCTCACATGAGGCACGCATATCTTGCATAGAAAGTGGGGGAGTTATCAATTCTCTCTTACTGGTAAACCTGTACTTTTGAATAAGACTAGATTTGATACTTGGACTTATGTCACACTCAATCGATCATACAGATGGAGGTCTGTGTTACTCGATTCTGGCTGTTGGGGATGGGGTGGGGTGGGGAGGGGGGGGCAGCATGTCTCATTTAGAGTACCGATGCCTTATGTGTTAATTCTATAAGAAGTTACGTCAAGACTACTACATATATATTTTATTTGTTCACTAATAACATTTCCAAGAAGTCTCGAGTTTTTTAACAATAATCCCAGCTGACTAATCTGTGTTCTCACTATGGATTTTTAACGTACGATTTTTCCTGTAAACGACAAAGTTGGTGTGCATGGACAAATATCTATAGAAAGAACACTCTTGATGGATGACTTTCTTTCGATTTTTGACTGATACGATTTTTGCCGAAACAATCAAACACGTTTGATTTCAGCTTCGTTTATCGAAAGACTCCTTTTTGATTTGTCGCCAGAGAAAAATCGAACGACAAAAGTCTCTAGTGAGAACAGCCTTCAGAGTTTTGACGTTCGACAAAAATCGATCGGCAAAAGACGTGGGAAAAACGACGTACGATAAAAATCTATAGTGAGAACAAAGCTTAATATTCTAACTACATCATCAAGGCATGCCTTCGACGAAGGCATGCCTTGATGATGAAGTGAGAATAATAATCAGTGGAGACTTGAGCCACCAAATTAGATTAACATCCCCACCACCACACCCTCAATCGATCATCTTCGCACCGCTACTGGCTACTGACCTTTATGAAATTGACAGTGGACCCGAAGAGTCCCAAACACTATGAATAAAAAACAGTTACCTTCTTGTAACTGATGGATATGGCCTTATAAGTTTTACATGCTACACAACTACACTATCGGAAACGATTCAATGGCCACAAAAATGTAGTAATCTCGTATCATATTTTGCGTATCACATAGACAAGGAAGTGGATAATAAGCCCCCTTATGTTCTTTCGATAATAGCTCCCTATGTCGCGATGGCAAACCGCCATTTTGTTTCTTTAAAATACGACAAAATATATATCGGGAGACAGCAGAGGCACTCTGAAGATAAAACGACCAAGCATGTACCATCAAAACGTCAATCAAGAAAGTGCACGGAATGTTGAAATAAAATCACTCTTAAAACAAATCAGATTTACCTTACCAATGTGAATAAGTTGATTTGGGGATGAAGGAAATATGACAGTTGGAGACAATGAGACATAATGTGCAATGGGCGGCAGAAAGGAAGAGTAATAATATAATTCCCTAGCCCCATGGTCAGCAATGATTTATTCCTACAGCCCCACGGGCTTTTGGGATAAATCCTTTCTGACTTTTTCAACACATTTACAAGAAGGATTTCCAGATTTCAATGCGCCGTGTGACAGATCGTGAGAGAAGGGCTGGATCTGATGCTCGAACCGTCAACTTCAATCTAGTACATAAAGCGACCGATTTTCTACGAGACTTAGATAACAAAGCAGGTTGGTTGGAAAATGGCACTTATACTGCGACCGCTACAGTATTCTCACGTTCTTTGGCGATTCAAAAGAGGTGAATCGCAATACAGATTAAACCTCAGTGCAATCGAAACATCCACCGTGCTTCACCACTGCACACACATTGCAATTTGCTGCTGAGGGCTGGCCAACGCGACAGATCGAGAGAGGAGTTCGAGAGCCGAGGCTCAAACTTTCGACCTCTTGCGCACAAAGCGGCCGATTTACACCGAGATTAAGAGATCCGGTCCAACCAGGCTGGTAAATGACCCTTCTAACTCAACCGCTGCACTACTCTCACGTTATGTTATTTTGCAATTCAACACCAGTAGATCGCACCCTGGATTCCACCGTAGGGTAGTTGAAACATCCACAGTGCTTCACCACTGCACACACAATGCCACCAACTGTTGAATGCTGGTCAACGGCACCAACGTGACAGATCGAGAGAGAAGTTCGGGAGGTGTCATCTTCTAACACACAAAATGGCCGATTTACCACGAGACTAAGAGATACAGGCCAACCATACAGGTTAGTGACCGGCCCTTATACCGCAAGCGCTACAATTATTTAAAATGTAAGTGATGTCGACCACAAGAAGTAGACTGACAAGGTTAATAGTAATTTTTATTGGTTTATTTGAGAACCTATTGGGGCGTCTGTCTACAATGTACAGTCTGACAACCAAAACATCACTTTTGGCAGGTCATTTAATTATTAAGCGTTTTTTTTAAAACCTGAGTAACATGTAATCTCGGTCTGAATAATAAGTGCTGTAGATCCGCCAGAAACTAGAAAATCAATGTGGTCAATTTCCTATTGAGCAGTTTTAATTAAGGATAAAAAAGTATTGCGTAGTCTTTTATTAGGTTTACCTATGTTGTGAATAAAGGATCGAATCAACTTCAACCTTGGCATATGCCAGTTAAATTTAATTTCACCTTATTTCGTTAACGTGCGTGGTTTTCTGAATGAAGGTAACATAGGTTAAAACTGATGATGCAAAATCGACATGTGTGCGAAAGTAATCTTGCGGTAATTACATGACGACAAAAATTGCGTTAAAATTACATTATCATCGATTGGGGAACAAGAAGAAACGAAAAAAAAAACCCGGATTGGATTTTTCTACTTCTTTTATACTCATAGTAAACAGGCATATAGCATATTTAACATTCAAAGGAAAATCCGGCCCACATATTACATATTTATTGTCTCTTTTGTCGTATTAAAATGACATTCACTTGCGCGACGTACAGTACAGCCGCCGTGGGCTGGTTGTAACCCACGCGTGGGCAGTCATATCCACGCATGTGATTACCAATAACAAAAACCATCATCAGCAAAATTTTAATTAATGAAGCACCGGGTTGTTCGTTATAAGTTATAACATATAGTTTGAAATAAAGGTTTCCCCCAAAAGAAACACAGAGACTCGGAACGAGAATAAAACTACATTTCCGTTGACATCAAACAATTCAAATGTGTGCGTTTATAGTAATTGTTCAATATTTCTTATCATTTAACCCTTTACCTAACATGAAAAGCAGACGACACTTCCAAACAAAATTCTTGAATAACTAATTTTTTGTCTCAAAAACATAGGTTATGATCCCTCATTGGAACGAGCTCGACGAGCTGGTTCCAAAGAGGGGTCATAACCTATGGTTTTGAGACAAAAAATGAAAATATAATGAAAATTAATTGGCGATTTTTGAGAATAGCGCTTGACGGTTTTGACCGTTACGTTGGGTAAAGGGTTAAAACTTCAGAGAATTTCATTCAGATGCAGCGTTCAATATATCTTACCACTTCAAACGTCAGAGAATTTCATTCAGATGCAACGTGCAAGCAGTTTGTATACGACATACGGTCAGATGAGATCCGTAGGCAGCTGACAACGTTATCTCCCCTTTGTTTAATCGTCTATTGAAAAAGCAGCAGTCGATAACCGATTCACGTTAAACAAGTACGAATTCTTTCATTTATAAATTAACATATATTAGTTTAACATTTGTTGTTGTTTGTTTGTTTATTGGGGACGGCCGACACGTTCAGCAGTCAGGGTTGTATATATCTTACGTGTGGTGGAAGATAAGAACCTCCAAACAACGGCAAGTAACCGTTGGACTCCCCAACTTACTAATCCAAAACGGGTAGGGTAAGCATCGGTTGAAAGCATGGGTCCCCACGCATCCATAGAATAGTACAGCTGTTAGTGACGTGATAAAGCACAGAAAAAATTCCCCAACCCTGCTGTAGGCTACTGTAACATCCTACTTCAATAAACCGAACAACACAACAGTACAGTGGGCCCCTGTTTAAAAAGGCGATAGACAATGCAACTTTAAATCCATGTTCTCCCATCATTCACTTCTGTCAATCCCCTTTGTTCCGTACAAAATGGGATCTCGCCTTTAGAAACCCATTATTTTATCTTCCAAACTAAACTGGAATGACTCAAGCAAGACATGTATCTGGTCCGTGTTCTTATTCAGACAAAAACCCCGAGGAAAAGACAACGAGTTGATGTCATGAAATCTGACGTGATGGAATGGAAGGAAGACAGCCTCTCCGGTTTTGGCATTTCCATGCAGTGTACACTTTGTTTGTTATTTGTTTTGCAAGAGAGAGAGAGAGAGAGAGAGAGAGAGAGAGAGAGAGAGAGAGAGAGAGAGAGAGAGAGAGAGAGAGAGAGGGGGGGGGGGGGAGGGAGAGAGCATTTTAGTTCCATGAACACAGTTTTCAAGGTTTTCTTTAACCCTTTGAATTCCGGTCAAGGAACATGATACATCATAATTGCATTAAGTAGGATAGGGGCTTAGTGAACATGTGGTGGAGACCCATCAATATTTTCAACGTGCAGCCAAAAGGCTGCACCTTGAAAATATTAATTGCTCTACCCCCAAATAGTGAATATGGACTCTTACAATCACTGACACAGAAGATACCAACAGTGTGTAAAGAGTTAATGAAGAATATCGGGCGTGTACCTCTCTAAGGCAAAGTTTTCCTTAATCACTTTCTGTAGAACCCATCATGCGAAAAATTAGATTCAAGAGAATCGTATATAATGTAAGCCTACAACTTGGTTAGTGTTGTTTTAAACGGCTCCTTTCAGTCACGCAGGGTCGTCCCAAAAGAAGGATTTAATCCCGAGATGGGGAATTTTCCGGTTCTCGTTTTTGAAAGTCGGTCACAATACTGGGAATTTTCCAGTTTTTGTTTCTGAATATGAGTCCCGATACCCGGGAAATTCGTAGGACAGAACCAAAGAATCAAATGTTGCGTTCCGCAACCTTTTATTTCCGATTCTGTTCTATGAATTGCTCAGGCATTAGGGCTGATTTTCAGAACTAACCGGGAAATTCCCGTTTACGAGATTAAAATAGTTGATTTTCGCCGTAATCTCATAAACTATAACATACTACTCAAAGTTTGCTAAGCACCAAGTACATCCAACTATCTGTTTTACATTCTAGTTGAAATATTGTTATGAAAAGTGAATATACTTTTTATTTAATTATATGTTTAATTATTTAAGTACAGAAATTAAGATTTTATTTGTGTTTGACATTATTTTTTAGCTTTTGAATACGATAACCATGGAAAATGGATATTTTTTGTAAAAGAGGAAATTTTTCAATATGCCAAAAAGTTGACGGAGCGAACTGGTATGTCTTCAATATCGAGTATGAGACCCATTACGCTTAATTACAGCTTGACAACGCCTTCTCATGCTCCCAATCAGGTTCCTGGTGGTCCTTTGTGGGATGTTGTTCCATTGTTGGACCAGCATGGCACCAAGCTCCTGGACACTTCTTGGCTGGACTGGACGGGCTGAAATTGCAAGCTGCAGCTCATTCCAGACATGTTCAATTGGATTGAGGTCAGGGGATCTTGCTGGCCAGTCCATACGCTCAATCCTCTCCCTCTGTCGGTACTCCCCGACAGCATGGGCAACATGAGGACGGGCATTATCGTACATCAGAATGAATCTATCACCCACTGCACCTGCATACAATCTGACATGGACATCCAGGATCTCATCAATATACCGTTGTGCAGCCAATGTACGACGTCCAAGGACACGAAGATCTGTACGTCCATCCCAGCTGATGCCGCCCCAGACCATGTTTGACCCTCCACCATAGCGGTCATGCTCAGCAATGTTGGCTGCATGGAATCGCTCTCCTGGTCTTCTCCATACCCTAGGACGCTTATCTGCGTGGTCTGGGCAGTACCTTGACTCATCTGTAAAAAGGACAGGTCGCCAATCTTCTCTGGTCCATCCAACGTGGTCCGCGGACCATTCATATCGTGCCTGGCAGTGGTTCTGAGACAGCGGAATGCGAATACATGGTCTTCTCGATCGGAGACCACCTTCGTGCTACCTTGCCCGGATAGTCTGCGTCGAAACATTTACCCCAGATGCATTCTGAAGGTCACTGCGAAGCTGGGTTGCTATTGCAAAGCGGTTCCTACGTTCCTGAATGATCCAAAACCGGTCTTTAGCTGCAGATGTTGCCCTGTCTCTGCCACCATCATGTCGTCTTACTGGTGTGCCATACAGCTGAAATCTTGCCCAGTCTCTGGTGATCACCATGTGGTGTATAGAAAGGGCTTCACCAACCTGACGATGGGTAGCCCCGTGCACCACCATCCCTACAGCCCGCCACATTTCTGCTTCAGACAAATGTCTTCTTACATTTGCATTTGCCATATTCAATCATTAAATCACAAGGGTTTGTGTTGAAATGAAGATTGTATACCCTACACATGTCATGTACATGTAGACAGTACATGGAAACATCATGAAAATCAGGGGGTACATGCTTTCCATGACTGTCACGAAAAGTCTGCCTGTCAAGAGAGCTAATGTAAACACTTGGGGCCATCTCAATACATTCCTCAATCATATCCACCGAAAATATCGCAAATATGTCACAAGCAAATTTCACAATGATGTGTCAAATGTTTGGTGCTTAGCAAACTTTGAGTAGTATACGTAATCATAGATAACATGGCCTCTGAATTTCCCGGATATCGTGATTGACTTTCAGAACCGGGAGGCGCTGAGTCGTACAATTCCCGTTCCCGAGATTTAACCTTACTTCAAAACTCAATTTTCCGATTTATTTAAAATTGAAAAAAACATTCTCAGGTAATTTAAATATCTATTGACAGCCAGGGGCCTACCCACTCCCCGGTCACACCAAACTAAGGCGTCTATAGTGCATGGAGAGTGGATTGTTACTAATCACTCGTGGGTGGTGTCTCCACTCAGACAAAAATTCCTTGTCTGGGAACAAGCGTAAGAACGACGAGCAAAAAGGTCCCTTGGCTAAAACTGTGCTTGTCCTTTTCATGCATTACTCCAGAAAAATCGACTGTTATCGTCTGGGTGGAGACACCACCCAAGAGTGATTTATTAACAATTCACTCTCTTCACGTACTGTATACAGGGACGTGGCTAGAGGTTTCCGATTGGGGGGGTATAGGGTAGTGAATTTCCAACTAGGGGAGGAACCGGGAGGGGAAAACTCCCTCCTCCAGGTCTCTCCACCTAGTTGGAAATTCACTACCGAGAAACATTTTGAAAATGAAGCCCTGAAAGGGGGCATAAAAATTGATTCTAGTAACTGAAATGCCAACACATTTATGATACAATTATCAGGTTATTATTTGTTATTATTCTGGAAATTGAATATGTGCTAAACAAATGCTCAAGCTGAAAACTTTGAGCAATTCACACTGTCCTAATATTAAATCAGATCTTATGCAGGAATGATCAATTTTCGATGTTTCATCATTTTGTAACTGTGAATGATGGAATTAACTCAGGATAACGATTTTACATGATGTGATTTTCTTGAAATGCATTTCGAGGATTTTTTTTTATTACGATAAGCAAGAGTACTATAGAAATCTCGTACCGATTGAAATCATGCATACTTTTGAAGTTCGATATTGCGTTCACTGTAGTTGTAAGTAATAACAGTTATAATTTTTGCCGATTTGAAGCCGAGTTGGAATTTTGGGAAGTAAAGGGGACATCAGCATCACCAAAGAAGCTCTAAAATCCGGATAGATGGAATTTCCAACTACTCATGACTTGCTCTCCGAATTTCCAACTACAGGAAATTTTGGCCAGGATTGAGGGGGCAACACCACCCCCCCCCCCCCCAGACACACACACCCTCCTGTCGCCACGTCCCTGACTGTATAACAACTTTCGTTGCCGGTGGTGCGCAACAATAGACTAATAGACTAATGAGAGTAAATTATCACGCGCCCTACCTTTAATAGTGTTAACATTAAGCCTACAAGTATTTCTCGTAATAACATCGTCTCTTCCAGACAACGAAATATAGGAGGCATGTTAAATTAGACTAGCTTTTGGCAACCAATACTTCTCTGACAAGTACTTTCGATAATAAAAGTAAACATAGAGTGTGATGATATTGCGTCTGATGAAATCCGTTCAATGGAATAAGAGTTTATTAAATACCTTAAATGTTCTTTAATTGGATACTTGACAACAGGGTTGTTTCACAAATGTCGACGGATAAACGAACTTGTTTGGTATTAATACTGCCATTCTAATTTAACATCGCTTGTACGTCACTATCCGACCATTATCCACAAAATATAATATTGACCAATCAACTCAGGTGGGTGCTTTTACAGACAAAACCCATCTGTAAAACCTCAAGTTATTTTCGCACTTTCAACTCAAAGAGTCCATCGGCGAACAGCCAAAACATATTCATGAATAAGTGAATTTTGACTGAGGCGTTTGCAATTTTCAAAAATAGACAGAAAAAAATAATAATAAAATTCCGGAAATATTAACGACATTTAACGAGTTTTACTCCCATAATTAATTCATACAGTGGAGCCCACTTAATTGGATATTTCTTAATTGTATATCCCTGTTAAATGAATATAATTTTCAAACACAAAACCATTTACCATACCTTCAGTACAAATTTGATCTGTTAATTGCATATGGGTTGTGGAGTAAACTCCTGTTAATTGTATATAAATTTTTGTAATATGTCGAAAAAATTACAGTGACACGCACCAAATTCCCCTTATTTATTACCCTTTTTGGCCTCACTACATCCAATACAGGCATTTATTCTATTATATCTTGACCAAATCCCTGTTAATTGTATACTCCTGTTAATTGAATAATTTTCACTGGCAAAATGGATATTCATTTAAGAGGATGCTACTGTATTAAGTGATATTGAGTGGGCTCTCCTCTCGAATACCTCCGATTAGTTCACAAACCTAATTTCAGGTGCATATTAAAACCCCAAAATCTACCGAGTTTAGCGAATACCAAACAAAGTTTAGCTTCAGTGTAAAGGGAGGTTTTCAAAAACGTTGTGAGGCGTACCGCGAAGGGTGTCGCTGGGGGCACACCGAATATTTTTTCCAGTCGGGATATTATCGACCTACTGAATTGGAGACTGAGATATCAACTCTCTTTTGCTAGTAATCATGTACTTTCATAAAGCATTAGATTTCATAGCTGGATATGTGTGACACACGGGAGCGTTACAACGTTACAACCTTTACCTATTCCCAGTTCCTTATTCTACATTCGTTATCAGCTGATTTTATCGGTTGACAGCGAATGTGGAATAAAGAAATGGGAATAGGAAAACGGTTGATAGGTCCGAGTCACACACAGTCGGCCATAGAACTGACGGTACGTAGTATCCGATTCGGGCAGTTGGATTGGTGAGGGATGAGGGTGGGGGTATTCAATTATTGAGTATCGGTACGGTACGTTTTAATTAAATAAGAGACTGCCTTACGTCTACGACATCTATATGTTATTTATTCACTTAATTTATGTTTTTTACTACAATTCCGACGGACTAATTATCCAAATAAATCATCAAGGCCTTCTATGAAGTAATGTCCTGATGATGTAATCAGAATATTAGTGAATTTGGACTTGAGCCATCACAGTCGAGACACCCCAACAATCGGTTATCTTCGCCACGCCCCTGTGTACACCCTTTTGTCCTTAAAAACAACACTTAACAAACACGTGCACCCGTTTAGACAATTTGGATGAAGTGTCTTCCCTAAAGACACAACGCAGATCACGCAGGTCATGGGCGATCGAATCTACGACATTTCTCTCCGAAGTCCAATTTTCGAACCAACGAGCCATCGCGAGCGCGTCGAGAGAAGTTAACTTTGTATACACACTAAAAACTAAAGTGTTAAAACTGACACTTTCAAGGTGTTAAACCCATTCTAACTCTTAGGGTTTGATTTTAACACTCAAAGTGCAATGCTTTAAGCACTTAGACATTACAATCGTCAGACATCTGAAACTTGAATGGATGGCACTTCCCATGTGTCTAGCATTGGTGGTTCTTCCAGAATCGTCCATAATTTGATTTGCGCTTGGTGGGTACATAATTAAAGGGACACAACGCAGATGACGCAGATCAACGTCATCTGCGTTGTTTCCTTTTAAGTGTCGCGACATTACACTTATCAAGTGGTATTATTGTAACACCTATCAAGTTCTGGGATATCTACACTTGAACAAAGTGCTAGTTCAGAACTTAGTAAGTGTTAAATACAGCACTTCAAGTGTAGTTTTTAACACTTTAGTTTTTAGCGTATGCTATAGCAGTTATGGAGATGATGGATTTTCATTATAATATCGTTTTCGTTGTTGTGTAACATTATAAATAGATATATCACCAGCCCTTGATGCATTTAAAAAAATACCGAACGAAAACGGATTTATTTTTCAGTTCTACATCAATATTGTTTGCAAAAACATCCCGCATTTGTATATTACATTATACGGCGACAATCACACTAATTCCTGGCCTAACATATGCTAATATCCTGTTTTTTGTTCATTAACAAATCGAGATTGTTCCTGGAGTGAGTAAATATAGATACACAGAACGACACGCGTGTGTGAATGGGTTAATCGATATGGCACGAGTGCCAGTGTGGAAGGATAAAACGAGAGGCCACAGTTTATTACACGCCTTCCCGTCTATAAACACAATTATTGGAAGGACACTCAGCCATTCATTTGACAACTATCAATAAAAAGAACACATTTCATCACCAACCACATTTGCGAGGGGAAGCTGTATTACTATTTCGTCTCCTGAGTTCCAATGTGTTCTATGTGCCTACTGGCACATAGAACACATTGGAACTCAAGGGACGAATTATAGCTATCGACAGCGATTCAAATTGCAATTGCGGTGCACGATTTGTAGAAAATCCCAGTGCAATTTCGCTTCCATTTAAAAATAGTCCGTCAATGATTTCCGTTCGGCACATTTGTGCGGAACGGATTTTTATTTTCTGCATGGTTTAGTTTTGCTGTCGATGGAGATTTCGTAGAACATGCGTGTAATAAATTATATTGTGAGGATGTTTTACTGTCCAGGAAATAATCAATTTATAGTCTTTTCGAGATAGGCAAGAAGTAGTTACCAATCGTGCTGGAAGTATTTCATGAATTTGAACAACCTGTCCCATGCGTTGAGTTACACCGAGCCGCGTTTTAGAAGTATCCAATTTTACAGGCACTTTAGGGGTCTTGGACAATTTGAAATGGCCTTTCATGCCCCTCCTTCCAATATATTCATTGATCTACCATGGAGAGATATCCATAACAGAAAGTATATAGACATATTAGGAATCAGGCAAAGTAATGATCCAAGTATGTTCTGAGTTAGTACCATATTTCGTTGTTATTAACGGTAGCGCTTGAGAAAGTGATGACATTTGGCATTTGCTCTTACAGGATGGTGTACCGCTGTTAGGATATAAGGATGTAATCATTTGCACATGGTAGTTAGGTAATGGATGCTTGACTCTTCCTTGGGGATAAGAGTCGCCCCAGTATAATTATGATTGAAATAGGCCTCGTGTGATGTGCTGTGTCGGTACCTTCACTCGTGGGCTGTTTTGACACTCAACAGATGCATGGCTGGCAAGTGAGTTGTTGTCAGACGGGTGGTTGTGATGTGTAACTCGTCATTAGGTACTTTTCTGGGAGGGGCAGTAGAAATCCGTTCATCCTAGCCAAGTGTAGACGATTTTGCAAACCAGGGCCAGAGACTGATTTATTTCTGCAGCAAATTTTATGATGAATTCAATGTTTGATTGACGTCCTTTGATCACGCGTTACGCTTTTTGGAAGGCCCCAGAGATGGCTTTTGAAAAGCCAATAATTTTTGGTTTCTGGCATTTTGAGTTGATGTAACAAATTTATTATTAAGAATAGAGAAAAAGAGTTACTTTAACTCTTTACCCAAAGAATCGCCCGCATCCGCCCGCGTAATATGCAAATTCAGCAGTTGAAAAAATATTATTTTTCAAAAAATTTCAACAAAACCATATCGAGAGGTCACATGATACGGTTTTGTTGAAAATTTTTGAAAAATTTGAAAAATGATATTTAAAATAATAAATTTTGATATCGTCTGCGTTGGGTTAAGGGTTAAGTGCATAATTCTCGTTATAAGAGTAACAATACATTATACTCTAGGCCTTTGCTGAATGATTTTTATTAATAAACAATTTCTCTGGGACTGACGATGAGTCATTTGTATAATTTTTTTCTGCTGGAACGAGGCAATGATAACGACAAAACTACAAAACGTCTCCAACTTTGTAAGGTGCCATATCTGTTCTACGTGGCTTCTCTGTTTTTCAAATGTTTCAGTTGTTTTTCGAGAAAGTTCTCTCTATTTAACCCTTTTACTGCCACGCCCACTTTAGCCATGTATGTAGGACCTCTATGTACGCCTGTACGAGGAAGTTTATTATAATGTATGACATACTTGAAACTTTATCATCTGATTAATTGTTGGAAAGGGCTCTCTAATCAGATGGTAGGTTTGATCTGCGAATATCAGAACGTTGAAATAATCATCATAAAATAGGTGACAATAGTCATCTTCGGCAGCGTAAGTGTTAAAGGGAAAATAAGTCGCAACTTAATAAGCAAAAAAATAAGTTAACCATTTGACAAAACCACAATGTTTGTTATGCACAAAACCCCTTATGTTTCTTCTATCATTCATATGAATTAATGAGAGCGCGGTGGCTCAGTAGGTAGAGGTGCAGTCTGCAAGCCGAGAGGTCCTCGGTTCGAATCCCACCTGCGGCAACCGCGTTGTGTCCTTGGGTAAGACACTTCATCTCCATTGCCCATGTGGGGGCACGATGACGTCGTGTACTAAGGCGTACTGCACGTCGGTGGTACGCATGTCTTCAACCAATCTAACCCTGCCTGTGCTGCAGTGCGGAGTTACGATGTTGGGGAGCTGGCAGCTGCTCGTCGTTGCTCGGTGGTTCTCTCCGGGTACTCCGGCTTCCTCCACCCGTAAAACTGTCACGGTCATGATTAGCCATTGTGCATAAATATGTGACCTTAAACATCAATAAATAAATAAATAAATACATATGAATTAATAAATTAACTTGTGCGAGAATTTATTGGCTTTTTCAAAAAAGGCAGGAATCATTTTTTTTATCGAGATATGTAGTTATCCGATCACTCACGGCAATTTTCGAAACAGCACAAAGTAATGTCATTTTCCATATTCATCGAAATTAGCTTTCGCAGAAGGACAAACTTGACGTGTGTGTACAGGGTGTTCTATTTATAGCATAGGCGTCCATGCAGTGTGATTTAGGAGTGCCGTTGTCGATACACGTGCAGTAGGTTTTATTGCAAGCATAACTGCGCTTTATTTAAAATAAAACAAAATTGTTGATATAATAATGCACACTTTTTGCTGTAATAATTCACATTTGTTGTCCGTGACAGTCAATCTTTCGGACAGCAGAGAAGGTAAAATTATCATAAATTATATCACGCTGTTGAGTTTACTTCCGATCACATTCGGGCAACTTCGTTCATCTCCTCGCAAAGTCGTGTCTTCTGAAAATTCATCTGCATTAAAAAAAAATAATTATAAATTTAGGTAATTTCACGTTGTTTCTGATGTCTTACATTTTGCATACATTGGTTTTTATTTGCTCGGTCACATTCAAGAAAAATCTCAGAGTCGACATTTTTTCATATTAGCAGCTTATTGTCTTTTAAACTCTTTACCTAACACGACTGGACAACGACTGTCAAAACAACTCGTGGAAAACTGAAAGAAATCATTTTTGGCCAGAACAAACATAGCTTATAACCCTCATTGGACGAGCCCTTCGAGCTCGTTCCAATGAGGGTCATCAACTTTGTTTTGAAAGCAAACACTCAAAAAATGAAACCCGCGTTTTGTGATCAACGCTGGCCAGATATAGCCGTTACATTACGTAATGTGGTAATTGCCGGTGTTTGGGATTGCATTACCCAATCACATGGCCTTAGTGAGTGGATGAAAAGCTAAGTTTTAAATCGCATCTTTCAGCTTGTGAAAACCTATATTTCCTTACAGACACTCATTAGATGGTTTTGTACGTACTCAAAAACAGTAAATACCCGCTATACACTGTAAATATAAGGAAATCGCGAAAACATTGATGTCATACTTTTCACCATGACCGACACAAGAAATTTCATCACTTTTTAAAGAAATCTATTTTGTCACTGTAGGTGCAACAGGGGAAAACACAGTGAAAATTGTATCAACGAAAATGAAATAAACTTGCCGGTAAGAAAGCGAGACGTAAAAAGTTGATATTGGTGATATTACGTTAATATTAGGGCCGAAACGGTTGGCTCATTTTCACAACCGACTAACCGAGAGCTGTAACCGGATAATATCCGGTTAACCGTAGCCATTATTTCACGAAGCTGGGATCAAAACTATAGGAAATGGAAAGCAGTATTCTCAGAAACTATTCCGTAGTGTGTACACAAACGAACGTTGTCGAGTACCGGTGACGTTTTTTTAATCGGTTAAGTAGGTAACCGGTTTCAAATCGGCTATTCGGTTAACCATTTCAGTTCTAGTTAATATCCATAAACGTTTCTGTGTAGCTTCCTATGAAAAGCTGAGGGAACTATTTTGTTTCGCGGACGATCAATTTTGCCACTGAAAGCGGCTCGATGACTGTCCGCAGATGGTTTATAAACTGAAATGTGTGTCACTTTCAAAGCAATTACTTTGCATTAATTTGGAATTAAAATGTAAAGAGTTCTTTATTAGAATAGGGGACGCATATAATGAAAATTTTACCCATGGTTACTATAATTATTTCATTAGTGGCTGGCAAGTAGGGCCCTGCGAATATTCGGTATTCGAAATGATATTCGATTCAACGGCAGTATTCGATTCGGCACTCGGTGCTGAATATCTATCGAATATCTCCGATTATCCTTGCAATATTTCTCTCTGTCCACATATCGGCGGATAGAAAGCACATATCGGCTAAAAACGGATTCCATGTCACCCAATTCCACATTCAGTGCCGGCGACGGATTTATCCGTCGCTCGTACTCCTTATTCCATGTGCCGGTGACATTTATATCCGTCGCCGGCACATGGAATAGGGAGTAGGGTATGGGGGCCAACATGGTTATGTTCCGGACTAAGACACGATGTTTCTTTCCTGGTAGTGCTACCGGTAATCATTCTAATAAATTCGATTCGACATTCGATTCGATTCGCGAATAGTGAGCACTATTCGATTCGGTATTCGATTCGAGCCCATTCGAAAATTCGCAGGGCCCTACTGGCAAGATAAATTTCTATTTCATCTGCAAGTCACCCGTGAAATAATTATGGTATCCACCCATATACCATAGGCATCCTCTATTTTTAATGTTTCCTTTTCGGAGAATGACAAATTTTGGCATTGAATTTGAAAAGTCATCGAATACATGTATTGAAGGTGTTTTAGTGAAGAAATAAATGAGATATTATATATTGGAATGGACTCGGGTACAACTTATTTTGACATGAAGTGTATTGTCATGAACTGAAATACTACCGCCCTGTCGCGGAACAATGAAAGAAAAGGCTAATTGAGTCTCTTCCTGTAATGTAAATTTTTGTACAATATCATTAGTATAAAATATATCGAATTTCGTATCATGAATGAACTTGATTGTGACACTAGGCCGGTCGAGAAAGTGTCTTGTAGGCGTAAGCAGCCAATTATCTCCCTGAGACTGCATTCTAATAACTCCAGCACATCAGTCCACGGAAATTAAGTTTCTGTTTTTTCTACTTGCCTAGAATATACCATCAAAGACAGCAAGTAAATGTCTATTATCTCCAGATTGATCACGTATTGAGTGCGCAGTCACATAGGCGAGTGGACGAAGCTGTCGCGCTATCATTTAATTGGTTTAGGATGTCACTTAACTCTTCCATGCTGACTTTTCACAACGGCCCGTATTAATTTAATGTATCGACACTGGCGCTGTATTAATTGTCAATAACAGGTTGGATTACTCCCTTACATTTCCCCGATTTGCCTCTCGTCTGCATTTCCCGATTGTCCTCTCGTCTTCTTTTGTAAACAAGTGAATGATGACAGGAACCTTTAACGAATCCATGAAATGGTTTGCCAACACTACTGATGATAAAATTTCAAAGAAAAAAGCTGGAATAATAAATACGATATGGGACGTTTAGTTCCCGGATATGGTGTCACGCGAGGCTCAGCAAGAACAATATTAGCCTCAGCTGAATCCTCATCTAATATTGTTCTCACTTACGTGACAGCGCATCCGCCAACAATGTGACATTTGTATCCGTTCGTAACTTATAACAGTGTAACATTTGTGGCAGACAGACAGAATGTTATCGTCGACTTGGACACCAATGTGTGAACACGTACTACTAACGCTCTGCTACGATATTACAGACGGATGCTGTAGGGCGGCATACTTCTCGTCCACTCACCTGATTTATCTAGCTTGAGGACGACAACTTTGTCCAATATCGTCCTTAAGTTAGATATCGTCTTCTTCGGCGAGAGGTACTACCTTTCGCGAGAGGACCTTCTCCCGTTCTAGCCCCCTCCGAAGGACGCCCAACTTACTTCAGCCTCGGATGATTACACTTTGCAGCAACCAAGACAAGATTTTTTTTGTAAAAGAAGAAGGGAGAGAGAGAGAGCAGAGAAGGAAGAACGGGCCATAACTTGTTCCCCACTTTCTGCACTCGCCACGCCATTCTGCAACTTAGATACCTCCATACTGGAAGGAGAGCCGTAGGATGATCGATAAGATGGAACCTGGTTCGTGGACTCCTCCAACCTCTACATCTGCTGTCCCCCAGACCAGAAGCCCTTTTGAAATTACATAGAAGGTCACCTAATGGAAAGCCTTGAAAGAAGATTTGCATCGGGTCAAGGAAACCTGGGGCACTCTTACTAATTCCAACTACAGATAGGACAGGGTTCCAACAAATGTGCTTTCTAACTGGAAACACGGCCACTGATAGAATTCTATATCATTGATTCCTCTGTTGTCTCCAGCCTCTGTTGTGGGGAAAATACTTATGTAGGGGTCTAGACAACCAAACATTGCCACGTCACAACTTTGTTTGATCAGATTGTCAGTCGGCTTGTCACACAAGGAATCTGACACCTCAGGGTAGATCTACCAAACTGCACGTGGTTTTAAAAATAAGTAGAGATGGTCTGTCGCCCGGTATACTCCCACCGTGGCATACCGCCTAGTGTGGGTGACTGAAAAGGGGCAGTCAAAGTAAAAAAAATCCAATATGGCCGTCAGTCATCATGTTGATAATTTTTGTGAAGTGTCATGAAAATGCGGCTAAAACTGTGGAAGTAGTTCGCTCCACAAGTTTACATAAAAACAAATCCAAGATGGCCGCCAGTCGGCCATCTTGAAACCGAGCGGGAAAAAAGTTATGTCATGCACTTCCCCTCATTATGTTGATCATTTTTGCGAAGTTTCATGAAAATGCGGCTAAAACTGTGGAAGTAGTTCACTCCACAAGTTTACATGCGCAAAGGACCGACGACGACGACGACGACGACAGACCGACCGACCAACCGACCGATCGACTGACAAGTTGACTCCTATATATCCCACCACCCCCTAATCTTCGTTTTGTGGGGTATACAAATTGTAGTGTTAAGTCAATATGAGACGCACAAACTTCGTATAAGCTCAAGAATTATGTTAAAAAACAATGCGTCTTTTAACAATATTAAAAAGATAGTCCCCAAATGAAAGAAATATTTTGAAGCGTTCAGAAATAGAATCTTATTGAACAATGATTTAAACTCAAATGATGCCCATAAATGTGTTTTTGTTTCATTTTTCGTATCCCGAGTCACTGTCAGCGGTTATAATTTTGCGCAAGAATACAACTGCGTAGACTTAGATGATCTACTTCCGGAATATCATTAAATGATCGTGCTTTTCCACTTTTAAAGTATGAGTTTAAGGATCGGAAAGGGGGGTCAGATTATGTCGTCCTTTGAGTCCAACAAAGCGTTATATGTAGTGTCAAAGTATCACAGATGGCGTCTTGTGGTACTAAAGAGGCGATGTGGAAATGATTGATATCTATTGGCATGCCGTAGTACTTTTGAACTATTTTATAGTTGAGAGTTATTTGTATTGACAAGAGTACATTCTATAAATATTGGGTTAAAAATTGACCCAAGTCAACTGGGTTGACTGAATATGAACCCAATTGGGTTCATATTCACTGAACCCAGTTGATTTGGGTTGATTATTAACCTAACTGATTTTAGAGTGTGGCCTCTAATGGAGAAAGGCTGTCATGTGGTCTATTATTGAAAAGGGCTCTCTAAGTCTTTTTCAATAGTGTTAGTGTGTTACATATTAGCATGCAGCAATTTCATGAAATAATCCCCCCAAGGAATTACAATATTTTGGTATGCTCAAAACAAAAGTACAAGGCAGAGCGATAATGCAGGCTTGATTGTTCAGGAGAATGTTGTTTTTTTAGTAGTGTTTCACCTAATTGCATCCGTATGTGCATGGCATATTCCCGACAGAAAGTTGAGCTAATACTCGTTCTTTTGCCTTGGGAATACTATATTTGATTTTATTTATCACGTACTAACCTGAAATACACATCCACACACCAGATTGAATGCAAACACTCGCATTTTATTGTGTTTCGAAACAAGTTGAAGGTGTGATTGGCGTCATGAGAGTGGCATAGCGTTCAAATATTGATTGAACCACCAACTTATGCAGGTCACACTCTTCTAATATCGCTTGATATCAACGATAGATATCTCTAACAATGCAGCCCGTAATGAATTTTGAAGAACACAAGGTGACAGTGACGTAGACTCGGAACAGAATAAAGTCGATTGAAAATGACAGACGCTAGTATGTCTGGGTAAGCGATCAATACGGCAATTCCACACAGAGGATGCATTCTTCACATATAAGTATAGGCGCCCTCTGGTGGCCACACACAAATATCAATATCATGCTCTCAGACATTCTGTTCAGAATTCGAAGCTGTTATGGGCTGTTTGTTTAACCACTTTTTGTTTTTGTGGTGTTTGCACGCGGGCTACCGATAATGTAATGTGGTGTACTTTTATTCGCGGACATATACATATATTCTTTCGTGCTCCAGTTATAGATATTCCAATCATCAATAGGTATTTAATTCGCCTTGAAAATAAAAGATATTACCACAATTAATGGATCTATGCGTCATAATCAAAAAATTGCAGCTGTAGTTAGTTTTCGTGCATTATGGCAAAGGTGTTCAAAGATAAGGTCAAATCAAAGTTGGTATGAGAAACATTTCTTGCGTTGATTCAAGAAAATGAATGTTTATCGATTTTTTTAGTCAATCGGCTGGAATATTTCAGTTGGTAGGAAAAGCGAACCATAGGTTCGCTTTTTCGACCAGCCGAAATATTCTAGTCGATTGAATCAAAACACAGGCACGGACTATTTCAGGGCTAGACTGGCTCCAGACCGTTACAGCGTCGTATTTCTCATAAAATTAGACTCGCGGCATGAAAGCTTATATGAATATGTAAAATATAGTTTCATTAACTCCCCTGCTTCCGAGCGTCGTCATAATAGTTATAACATGATTTTGTCAGTTATCCCGGTTTATTACGCCCTCCCCCCAAACCCTACTCGAGGAATGAATGACAGCCATCTGACTTATTAGAGGCCCCGACTTCATCTCAGACAGGTAATAAACCCTCGAGCTGTTGATCATTCCTCTCTAGCCCTTGATAAGCCGTAACGCTGTCCAAACTCATGTTATGGTTATATTGTATCATAACCCCTACCCCTACCTCCACCCACAAGAACCCGCTGTAACGAACTAACATATGTAGGTTTGAAAGGGAGTCATGTATTCGTGAGCTACCTTTTCTCAAACAATCCCGACAACATTCTTTCCCAGAACTACCATTTTTTCAAGTTCACTTCCTCGTTCAGAGACTCGTCTGTTTCAAATGCTCCTGCACACGCTTCGTTTCGTTAGTTTATTAAATTGCCTGTAAACATTCACTTCACGCAGAAGAAAACTTTAATTTAATGTATTTTCTTATTTTTCAGATGTGGTCCCCGGGGAGACAGATTGTTTTGTTCATTGTTGGACTGTATTGTGCATGCGTGTATGGAATGAAAATTGACTGGGCACATTTCCGACCACGTGTACGATCATCAATTCTATTGAACAAAAGAATGCAGGGTAAGTCTTCAAAACTCAATGTCTACATTTCCGAAAACGATGTCCCACTACCTGCAACACCAGTCAGTGTTTCAAAATCCTAGCATGTGACTTTTATATACTATGAAACTTATTCACGACTTTTTCCGTCCTCGCTTTCATTTGAGAGGCTAAACTCCCAAAACGTGACCGCATTTGTTTTAAGTATTTGTTTCCCATTTTGGCGGGAAAGTTCGTGAATTAGTTTCGTAATCACCATGGTTGCTACATTTGAAGTGAATTATGTTATGTTTTACAGCTTCTGTACACGTTATGACAGAAACGGAGAGAGCAACATGTTCCAAACGGTATGACCAACAGGCGACACAATAAACAATCACTCGTTCATGGCGGTGAGTAATAATTTAATCCTACAGCTCAACAGAGCTGTAGGATTAAATTATTACCGAACCTCCTTTTAATACGGAATGGATTCGCCCATTTCGCTGTGTGGAACTAGGCAATTCCGCCCACACCATTAGTGTTAAAATGATTAACTACGGATAATTCCTTTTCCAAGTTTCTGCAGGAATATTACCTTATTAGTTACACAAGTGTTTATTAGGGTACAGGGAAGCACGGCGTCTCAATGGTTAGAGCATTGGTCTTCAAACTGAAAGGTCCATGGTTCGATTCTCGCCACGAGTACCTGCGTTGCGTTCTTAGGCAAGGCACTTAATCCCGACTGCACGTGTCTTCAACCAATGCTAACCCTGCTTTTGCGGTGTTAGTACTTTGGGGAGTCTGACATTTGCTCGCCGCTGCTCGGTGGTTCTCTCCGGGTACTCCTTCCTACCTTAAAACTGCCCGACACGAGGCGACTCTGGCTGTCGAAAGTGTCGTCAAACCCCAATAAACAAACGCTGCTGCCAACTGGACATGACTGATGTCTACCCTTCTTCTTGGATATCGAAAGCAACTTCAGTCTGAACGTTTTTATATAGCTTGCCGCCATTTATAGCAATCACCAACATGCGGTAGCAGATTTTCAGGAATCATTGAAACCATATTCTACCAGTTCGGTTGTATATTAATTCGAGTTCTATTCAACACAATCTTCATTTGTGTGTATAATATTCCTGCGATGTTCAGAGAAGAGTCAATTTTCATAATGAAGAAATTTTTCTTAAAACATGTCAGTATTACGTTGATATTGCCTTAACGCGGTGCCACGAAACATTGCGCATTAAAATGAGTAAAGAAAATATGGCTCATTTTTGTTATTTGACAAATCGTACACGGGGTGTGTAAAACTGACACGCAGGGATGGGGAAATTGGCTCTACAAAGGAACTACAAAGGCACTTTCTGAGATGAATTGCCTATTATGGTCTTCACACTAATTACTTAACTCATTACATGCAGCTGGTGGATATTCCTGCCCGGGACAGGATTTCTCGTGCCACTAAAATAAGTATAATATGGGCACATTTTATCATTTTGTTTCATTGTAAATGGTGTAAATTTTCCACTAATGATGTATTGAGTTAAATTCAGTTAAATGTTTAATCAAATCTGGTCATGGCTGGTTGACAGCAGCCATAGCTAGATTTGATATAAAATATCTTGAAAATACTGAGCAGGTAAAGACTTAATTCTCCACTAAAATCCAATTCAACATGTGATTGATTCGGAATCTAATAAATTAACTGACCATTCCTCTCGGTCCCACATACAGAGATCGCCATTCAAATTTTGGTACTTTTTCTGAAGCTGATGACTTAACAATGGAAGAGCCCACACACGACTTTCCCAAAGATGGGTCATCAGCTATGGATTACAAAACAAGACCGTTTTGAGAAAAATATTCTTACTGTCATTTTCAGCTCTTTTTCTATGAAGGATTAACTCTTCCTGTGCCGTCACTGCGTAGTGCGTCCCATTTAACCCTACATCTAAAACAGAAAGGCAGATGACATTCACAAAACAATTATTGCACTTACAAAAATGTTTATTGTATACACGAAAAACAGCATATGGCCCATCATTAGAACGAGATCAACGATCTCGTTCCAATGAGGGAGTCATATGCTATGTTTTAGATGCGATCGTTGAAAAAATAATGAAAGGCGACTTTTGTGAATAGCACTTGTTATTTGTTATCGTTACGTTAGGTGAAGAGATTATTATGATGCCCGATGAGTCTGGAGGTGGGATGGGGAAATCTCACCCGAGGGGCAAGATATTTGAACCAGACCCGAGGCTTGCCGAGGGTCTGGTTCAAATATCTTGCCCCGAGGGTGAGATTTCCCCATCCCCACCTTCAGACTCATCGAGGATGACCCCCCCCCCCCCCTCACCATGCAGCGATTACGTTAGCCAGAGGTAATCGGGAGTCACGTGCTGATTCAATCAACCCATTTTCTATTCGTTGTTTTGAAAAAACTGATGACACCATCGGAAAGAGCATGCACAAGTTATGTATATACCAAAGGAATATACCACGAAATCGGCAGCTTGAGGGTTGAAGAGTTTTAGAGCATCAAACTTTGATCACACTGCATTCCGATGACGTCAATATGAATTAGGTGGTGGCAAGAAACTGATACGATACGCATAACGTCATAATAACGTTATAAATGTATAACGTCACGTGGGTGGGGTGGGATACATCTGTCTCTCCCTGCTATCTCACCCGGGACACACGTATGCTACACATGCAGTGGGGGGAGAAAACAGAAGCCGTACGTTTTGACCCGCCGCTAAATGTTCGTAACCTTTCGAGTTGACCAACTCAACAATATCGCGGTTATTGTCTGCTATGATCTGTGGTGACAGTTTGTATACATTGCCCCCAATGTCCTCCTAGACAGATACTATTAGCCACATTACGATATCTTTTCCAAGTTTCTGCAGGTAATATTACATCATTAGTTATTACATCTGTCCAACATTAAGCATGTAATGTTACATTATTATTTGTTAAAAATATCCAACATTCAGCAGGCAATATTACTCTATTGGTCATTAAAACTTGAAAAAAATCAACAGCTGTTTCTTGTCAAGTGTCGCCTGTTTGAATATGCAGACGACACTTGACCAGAAACAACTGCAACGTCAGTTGTCTTCATATTTCTAAATAATGCTTTCGTTGACAGTGTACAGAACCAACTGTCGTCACAATATGGCCAAATATCGTATAAGTGCAATAACTTACTTTACAAAACAAAATGGCCGTGCCACGAAAAAATAGTCTTAGTGAAAGGACAAATAAACCCATCATCATTATGTCTGGTGAAACTCCCCTACCACAAATAAGTGCGTATAAAGTACGTACATTTAAGCTGTTGATACACACAATCACTTGCAAAAAGCATAAGACATATACACACCGACATGAATTTAACACATTCGGTCTTGTTTGTCTGCAACAAGACTGAATTGGTGGAGTTTCCTACTAACGTTATCCCTTTACCCATCGTAACGGCAAAAACAGGCCAGCGCTATTCTCAAATATCGCCAATTAATTTTCATTATTTTTTCATTTTTTGTCTCAAAAACATAGGTTATGATCCCTCGTTGGAACGAGCTCGTCGAGCTCGTTCCAAAGAAGGGTTATACCCTATGTTTTTGAGACAAAAAAATGAAAAAAAATTAGTTATTCAAGAATTTGTTTTGCAAGTGTCGTCTGCTTTTCATGTTAGGTAAAGGGTTAAATGGAAACGTTCTGCATAGGAATCTCAGTATTATGTCAGCAGAGTACAGAGGATTACTATATACTACTCAAAGTTTGCTAAGCACCACATGTTTTACACATCATTGTGAAATTTTCTTGTGACATATTTGCGATGTTTTTGGTGGATATGATTGAGGAATGTATTGAGATGATCCCCAGTGTTTACATTAGCTCTCTTGACAGGCAGACTTTTCGTGACAGTCATGGAACCCCTTTATTTTCATGATGTTTTCGTGTACTGTCTGCATGTACATGACATGTGTAGGGTTGTCGATCTTCATTTCAACACAAACCCTTGTGATTTAATGATTGAATATGGCGAATGCAAATGTAAGAAGACATTTGTCTGAAACAGAAATGTGGCGGGCTGTTGGGATGGTGGGGCAAGGGACTACGCATCGTCAGGTTGGTGAAGCCCTTGGTGTGCACCACACGCTGATCACCAGAGCCTGAGCCAGATTTCAGCAGTATGGCACACCAGTAAGACGACATGGTGGTGGCAGAGACAGGGCAACATCTGCAGCTGAAGACCGGTTTTTGATCATTCAGGCCCGTAGGAACCGCATTGCAACACGAATCCAGTTACGGGGAGACCTTCAGAATGCATCCGGGGTAAATGTTTCGACGCAGACTATCCGGGCAAGGTTGCACGAAGGTGGTCTCCGATCGAGAAGATCATGTATTCGCATTCCGCTGCCCCAGAACCACCGCCAGACACGATATGAATGGACCATGGACCAGACCATGTTGGATGTACCAGAGAAGTTTGGAAACCTGTCCTTTTTACAGATGAGTCAAGGTACTGCCTCGACCTCACAGATAGGCGTTCTAGAGTATGGGGAAGTCCATGAGAGCGATTCCATGCAGCCAACATTGCTGGACATGACCGCTATGGTGGAGGGTCAATAATGGTCTGGGCGGCATCAGCTGGGATGGACGTACAGAGCTCTGTGTCCTTGACCGTGGTGCATTGACTGCACAGCGGTATATTGATGAGATCCTGGATGCCCATGTCAGATTGTATGCAGGTGCAGTGGGTGATAGATTCATTTTGATGGACGATAATGCCCGTCCTCATGTTGCCTATGCTGTCCAGTAGCGCCGGGGAAGGGATTGAGCGTATGGACTGGCCAGCAAGATCCCCTGACCTCAGTCCAATCGAACATGTCTGGAATGAGTTGCAGCTTGCAATTTCAGCACGTCCAGTCATCCCAAGAAGTGTCCAGGAGCTTAGTGCGATGATGGTCCAAGAATGGAACAACATCCCACAAAGGACCATCAGGAACCTGATTGGGAGCATGAGGAGGCGTTGTCAAGCTGTAATTAACAATAGTGGGTCTCATACTCGATATTGAACCCATATCAGTCCGCTCCCTCAACTTTTTGGCAAATTTGAAAAATTTCTTCTTTTACCAAAAATACCCATTTTCCATCGTTATCGTATTCAAAAGCTAAACAACAATGTCAAACACAAATAAAAATCTTAATTTCAATATATACACTTTTCATAACAATATTTCAACTAAAACGTGAAACAGATACTTGGTGCTTAGCAAACGTTGAGTAGTATAATTGCAGAAGAGTTTTATGCGTTGGGAACTTTACTGGGTTCAATATGTGGACATCACACCGGAGTCAAAAGAGTTGAGAAGTAATTTACAGACACGGCTGGACTAGTCGAACAAACAGAATATCTCAAGCGATTCCCCCGGTTCATTATAAAAACCATGAGACGAATTGGCTCGATCCAGACCTAATTTACTGTACAAGTTTCGTAAATTTGAACATACACTAGGGACAAGTTGGATAATCGTTTATTTATCAGAAGATCCAAAACCCGACAAAGGGTTCCTAAATGGACAAGAAATAAACAGCGCACCCGTTGAGGATTAGAGAATTAGAGAATAAGAGTGGTAGCGGTCGAGGTATAATGCATCAGAAGAAAACAACGAGGGTGGAGTATCGAGGTTTGGAATCAACGAATCGAGGTGCAGTTTTTGTTTTGTATTTCACGAACGCCGTACTCCATCCGAGTTGATTTCTAATCGAATGAAATCTCAAATCGAATCCCTTGAAATTATTAGACGAGCGAGGAAGAGTCAATTAAGAAACGTCTGATTGTTGAGAAAACACCTATGGCATCGGTCGAAAATAAAGCGAAGTTTCCTTTTGTTATTTTTAATAAACTAAAACACCATGCATCTCTCGAAGCTGTCTGTTGTTTTATTTCATTAAAAGTTACTGAAGGAAACTTGGCTTTTTAGAAGCAACTAAGTATGTCCAGTTTGGCTCTTTGTTTGGCGACTGTGTTTTTTACGGTAAGTTGCAAGTTTTATTCTTACCAGGAAAACAATGTTATATTAATGGACAGAATAGTGCCTGTATCACATGTCACGATGCACACAATGTTGATATAATGAAAAGAAAACAAAGTTACTGAACATAAAAAGATGGTAAAAACGCTTTTTTCTTATTCTTAAACGGGTTTAAACAGAGAATAATGGTCGAACGTTCAAACGGATTGGGAAAAATTGTTAACCCATTACCCAACGTAACGGCTAAAAACCGACCAGCGCTATTCGCAAAAATCATCAATCAATTTTCCTTATTATTTAATTTTTTTTTTATCTCAAAAACGTACCTTATGACCCCTCATTGGAACAAGCTCCTTGAGCTCGTTCCAGTGAGGAGTCATAAGCTATGTTTTTGACGCAAAAAATGAAAAAAATTAGATATTCAAGAATTTTGTCTGCAGGTGTCGTCTGCTTTGCGTGTTAGGTAAAGGGCTAAAGGCCAGCTGATGTATTGTATCCTGCTCAACAGAGAAATGTCTGAGTTTTCGAAATGATGTGTTCAGCGATGATACAACTTCGCTAACATTTCAAAGTTTCAAAGTTTATAAGAGATTTTCTGTAAATCTCTTCCAGTGATGGCAATTGTCAGCTATGCGACCTAAATTATAAGTCAGTGCTTCTACAATGTACCTAACTGCTACAACGAAATCTAACAACTGCATCTGTGAAAAGAATTGTTGAACTCAAAATCTGTCTTATAAATAAATGGATCTTCTTACAATGAAAAAACAACTTAGAAGACCCACTGCATAAATGGACAGAAATTGATAAAAGACATGTGAAGAGTTATCAGAGAAACTATGCCGAACAGCTAAGAATGAATCTTTCTTTCTGCCGCCCACGATGACAATGGCGACACCAATTACACCGCCGGGCAGAATGAGAACCGTACTGCAAGCAAGAGAAAAAGTAATGAATTACATTTTACAAGAACGTCGTTGATTATGTTTCGTGAATTGTAATCAATCCCAATCTTGGCTGCCTTTCAGCAACAGTCACAATAATGAAATATTGTTAAGCATTTTGTGTATATTGTCCTAGAGAGATACGGGTAATTGTGTTGGTAAAAAAATAACAAACTTCCTTTGAATGAAGTTGTAACGTCATGTGCGTGAAAGATACTTAGCATATTCACAGAAAAGCCAGCCTTGTCAGGGCAAAGCCAGCCTAAATATAGGGGCAAGGGGCCTCATATTTAAAGACATTGTAAGTTCAAAATATATTCCGCATCAAGGCGAAAACCCACGTGAATTTCACTTCCCTGTAAAGCTGGACATAGCAAAAACACACGTGGTGTATATCCAGCTTTAGCGCAGGGACCCAGGGGAAAAACGGTATGTTAGATAAGGTTTAATCTCATTTAATTTATACAGTAGTCGCGAATCTTACGCGACGTAATCGGTTTTCGTCATGGCCAATTGAGAAACGAGATTCTAAAAGATAGAAATGTCGTGTCATCATTAGTAATAGCAATGCGTGTCAGGAACGAATCGGTTTTCTCGACAAGTGAAATCACCGTTAAGTCACGCGTGAGATGACTTGTATTGATTCTGCCTCGATATACGTCATCTCCCACCGTTTTGACAGGTGGACAGATGAGCGTCGGTCCACCTGACAGTTTAGGGTAAAAAGTATATATACCTTGAAGAGCAGAGCATTACACACACACTTGGGGTCACACACACGTTGGTGAAGTCCAGGACAGGCGGACTCTGTTTCCTGGCATAGGGGTACCTTCGATCACAGGACCCTGAAACGGCTGGAATCGCCAGAGAGGGCATTCCAGGATTGATTTAGCTTAAGGTCGATAGGCGGCTACAAGTGCCAAATTCGTTGAGAAAGAACACCCACGGTGGAACGTTAAAGTTTAGATTGTCGAGTAGCAGGTATCAGCCTGCAATAGTCAGAAGTGTAGGTTAATTGTATTGTGCGTATTAACCATTTGAAGCGTCAGACTGATTGCGTTCTGAGTAGTTTGTTTTGCTGTCGAAGCATCGTAATACCGACTGGAGATCGGTGTGAGTGACAATTTCGCCCTAGGACAAAAAGGGCATTTGTGAATCGTGAATTCAACCAGGAACGGTGAATATTTCAATAGGATTTTCACGGAGGACTTTCAAAAGGCACATAAGGTATGAGTAGACAATATCTGACCCAAATCAGAAGTACGGTGGCTTTATAGATGACGAACATTGCTGGTCGGAACCCTCTGACAGCCAGAGGTACAGTTACGCGCAGACGTTGACATTTGAGCCTAAGCCGGTGAAGCTCTTATGGCGAGCTCACAGTAATAACATTTCAGATTTGTGAAGCTCTTATGGCGAGCTCACGGTAGTAACATTTCCAGTGTGTAGACTATAGTGCCAGTACAGGGCTATAGAATGACTATATGATTGTTTAGAATTATTTAACCGTAGCGACCCATTTTCTGTGAAAAGAATCGAATTGTTGATTGTTGAAATATTGAAACGGATTTATTTTTATGTGTAAATAAAAGAATCGTTGTTACTTTAAATCATTCTTTCCATTATACAGCCTGAAGTGATTAGGAATCACACCTAACGGAAATCGAACCTATTTCAGGCCAATTTGGCAGAGAAGGAATCACGGCGTCGGTCTAACTCAGCTCTCTGCGCCGAGTTCGCGACACTTGGATTCCGACCCTCCACGTTGGTCTAATTTTCCCGCAACTTCATCAGCGGGACTAAATAACCCCACGTCAGCCCAGGCCTTACGGGGCCTCAGGTGTCCCTGACATTGATTGGCGAGGCTACCAGGATATTTCTAAAAGGTAAAAAATGGCTATATGGAAATTTTGTTTTATTTTAACGGCGGTTCTGTTTAGGTTTTGACGCGTTCGGTCAGTTGATGCCGTTCAAGGGTTTAATATCGCAATACAATAGTCCCCAAAAGGATACTTAATAGCCACTATAACTGCGGTAGGTTTCAGAATATTTGGGGCGTTTAATTACGTTAAATTACAGAGGTAAATTAGGATCAATTGCTATATTTTTTTTTCTTTCTTTCTTTTCCTTCTTCATTCTTTCTGACGAGTGTTGAAGATAGAAAGAAAAAAATCAAAATGGATGTTGTTACACCCCTCGCCCAACTGGTATCATTAGGCAAGGAAATGGGCCTTGAGGGAGCTGAACTTCAGAAGTTCGTTAAAGATGAGCAGAAACGTGAGGCCAAGGAGATTGCCTTACGTAATGACGCAAGGGAGAGAGAGGCCCAAGCAGTAAGGGAGGCAAAAGAGCGAGAGATTCAATTAGAACGAGAGCGTGAGAAAGACGCAAGAGAGGCGAGGGAGAGAGAAGCCCAATTAGAACGAGAGCGTGAGAAAGACGCAAGAGAGGCGAGGGAGAGAGAAGCCCATTTAGAACGAGAGCGTGAGAAAGACGCAAGAGAGGCGAAAGAGAGAGAGATTCAATTAGCAAATGAGGCGAGAGAGAGGGAAGCCCAATTAGCAAGGGAGGCAAGGGAGGCAGAGCGAGAGCTCGAACAACAGAGGCACGAGAGAGAATTAGAGCTCCTCAGAGCAAGGGCCGATGTGGAGAATGAAAGTCGGCGCTCAGGGGATGGGAGTGCAGGGGTAGCAATTCATGCCCCACGCCCCCATCTCGCTCATTTCAATGAAAACACAGATGACTTGGACTCGTACTTGGAGAGGTTCGAGCGTTTTGCCTCCAGTCAAATGTGGCCAGAAGACACATGGGCTATGTGCTTGAGCCCTTTGTTGTCAGGTAAAGCCCTCGAGGCTTATACCAGTATGCCTCCTGCACTTCTTAACGATTACGGTGAGCCGAAGAATGCCATCCTTCGGAGATACCAGCTCACTGAAGAAGGATTCCGGACCAAGTTCCGAGAGATTAAGCAGGAGAAGGGAGAAACAGTACCTCAGTATTTTGCCCGAGCTAAGCGGTACTTTGACCGCTGGACTGATCTCGCAGAAGTGAATGAGTCATATGGAGCCCTGCGAGATCTATTTCTCCGGGAGCAGTTTTTAACTACATGCTCCAAGGAGTTGGGCCTGTTCATCAAGGAAAGGGGTCCGCCCACCTATGATGAGATGGCAACTGTGGCAGAACGCTACATCGAGGCCCACGGTGGGAGTGTAAACGCACCCAAATCGGCTAGGGGTGGAGCAAACGGGTTGGCAATGGCACCTGTAAGGCAACACCACCCCAATCCGCCTGCGTCGCAGGCCAGCCGGAATGGGAACGCCCCCAAAGACACAACTTGTTTCATCTGCAACAAGCGGGGACATATTGCCAGGGACTGCTGGCAGAAACAGGTTAGGACCACTGGGAACATTAGACCACCTCAGCAGGGGGTCGGGAGCGCAGCACCAAGGGGTTGGAAGCAAGGTGACCGCGTAGATCCAGGGCCCAGTAGACAGACGGCAGCGTTCTGTCAAACTATCGGTCCAGAACACAGTCCCCTCCAGGAATGTATACAAGAGGGAGAATTGAGGCTGGGAGGCGGGAAGGTTGTCCAGATAATAAGTGGCATGTGTGAGAGGCTCACAACTTCGCAGGAGAAGGTTGATATGCCAGTGTACCCAGGGTATGTGGGACAAAGGGAGATCCGTCTGCTCCGGATTCTGGGTGCTCCTCTGCAGCGGTTAGAAAGCAACTGGTTGACGACAAGCAATTGTTGGGGCGCGACCATTTGTGTATTTTGATAGATGGGACCGTTAGAAGGTTCCCCATCGCGAGGATAACTGTGGATACCCCATTTTATTGTGGCGAAGTGGAAGCCATGTGCATTGAATCACCTGTGTATGACCTGGTCATAGGTAATATCCCAGGGGTGAGGGCAAGCCCTGGTGAGTTATGATCCAGGGATAGGGGGGCCAAGTGAGGGCCCAACGAGTAAGGAAGGGAAGGTTCCCAGGGGGAACCAATCCGATGGTCCAGCGGATGGCCCCGACACGACGAAATGTCGGGAAGTTTCAGGAGGGACGACTCCTGTCCTATTAGGGAGAAAGAAGGGGCCGCAGGCGGTCCAGGCGAAACGCCAAACAGCGAGGGAACCTAATGGGATCATTGGGGAAAGACCCTCAAGCAAATTTATGTGGGGGAGTTGAGCGCCCCAAGAAGTCGGTGTCACCCGTGTGGAGAGGGGAGGCCAGACCCACGCAAATGGCTGGGCAAACTTCCCCAGAATTGAGAGGGCACTGGTCAACACAAGTTGAGTATGTTAAAGTGGATGGGATCGCTAAGATGGGTGCCCAGGGGACCGAGGAAAGGGTCCACAAATCAAAGGAGAAGCATCCTAGGTGGCGGAGACCACGTAGAGAGTGCCGGGGGCGCACAGCGCCCAATGTGCGCAAGAAGTCGTCGAAATGGACCGGAGGGTCGACGGCACAAGGGCCAAGGACGGCCAGTGTCGTTCGAACGACGATAATCGCCGGGACGAGTGAGCCTGGGGGATATAGCGCCAAGGGAAGCTCTTGGGAATGCGACAACGACAGGGTATGGGGACCCTGGTGGAATACCCGTAGAAATGGCGGGGCGAGAAGTAGGGGTGTGTCAAGGGTTACCCAAGGGGATACTGGGAACCGGGCCCCTACCAATGGTCGGTGGTTATAAAGAAGCAATAGTTGGGTGGCCGTGGGCCTGGTGACTGGGACGGGGGCTCCAGTCGCAAATATATTTGTGGGTGAGGTGATGGGCTTCGTAAACTCGATGTTAAGGCCCGGAGGAAATTTTCTTATTTTAGTATTATTATTGCTCTGACTGCTGACTAGAGTTGGTTGTGAGTGCGAATGTGAGATACACTGCCCTGTCTGTCGCGTGTGCGTGGACGGGGAGCCTGTGTGTCGAGTTTTGTAAGTATGGGATGCACAAACCCGGTGTTAAGGCCCGGGGAAACCGCGGTTGTTTTTATTGACGGGAGTTTGTTGTGAGTGTGAGGCACACTAACCCCGTCTGTCGCAAAGGCGCGGTCGGGAATTCTGTGTGTTGAATGTGTGAGTGTGTGAGGCACAATTTTAATTCCCTGGTTGAGCTTTGCGAGGGTGAGGCTCAACATAATGCAGGGGTCGTTTGCTCCTTCACAAGTCATAGGGGAATGGGAGGCGAAGTTACACTCCGTTGGAATTAACCCATCTGACGCAAAGGCGCGGACGGTGTTACTCGTCGGAGTGAGTGCCAAGTGAACTGTTCGCAAAATGGGCGAATGTGTATAAAAATGTGTATGTTTAGGTGTAAATATATAGTATTACAGAGAGGGAGAGAGTGCTGCAAATCTAGAATAAGGCTACTCTCCATATGTAAACCCGCAAGACGGGAGCATGTGGTAGCGTGTGTGTCGTGGGAATCGGTATGGCCGACGCATGAGCCCGGTCATGAACCCCACGACCGCTAGGGTACAGTTTTGTAGCCTTGAACATGATGGTAGATCGTAAAAAGGTGTGAGAGGCGAGCGTGCGTGGCTTTGCCCCTTGTGTTTTAAGAGATACACAGGGTGTTTCTCTCGGGAAGGGAGTTGTCAGGGCAAAGCCAGCCTAAATATAGGGGCAAGGGGCCTCATATTTAAAGATATTGTAAGTTCAAAATATATTCCGCATCAAGGCGAAAACCCACGTGAATTTCACTTCTCTGTAAAGCTGGACATAGAAAAAACACACGTGGTGTATATCCAGCTTTAGCGCAGGGACCCAGGGGAAAAACGGTATGTTAGATAAGGTTTAATCTCATTTAATTTATACAGTAGTCGCGAATCTTACGAGACGTAATCGGTTTTCGTCATGGCCAATTGAGAAACGAGATTCTAAAAGATAGAAATGTCGTGTCATCATTAGTAATAGCAATGCGTGTCAGGAACGAATCGGTTTTCCCGACAAGTGAAATCACCGTTAAGTCACGCGCGAGATGACTTGTATTGATTCTGCCTCGATATACGTCATCTCCCACCGTTTTGACAGGTGGACAGATGAGCGTCGGTCCACCTGACAGTTTAGGGTAAAAAGTATATATACCTTGAAGAGCAGAGCATTACACACACACTTGGGGTCACACACACGTTGGTGAAGTCCAAGACAGGCGGACTCTGTTTCCTGGCATAGGGGTACCTTCGATCACAGGACCCTGAAACGGCTGGAATCGCCAGAGAGGGCATTCCAGGATTGATTTAGCTTAAGGTCGATAGGCGGCTACAAGTGCCAAATTCGTTGAGAAAGAACACCCAAGGTGGAACGTTAAAGTTTAGAATGTCGAGTAGCAGGTATCGGCCTGCAATAGTCAGAAGTGTAGGTTAATTGTATTGTGCGTATTAGCCATTTGTAGCGTCAGACTGATTGCGTTCTGAGTAGTTTGTTTTGCTGTCGAAGCATCGTAATACCGACTGGAGATCGGTGTGAGTGACAATTTCGCCCTAGCACAAAAAGGGCATTTGTGAATCGTGAATTCAACCAGGAACGGTGAATATTTCAATAGGATTTTCACGGAGGACTTTCAAAAGGCACATAAGGTATGAGTAGACAATATCTGACCCAAATCAGAAGTACGGTGGCTTTATAGATGACGAACATTGCTGGTCGGAACCCTCCGACAGCCAGAGGTACAGTTACGCGCAGACGTTGACATTTGAGCCTAAGCGGGTGAAGCTCTCATGGCGAGCTCACAGTAATAACATTTCAGATTTGTGAAGCTCTTATGGCGAGCTCACGGTAGTAACATTTCCAGTGTGTAGACTATAGTGACAGGGCTATAGAATGACTATATGATTGTTTAGAATTATTTAACCGTAGCGACCCATTTTCTGTGAAAATAATCGAATTGTTGATTGTTGAAATATTGAAACGGATTTATTTTTATGTGTAAATAAAAGAATCGTTGTTACTTTAAATCATTCTTTCCATTATACAGCCTGAAGTGATTAGGAATCACACCTAACGGAAATCGAACCTATTTCAGGCCAATTTGGCAGAGAAGGAATCACGGCGTCGGTCTAACTCAGCTCTCTGCGCCGAGTTTGCGACACTTGGATTCCGACCCTCCACGTTGGTCTAATTTTCCCGCAACTTCATCAGCGGGACTAAATAACCCCACGTCAGCCCAGGCCTTACGGGGCCTCAGGTGCCCCTGACAAGCCTGTATTAACTCCCTACATGCTGTGGTAAGGTTGAACACCGGGAACGGGAATTTCACAGCTCTGAGGTTCTGAAAGTCAAACACGATACCGGGGAAATTCATAGACCATGGTATCAATGATTGCGTATTATAGTTTAGGAGATTATGGCGAATATCAGTTTCTTCCGAGACCAGCATCGATGTTAGAGCTACGGTTTAATCTCGGGAAATTTATAGACTAGAATTGGGACTCAAAGATTGGGAACGCAACCTTTGATTCCCGGTTCTGTCCTATAAATTTCCCGGGTATCTGGACTGATATTCAGAAACGACAACCGGAAAATTCCTCTTATGGTGACTAACTTTCAAAGACGAGAACCAGAAAATTCCCGTTCCCGGTATTAAACCCTATAGATGTTGGCGGATATTCCTGACCGGGACGGGATTTCTCTTGTCTCTATAATAAGTATAATTTGGGCACATTTAATCAAAGTTTTCCCATGGCAAGAGTTTTATTCACCAATCATGTCTTGAGCTAAATTTAGTCGAATTTTTCATCAAATCTAGTCATGGCTGCTTTGAAGCAGCCATGACTAGATTTGATGACAAATATCTATAAGATACTCAGCAGGTTAAGAGTTAGATACCATCCCTTGCAGGCAAAACAGATAACTTATGAGATGCTGTATAAAACCGTCATCAAGCGCTTTATTACATTCAACCTTCGTATACCCTAGTGTGTAAAGAAATTCGTAACGTTAATTCAATAAAATGTCGGAGGTCCTATATTTTGAGAAACATTGAAAAATACCAGACACGTTATTAATGGTACATGCATTTATGTTTGTAGATGTGGGACAAACTAAATTAGTTTAACAAAATGTCACGTGGACTGAATACAATAAAAACATGTCATAACTTTGATTTACTTAGCTTAAAAGATAATCGCAACTATTCCAGTCCGATAAGTTTATATTTAGCGGTTGATCAACAGTCGGAGCAGTGAACAAACAATCAACATATGGGATTACTCAAAGAATTCTATTTTGCGAAGTGGTTAACCTATATATCGATTCGCGAGTGACTATGGGTGATACTATCTGTCGCAAAGTTCCGCCCATAACTACTCTCGTTTATCGTTTTCCCAAAGATGCAAAATCGAGACTTAATTGGGCAATACCAAATTAACAGCAACTTTCATTTACTCCACAAAGAAACAAAAATTCTGCAACAGTTAAACATTGTATAAAAGCAAACAGCTACAGGTTTAAAAAGCTGAAATGGACGAAAACCGACAGCAACGATTTTTTATTTATTTATTTATTGGGGTTTAGCGACACTTTCGGCAGCCAGGGTCACCTTGTTTCGGATAGTTTTACGGGTGGAGGAAGCCGGAATACACGGAGAGAACCACAGAGCAACGGCGAGCAACTGCCAAACTCCCCAACGTACTATCTCGACATAAGCAGAGTTAGCATTGGTTGAAGACAAGTGCACCATCAACGTGCAGTACGCCCTAGTACACAGCGCCACCGTGCCCCCACATGGCCAATCGGGATTAAGCGCCTTACCCAAGGACACAACACAGTTACCCCTGGCGGGGATTGAACCGTCGAGGCGTCGACCGTTCGGTTTGAAGTTCAATGCTGTAACCTCTGAGACACCGCGCTCTCTGAAAGCGCCGATAAAGAAATGAGTTTACTCAACCCACATGGTTGTTGCTAAGGGTGTTTAGAGGGTGTGGCATCACCAATAACTTTTCCAATCGGACATTTTCATTAGGATTGGAGGCTTAGGTATCGATTCTCTCCTGGTTGTAATCATGCAATTTCTTACGAGACTGGATCTGATATATGAACTTCTAGCATACATGCAGTCAGTAATGCAACTGGAAGTCTGTAGTACACAAGTCGGGCTGTTGGGGCCCCAGCATGATCACAGAACTTGTTAATTAAATGAGATGTTACGTCACAATTACTACATGTACAAGCCGAATGAATTTCATGAGCGTTGTTCGCCGCACTACTGCATTGCATTGTACATTGTACGAGAGAGAGCAAAAACAAGAAAAAAACACACTTGGAAAATAAAAACCATTACACTGTATGAAATCCAAACTTTAGTATAACATACTTTTCACCACCTTTTTTCTAATTGATCTATTTCAAAACCACATTGGTGGCGATCGTAACCTCCAAAATTCAAAGCAGACAATTTTAAAGAAAAACTCGGAGCACAAAAGTCCGTATTCACCGCTGAGTTATCCATACCGGACGTCACATGTATATTTTATTTATCCACAAATAAATTTTAAAGAAGTCTTGAGTTTATGGAACTATAATCTCGACTGACTTATATTCCATCTACATCACCAAGGTACAGTAAGTCGCCGTGCATTGGTCGTAATCCACACGTGGGCAGTGATGTCACGCATGTGTTTACAAAGTAAAAAAAATTATCATCAGCAGAATTTCAATTAATGAACCACCGGGTTGCACCCGGTGTTTTATTGATTACATTTTTGATGGTTATTCTTGTAATTCGTGTTTGGTGTCTAATATTATTGCATCCTTGGAAACATTGCCCATCCGTGGAAAGTGACTAGTTCACGGCGACCGTACTATATGCCGTCAACGAAGGCGTGGCTTGGTGATGTAATTGGAATATTTGATCAGTCGGGGCTTGAACCATCACAGTCGGGACAAATCAGGTTTACCCGCAACCAATCATCCGCACGACGTCCTGTCAATACATATAATGGTATTACAGGAAGAAAGTATTGAAATATGAAAGGTTGGAATTCCACTATTGGAAATAAAAAGCAGTACAATGTTTGTGGAAATGCATAGATGATATCTAGTGTTTTTGAGTGGATACCAAATATTATCTCATGAGTGACCAGACAAATGTTTTCTTAAAGTAACCATTATATCGGCCACGAGTATCCACTAAAAACACTAGATTTTCTTTTTGTTATACGCATTTTATAAGAATCTGATCTTTCCTATGGATAATTCCTCTCGTTTCTATCTTGAATTGATGCATGGAAGTAAACAGCTGATGCGCATTGATACACGGAAGTGATTTAATCGATACACGGAACAGGTAGCGTCTTGCGATCTGATTCAGCTGGCGGGTTTCATGCATCAATTCAAGATGAATACGTGTTGAATTATTGCTTGAAATGATCGGTATCCATTCAAAACACTAGATATTCTTTTCATTATACGTTCTTAGAACCAATTGATCATTCCCAGTGAGTATTTGGCCCGTATTCATATTGAAGTGACGCTTTGAAAGCCACCATTTTGATTGATAACGTGAAAGTGAAAACCTTCACAGTGGGTGATACGATTTCTATCTTTCCGAATTGTTTTCGATAAGCTATCGTTTAGCGTATAATAAATTCTAATATCTTCCCTCCAAAAGCCAATACTGCCAACTTTACAGGAATGAATGCGTCGAGTTCTGAGTTGGTATTATCAGGATAGAAAATACGACAGATATAGTTTTAGGTTTTTCTTCTGGGGGACGCGACAACAATTACTTCTCCCCAGTTCCTTATTCCTACATCGTTATCAACCGATAAAATCGATTGATAACGATGTCGAATAAGGAAGCGGGAACACGTAACGCCTTTGCGTAAGTTCTTTCTGTTCACTTCTCTGTTTCAGTAAGATATTCGATAATCGTTTACCTAACATGCGCAGAAAGCGACACTTGCGAACTATTTTTCGAATAACCAATTTTTAGCCAGAAATTTCATAACCTGTGAGCCTCGTTGGAACGACCTCTTAGAGCTCGTTCCAATCACGGATCAAAAGCTATGTTTTTGAGTCACAAATTGGGAAAAATAGAAATTTGAAAGGCGATTGATGTGAATTGCACGACCGGTTATAACCGTTATATTCGTTGAAGGGATAAGCCTTATTTTTGATCGATGGTTATATCACATGCTTCTCCAGAAAATCCTGAGAAGGGAAGCAGTGCTTTTTTACTGTGGTGAAACAATCTCTATTTTTCTCGCAAAACAGAACCCGGTCTCCAATGCCTTCCTTGGGTGGAAGTCCTCTAAAATGGACAACACGGGTATAAACAAGAGATTGGAACTGACTCAATATCCATGTGCTCGCTTCAAGCTGAAAAAACAAAACGAGAAATGAAACTATTTACCAACCCAAAACGAACCACAATTTTGAAACGACCCTTCTCTCTCTCTGAACCTACAGCCGTATAGTATTGTAGGATCAATTTATTAATTACCCTCCGTCGAAATAAAAAAGACACGTCTTTTTCACGTTATATAATAGGTTAATATCAGTCCTGAAAGCATAGTAAAATGTTGAACACAATAGACGTAAAACTCAGAATAGTCCAGGGGTATCAAACACCAATGCCAGCTTTTAAATCGACAAGCTGCCTATTCAAAATTTTGACTCCCTCCTTCTTCATCCCTGACTTATCACGTCATAAAAATCGACTTTTGATAAAGTTATCTCCCTTGAAATTATTAGATGAGCGAGGAAGGTAAAATTATGAAACATGTAATTGTTGAGGAAACACCGATCACATCAGTAGAAAATAAAGCCAAGTTTCCTTTTGTTATTTGTAATAACGAAAACAACAGACAGCTCTGAGAGCTGTCTGTTGTTTTCATTATTGAAATTAACAAAGCTTCGCTTTTCATGGTAACCTAATTAGAAGTATCTAACTCACAGATTATGAGGTAATAAAAATATATCCATCGGCATCACACCGACCTACACGAAATGTACACTTAGGTTCTTTGTTTACCGAAACCGTTTTTACAGTCATTTGCAAGTTTTGTATTCTTCGCGGGGAAGAATGAGCAAATCTCATCTCCATGACATTGATATTGATGGAAGGGACAGTGCCTCTATTTTATAACACTACACGCACACTGTTCGGTTGATGTAATGAACACATAAAAGTTACAGAAGATCAAAAGATGGTGAAAACGCCGTTTTCGTATTTTTTAAATGGGTTTGAATCAGTTTGAATAGAGAATAATTGTCATTTGGGAAAGAATTCTAAACTGCCATTTCTGTAATTTTATACTACTGCACAGGACAATGCCTGATGTTTGTGAAATGATGCGCACATCGATGATACAAATACGCTAACGTTTAGAATTTTCAATTTTTATATGAAATTCTCTTACCTTCAACCCTTTACCCAACGCAGACGATATTAAATTTTATTATTTTAAATATGATTTTTTCAAATTTTTCAAAATATTTCAACAAAACCATATCATGTGACCCCTCGTTGGAACGAGGAAAATTAAAGTGAACTAACTTTTTCATAAATCTCTTCGAATGACGAAACTTGTCAGCCACGAATATTCCATGGATGATATCCTTTCGCCGAATACAAATGTATAGATGCTTTTTGAGATCTCAGTGTATGAAATTCCGACGTGTGTACAAATGTCAAACAAACCTTCATTGTCGATTGAGTGCACACTGTCAGGTCAGTACATATTTATAAATGCTCAGCTGTGGTGTTTTTCTTTCACTGATGCTTTGAGGACGTTAGTGTGTTCGCGCTCGTGCGCACGCGCGTGTGTGTTGGGGTTAGTGTCTATATTGATATGTGGGGGTGGGGGGGTATTGAAAGATAGAATCCGGTTTTCAATAAGGCAATAAGGAGTCAAACACCTAAACCACTAGACCATTGCACACCGACAAGAAACGATAGCTGGAATACATCTGACTGGATGATGTTCATGATTATTTGGTCCACACTGCAAATAATATAGGTTCTCTTTAGAACCAAAACTGGTTCTAATCTTGTCCCTGAGATGGAATCAGCTCTGTTTAAACAGTATTTATTTCAAATCAAATAAATTTACCAAGATTAGCATTCAATTTTAACAGAATATTACATGAACTGAAGTAGATGCAGCACTAAACTTGGAGCTCATTCAACGCAGTCGCCAAACATTTTGAAACAAAGGAGATATGAACAGTTGGCATATCGAACCAGTTTTGGTTCTGAAAAGAACCAAAACTGGTTCGATATGCCAACTGTTCATATCTCCTTTGCTTAATAATGATTTGAGACAACCTCGTATAAGCTCTAAACTTACGGCTGAAACCCCCTCAATTTATGTTTAATTCTGTTAATATTTAATGTTAATCTTTATAAATGTATTTGATTTGAAATAAATACTGTTTAAACAGAACTGGTTCCATCTCAGGGCAACATTAGAACCAGTTTTGGTTCTAAAGAGAACCTATATTTTTTGCAGTGCACTTTCCTTTCGGCAGCTACATGGATGTGTTAAACACGCTAGCTACAGTACGCCGAAAGGGCTGTTGTTGGCCTCAGACGACGAAAACGGGCACGTGCTTCTGCGTGTGGACTGCAGGACACAATCATGTTTTCGAAGAATTTGGAATGTTGATTTTTGAACCCCGGCTTGGAATTGAATCGTCGGCAATCCAGCCTGCCAGTCAGGAGTCCAACACCTAAATTACCGGACCATTGCGCACCGTTAAATACGATGGCTGGAATCCAGTTTATAGGATGATGTTCTAATGATGCGCACATTGTTGATATAATGAACGGATACAAGTTACAGAACATCAAAAGATGGTGAAAACCCAAATGTTTAATATTTAGAACACAAAGGGGAAGAGTGCATTCGGATTTCTTCAATAATCTCTAGGGAGTAGTTGGACAATTCTCACACAAGTGCAGGCGGGTGCATTTGGTTTTACCAAAGATGGATTTGCGGCAGCCGTGGGTGTACTGCCAAGCTGTAAATTCAGACGACACACCATCCGAACAAAGATCCTCTAACTACGTCCCTGCTCTCAAATACAGTACATTCTTTTTTATCATCGCGACGCTCACATAACTGCTTTCAGCTCTGATTTAATTCAATGCGGAAGTGAAACAGAAAACGCATGCGTTATGATTTGGGTTTGACATTTTCTCGGTTTTCTATTGTAGCGGGAACCTGCAAATGTCGCGAATAATATCAAGTCATTTTAAGAGTAACAAAACGTATTTATTTTTGTGAAAATGAACATATTTTATTAGCGATCTACCATCGCCATTCTGTAAAGTTATTTTCCCAAGAGACGCACGGAAACCCAAACCCGCTTCCAAGTCGTCTTCCTCTTCAGAATCGCTAGTTTTATCACCACCACCTCCTAGCGTCAACTACATCTTCACTGCCGCCTCCAGTCTCCTCTGCTTAAGTAAAGGAAACTGGTGGCGGCAATGAACAGGGAGTTGATGTTGAAGGGGTAGTGAATATTAAGTGATACTAGTGATTTTGAAAATGGAGTCGGGTTTGAACTTTGAAGCGGGTGACGATCTTGCTGTTGAAAAGAGGAGTCCTCCAGAAGTAATTAAGAGCTACAGTGATTTGGTGAGAAAGGTTCTTCAGGAAGCAGGATTGTAAATGGTTCAGACGTAAAAGGGTTGAACAAATCTTACAAAGTTACGTTTGGGCAATTTTTCAATTTAGAAAACTTAAGTTCAACACACAAACAGTGCCATGCGTGATTCCCGGTTCTGTGATATAGATCTTCCGGGTATCGTCGCCGGCTTTCGGAACGGAGAACTCGGGGATTCCCGTTCCCGGCATTAAATCCAAATTATGATATATTGGAATCGTCAACACCCCCGCCCCTATTTCCATTCTGTCCTATTCGTCACTTACCTATCAAGAGTAGATACGTCATACATCTATATTCGGTCGAAAACTAACACCACGAGATTATTCCAACAGTGTTTGAGGGCCGTTTGGGACTCCCGAGAGAGTAATTCATTCATTCAACGAAGTTGAAATGACTTTATGATATTCTTATCCATTTTTATTTTTCAGGATTTAGGATACGTCTAGTTTAGGGTACTTCTATCTAAGCTGTCCTGGCTAAATTTGGCACCTTTATAGCCGGGTGCCTGTTGTTAGATCTCCGATAAGGTGGCGATTTTTAATATCGCGCCTTTATCTAAAGTAAAATCAAATTTAACCCTTTACCCAACGTAACGGCCAAAACCGGCCAGCGCTATTCACAAAAATCGCCAATTAATTTTCAATATATTTTCATTTTTTGTCTCAAAAACATAGGTTATGACCCCTCGTTGGAACGAGCTCGTCGAGCTCGTTCCAACGAGGGGTCATAACCTATGTTTTTGAGACAAAAAATGAAAAAAATTAGTTATTCAAGAATATTTTTTGCACGTGTCGTCTGCTTTTCATGTTACGTAATGGGTTAAGCTTTTATCTCAAACTTTTAATTCCAACTCGAATATTAAATATTCGTTCTAAAAATTCTGGATATATATTCTCCAACAAAAAACATACATAAAAAAGTAGTACCGACCTGGGAAATTCTCGGTGGTTGTGGTGATTGACGTCGATGTCACCAAAAATTGAATGTGGTACAATTTTCATGAAATTGTGGTATACCGTAGAGTTAAAAAGAGAGCCGTTCGTTAGTTTTTCGAATTATCACCATTTTTCGCGTGTTACTCGTGCAGATATTACTATAACACTCACGGCGACTAATCTTCCCATGTCGACGACGTAGCGATAGTTCGGAAGCCCTGCCAAGTTTATTTTCGACGGACGCAAAACCATGGGAGTCACAACACAAATAAATCCAACAAAAGGAAAAATACCATATTCAGGTTGTTTCACACATAAAGGCATAACCATTTACAGAGACCAAACGCCGCCTGTCGAAGTATTGCCGAGATTGTTTGCAAACTACGAAAAACTTTTGAATTTACTATGTGAAAAACGTCAAAAAAGAAAACAAAATGCCGCTTTCAATTTCTGTCAGGCCTATCAATAACCACAGCACTTATGAAGACTAAACTTTGTATGTCGACGCAGCAGTGGTTGTTCTGAACCACTGCCAAGTTTGTTTGCGACTGACGCAAAACGTTTGTTGTTACAACGCAAATAATGTCAAAAAGGAAAAACAAATACCGCTTGCATCTTGTGGCAAGCATACAATCATCCCAGTGCAGATCAGACTTGGCCGCCAAAACGGTGGTGGCCTCCATAATGACATTAGCCACCCTCGCGGCGTTGCCCGTTCTTCGTTGAATGACTTCTGGAAATTCGCTATGTGATTTCGAAGCCGTCTAGTTTATATTGTGTCTCTGACTAAACACTTGGGAGCAATCAATATGTCTGACATTCCTAATGAAGGACAGAATGCTTTTTGCATGCCAGAGGCACGCAGGGACGTGTCCGGCTAAGTGGTGTCAGGCTAAGTCTCATAAGCGAACGCATTTGATTTATGTATACAGATCTCCGAAGTCGTTTAGCTCTTTACCTAACGAATCGCCCGCATCCGCCCCGCGTATTATGCAAATCGAGCATTTGAAAAAAATTAAATTTTTCCAAATATTTCAACAAAACCATATCATGTGACCCCTCATTGGAACGAGCTCATTGGGCTCGTTCCAATGAGGGGTCACATGATATGGTTTTGTTGAATTTTTTTGAAAAATTTAAAAAAATGATATTTAAAATAATAAATTTCGATATCGTCTGCGCTGGGTAAAGGGTTAAGTCCGGTAAATTGATTCACTGTAACGGGAACGCTGAAATGATGGAAGGTTGAATGTTCAATGTTTTGAGTCACTTGTTGCACCACGTCGGACAGTTTTGCGGGTGGAGAAAGCCGAAATACCCGGAGAGAACCACCGAGCAACGGCGTGCAACTGTCAGACTATCCAACGTACTAACTCCACGGAAGCAGTGTTAGCATTAGTTGAAGACAAGAGCACCATCGACGTGCAGTACGCCTTAGTACACAACGCCACCGTGCCTCACGTGGGCAATTGGGATGAAGTGTCTTGCACAAGGACACAACGCGGCTACCACAGGTAGGATTCGAACCGGGAAACCTCTCGGCTTGCAGCCTGTATCTCTCCCAACTGAGCCACAATTTTACTGATAAATATGATTAAGAATTTCATGAGCACTTAGAAACAATATGTTTTTTGTTGAAACAAAACAGATGTTTGAGATCTGAAAACAAACATAAACACAACTGGATGTGCTGCATATCATTGCTTTCTGGTTTGAAGGAATCATCTGTGCTCACATCTGAATGGAACAGTTCACAAGAGGACATAATAGATTGCTGGACTGGTTGAAAAGATTTTGCATTTTCCTAATTTTAAATTTACATAGGCCAATACTGACTTATATCCTCATTAAAATCGACTTCCAATAAAGATATCTCCCTTGAAATTATTATAAGATTGGGGAAGGACCCATTACGAAGAAAGTAATTGTTGAGAAAACACATATGGCATCATAAGAAAATATTTCTAAGTTTCCTTGTGTTACCTTTATTAAACGAAAACAACAGACAGCTCTGTTGCCCACATTTATTAAAAATAACACATGAAAACCTGGCTTTTTACGACTAGCTAATTAGAATCAAGTACTTCACTGATAATCCGCCATTAACCCTTTACCCAACGTAAAGGCTAAAACAGGACAGCGCTATTCACAAAAATCGCCAATTAATTTTCATTATTTTTTCATTTTTTGTCTCAAAAACATAGGTTATGACCCCTCGTTGGAACGAGCTCGTTGAGCTCGTTCCTACGAGGGGTCATAACCTATGTTTTTGAGACAAAAAAAGGAAAAAAATTAGTAATTCAAAAAATTCTTTTGCAAGTGTCGTCTGCATTTCATGTTAGGTAAAGGGTTAACAATACATCAGATTCACACCAACCAACACTAAGTAAATGTTCAATAAATTTTGTTTAGAATTGTGTTACAGTAATTTGCAAGTTTCTATTCTTCTCAAGAAAAAAATAACAAATCTCACCTCCCAGAGTTTTATATTAATGGAAAAGACAGTGTCTGTATTATATGTCACGATTCGCACACCGTTGATATAATGAACAGAAAGAAGTTACAGAACATCAAAAGACACGGAAAACGCGGTTTTCCTATTTTTTAATGGGTTTCAGCAGAGAATAATCGTCAAACGTTCAAACGGACTGAGGAATAATTGTAAAAACCCTGCTTCTTGTATTTCTACACTTCTCTACAGGAAAGTACCTGAAGCTGTGTGAAATGATGCCCACATCGTTGGTACAAATTCTCTAACATTTCAATTTGTACATGAAATCCCATTCCCTTAGTCTTAAATTTTCTGACATCTTTAGGAAATTAAGGGATGCTAGCTTTCCTTTAAACCTCTTTCAATCCCAAAAATGGCAAGCAATGCTATATAATATATTTGTGGTTTATTATAATGTTTCAAGAAAGTTAGTAGTTCACGGGTTACGAAACAAAAATGAAAGTCCAAGAAGTTGGTTTCGAAGATTATCTTCAAACAGTTCGGAAATAAAAAAGTCGAAAGGCATACCACAGTAAATGGAATAACTACACAACTTTCCAGACTCATTGTTGTACACAATTAAGTGAGTAACTGAAGAGTGGAAAATTTCGTGACGTGAGAAGGAAAAGTGGGAAAATGAAAAAAAACTTCCGACGCGCGATGAATGAGCAGTTTTCAAAATGTGCGTGAAAGATCATCGTGCTCACCCACGAATTAAACGAGGATGAAAAATTCGATTCGAAAAAAAAAACGCATCGATTTTGAAAACAAAACGTGGAAGTAAAATATTTTCAGAGAACTTTTATTTTTAATTTTTTTTATCAACATACACTGGGTCATTAAATTTGGAAACATGTTTGCCATCCAGCAGTGTACGCTTCTACAATTGCTATCTGTCTTATTTTGTTTTATATAAACTGAAACATTCCCATGAGACGAACGAGATGCACAGTTTTGTGAATTTCCTAATTTTAAATCACATGGTCATTTCTGAAGTAGGTTCATCAGATCAGATCCGCCTTTCGATTCTTATGACATCATTTACGTCACCATGTTTGCCACTAATTGATAAATGGACCAAGCAGGCTTCGACGTAAAATGCAGTGTTGAAATAGTGTTCATACTTATTTCGTGAATTAAGATTTTGAAGAACAATAGATAGTAAGAGAAATGGAGATTGATTCACTATTCATTGAATATTGAAAGGATAAAGAAAGAAGTGAAAAAAATATGTCAAACGCCAAGCAGCGTTCGCCGCGCAGTGTGAATAATTTACAGAAAAAATTCCAAGGCATTTCAAACTTTGATCAAAATGGTTTATTAAAGTTCGAGGAGGCTTCACATGTTTAACAAACTTTCATCAAGTCGTAATTCGATTTTAGAAGCTTCTCAGAAAAGAGCAAAAGACTCTAATAAAAAAGAATCTTGAAGTTTCCCTTAACATTAATCAACAATATGAACACAAGAACTGGTTTCTCAGTTTAGCTGAATTGGAACAATAATTAATCCTGTAAAATGAATTGACCGGAACGTATTATGATTAGTGTTTCCAAAATAATGCTAAACGTTTAACTCGTTGCATGCTGCCAATGGATATACCTGCCCAGCACAGAGTCTCTCTTGTCATTGAAATAAGTATAATTTTGGCCCATTTAATTACATTCGACCCCCCCCACCCCCACCCCCGTAAAATGAATTTTTTTTTTCACCAGTGATTGTTGGTGGTATTATTTATTTATTTATTTATTTATTTATTTATTGATATTTAATGTCACATGCCTATGCACAATGGCTAATCGTGACCGTGACAGTTTTACGGGTGGAGGAAGCCGGGGTACCCGGAGAGTACCACCGAGCATCGACGAGCAACTGTCAGCTCCTCAACATTCTAACTCTGTTCAAGCTCCGCTCAAGCAGTGTTACAGCGGTTGAAAACATGTGCACCATCGACGTGCCGGATAACTTAGTACACGGCGTCATCGTGCCCCCATGTAGGCAACGGGAATAAAGTGCCTTGCCCAAGGACACAACGCGGGTCGTTCCGGACGGGGCTCGAACTCGGGACCTCTAGCACTGAATTCCAACAGTCTACCACTGAGCCACCGCGCACACATTTATGGTGGTATATTTAATTTAATTTTTCATCAAATCTAGTCATGGCTGCTAGATTTGATAAAAGATATTTGTTCTGACTCGCATAATAACAAGAAAACATAGCAAGGAAACTATCGCCATTATATTTTTATCCCTGTTGAAAGCTTTTGAGGTAAAAACTGGTTGGTGTCAATGTGAAGTTACCTAAAAACATTGTTATTTCATTGTAATAAAATAAACATGGCAATTACAATGGCCTTTATCATCGGAACAGAGAAATCTGCCATCCATCGCTCGGGCATTGACTTTTAAACGACTGTTTAATTTCCCTTGAATGCATTAACTCTTGACCCGACAAGTATGTCCAAAATATGTTTCATCAAATCTAGCCATGGCTGCTGAAAACTTCATCTAAATTTCACTGAAGAAATCCTTGGTCAAAAAGTCTATTTAATTCCCAGGAGAGAATTATGGTTAAATGATCCAAAATTATACATATTTCAGTGGTAAAAGGTTTTGTGTCTTAGGTAGGAACATCCGCCAGCGGAATGTAAGGATTTAATGTACCATCTGCGATTTATTTATTTATTTATTTATTTATTTATTTATTATTATTTATTTATTGGTGTATAAGGTCACATACTTATGCACAATGGCTAATCGTGACCATGACAGTTTTACGGGTGGAGGAAGCCGGAGTACCCGGAGAGAACCACCGAGCAACGACGAGCACTATCAGCCCCTCAACATTCTAACTCATGCTCCGACCAAGCAGGGTTACAGAGGTTGAAGACATGTGCACCATCGACGTGCAGAACGCCTTAGTACAAGGTGTACCTCGTGTAGGCAACCGGGATAAAGTGCCTTAAGGACACAACGCGGGTCGTCTCGGATGGGGATCGAACTCGGGACCTCTAGCATAGAAATCCAACAGTCTACCACTGAGCCAACTCGCTCCCACCATATGCGATGATTTAGCATTGCAGATGATGGCACATTAGAGGACCCAAAGGATGATAAGTCTTCAGAGGTTACCAGTGGTTACAAAAGTTCAGATCGTTATTTGATATACATCGAATGTTTGAAAATAAATTGGACTATAAAGAACAAATATTTATGTGAGTCCGTTAAATTCTCCTCTACGCTGACTCTGGGAAAATGGTAGGATGTTTCAAACTTAAGGGCGGAGCTTATATACATGTGATCGTGAAATATTATCAGAATTATCTACCCCTGTAATAAGATTTGCAAATCTCATGAGCGAAGTGTAAAACTGAGTTTTCCAGCTCAGCAAAAATTAATTTCCAGTTCACTAAAACAATTTAGCTCGAAAGCAATGGGAATTTAGCTTGAAAACTTTTCTGGCTCAGCTTAACCCTTTAACCAACATAATGGACAAAATGGGCCAGCGCTATTCACAAAAATCACCATTTTCTTTTAATTATTGTTTTTCACTTTTTTTGTCTCAGAAACAGCTTTTCACCCCTCTTTGGAACGAGCTCGTTCCAATGAGGTGTCATAACCTATGTTTTTGACACAAAAAAATATTTATTCAAGAATTTTGTTTGCCAGTGTCGTCTACCTTTCGAGTTAGGTAAGGGGTTAAAACAGCTCATTCGCATCTGAGCTTGTATTCGAGGTTAGATCGGATAAGGTTAATGCAATGGAGAGTATTTTAGAAAATAAAAATAAAAATCTCCGAGATCGTCTGTTCCAGCTCATTTTGAGATCGGTGACTTTTTTCCCATACAAATATCCAGTTGGAATTTGTAAGATGCGAAGATCGCCTCCCCTCAAATATTTGCGAGAATAATTTTTTCCCAATCATCGCCTTTTCTCAGTGTTATGCCAATGAGAAATTTGTGAGAATTGCAAAGACGGCGGGTCTTCCTCGTTTTATATTCTGCTTTTTGTGCCTTCGACATCCAATTAGCACCATTTTGCTCAGTGTTAATCCAATGGGAAGACCTTGAAGAATTATAGAGATGGTGTGGGCTTTTTCTCCCATTTCGGCGAGTCGAGAAATCTCTAAGACATCGCGAGACTGAGCCGAATAATAGCGTCGCCGTCGCCACAAAAAAAAAAAAAAAAAAAAAAAACCGAGGCGATTTCAAGCTCGTGAAACAGAGAAAATATCACCTGTTTTTTGTTTTTTGGGTTTTTTTTGTTATATATTTAAATAGAAGAAAAAGGAAAAAAGTAAATAACAATAAATTTTAAAAAACTTAAATATAAGTATGTCAATCTTAAAGATCAAGGATCCGAAGAAGAAAGCGGAAAATATCAAAATACTTTCTCAGAGATATCTTGTACAGACCGGCTGCCTATCTTGCGGATTTAAATATTCCTAGAGCGAAGAGCGAAATATGCCCGGGTTGCATGTTAGAGGAATTGATCCAAGCACACACCTGTTACACCACGGAAACCAAAGACGTCATAGTTCGTCGAGGGCGAGGTGATAGAATGGTGGAAGATAAAGTGATCGAGTGTCGAGGGTAACCAAAGCCTTCGGACTTCGAAATGCAGGAATTTCGGAAACTGCTGAGAAATATCACAAACTACGATTGAGGAAGTATTCTGCATTCATTACTGAATAGAGAATATCACTCAGAAGGGAAAAAATAATTAATTAAAATAGGAAACAAAAAATACATATATACTGTAAAATATAAAATTTTATATAAAAAAATACAAAGTTTGTAAAACATTTATTGAAGTTTATTAAAAAATGTCATTTTTATTAGAAACGTACAACCTAACCCAACTGGAGAGTTATGTTAAGAATCTTAGCATCGCGAGGTCATCGAGTTATCAAACCAAACGTCAAATGATCAGTGTTATACGCACCGAGACCAATGAGAAAACGATGCAGAATCGAGATAGAGGTTTCAAACGTCTATGGACCCAAAATAAAAATAATTTGATAGAATCGGCGCTCAGATGAGGAGGAAAAACTGAGAAGAGAAAAACAACAGCAATTCAAGTGGATGGAAACGGGAAACGAAAAAATAAACATCGATCAACGACAGCAAAAAAAGAGAGAAAAACAGATCAAATAACGAATATCCTAGAAGCAGAGATGACCGAACTCGAAAAAAGTGGCTATGGTAACTTAGAAGACATCGTAGCTAAAGTTATATGCATACAATTGTTGCCCACTCCCGTGGAATGAGTGTAGGTCATCAAGGGGTTGTTCAAAACGTACGATGTCGACGGTAGAAAAAGGTTCATCCGCAAAATGTCTTGAACGAGATAAAATCTGGTATGTTTGATTTATTTTATCGAACACAAAGCGAAAATGGTATTAATATGTAGGATGGAGAAGATCAACCTCAACACGGGTGAAGTTGAGGAAAAAACGTCCTATTTTCAATCTCGCATGAAGACCATGACTGAAAGCTCTTCGCTGTCCGACATTTTTGATGACATGAAAGCAAAGATATTACAAACTTTGGAGCAGTATCAAAACGAAAGTAGCTATTTGAGATTCAGAGAAGTATTGAATCTAGAGATTCACATTGACCAGTACGATCCATTGCGAACGTCTTCATATATAAAGTTGCATTATTTCGTAGAAAAGGAAAATGTTGTGATCAATATGGAAAATAAAGAGGACAGCCAATGCTTTAACCATTTAACCAACGCAGACGATTTTAAATATATTATTTTAAATACATTTTTAAAATTTTCTCAAAGCATTTCAACAAAACCATATCATGTGACCCCTCTTTGGAACGAGTTCGACGAGCTCGTTCCAAAGAGGGGTCACAAGATATGGTTTTGTTGAAATTTTTCGAAATATATTATTTTTTCAGCTGCTGAATTTGCATATTACGAGGCGGATGCGGGCGATTCGTTGGGTAAAGCGTTAATTGGGTCGTCAATTCTGTATAGTACCCCGTAGAAAAGAGAAAAGAGAGTATCGAAGTCCGTGGAGACTTTAAGAATTTACATTGGTTGGGAAGGAACCAATGGGAAGGAATTTTACGACACGGCTGTGTGACATCGATCATTTCGAAAATCGAAATCCCACCGTTGTCCTGAACATCTTGAGATATGACGATTTAAAACAAAACATATTTTCTCTGAGGATAAGTTTACACAGTCGCGAGAAAAATATCAATCTGATATTGATTTCGAAAGATGGCAATCAACTTTACTGCTTGATCAAGAACATGAGTCGATTATTGTCGACGCAGACTACCGAACACACAAGCGAGAGATTTTGTTGTCTCAACTGTCTGAATTCATACCTCAGAAGAAATCCTTGGAACGTCATGAGGAATATTGCAACTCAAATTTATGCATTGCCGTTGACATTCCTAAACCTCACACTCACATCCAATCACACACCACAACAGAAGTTTGAGGGTGCCTTTCGTGGTGTATGTCGATTTCGAATGGTTCCCGGTGGAGATGCGTTTTTGCCAGACCGACGATCGTCAGAGTTACGCCGAAAAATATCAGAAACACATACCGTTGGGATATTGCTGCTACATAACCTGTTCTTTTGACGATCGAATTCTTCGGGTCCGTACACCTACTCGAAGCAGTCGGACGACGACGACGACGACGACGAGGCTCAAAAGTGGAAGATTTGGAATTTCGAATCAAAACGTTATACGATAAATTCAAAACACATGAGAAAATGATCAACACAGACGAGCAATTGAAAGACTATAAGAGAGCCACCACGTGTCACATCTGTATACAGGCGTTAACCGAAAATTCGGCACCCGTATACAAAAAAGTGAGAGATCATGATCACTGTATGCGTAAATTTCGAGGTGCCGCACCCAAGAATTGCAATCTAAAGTATCGAGATGCCAAGTTCTTTGCAGTGATATATCACAGTTTGTCGGGTTCCGTCAGTCATCTGTTTGTGAAAAATCTCAGCGCTGGCAAAGGATATATAAATTGCATCGCATAGGGCGAGGAACAATACATTTCTTTCACAAAATGGAGAGTCATAGACAAGAAAAAGAATAAGAAAGAAATAGATGGACAGACATTGGCAGTTGATTTCAAGAGAGAAATACGTTTCATAGATAGTTTTAAATTCACTTCGACCTGTCTTGAGAAACTGATCGGAAATTTAGGGAAGGAGACCGAATACGTTCGAGGCGAGCGGCAATTGGAGAGCATATTGGAGAAAGAAAAGGTGTCTCTCCCTACAATTACATGGGCGATTTGAATAGATTTGGTGAGTCGACACTACCTTCCAAAGATCATTTTTATTTGAAATTATATGACGCTGACATTTCCAACGTCAACTTTGAGCACACTCCAAAAGTGTGGAAAATATTCGCCATGAAATCCATGTGAGATTATCACGACCTGTACCTGATAACCGACGTGCCTCTCTTGGTCGAAGTGTTTAAAAAGTTTCGAAACGTCTGTTGAAAACATTACCATCCAGATTCAGCTTTTTATTACATAGCTCCCAGAGCGTGGCTTGGGATGTTCTGTCGAAAATGACCAAAATCCAGTTGGAATTATTATCCGATGTGGACATGTTGCTCATGTTCAAAAAGGATATGAGAGGCGGAGAGTCGACGATATCTCACAAATAAACGAAAGCGAACAATTCCTACATGGAATAAGGATTCAACGCACGAGAACCAAGTAAATACATTACATATCTAGATGCTAATAATTTATACAATTGGGCCATGTGTCCTTTCTTACCAATTCCCATTGCTTTCGAGCTTAATTTCTGTTAGGGAGCTGGAAATGATTTTTTGCTGAGCTGGAACATTCAATTTTACACTACTCATGGGAGCACGACAATGTCCTACACGTATGCATTTTAACCCTTTACCTAACATGAAAAAGCAGACGACACTTGCAAAAAAAAATTCTTGAATAACTAAATTTTTTCATTTTTTGTCTCAAAAACATAGGTTATGAATCCCCTCGTTGGAACGAGCTCGACGAGCTCGTTCCAACGAGGGGTCATAACCTATGTTTTTGAGACAAAAAATGAAAATATTTTGAAAATTAATTGGCGATTTTTGAGAATAGCGCTGGCCGGTTTTGGCCGTTACGTTGGGTAAAGGGTTAAAAATGGGGAGTGTCTGTCCAGTCCGCATCCGCCGCCACGTAGTAATTCAAGCTTTGATTATCTCAGATCTTAGATTACTGAGACTAGTTCCCACCATGGGTAAATACTGTACAGTCACCGTGGATTGGTCATAATCCACGCAAGGGCATTGATGCACACGCATGTGTTTACCAGGTAATATAAAACATAATCAGAAAAATTTTAATTAATGGAATTGATTTTCGCGTCTGCCAACACTGATTTTTTGTGTTTCTCGGACTTCATCGATAATTTTTTACTCACGAATATTGCGAACGTGCTCAAGAATCGGGCAGTGAGAGTGATAACTTCTATCACTAGCATGGCTACGGTCGAGAGGAGACCAATTGCAGCAACACTCAAACCCATGGATACGATGATGAGAGTCAGATCCAGGCTGTCTACCGATTTAGTCATTCGCACGTACTTCTTATTGAGCGAAAGACGTCTATCTCTTCCCGTCATCAAATAATGTTGAATTTTATTGATCTGAGCGATGCAAAACGCGTTGGCTCCGTCTTCCAAGGGAGGTACCGTCGGTAATACAGTAGACGATTAGTCGGGATATACATTATTACTCGTTTTTATTTATTTATTTATTTATTTATTTATTTATTTATTTTATTTTTATTTTTTCTGCTTTGTTCTTATTTTATATATATATAAACAATATGTATTGAGCAAGGGTTATTTCTCTCCTTTTTTAAAAGTCTTATAATATACTGAGAATGGGTACGTTTTTAAAAAAACAAATTCGGACCTAATAACAGACCTCAACCATCTGCCAAGTTCTTTCCTTTCTTCAGATAATAGAAACCGTCTCCATGGTTGTATAATGCACGGCTACCCTTTGTGGGTCTTAGATACAATCCTTTACCTTTCGTTTTGATTCGATACACCACTCCTCCTCTCTTCAAAAACAGTCCATTTCCTATTATTTTCTGTGCAAAAATTGTGTTGACATTTTTTGAAAAATTAAAAAAAATATTTAAAATAATGAATTTTGATATCGTCTGCGTTGGGTAAAGGGTTAATTTCAATCTCACCGTTTCGTCTCGATTTTCTAATGCTCTACGAAGTTAACATTCTGTCCTTTGGATATGTTTATGTTTTGTATTATGTTCCTCGTCATTATTTTTTTTAATTTTTAGTTTTATTTAATTTTTTTTTTTTAATTTCGTATAAAATATTATAAAAAAAATATGCTAAACGAAAATTATTTTGTAAAAGAAAAATTAGCTTTCAGAAAGAAGAAGAAATTTGGGGGATGAATTATTTATGGAGAAGGCAATGTCGTCTGTATTAAAACGGTGCGAGGAGATAATGGGTAAATTTTATAGAGGATAAAAGGGGGCGCGGTGGCTCAGTTGGTAGAGGTGCAGGCTGCAAGCCGAGAGGTCCTCGGTTCGAATCCCACCTGCGGCAACCGCGTTGTGTCCTTGGGCGAGACACTTCACCCCGATTGCCTACATGGGGGCACGATGACGCTGTGTACTGAGGCGTACTGCACGTCGATGGTGCGCATGTCTTCAACCAATCTAACTCTGCCTGTGCTGCGGTGCAGAGTTCAGAGTTACGATGTTGGAGAGCTGACAGCTGCTCGTCGTTGCTCGGTGGTTCTCTCCGGGTTCTCCGGCTTCCTCCACCCGTAAAACTGTCACGGTCACGATTAGCCATTGTGCATAAGTATGTGACCTTAAACACCAATAAATAAATAAATATATAAATAGAGGATAAAAACAAAAATGAAAATAAAATATGTAAAAAAGATATTGTTTTCTTGAATAAAATATATAATACGTAACAGATTTAAAAAATGTCTCTTATGTGAAATCATATCATCGCATTTTCGCCGTGAAGATCTGACAACTCGCCATTTTGAGCCACCAGTTCAGTGGTGATGCTGTACAAGGTATGCGTTATTACAGGCTTGATAAACTAGCTTTCGTGGTCGATCTGTGATCTTGTAGCCTGGAGAGATGTCCGGTAAGAAAGGGTATATCGTGGGCTTGTGCCGCCGTTCACGTAACTTCCAGAGATCACGCCCACGTTCACTAAGCGCTTTTAACGGAGAGAATGTCTACCATGTTTTCGAATGTCGCCTGTTCCACATACGTCTTTTGATCGAATCCCAACATCTTCCCAAAAGTGTTGTGTCCCCTGAAAGCTACTCGATGACCGTCTCTCATGTCCAATATCGTTTACAGAGTGTTGACGTTAGCGGTTATATTGATGGCGGCTCCGCCGCGACCGTCGATCTTCATTCTTGTCTGGATGCATTCATTCAGATCAACTATGTCGTAACTGTCTTTAGGAATGTAGTTCGTAAACCAATCCATTCCGTCGGAATACCTGAACATTTTGTTTCTTTCCGTGATGTTGGAAAATAAAAAGTACGCCTCGATATTCACCAGTGCCATCTCATATCTATTATCCCTCTTCAATTCGATCGGCAGATGGAATTTCGTCATGAATCGAGTCTTGTCGTCGCTCACCACCATCAAAAAGCTCCTTTTGCAGTCGTAATATCGGTTGTCGTTTCTGTATTCTCGGCTATCCTTTCTAATATCTGAGTTTCGTATTGTTGTGACATTTTTTTCTGTTTCTTATTTCGTTTTGATTAAATTTAATAATTGTATTTTTTTACTTCTATTTATTATTATTTTTTTCTACTCATTATCATTATTAATCGCAATGTGGGAAATATAAAAATCATCGAATCCGTTCCTATATTTTCCGTGGTATTTGCGTCTCGTCAGATCGATGGCTAAGAAATTATAAGGTCCACGACCCCACACTACCTTACAATAACCCATGAATTCGTCTTTGCTCATGTCGTTGGCCACATGATCATGGTACATGTGATTGAGATTCTTTAGATCTTGGTGAAACAGACACTGAAAATTTGCATTCTCTCCTATTGTCTGTCTGGGCAATCTGAAATACTTTTGCGACAGATAAAAACAATCCACATTGCTGTGACGTCCCCGAGCATAGTAAGATTCGTATCGATTCTGTTTCTCCAGCAGCAGGTCGTCGAAGATCATGAGATGTTTTTGCTCTGATTTAAGTCTTGAGTATCAGGAACGTCATCCGAGTTTTCGTAAAATTTATATTCCATTTTCGATGTTTTATTATTTCCAATTTCTCTCAACGTCTCTTGCAAGATCGTTGCGGGCGATGCATCGCATTTTTCGAACTCTTACTTGTGATCAAAGATTCTCATTATCCCATCCATTAGTAATTTTGTACTCGGGGCTATTCGCAATAATTCGTATTCTGGGTGAAAGACACTCTTGCCAAACACGAACAATCTATCGTAATCCAACCACTCGGGTCGCAACAACAGATTCATCAACTGATTTGTCTTTCGTGATTCGATTTTCTCACTATCAATCCTCTTATGCTTCTGGGAAAGAGGGTGTGATTCAATATTTTGGTCTTCGTTTCGTTCCACAATACAGCTTTTATTTCCATTTCGCCATGTTTAAGTTTTTTAGTGTTTTTGAAACTATTTTTTTATTTCTTATTTATAATAAAAAATTCAATTTTTTTCTTTAAACCATCTTCAATCCTGAACTGCTGTTCAACATCTTAGCGAGTTCCTGTATTGACACGACGACAGAACCCCTGAAATTTCCAACTTTCATATTCGATAGACTTTCTTCCGACTTCGATGATAAATTAGGTCTTTTAGCCGGTGGTCTTCTTAACTTCTGAATTAAATCGGCACTCCCTTTGCCGGCTTCCGAAGCGATTAGAGTACTCGCTTCCATCGCAGCTTTCTTACCCACGTCCATCGTGGTCTTTTTCGGACCTTCACGACAGTCGAAGTGATCTGTTTTGCTACATCGCGAGAGAGCACTCCCATAATCGAATCCAACAATACCGACCCGCCATAGACGTAAGATCTAGTAAATCCTGTGTTCTTTATCTCCAATATATTTTTTTTCTTTCTTATTTTTTTTAAAATAATAATTATTTTTTATTTTTTTATTCACTATTTTAATTACTATTAATTTTGCTTTCTTTCAACACGTTCATGAACGATTTATACGTATCTCCACCCAAAACCTTCTGTCGCAGCAATTCGATATACTCACCATTTCGTTTCTCACTCCCGTATTACCGGCTTCTGAACTCGCCATCATGAGATCCAGTCCCTCCAGCAGCGCATTAGGATCGCAAGGAGTGATCGTGGTGGTGGTCATTCCCTGTCCGGTGATCGATTTGACGAACGCTTTATTCGTATCTCATATGTGTTTTCTGTCTTTTAAAGTGTGGTGGTCCCCAGGGCACAGTTCTTGGGCCACTCTTGTTTACTCTGTACACTTCTTCAGGTCGCCTTCTTAAAAAGCATGGTATATCATATCATCTGTACGCAGACGACACCCTACTGTACATCACATTCAACTCATCTGTTCCAAGTGACTCATTCACCGCAGTTAGTAACATGGAAACTTGCATAAATCTGGTGCGGAAATGGGTGATAGATTTTAAACTGAAAATGAATGACTCTAAAACTGAATTCTTAGTAATATCCAGGGTTCGCATACCTACACCCTCTGTTACATCAATTCTGGTTGGAAACAACATCACTATGAAAAGTGAATCGGCTAGGAATATTGGACTGATTATGGCCTCCAATTTAAAACTAGACATCCATATCAATAAAATATGTCAAAAATGCTACTGACAGCTTCGTAATGTTGGAAGACTGCGACCTTATCTTAACCAGTCAGCACTTGAAAAATTTGTGCACTCCTTCATCACCTCACAACTAGACTATTGCAATTCAGTGTTATCGGGGCTGTCCCAGTATCAGATTCAGAAGCTTCACAAAGTTCAGAACATTGCTACTAGGATAATTATTGGTACCAAACGCTCTGAACACATAACACCTGTTTTCAGACAACTACACTGGCTTCCAGTTAAACAAAGCATTGATTTCAAAGTATTGATCTTGGTATTCGAATGTATCCACAAACTGGTTCCAGTTTATCCGCAAGAGCTCCACACTGTATATACACCATCACACAGTCTCAGATCTGAAAACCAAATTCAACTAGTTGTACCTTTTAGCAGATCTAATCTGGCTAATGATCGTGTATTCTCCATCGTGGGTCCCAGATTGTGGAATTCCCTGCCTATTAGTGTAAGAAATTCAGAAACTCTCGACATCTTCAAAAGAAATCTTAAAACTTTCCTATTTGCTGAAACATTCTCCTGAACCCCTCTAAGAGGCAACCGAAACAGATGTGATTCTTTATTTCAGAAAAGTGTATTTATTTCTGTCAAGCATTTTATAGCGCTATTTGTGTGTTTACGCTTTAGAAAATCAGTTATTATTATAATGTGTTTCACCACCGCCTTCCTCTTCGATCCTCTGCTGTCTTCAGTTCTCGTCTCTCTGGAATCATTGTTTTTTTCTCATGGCACTCGTTAGAACCAGGAGATCGGCGTATGTTTGGTAATCATCTTCGTCGTAATAGTTAGGTTTATCCAGCACTAGCAAATTCCGCAGTCCCTTAGTGATTTCGTCTTCTCGATCTTCGACGATCAGATTCATCCATGTAGAGGTTACCTTCGGCTCACTCACGCAAGCCGAAGAGAGAGTCCGCGCTCGTCGGATTCTTCTTATATAAATTCACGTAATCTTCGGGTTTCATATTGCCGACATCGTATCGGTACTATCACCGGACGTGCTCGAAGTAACCGCCGATTTTTCACTCTCTGTATCGGTCTCCATTCTATCTATCTGGGAATGACTCGGCATCTATCTGGGAATGACTCGGCGGAGAGTAATGATACTGGAGAGGAGGAGGACGTCCGATCGGAGTATATGCGGGAGACAATGGAGTATAACGAATTGGACCAGAAGGTGTGTAACTATAAGTCCAACCATAAGTCAGATCATAAGGTTCACGAAAAGAAGTCGGACCAGAAGGTCTGTAACTAAAAGTCCTGCTTTTCCTCAAGGGTTTCAATGTTTTGACAATGTCACAGGTTTGAACAACTCAATCGTCTCTAGTTTCATCTCGATGTCGCCCATTCGATTCGCCAAGTTGCTCTCTTGAATATTCCTTTTCAATTCTCATCTCTCGGCTTGGGATCCTTGATCTTTAAAAATGACATATTTATATTTAATTTTTAAAAAAATTATTTACTTTATTTTTTTCTTTTTAAATATTTGAGAAACAAAACAGATGATATTTTCTCTCTTTCACCAGCTCGAAATCGCCTCGTTTTTGTGGCGACGTTATTATTCAGCTCAGTCTCGCGATGTCTTAGATATTTCTTGAGTCGACGAAATGGATAAAAAACTCACACCGTCCCTGCAATTCTTCAAACTGTTCCCATTGGATAAACACTGAACAAAACGGCGATAATTGGAAATCCTACAGATGTCAAAGGCGGAAAAAAGGAGAAAATGGAATGAAGACCTACCGTCTCTACAGTTCTAAAAAAAATTTAAATAACACCGAGCAAATAGGCGATGATGGGGAAAATCATTCTCGCAAAATGCGATCTTCGCATCTTACAAATTCCAATGTGAAATTTGTATGGGAAAAGAAGTCTCCGATCTCGAACTGAGCTGGAACAGACGATCGAGAGATTTTTAAATTTTGTTTATTTTCTACAATACTCTCCATTGGATTAACCTTGGCCGATCTGTACCAGCTCAGGAGAAAATGGGCATTTTTAAAGCAGAGCTAGACAATTTTCAGGCTAAATTCCCATTGCTTTCGAGCTTAATTTTTTTAGGGAGCTAGAAATGAATTTTTGCTGAGCTGGAACACTCAATTTTACACCACCCAAGGAAGCATGACAATACCCTACACCTATACATTTTACAAATAGGGAGTGTCTGTCCAGTCCTCATGCGCCACCACCTAGAAATTCAAGCTTTGATTATCTCCCTACAAATATTCCGACGCATGAGCTTGATAACACGCTGGTCGTACTGCCACCGCCACATGTAATGGTTAACCAAGTTATCGATATTCTCACGCTGGTTGCTCGAACTCCATATCCCGACAAGAAGGCTCTTCCGTGTCCTGATATAACTGCATGCTGCAATAGCATTTCATTTCCAGGGAAGCAACAGCTAGCAACAGTTACTGTCTGACAAGATATTACCCTGGCTGTCAAATCTGTAATTAAAGCAATGAAAAATAGAAACGCGAAAAACGCGTGAAGTGTTAAGTTGTCAGTTCACGGTTCCAGGAATGTCATACCTCGCACTGACTGCAGATCTTCATGTAAAAAATTGTGAGATCAATTTGTCATCTATGTTACAGTATTATAGTATACACGCACGTGGTATGCACTATACTGTAGTATACATGTACATGTGATATGTATAACATACATACAGGGTGCGCGGTAGTTCAGTTGGTAGAGGTGCAGGCTGCAACCCGAGAGGTCCTCGATTCGAATTCCACCTCCGGCAACCGCGTTGTGTCCTTAGGCAAGACAATTCACCCCCATTGTCCACGTGGGGCACGGTGGCGTTGTGTAGTGAGGCGTACTGCACGTCGGTGGTTCACCTGTCTTCAACCAGTGCTAACCCTGCTTGGATGAAGTTTGCATGTTGGGGAGCTGACAGTTGCTCGCCGTTGCTCTCGGTGATTCTCTCCGGGTACTCCGGCTTCCTCCACCCATAAAACTGTCGTGGTCATGATTAACCATTGAGCCAAAAATATGTGACCTTAAACACCAATAAATAATAATAATAAATGTGTAACATACAAGAGACGGCTCGAGCTGGATGGAGCTAAAACCTCGTGTCATTTCGACTCACCAAACGGCCGGTGTTTATTCACCGAATGTCCGAAAACCCCACGCTATACCACTGTTCCCTGGAAGTCAAAATTTACCTACTTGGATGAAAACTAATATTTAACTGTATTTTCTGAGATGATTTGCTGCTCTGTTTAAAACTATACCTAATGTAAGGGCCAAAACCGGACAGCATTTATGACCCAAACCCAATAGCTGACAACGCTTGAAAAAACAATTGGATGACTGAAAATGTTCACTTTTTTTCAAAAAGATAGATTGGGATCCCTCAGTGGAACGAGCTCGTCCCAATGAGGGATCCCAATCCTTCTTTTTGAGATTTTTTTTTCATTCATCGAAGATTTCTTTAACAAACGTCGTCTGCTATTGGACATGGGCATATGCCTATCAATGACACCAAGTTTCTCTTTTTTCAGAAAACCCGTGTGGATCTGAGAGGCCGTTTTTATGCAAGAACTCCAAAAGGTGTATCAGTATGCACTCTGTGTGCAATAGAGAAAAAGACTGCGAAGACGGGTTTGACGAGGACTTGCATCTATGTAACGCAGGTATGAACAAAACTTCATCTTCTAGCTGTTTTGTTTTTTTAAGGGGGGTGGGGGGGGGGGGGGGGTTATCCTGAGTTCTGTACTCTAGTTCAAAAGTTTACATACTCAGCTACAAATAAATAACAAATATTTCAAAATTTATCGCTTTATCCTTTGCCTAACGAATCGGCCGGACCCCCCCCCCCCCCCCCCCGGCGTAATCTACAAATTAATCAGTTGAACAAAAAATTCAAAACATTTCAACAAACGCATATTATGTGACCCTCATTGGAACGAGCTCTTAGAGCTCGTTCCAATGAGGAATCACATGATATACTTTTGTTGAAATTTTCTGAAAAATTAAAAAAAAAACTTAATTAAAATATTAAATGCTGATATCGTGTGCTTTTAAATAATGTCGAAGTATATAGAGCATATCTAATGAGTCGCGATTTCATATGAAATTCTTTTCTAAGTTCTCTAAAACCGATCCCAGTCGAGGTTTACGGAGGCTCAGATCGATTTTAGTGAATGAGGTGCAGACTTTTCATGTCTGTCAAAATGTGTCGAATTTTATATTATTTTCATAACGGGTCATTTAAAATTTTAGCTAATGTAACGACCAAAGCTGGCATGCGCCGTTCACAAAGATCGCCATACAAACTTTAATATCCCTCCACCCCCCTCCCCCCGCAACTGTTGCCTCAATATATAGTTTATGATCCTTAATTGAAACGAGATGGTGAGCTTAGTACCAATAAGGGGTAATAAGCTATATTTTGGAGACAAACAATGAAAATAATTCTTATTCACGAAATGTTTCCTGCAAATGTCTTCTGCTATTTTTATTAGGTAGACAGTTACTGAGAAATAAAAGACGTTCAATTCTACTTCCGAAACCAACTCACTCGCAACGTTACCACGTCCACGTTTGACATTTGAAGTCATTCCCTTTTAAGACGTCTTTATGTTCGTAATGCGCTATTTAATGGTAGTTACGTGATAAATAGAGGATATGGAATGAGTGTTTTTCTCATATAATATTTATGAAACGAGTCTAAGAATTTTCCGTTTTGGCGAGCCTCTTGTGAGCCCAAACGGAAAATTCTGACGAGTTTCATAAATATTATATGAGAAAAACACTCATTTCATATTCCATTTATCATATGACACACACACGCACAAATTAGCCACTTAGTATGACTTTTTAACCCATCACCTAACTTGAGCTGCAGACGGCACTTGGAAAAAAAACCTTGTGTAACTAAAAATTTTCATTTTTTGCTTCCAAAACATAGGTTATGACCCCTCATTGGAACGAGCTCGTTCCAATGAGGGGTCATAATCTATGTTTTGGAAGCAAAAATGAAAATAAAAAAAAATGAATGGCGTTTTTCTTGCAGGTAAATGATTAATACAATATAACACACCCAAAATAGGACAGATAACGTAAATTCTCCCTACTGAAATTATGCAAATGTAACCCAGTTGTATTTTGTTTAGCCAATCAAATTGTCCAGTTTTGGAATTGATCAATGAAAGCTCCCAACTTTAATTATGCAAATTATGAAAATGTGGCCCATTTGTATTTTGTTCAGCCAATCAAATTGTCTAGTTTTGAAACTGACCAATGAAATTGACGGAAGATTATTTATCACTGATTAATATGAAAACAATATATCAAATGCTTTGAAGGGAACAAAACGGACGAGTCATATGATAAAAGTACTTTATATCATGATTAGCTATTCTACTATATGTAAAGAGCCTATGACATAAATTTTAGCTTTATACTCCAACCGTGATAAACACGCCAGCAATGGTACACCAAGCTACTATGGGTATATTTTATATATTGAACACGAGACTGGCAAACACTATAAAAACGCATACGTTGATAGCAGCCTCGTTAAAACTCGACATGTTGCGTAATTTTTACATCCCAGTGACGCCGCGGGTAACGAAATAGATATTAGTCGCAAATGAAATCTGCTCTGAAGGGAACAAACTCTCTTAAGCATGACGGCAGATTCGATAAGTTTATTTGCCGCTATATATATATATATTCTGACGTTGGTAGCCTAGACCTCCTCGATACCAATGCCTTACGACATTTTTCCAATTCCATCCATTAATATGCCAGTCGTTATATCCAAGCTCCCCGAATGATCATTATACAAATTGAACATGATGGAAAATCCATCTACATTCTGGCAAACGTAAGATAATAAGATATATTTTTTAACGTATTTTATCTTCAACACTAATCTGATAGTATGAGAGTGGCTGTCCAGATTAATTGCGAAAAACCACAAACAAGTAAAACAACATGCTAAATACAAAGAAACACATTACAGTACAGTCGCCGTGGGCTGGTGGTTACAATACACTGTTTTTTCTCTTGGCGACAGAACAAATCTTTTCCATCTCTCCACCCCATCAAGCCAATTTTTGCAAAAACAACCCAATATCCATAACGGGGTCGAGTAATGCCACAGCACTAGAAGCAAAACAAAATCATCATCAGCAAAATTTGAATTAATGAAGCACCGAGTTGTTCACAGTGCTCCATGAATTACATTTTTGAAGATTAGTCCTATAATTAGTGTTTGGAATCTAATGTTATTGCGTCCGTGGAAATATTGTCCACTCGTGGAAACTGACCAGTCCACGGTGGCCGCACTGTACTGCGAAAATACACGCTACGACAATAGATGGAACACTGAAAAACAGAACAACAACATAAAGTTTCTGGTAGTAAATCTTAAATCCGATGGTTCTTTTGCTGAAAGTTTGCTTTTGTGGTGCATCATCCATGGAATTTTTATTATAACCATTAAGCCATTAAAAGTACATAATGTAAGGTTTACTAAGACGTTAAAACTGCATTGTGTGCTTGGCATCGGGTAGATAATGGAAATAGATTTCACAATCCTCCCCGCTGTCCAGTGCGTCCCGGGTTTTTTTCGAGAAAGCATTGAACGCTGGAATTAATATGCATGCTTTTTCGGAAAGTATGTTTTATGGTTGGGGAAGCGTATATTAAATTTTTCTAGGCCTGGACGGTGGGGCTGTGCAACCATCATCATTGTTAAGGTAATAATAGTAATAACAAGTTTCTGTTAGCCCTTCTGTGACGACTACGTGGCCCGTATATTTATTAGCAGCTCTCCCAAATCCGGGAGAGAGAGATAGAGAGAGAGAGAGAGAGAGAGAGAGAGAGAGAGAGATAGAGAGAGAGAGAGAGAGGGGGGGGGGGGCGGGGAAGCTGTGGACGAGTGGGCATGTGCGATAGTGTCTCATGCCAGAGATCCAGCGATCTATTCCAGACCGGGACAGTTCTCGAGGTGGAAACAACTGTAGGACAGAGAACTGGATGTCCCATGTTTGGAGAGACATGCTTCGTACTTTGTTAAAGAACCTTTCACAGTATTTAAGAAAAGAAAAGCCACATTACCTGTGGCATAAACCAAGGAGTGGTGTTACTATAAGTTATAGATCTTCCTCGCAAATACTTGTAAAATGAATCAGCTTAAAATTAAAGCAAATCTTATCGAGCCGATAACAATAACAAAGCGTAACGCTCAATCCCCCCCCCCCCCCCCCATCCACACACCCAATCATACTATTGTTATATTATTGTCCATGTAGCAATTCCACTCGCTGATTTTTCAGTAGTTTGAAGATGTAATGGTTTTGCGCACCGAAGGCGCGCAGGGACGATGTGGGGCAAGCCCTTTTCGACCCTCTTTAACTGTGGGGTTTAAGTCTTGCCTGGCATTGGTAAAGGAGGAGAAGGTGTGAGTACTCAGCGGCGCTTGTGCCTTTTATGTTTTTTCTGGAGAGGAGGTGGTTTGGATGGAGAGACCGTGGCCGTCGGCGTTGTTTGGAGATCGCCCGGAGGGCACTGACTTGGCTCGTATGGTCTAGTTCTGGCTGAATCTAGAGTAGTTACGAGTGATGTGGGAGGTATCTGAGGATTTAGTTGTGACTGTATCTCCACCAGTTTGGTAGTTATCCCTTTGATCTTCCCGAGTAGCTGCTCGTGTTCTCCTTCTGCTTCCTCTTGATACCGGTCCTCTTTAATCTGCTCCAGGCGTGTGTCCAGATCCTGGTGTTCTGGTTCCAAAGGGAGAGATGAGTGAGGATCGGGAAGTGGCGAGAGGGCAACTTCCATTTTCGCCACAGTCTCCACAGCCACCTCCTCACCCGACAACTCCGGCTGGGGAGCCGGCTGTTGGATGGGTCTGTCAGTGGGAGTGAGAGGTGATGGGACAAGAGACGCCTAGAGCTGAGATGGTTTTCTGTGGTGTTGCAGGTAAATCCAGTGCTCCCATGTTGTTCTAGTTGAGATCTTCACACTCTGAGATCAGAGATGCGAATGGCGAGTGGTTCCTCGCTGTACATACGCTAAGCCTTGTTAAAAAGGCATACGATATAGTATGGAGGGAGGGTACGTGGCGAAAACTTGAGGCTCTGGGCTTGGGAGGCGAGTTTTTTGGAATTCTGAAAGCATTATCTAAAGATGTACAGAGTGAACTTAGCTTGGGTAACATAACAACAAAACGTGTGCCTATGGAAACAGGCCTAAAACAGGGGTGTATCCTTTCGTCAATTCCTTTTGCATTGTACATTAAAGGTTTAGAAGATGAACTCCTGCATAGCGACGAGGGGGTAGCAGTTGGTGACTTGAAGATTCCGGCGCTATTTTTGCAGACGATATGATGCTGATGTCCGAAAGCGAAGAGGGGCTAGCGAAAATGCTAGGAATTTTTGGGAAATATGGGAACAAATGGAGACTCGAACTAAATGAAAGCAAGGGAAAAGTTATACCTGTGGGCCACAAAGTGAACCCCACTCGAAGGTGGTGAGTAGGGGAGTTCTGTATTCCGGAATGTAGAAGCAAACTTCTTAGTGTAGGAGAGACAGGTGAATACGAGTATCTGGGGGTAAATATAAACATCACATTAGGAGGCATCTACCGAAACAACACAAATAAATTGATTCTGAAGGTGAGGCGAATCCTTAACCAAATGAAACTTATTGGGAGAAACAGTTTCAATAAGGTTTTCGTGAGGGAAACCATTTGGGAAATGGTGGGTCTGCGAAGTATAACATATACGGAAGCAGTACCCCTAACCCAGATGGCTGTAAAGAGCTTGGAAATCCTGCAGAACGATACAGGCCGATGGATAACGGGGTCGAGTAATGCCGCAACACTAGAAGCAATCAGGGGTGAGCTGGGATGGATGAGGATCAATGACGGGATAGACTTATTGAAACTCGGTTATCTTAATTATTTGGTAAATCTCCCCGACAGCCGATGGTGTAAAGTAATGTTCCAGAGAATTTTCAACTCAAATATCAAGGCAGGGTGGATGGTCCAAGTGAGGGAGCTAATAGAGAATTACTCATTGGAGACCTCGGACCAAGACGTAGGGGCAAACCAGGGTACAAAAATCGTCAGAGAAAGGGTCATGTAGGATGGTAACCTTAAATGGCGAGAGGGGGGTCAAATCAAAGAGGTCTTTGGGTGGCCTGTGTGATAAAGAGAAGCCTGGTTTTGAAGAGTACCTTAATAGCACCTTTGGGGGGTCACTGTTGTTCAAGCTGAGGTCGCGGTCCCTGGAGCTGAGGGGAAAATTGGGAAAAACGGGGAAAAGGAGCGCCAGATGTGTAACTTAGGCGAGGTGAAGACCCTGAAACACTTTCTTCTAGAATTCCCAAAATTCCAGTCTAAAAGAATAAGATTCACTGGTAGTATAATGGGAAAGTGGGATGGGAGAATGGAGAACATGTGGGTAGTGAGAGACTCAAAGGAGAGGGTTAATATGCTAATCGGAGAGATTGGGAAGAATTGGGCAAGGGATGTCATCAAGCAGTTGGTCACAGAGTGTTGGGAGGAGAGAAGAGCCGTGGGAATAGGGAGGCAGTTGGGAGTCCAGGGGTAACCAAGGCCTTCTCACCCGAGAACCGCGTCAAATCAGCGGCCGACCATAGTGTATTATTATTCCCTGCCTGGGTGAAAACTGGTTTTAATACGGGCAACTTTTGCATTTGTAGTTATAGTGGGATTTTGTTTGGTATTGAGAGAAGAGTAATCATGTCGAAAACAATTCTAAAATTTGATGTGTTTTAGTCTGAACATCTCATTTTGTTATTACCATTTTGTTTGTTCCGGACATTTTCAGCATACCTTTTCATCCCCTACCCTCAGCCGAGATAGATGGAGACTTTATAAACATTACAAACACATTACACTGAATAAACAAATGTATAACAGATGTGAACAAAATGCATTGCGCATCTTCACATTCAACATTGCTCCCACTACACATGTTGGCCGCAGTGGGTTGAATGCGAATATTCGCAATGTTAAATGCGAATATTCGCAATGCTGAATGCGAATATTAGCAACGTGAATGTGAATATTCGCAATGTGAATGTGAATATTCACAATGCTCGACAACCCCCCCCCCCCCTACACATGTTGGCTCCAATGGGCTTCCGTAATTTTTAACTAAATTTGTGTTGGCCAGTTGCGGACAGTCTTATTCCTTAGAAATTGGCAGGATGAGTTGTCATCTTTTGAGAGTCGGTAATAAAGAAATGTATGAAATCCAAAGCACTCTGGGATAGTACGGAAATGGTTAATCGGATAACCTGTTTGTAACCGGTTACCTACCTAACCGATTAAAAAAAAAACGTCAACCGGTTATCTGAAATATCGATAGTGATCGTCATTCCACGGTTAAAACGTAGTAAATCTGCCGCTTCTCCTTTGGAATAGATTACACCACGAAGTAGCGCTGCATATATTGAGAAATAATCGACTTCGCTAATGATAGGCAATTTCCGTGAGTACTGGGTAACCGCAGAAACTATTCCGTAGCATGTATACAAACGAACGTTGTCGAGTACTCGACAACGTTCGTTTGTATACACACTACGGATTAGTTTCTGAGAATACTGCTTTCCAATTCCTATACTTTTGATCCCAGATTCGGTGAAATAATGGCTACGGTTAACAGGATATTATCCGGTTATAGCTCTCAGTTAGTCGGTTGTGAAAATGAGCCAACCGTTTCAGCCCTACTCTGGGATATAAATATTTGGAGAAAAATGTTCTAGCGCGTTACATATGGTTACATTTAGCAAACAACGACATTTTATACCATGATTACCTATTCTACAATATATGAAAAGCCTATGACATAATTTTTAGCTTTACACACCAACCGTGATGAACACACCAGCAATGGGATTTCAATAGTAAAAAATTACACCCACAGTAGAACAACATCCCCGTTGACCTTTGGTGACGTCGACCTGAATGCAAACTTGTCTAAATTTATCGCACGTCGCCTCGCGAAGAGTGAAATGGAAGTGGCAATTATTTATTATGTTTTTAAATGGGTTTACCTCATAAGATGCCAAAAATTAACAAATATGCATTGTCTCATGTTAATAAAGCATGCAGAACTCGAAAGAGTTTGTTATTATGTTATTAAAAAGAAAAAGTCTCTGTTTCTTTTCTTTCATTTCGTTTCGGCGATAAAATTGACAGCGGAAGTACCACCCACCGATGCTCGTGTAAACAAAAACAGATTCGCTCGTATGTGCGTCTGGTGCTCAGTAAAATCGAGACAAAAATAAAAGCGACTCTTAATAATCTGACGATCATGGTATAAATAAAATATATCCAAAGTAGTTTGGTGTACCAAATGTTCTCCACTTGAGGGTATATTCTATATATAATTTTTAAAACTTATTGTGTAAAATTCTGTAAGTATCAGAGCAATGATTTTAGAATGGCGAGGTTCCTGAATTATAGAAACGAGAAAAAAACCACAACGGTTACTCATGCGCATGACTATTCTTTAGGTGGGGCGAATAACTAGATGTTTAAAAATGTATGGAGAATTTATTTTATTTATTTATTGGTTTTTAAGGTCACATATTTCTGCACATCCGTTAATCGTGACCACAACATGGATATGAAGTCCAGCCAGTCGTTTATACCCATGTTGCCCAATTTAGAGGCCATCTATCTCAAGCATCGGTGGCCGGGTCCTATTTTACCAGTAAAACAGAGCTTGTTTACCATAGTAAACAAGCACTGCTTTACTTCTCGGGGTCTCCACGGGGTAATATTTGGAGAAAACGTTTTAGTGTATATGCATATGGTCACATATGGCAATCAGCGGCATAATTATTTTAGAATTCCATGTGTAAAATTGTCTTAGTATAGGCCCAATGATGTTAGAATGACGCAGTGCATGAACTAAAGAATCGAGAAAGAAACTACAGCGGATATCCATACTCTCAAATATTTTTTTAGGGGTGGGGGTGGGGGTTGGAGTGGAAAATTGGATGTTACAAAACTATTTAGAGAAAACATTTTAACGTTTATACATATAGTTACATTTACAAATCAACGACATTATTATTTGGGAATTTTTGTGTAAATTGTTTTAGTGTCAGCAAAACGATTTCAGAATGCTGCAGTGCATGAAATATAGAAACGAGAAAGAAACTACAGTGGATATTCATACGCATTTCCAAGACGCGTGGATTTCGTCTGTTGAATTTTGGTCTATTTTCGTTAGCCACAATGTTTCACGTACTGATATTAATAGAATAAAGCTAATTTTATTTCTTTTTTTCCACAGCCAAACGGCCTGCGGTAGAGGACATGATTTATTTTTTTGAAGATACACCATGGCCGACTGAACACTTGTTTGACGGAGCGGATCCGGAACTCATTGCTCATGGACTTGCGGGTGCGTATAATACATTTTTTCAATGGGGTTTATATCGACACTTTTGACAGCCAGGGTCACCTCGTGTCGGACAGTTTTATGGGTGGAGGAGGCCGGGAGTATACTACTTACCGACCAAGAGAAGTTAACCCTTTACCCAACGTAACGGCCAAAACCGGCCAGCGCTATTCTCAAAAATCGCCAATTCATTTTCAAAATATTTTCATTTTTTGTCTCAAAAACATAGGTTATGACCCCTCGTTGGAACGAGCTCGTCGATGAGCTCGTTCCAATGAGGGGTCACATGATATAGTTTTGTTGAAATTGTTTTTTAAAATTAAAACAGGCCAAGACCAATACCGGGTCTGGACCTGCGTCGCTGCATGCAATAGATCTGAAAACTAGATACACGATACAACTCATCATTATGAAGCAGCAGACCAAATATAAAATCATTCCCTTTCATAGAAGCCAAGAAAACTTTGACGGAAAAAGTGTTTCGGACGGACTGACGGACTGACAGACCGACGGACTGACGGACGGACGGAGTCGAGCGGTTACTAGACCTGCTCTACCGCTGGCGACGCAGGTAAAAATAGTAATTAAAATAATAAATTTTGATATTCTCTACGTAGGGTAAAGGGTTAAAAATAAGATAACGGCGTTTCACTTTCTTTTGATGTTGTGTGTTTTTATTCTTCATTATATCAAAAGTAGATACGACCACATCGTGACATAAAGCACAAACACTGTTCTTTCCAATACTATAAAAGTATAGGAGATGAGATTTCCTAATCCTTTTCCTGGGAAGACTAAGCGCTTGTAAATTACTGTTAAAACGCTAAGCAAAGAGCCAAAGTGGACGCTTTAGTGTTGGTAGCTGATAGACGGATAAGTATTCTATGACGGATTATCTGTGAACTAATTGCTTCTAATTACCTTTCCATAAAAAAAACAAGTTTTCCCTCTGTTACATTTTTATAAACTAGCTGTCTGTTATTTTCGTTTATTAAAAGTAACAAAAGGAAACGTGACTTATTTTCTACAAAGGTCATAGGCGTTTTCTCGACAATAACATAATTTCAAGGTAGGTAACTGTATTGAAGGTTGATTTTCATGACGACATAAGTCAGGGATGGGGGTGGGTGGGTGTAGGCGTTTGCCTCTCTCCAACGTAACATCACGTAAACGTCACGTCATGAGACCTTTACTGGTGCCTTTCGGCATTATTTAAAGTTTCAACGCCTTAACCCTGTCTTATGATGGATTATAGTAACCCCCGATGAGTGCGGTCTGTTTTCCCACTATATATTTTTTTGATATACACCAAACGTTTTTGTTGATCTCACGGAATATGTAATTAGATTTCGTCAAGGACCAACCCGCCTTCTGGTAGATCAGGTAGCAAGTGACAATTTTTCGATCACAAATGATGTTACGTTCGCATTTGAGTGACTAGGTGGAGAAAAATGATCCAGAATGTGTTTAGGGTGTGGGATAATGAAACCTTACCTCGAGTTAAGACATTTATTTTAGACACGAGACAAGCCTCGTGTCTATATCGAATATCTTGTACCTCTAGTCAGATGTCCCCCACTCCACACGCCGCCTATTGAGAACAATGATATTATCGCACCGTCTGTCACATTTGCAGTGTGTAATGGCCTTTATCTGTAGGATAAAGGACGGTGACAAAAATTACATTTTTTCCATTGCAGTGTCAAATGGCATGGATGAACTGTCCAGAATTGTCGGAATCAGCCCAAAGTCCCAGAAGAATTTAGTGAAGGCGTTCGATGCTGCGAAGGATAACGACGAAAGAACCCTTTTGAGAATGGGAATGCCATCCATGATTTGGAATGAACTGAGAGACTACCTAATGGAAGTCTTAGACAACAACTTCCAGCTGTGAAGCGGATGTCACGCCCCATGTAAACTGTTGTTGTGAAAATGAATTAAAAAAAATAATAAAAAAGAATTGTTTGAATACAGAAAAATAGTCACATATTTGTTTACACATGTCTTAGAAATTAAAACAAGTTTTAGTGTCTCAATAGAACGTTGAGCATTCCATGAAAGGCTGCACGCAACTTTGAAACGGGCCCGTTCCGATGAAGGATCATGGACAAAATTCAGAACAAATACAGCGAACAGTTGGCCAGGTAATACTCGGCGGACAATATCAAGGCGGTGGGATTTGTAAAATAAGCGTTTATCTACAGTATAAGCTGAAACATGACAATTATTTAGACCCCCATCTTACCCTTTTGATAATTCCAATGCTTGACACCCTTTCTTGGGAAGCACCTCCCCCCCCCCCCCCGAGAGCTTCCCAAAACATAATGTCTATTATTTGAATTATCGACATAGAAGAAATATTTCTGTGATTATCCTGCTATTAATTTCAGCTAGTACTGTGCAGTGTATTTTTTATTGTAACCTTAGTGATACTTTAAGTGATTGATATCAGAAAAGCTTGAGTTTTGTGTTTCTCCGTTATTTCATAAAATGCGACAAGAGATGTATTCAGATCTTTGCCCATGCACACAGATCTTTGTAGATGTTGCTCCAAATCTCTTCAGCTTAAGTTCTATCATGGAAGAGATAGCGGACCATTTGTATTTTCATTACATGCCTGTTCTATGACATCCCCATCTCCAGCAACGCTAAACCATGAGGAAAATGAAAAAACATCCGTTCCGCACACGTATGACGAACGGAAATCGTTGACGGACTATTTTTAAAAAGATGCGAAATTTCACTGGAATTTTCTACAAAAAGTGCAAGGTAATTACAAATTGAATCGCTAGCGACAGCTGAAAATCGTCCCCTCATGAAATTGTAACACAGGTTCTCCTCGCACATTTGATTGGCGATAAAATGTGTTCTTTTTATTGATAGTCGTCAAATGAATTGCTGAGTGTCCTTTTAATAATTGCGTTGAATGACTTGAATGCGTGCACTAAACACAGAACGACACGCGTGTGGGAATAGGTTAATCAATATGGCACTTGTGCCATCGCGGAAGGATAAAACTCGAGGCCTGTGGCCTCTCGTTCTTTCCTCCCGCGCTGGCACATCTGCCATATCAATTAACCCATTCACACTCGCGTGTCGTTCTGTGTACTTACCTTACTGATGGAAACACAAGTATACACCTCTGTTGTGTCAGTATCACTTGTAGAAAAAGTGGACTCCTTGACGGTAAATGGAAACCAATATACGGCCTCATATTCCGTGCTCCTTACATTGTTTTCATTTTAAAAAATTGTGACACACTGTCGGCGGCTGGACGGCGTATCAAATGCGACCAGTGCGTCGATTATTCGCCAAGCGAGAGGGGTTAAAGATTTACCGGTATTTTAGAGTGACCTCTTTTAACATGTCTACCACCATTTACAATAAAAAAAGACGTTTAAGTGAGCAGATATAATGCAAAATGCAAATGTGGGTTACTTATTTTTCATTCTGCCTGTACGTCTAAGCTTGCATCTCCCAAAGATGCGATATTAGATAACTTGTGTTCGAAGTTCATGCTCATCAAATATTCAGTTACTTCCAGTATTTTGTGATTTAGCTATTTCATTATGTTTTGTGGTATCAAAACGAGGAAAAAGGTGATCAGAGAGTTTAAACTTGTTATGAGAAAGACAGTATATTCTTATTGACTATGATTATCGAAAAGGGACATGAGAGGGAGGGGCTCGGAGGGGTTTAACTGAAATGAGATGTTCCACGGTTGCATTTAGTCTCTAATGAATGCTTCTTATCTGACATAAAAACTAAACAAAACAGAGCAGTGTTCAGCAAAATATCATACCACATGTTTTGTCACTTTGTTTAACCCTTTACCCAACGTAACAGCCAAAACCGACCAGCGCTATTCTCAAAAATCGCCAATTAATTTTCATTATATTTTCATTTTTTGTCTCAAAAACATAGTTTATGACACCTCTTTGGAACGAGCTTATCCAGCTCGTTCCAATGAGAGGTCATAACCTATGTTTTTGAGACACCAAATGAAAAAAGTAATTATTAAAGAATTTTGTTTGCAATTGTCGTCTGCTTTTCATGTCAGGTAAAGGGTTAAACTGAAAGTTCAAGGTACATGCTAGATAAAACTAGCTTTAGAAATTCAAAAACATATCAAATTTGGACGCTACTGTATTTATAGCTTCGGCCTTTCCTATATTGTCTCAAAATGTTTCAGTTCAACCACATCACTGATCCATACACAATAGAATTATTGGAACGTCAGCGGAAAACGTTGCCACTGAAACTATCAAGCCTAAGAGACGTCAAGTCAATCAACAAAGTAACTCCTCCTTATCCTTAACGTTTGATGACGAGAAAGCTGTTACACTGTGACAAGACACAGCGTAACAGGTTTCACGTCTTCAAGCCTCATGGTGTTTACCAAATTAGTAAGACGCACCACCTTCCAATCTCAGCCCTTGTTTTTTTGGCAATAGTAACTTAAATATGTTGTAAATATTCAATTTGGAGCACGATGGTTCAGTGGTTACGGCATTGAACTTCAGACGGAGAGATCCATGGTTCGATCCCCGCCAGGGGTAACTGCGTTGTGTCCTTGGGCAAGGCACTTTATCCCGACTGCCCACGTGGGGGCACGGTAGCGCTGTGTACTAATGCGTACTGCACGTCGATGGTGCACCTGTCTTCAACCAATGCTACCCCAACTTGAGTGGAGTTTGTACGTTGGGGAGTCTGACAGATGCTCGCAGTTGCTTAGTTTTTCTCTCCTGGTACTCCGGCTTCTCCCACCCGTAAAACTATCTGACACGAGGTGACCCTGTCTGTCGAAAGTGTCGTTATACTCCAATAAATAAATAAATAAATAAATAAATAAATAAATAAATAAATAAATAAATAAATAAATAGCATTACCACGAACAATATGCACGTCATCAACATGAGCATTGTTCACAAACAAAAAGTAATCTCTTTAATTGGAAGAGAGCTAAGTTATTTTGGATATTCAAAATTTGTGCATGTGTCTTTGCCTTGATACAATTTATGAGAGAGTGCCAAGGGGTATTCTCCTATAAATTGTAACAAAGCAAACCCATATATACTAAGTACTTTCACTTCTAAGATAATATGCAGCTCATCCACAGAATATGACACCTTTTGGCTGGGGTACCTGCTCTTCATATAAAAGTCCAAATATAGGCTTCCAGCACTGTACCAGTTAACCCTTCACCTAAAATGAAAAGCAGACGATACCTGCAAAACAAAATTCTTGAATAACTAATTGTTTTCATTTTTTGTCTCCAAAACACAAGTTATGAACCCTCATTGGAACGAGCTCGGTCGAGTTCGTTTCCAAGAGGGGTCAAAACCTATGTTTTTAAGACAAAAAATGAAAATATAATGGAAATTAATTGGCGATTTTTGAGAATAGCGCTGGCCGGTTTTCGCCATTACATTGGTTAAAGGGTTAAAAAGCGATCGGTGATCGCAAGGTGTAGGGAACTTAAAAACCTTGGGTGAATTTTTGTTCGCTGAGCATTGTCTATTTATATTAACTTCCGCCTATCTAAGATGACGGCGGTACAGACATGTTTCTTTCTGTGACCAATGAGCGTTCCAACAATCCAGCTGTATGGTGATCACTGAACTACATTGACTATGTATTGTAAATTCACTTCCTCTGCTAACATTTGGGATCCGAACGTACGGCGTGGACTCTGGAAAGTGTTACCATATGGGCTGATGACTCAAAACGAAGGCGTGTCATGGCTAAATTCCAGTTCTGAGGACCATGATTCCAAGTGTATCACCGGTAAATAGTTAATTTTATACAGACGTGAGTCATTACCGGAACACAGAGTGGCAAGTGTGTTGTATACATTCACAAACATGTCCCGACTTAAGTTCTGTCAGACAACTGTAAATTATTAGACTCGACACCACTTGGCTACTTTTAACTTTAACCCTTCACCCAACGTAACGGCCAAAACCGGCCAGCGCTATTCTCAAAAATCGCCAATTAATTTTCAAAATATTTTCATTTTTTGTTTCAAAAACATAGGTTATGACCCCTCGTTGGAACGAGCTCGTCGAGCTCGTTCCAACGAGGGGTCATAACCTATGTTTTTGAGACAAAAAATGAAAAAAATTAGTTATTCAAGAATTTTTTTTGCAAGTGTCGTCTGCTTTTCATGTTAGGTAAAGGGTTAGCCCTTCACCCAACGTACCGTTAAAACCGACCAGCGCCATTCACAAAATACACCATTCAACTTTCATTAATTTTCCATTTTTTTGTCTCAAAAACGTAGCTTATAACCCCTCTTTGGAACGAGCTCATTGAGTTCGTTCCAATGACAGGTCATACGCTATGTTGTTGACGTAAAAAATGAAAAAAATATTTATTGAAGAATTCTGATTACAAGTGTCGTCTGCTTTTCGTGTTAGGTAAAGGGTAAAGGCGCGATTATCATGCAAAAGCAACCCAAACTATGCCCAACAATGCCGCGTACACAGAAACATCATTGTAAGTTAAAACTGTGTTTGACTTGTGTGTCTAGATCATATCATATTCCTTGAACATCTGATCACATCTGATAGTCTGCATCTAGTATTTGGTTTTTGAAAAATATTATGAAATTGTGGGAAATATCAAAAAGCGAAAAGTCGTATTATAACAGTAAAAATAATATACAAGGAATTATTTTCACTGTCGATAAAAGCGACGTCTGTTTTGACGATATGTGTGGACGGCGTTCTACATTCTTTACATTTCAAAACAGTTAAAACCACGGGATATGATCAGTTCTATACAGCAAAATAAACGTTGCAATTTCAAAACTCAAGAAAGTATTTTCAAACATACATGAGAATGCCGCAGGCCTGTCTGCATGCCCAATGTCCGCCAATAGTTTTCTAGAGAGAATCTTTTAGGGTACCTATAAATTGAGCACAGCTGTCTGTTGATGGTGTTCGGGATCAGCACTTCAACCATCAAGCGACGAAATAAACAATGTCTAGGCTCATACTGTCCGACAGTCTTCACCGTCGTCTTTAGAGATGCTACAGTGCAATTCCATGACGTCACGTCATAATTGTCAACACAGAATGTGCTGTCCCATATCAGTAAATTGATTGTTGCATGGTCACATATATGCTAGGCATCGTCAGGCACTTGGGCTGCCAAATTACACAAAGTGTAACTTGAACAGTTTGCTCTAAATGTCCCTCCATTTGTTATACCCCGATACTTGGGGTATAATAAGTGTATGGAGGCTTTTATGACGAATGTTCTGTCTCTGTTGGGCTCACAAGAAAGTCCCTTTTCATATTAAGGTCTAATTTGGAGTTCAAGCGTGCTTCGGTTCGGAGTATCATGTTATGTAATGTGTTTAACCCAAATTCTTGATACTAACGGTTACTCAACCAGACTAATTCGAAACTGGAGATTAGAATGACGACTGCACTCCTATGGCATTAGAGGATGGAAGTTATATGCACCCCCGCGTTTTTCCAGAATGCCAGGTCTACGACATGCCGCAAACCAATCGTTCAAATTAAAACGAAACGCTCGTCCAGAAACACGAACCATAATTTCATTTTATTGCACGCCTCTTCTATGAAATTCCCATCTACAGCAACACAGCAACACTAAACGATGCGAAAAATGAAATTCGTTCCGCACACATGTGCGGAACGGAAATCGCTGTCAGACTATTTTTAAATAGAAGCGAAATTTCACTGGCTTTTCTACAAATCGTGCACCGCAAAAGCAATTTAAAAAGCCAGTGAAATTTCGCTTCTATTTAAAAATAGTCTGACAGCGATTTCCGTTCCGCACATGTGTGCGGAACGGAAATCGCTGTCAGACTATTTTTAAATAGAAGCGAAATTTCACTGGCTTTTCTACAAATCGTGCACCGCAAAAGCAATTTGAATTGCTAGCTATAGCTAATATATAGTAACACTGGTTCCCCTTGCAGATTTGGTTGGTGATAAAATGTTTTCTTTTTGTTGATAGTTCGTCCCCAGAGTTCCAAAAAAGAACACATTGAAACTCAGGGGACAAATTGTCAAATGAATTGCTGAGTGTCCTTTTAATAATTGCTTTTATAGACGTGAAGGCGTGTAATAAACACAGAACGACACACTTGTGCCGTCGCGGAAGGATAAAATTCGTTTTACCCTTCCGCGCTGGCACTCGTGCCATATCGATTAACCCATTTACACACACGTGTCATTTTGTGTATTTATATTCTTAAAAATAAGAAATGCAATGATATGTTCAAGAATTCTAATACTCAAATGTTTCCTTTGTTTTTGTTTATTTACTCTTGTGTTTGCAAGATTTTATTTATACAGTCTTAGTCTAGGGGTGTAAATGTGCCTATTCCGAGATGACTTGGAAAAACACTAGCAGATCTGTAATAACCAAACAGTCTATAGTATTGTGGTGTAGCCCAAACATATTTCACTCACGCAGACGAAAAGTAACATATTTGCATGCGTGGTGAAAACGTTATGTTTTGTCTTGACTTGTGAAATAAATCCCAAATTCACTGATAAGTGTTGACATCCCCAATTTATTACTCCAGCTCCAGTTTGATAGACATGGTCATGTTGCGGTAATAGTCGCCAGTGTGGTCGTCTATCGCAACAACATGACCAACTCCTTTGGTCGAGCACCGGAATAACGTTCCAGATGGCTGTCGTTAGAAAGCATTTATTTTGATGATGACGGCAATACAAGTCATACAGGTTAAAACGTAACCACCCTCTGCAAACATTTACAGTACATAGAGAGTTGATTGTTAGTAAATCACTCGTGGGGTAGATTCTCCATTCAGACAAAAATCTTTGTCTGGGAAATGCATTAGAATGACGAGCAAAGTTTCAAAGTTGTGATAAAACAGATTTATATGAACAAAATATCCTTTGTGTTTGACTGCATATGAAATATGACCACAGAAAATATTGGCTCCTAGCACTCAACCAGTTAAGCGATATTTCAAACTCAGATAGAGCCAAACCTCTATAAAACTCAGTTCGCAGTAAACGAGAGGAATAATAGTCCTGTCAAAATATTTTGATCGAATTCATGAAGTTTTCGGACTGGGTGGTGGTGCATATTTGATGAATTCACCTGTAACCTGCAACCCTATATATTTAAGATATTTTTACCATATTTAATATTTACAAACCAACTTTTAAGATAAAAACACATACAAACGGAGCTTTAATATATTTTTAATGGATACATCTGTTAAATGCTAGACTTCAGCAATGACAGTTGAATATAAACATCATGCTCCCGGCTGATATCGTTGGTGTCTATCGTTAAGGTGCCAAGTATATTGAGTGATCTTCATACAGAATTGTACAAAGATCACAGCAAACAAATGTTATGTAAATCTTATATGTATGCTTCGCCATTGTATATTAGGAGAGGAACGTAACTAAGTTGCAGTAACTTGTGTTCCAATCCTTTTGTCAGTCAACATCTTACGACAATAAAATATGTTTAAATCAACAAATGTTTTATCTGCATGTGTAGACTTCGCACACAGACTTCGATGTCATCTGGGAGGTTCAGGAAAAGTACAGAAATTGATGTTCTGAGAAAACCGGACAGTACATCAAAAACTAACCAGCATCGTATAAAACAAAATTTGTAATTGTTTTATATATTTGGGAGAAACTCTCGATAAAAATCTTTTCAGTAAAAATGCTTTAACCATTACAGTAATTTTCTTGAACTTTCTGGGAGCACATTGGTCGTTTCTGATGAACAGACATAATGTAGAATTCTCACTGAAATACAAACAAAGGCACATCTCAGTCATAGACAAATATTATAGATCAGTGAAAGGGGAGTGAGACATTGAAACCACTCGATGCGAGGCGTGGAGATTTTACACAATATAATAATTTAAATTACATCCAGAAAAATCACAAAGTTCTTAGAGTGCATCAAGGCACCATCCGCAAAGTCTACAGCATTGCAGATGGCACCTTGTTTCACTCAAGGGACGATATGAACCACAGATAATGTATGTGTCAATGGACTTCCAGGTTGTACAATTTGCGGAAACGTCTCTTGCGAATCGTTTGTTTTTACAGTGAAAATATATGCGACGGTGCAGCTAGAGTTGAGACGGTGAAACGGAGGTGTGGGTGGTGGGGGTGGGTGGGGTGGAGATGGAATGAGGTTTCACACCTTCATTTTTCCACATGCATGCTACATACAGCGACTTTCAAGATTTTAAAGTACGCAGATTTGTCAATGTACAGGCAAGAGCGAAATGCATTAAAGTAAACAAATTTAGAATTCCATGACCAGTGCATTCAACCGATTCACCCTGTTTCGTCTACTTCGACCATCTCACAATCGGAAGGCTATGACTGAAGTAGACAAAATAGACCGAATCATGATCATAACATACACACAACAAAAGTGGCTAAGAAGGTTGAAGTGGAAATATACCGCATAGTGATCAGGCCGATAAATGAACACCAGAAAGAGGGACTAGAGGGTATTTGTATATTTGGTTATAGAACAGAACGAAACGAGGGTGGGGTATGGGGGACAGGAATCAACGATACGATCTGGTTTTTTTCGGGTGTTTCAAGAGCACCACGGGTGCGAGTGAAATATAGGGAAACTCCAACAAGGGTAGTTTATTCCTGCCCCCCTTATTCTACCCGAGTTATGTACTGTATTTATACCACGACTAAACTTGAATAAAGTTAATGAAGCTTAGACTTTTAAAATAAAATAACACGGTCGGCGGTCTGTTTACTTTCTTGCTTGACCCTGTTTGTGTCTAGCAGGACAGGGAATCTCTTGCTATTAACATAAGTCAGATTTGAGGATATTTTATCAAATGTTCCCCTGTAAGTTGTGTAGACTTTTCAACCAATGATTTCGTGTATCAAATGTTCATGAATTTTTCTTCAAATCTAGTCACGGCTGCTAAACAGCAGCCATGACTAGATGTGATGTAAAATATTTTAAAATTACTCGGCGAGTTAAGAGTTTACAATGATAGGGACAAGTGATACTGGAATTAGAAAAAATGAAAATTAAAAAAAAATGAGAGTGCCAGTCTGGCAGCTCCAAGACTGATAGTGTCAAACTAGCAGCTAACAAAATGATGTTGACGATAATGAGAGTGAGTGAATGGGTTGAACAGTTCGCAACTATGGAAAAAATATACTTCACCCCAAAGCACCCGAGCATCAGACCAACTTAACAGTGGTAACAAGTTAAGTGTTGGCTTCCAAATATTGTCATGGATTAATCCAAAACACCTCAATGGAGATTACGGGGACAGGAATTCCTGACCGGAGATGGTGTTTTTCAAGTTTTTCAGGAGTGCTGTAGGTGCAAGTGAAATATTGGAAAAACTCCAGCAAGGGTTGATTCTTGTCCCAGATACTCCACCAGAGATGTGTTCTGTACTTTATAACACGATTAAACTTGAATTAAGTGAATGGAGGTTAGAGTTTTAATGGTAAATATCGCCTTCAACGCTAGGTTTATTTTCTTGCGTGACACTTTTGTTTTTGTGTCGAAGGATTTAATAGGGTCGTGGGAATTTCTGCGTCATCAACAGGAATAGGAAACTACCACTCAATTGCGTACTTCCATGCCGATTGCCGGTGTTACAGGAATGGAAGTCCGTAGGAAAATTAGTCCCTCTGGACTATTATTCCGCGGAATTATAGTCCTAGGTCTAACATTTCTAGGAATAGTAGTCCGCCGGACTACTATTCCTAGAAATGTTAGACCTAGGACTATAATTCCGCGGAATAATAGTCCAGATGGACTAACGTTCCTACGGACTTCCATTCCTTTTACACCGGATTCTGCGCGTGGTTTTTTTTCGCCCACAGTTCTCGATGCCTGTTGTAACGTTGACTAAACAAAACAATCGTAGTATAAAATACGATTACTACCCGTGACGTCACTGGCACGAGGCGGAAGGAGGTCGTCAAACGTATCGAAGGCATGATATATTTACCGGCTACCGCCACAACCCGACTCCCACACTCACTTTTTTAACGCCTTGTTTTGCCTATTCTAAGACCTGAGAATCGAGTGGGGGGTATTTCGGTGGATCCATATTGGCATTTCCTCCCTGAAGATCCAACCAAAGTAGGTTCGACGCGTGTTGGACATTTCTTGCCGTATACCCCACCCCTTCCCCCACTAAGCTTCATCCGCCTAGGGGCTTCGGGGTGGAATTTTATAGTTCTTGTCTTGGTGAAAACTCCGCCTGTGGATTTTTATCAGAAATAGCTTTAACATATTTCTGTATTTGATGGCGGCTTGGATGACACTAGTCTAGTCAACGGGTAGATTTTGTTTCTCCATTATATCCCATGCCAACTTCGTTCAGGTCCATTGGAATAACACGAATGCGTTTGGACGTTATGTAATTATCCTGATGGTAAGTTGTTATATTGTAAACAGCCAGAAAGATCCAGTCGTGATTTTCCCCTTAACGCGCCACATACCTACATTTTCCAGCGAAGTTTGTGAAACATCAGCATTTTTCATTGACCTGAAATATATTCTGGGTCGTTCAAATGCATTTGGATGTTTTTGGTAGATTTTCGCATGGTTTAACCCTTTACCTAATGAATCTCCGTAACCATCCCCGCAATATACAAGTTGAGGTGTTGAATAGATATTATTTTTCAAAATATTTCAACAAAACCATTTCATGTGACCCAACTCATTTGAACTCGCTCGTTGAGGTCGCTCCAATGGGGTGTCACGTGATGTGGTTCTAATCGCACAGGTCGTATTGGATACATTCTGTAATATAATATATGAACTGCTCTTCATGTAGAACGAGATTATGTGTATGAATTTCGAAGAGGTGTTAAGGGTACCATACCTGTAGAAAAAGACCAATCCAGAGGGCTGGATTAGACCCCTAAAAGTGACCGGGCTATTATATAGGGATTGGTGGGTATATAGAAATGAATATTCTCAGAAGAACCGTTAGATTTGTGGCAGGGAAGGCGGCCTGCGAGCAATACAGAACAGAAAGATGACATAATTTTTGACAGACAGTTAACCCTTTACCTAACATGAAAAGCAGACGACACTTGCAAAGAAATTCTTGAGCATCTATTATTTTCATTTTTTGTCTCAAAAACATGGGTTATGACCCCTCATTGGAACGATCTCGTTCCAATAAGGGGTCATAACCTATGTTTTTGAGACAAAAAATGAAAAAATTATGAAAATTAATTGGCGATTTTTGAGAATAGCGCTGGCCGGTTTTTACCGTTACGTTAGGTAAAGGGTTAAATAGAGTGGGTAATATTTTGATCCTACAACCCTTTTCGGCTGGCGGGTTAAATAGTTACTTATTCTTCGTAAGAAATTTAACTCTTTACCTAAAACAAATAACGCAGGAGGACACATTGCAGACTTTGAGTAATCAGAATATTACGAATGGTCAAGGTGTGGAAGATTTAATTTGTTTCTGAGGGTCCATTTAAAATGTTGAGCTTTCAACAAGTTTACATTTTAAATAGAACACCAATCGACACGCAGTGAGCCATAACAGGGCATCGACAGTATTTTTAAAAAATTTCTTTAACCCTTTACTGAATGCATATGATATCAAAATTTTTTAATGCAATTATTGTATTTTCCAATTTTTCAAAAGATTCCAACGAAACCATATCATGTGACCCCTCCCTTATAATGAGGTATCACATGATATGCTTTTGTTGAAATTTTTGAAAGAATATAGCTTTTTACAACTACCTGACCCTTTGAACCCGCGCGGCCGCTTTTCCGGCCAGGAACATGATACGTCATAACGTCATTAAATAGGATGTCTGTTCAGTAAATGTGTGGGGTCGACCAATCAATATTTTCAGCGTGCAGCCCCCAGGCTGCACGTTAAAATATTGATTAGTCTATCCCAAATAATGAATATGGATTCTTCTAATTGCTGCTATTGAACTGGCATGGAATATACTACTGGAGTTCAAAGGGTTAGTTTGTAAATTACGAGGAGTGATGCGGACGATTCGTAAGGTAAAGGGTTCAAGAGGAAAACGGCAGGCAGTACGATAAGCCTAAAGACTGTCTGGAGCATTTTAGCACACGCGAGAGGAAAATTACAGGTCACCTGCCCGGCTGTCTGGTGGGCTAATTCGCCCTTACCACGCATAGCCACACGGCTAAGGTAGATCAATTTTTTTTATAAGATGTCCAGTGGTGAATGATTCTATATACGGTGACCAGAATGAGTGTATATACAAGACAAATATTATTTTAAATGTTAATTGTATTTTTATTATGTTGTTGAGATGCATTCGAAATTTGCAGCCACTCATCCCCAAGTTCCCCAGCCTACCGGTATGTTTATACAGTACATGGAGAGTGGATTGTTACTAAATCACTCGTGGGGTGGTGTCTCCACTCAGACAAAAAATCCTTGTCTGGGAAAAAGCATTAGAACGACGAGCAAAGTTTCAGAAAAGGGACCTCCGGGTAGAACCCGCAGGTCCCTTGGCTTAAACTGTGCTTGTCCTTTTTATGCATTACCCCAGAAATCGACTGTTATTATCTGTGTGGAGACACCACCCCAAGAGTGATTTAGTAACAAATCTTTCTACGTTCTGCACAAAATTGTCTTCTGAGAAAATTTGGCGGTTATTATTTCTAAAAAAGCTCTACCATTCTACAGTGATAACTCGTCAGCAAATTATAAGAATGAATCTGCAAACTAATTTATTTTTATAGCATCATCAACTTCAAATAACCCATTGCGGAAATATTGCCCACAACACTTCTAATAACCGCGTAACGTTTGATGTCATCTTGTAACAGTTTGAGTGAGTTGGTTTCTGAATTAGAATTGAATGAATGTTTTCCGTTTTTTGAAGTGATTTATTTCATTGCCTGTTTGCCAATCAGAGACGACATTTGCAAAATATTTCACGGATAATTAAACAATTTTAGTTTTTGCCTCGAAAACATAGCTTATCACTCCCTCGTTGGAACGAGCACAAAACATAGCTCATGCCCCCTCACTGGAACCAACTCGTTCCAATATATCAGTAACATGCTTTTTCAAGGCGTTACAGTTTATTAAGGGCCTGGATGGAATGATTAACTGCCGGAGGGTCCGAGGGCTGTTAATCATTCCAGAGTCATAATAAACTGTGAAACCCGATAAAAATATGTTATTACTATTATTACCACATATTTGGACATTTGACCCAACCAGGATTCAGTGAAAGAATGAAGTAGGTTAGCAGAGACATTGCTGGTATCATTAAACTAAGTATTTGAATTAGAAATAGATGCTAAAGTTAGTAAGTTGGGGAGTCCGACAGTTTCTTGCCGTTATTTGGAGGTTCTCATCTTCCACCACACATAAGATGTATACAACCCTGACTGTTGAAAGTGTCGACCGACCCCAATAAACAAACAAACAACAACAAATGTTAAACGAATATATGTTAATTAATAAATGAAAGAATTGGTACTTGTTTAACATGAATCGGTTATCGATTGTTGCCATTTCAATAGACGAATAAACAAAGGGGAGATTACTTTGTCAGCTGCGTATAGGTATCACTGAACTAAATATTTGAATTTGAAATACCCGCCTTGAGGTGATGCATTCTCTAAAAATAAACAGCTTTGGGAAAATAAACGTTTGAAGCATTCTGTTGACATCTTGCATAATTGATGAATATTCCAGATGTCAATTTTTCTCTCTTATTTGTTGCATGACCCTCTGTTTAGGGTCAGAAAAAGTTGTCTGAAGGGCTATACTTGACAAAGATATTTGAATGCCAAAATTAAAGTTAAACGAAGGTTTTCATTATCGCCCGGCGGCCCGGCTTTTTAGTAACAATACTCTATTCGAAACGCCCTAAAAAATTAAATTAGTAGCCTATAGAACACCATGAGAAATGGTAATAATAAAGGGTGATAAGCTTTATATTCGAGGCGAAAATTGAACCATTAATAAAATTTGGCCGACGATTTTGTGTATATCTCTGGTCAGTTTTAAATGATACGTTTCGCAAAGTGATAAAAATATTTTCAAATAAATTCGTCACTACTTGCTACATGTATGACATTTCTGAATTTCGTTTACTAAAATCAATGTAGGTCTCAGAAAACAGTAGGTTGATTTTAAGGACTTCGATTACGAAATCTCATAACTAATTTGTGACTCATTAGAGATACCTACGCATATGTGTAAAATAGAAAAACTCAAACATGTTTTTTGTGCAGTATTTATGTGGCAACAAATACAATGATCGTACTTGCACACAGTATGGAGCACTTAGGACGTTTTGGAGGAGGATGGAGGGGAGGATGTGGATAGACACGATGCTATATGTACACTCAATGCACCCAATAGAAGTTCATCAACAACAGACGGATAATGGATTTACATAAAACACTAAAATCAGTTGGGTTGAAAATTAACCCAAATCAACTGGTTTGAGTGAATATGAACCCAACTGGGTTCATATTCACTCATCCTAGTTGGTTTGTGCTGATTTTTTTAACTCAACTAATTTTTGAGTGTAGCACAGACAGTGTAACGACAACCCTCAATATATTTAAAGTGTGAATGAGTCACTGACAAATTTTTCAGATGAGAAACGAGACCATAAACTCTTCGATAGACGTTACTGTCAAACATTTTAGAGTGCTAAATCCCCCCCCCCCCCCCCCCGTCCCATTAGGTGAGTGTGTCTCCCAATCTAAAGAGGGAATTGTTTTAGAAATAGTCGTCTAAAAGGTATGCATATTCTCGATGAAGCAAGGAAAGTAGTGGCGCCTTGTACTTGGGCGCACTGCATATCGATGGTTCACTTGTCTTCAATCGCTGTTAACTTCTTGCGCCGGGACGCTAAGTCAGAGAGTGTGGCAGTTCCCTGCCGCTGCTCGGTATTTTCTCGGGGCATATAGGCTTCCTCTACCTGTAAAACTGTCCGAGTCGATACGACCCTGGCCGCTGAAAGTGTCGCAAAACGTTAATGGACAAACAAACCAATATTACAGGAAGGAACTAAACATCTTCATTCCAATAGCGGATTCTACGATGTATTTGATGGAAAAATCTTGAAACTAAAAAGGCCCTTTCCAAAATATTTGAGATTTCTTGTTTAGATTGTTGTTGCGTAACTGAACCATTGCATTTAACCCTTTACCCAACGTAACGTCCAAAACCGGCCAGCGCTATTCTCAAACATCGCCCATTCATTTGAATTATTTTTAATTGTTTGTCGCAAAAACATAGGTTATGACCTCTCGTTGGAACGAGCACGACGAGCTCGTTCCAACGAGGGGTCATAACGTATGTTTTTGAGACAAAAAATGAAACAAAATAGTTATTCAAGAATTTTGTTTGCAAGTTTCGTCTGCTTTTCATGTTAGGTAAAGGGTTAAATAATCAATGCTAAATGATGCAAAACTGAGCTGTTTATTCCGAATGCATCATTACTGTTTATTGTTCATATTGGATAACGACTTTTATCTCAGCATCTGTATCTTTGATTTTGTTTCTGTTGTGTTGTCTATCATGGAAAATCTTTATCTTGACAGTGAAACCGCATTATGTCGTTGGTCGCAAAGTCGGAAATATCAAGTTGCTGTCTGTCTCTCTCAGTGGAGAGCACATTCAGTCCAATTTAAAGGAAAAGTTCTTCCCGAAGCACTGACGAATTTGAAAAGTATCGACTATTATCTGAAGGGATTCTTTGTGTAAAAACAAGAATATTTCTATTTTCAAATTTATACAGTTGGTCCCACTTAATTAAATATCGGTTAATAGAATAATATTGTTAATATGACCCTTAACCCCATAACTAACACGAATAGAGGACGAGACTTGCAAAATAAAATTCCTGAATAACTAAAAACTGAGATGGTTTACCTCAAAATCACAGCGTATGTCCCCTTCTTGGAACGAGCCCGTTAGGCTCGTTGCAAAAAGGGTGTCATAAGCTATGTTTTGGAGGCAAAAATTGGAAAACACAATGAAATTTGAATGTCGATTCCTGTGAATAGTGCTGGTCGGTTTTTGCCGTTACGTAAGATACAGGTTAAAGAATAATTCATTTACTCCTACCAACGAGACAAGTGTCAACTGATAATAGTATATTGGTATACTGGTAAGAAAATAAATCCCTGTTAAGTTGATAGAACAGGTATAAATCCGATGAAAATGTATACAAACGACCACAAAGCTCCTCTAAAACCGGCATTTTATCGATTATATCGCGATCCGATCGGGTAGCACAGTTGTGGGTCAAGATTTCAAAAGAAAATTGCGAAATCTGGACTGAATCAAGGAAACAATGAGCGAAAATCGCATCTGATATTTAACTGGTTGAGTACTAGAAAAAAAGTGATGATACCAAAACAAAAGCCAATATTTTCCTTGCTCATGTTTCATATTCAGTCAAACGCAAATAATATTTTGTTTATATAAATTTGTTTAATTACAAATTATTGAAGAGTGCCTGTGGGCACTCTCCAATAATCTGTAATAAAACAAATTTTGAGGAAAACATTCTGACCACCAAAAATAATATAGCCCGCAACCAGTTAATGTTCTCGTATTTCGTTTGTCAACAAGTGAAATTGTACAGTGTCGTGGTGATGAAGGCGGACACAAAATTTCGACCGGATCGCAACTCAGTCGCGATCCGTTTGAAATTCTATGTTCACTTTTGCAATTACAGTGCTATAATGATATCTTGTTTGACAGAGCTCACACAATAAGTTAATTACTCAGATCGTCGCGAGCGTATCGGGAATTGGCAAAACTTTAATTAAATGATAGAATTGCACTATATGGGGAAAATAAACTACTCAATTAGCATGGCTCTATTTTATCACGAATCTGCAGTCTGGGACTTTCGGTGGGAGGCAACTGGACTACGGACACAAACATGATATAACTGTAACAATTTTATGGTCAAACAACTTTTCATTAGATCTGTATGAAATGGAGTACGAGGAATACTGTTTTAAAAAGATCGGAGAATGCATCACGGTTTGTATCACTCCACTTTTTACATTTGCACGGGAATTGTCTGTGTTTAAAAATTCTTGTTGCATTTCTACCCACAGCACTTCCGACTCTGCTGTAAAAAAATCCTCCAAAAACCAATTTGAAGACAATGCATCTCAGCCACTATATTTTTTGTTTTTCAGTCTTCATTTTGCATTAGTTTTTGTTACGAACAAGGTTTGCGGTGTCGCGTGCCAATAGTGCCATTTGCACTAAAAAGATCGTTTGGCAACAAATATTAAAAATTTGGCACCAAACTGTGGCATCAAAATGTGGCACCAAAAATATACCTTCTCACATTTTAGCCATTCTGGATATTTTATCGCTAAACGAAGTGCTTTTGTGTCAAAACGCTAAGGAGACGGGAGAGTGTACTTCGCTGTCCGATATAAATAATATGATCATTTCTTTTGAAAAAAGAACTGGAAATTATTCGAAAGTGAACGGACAATTAGTCACGAAAAAAAATCCGACAAAACACGAAATCCTCGGTAGTCGAAAAGGGCGGTCATCAAAGATATTTCTATACCACTGATTCAATGAATTGTCAGGCTGAATGGTACTGATACATATACTTGTTGTTGCACTTAGATAATAACAGATTAATTGACTCTTTACTGTTAACCCTTTGCCTAACATGAAAAGCAGACGACACTTGCAAAAAAAATCTTGAATAACTAATTTTTTTCATTTGTTGTCTCAAAAACATAGGTTATGACCCCTTGTTGGAACGAGCTGGACGAGCTCGTTCCAACGAGGGGACATAACCTATGTTTTTGAGACAAAAAATGAAACAATGATGAAAATTAATTTGGTTATTTTTGAGAATAGCGCTGGACGGTTTTGGCCGTTGAGTTGGGTAAAGGGTTAATACACTGGGCTTAGCAGGTCGCGAGTCTTTACCAATGGCAGTATTTAAATAGATAAATACATCATACCGTCGCGAGTCACACGCGACGGTATGAAGTTTTTGTCTAATAAAATGCATTTTTTTTGTAAAATTGATAACCTACAATGCTCCACTGAAGACAAAACAATGCCTCATTACCACTCACTGACAATTAACGTTGAAAGTTTGTCCATCACTTCCAACACCTTATTGACAAAAGAAATAATAACATTTTTTCTTTCTTTCGTTTCGTCATCGATCTTTTTTAAGCTTATTTGTTTTACAAGGATTGGCGAGCAAGTTATGCAACTTATATTAACGCCTCTCCTTGGCCCAATGGCGCGGGAGTTTGGGATGACCTTCGCAGCAGCAACTTCGTGGCCTCGTTCTTTTCGAATACTACGAAGGGATCTTCAGCCTGCACGGAGTGTGTCGCTCCGCACAGGGGACAGCCATTTTATGTCCCCACCCAATGGGAAGGTACGCTGTGACAGCATCAACCCCACAATTGAGGGTCAATCCGATGATTAACCCCCGAGACCTCTGGCGTGAGAGACTTCGGCACTTATCTATTCGGCCACCACTCTCTATCGATCATGCTGTTAACTGCCGGGATTGCTTTCCTTCACAAGTGAAAGAAATATTTTGGTGCCAAAAGTTTAGCAAATACATTTTCTTTTGGTGACAAATAATCTTTTTAGTGCAGTTGGCTACATTGGCACCCGACAGAGTGGACACTATTGTTGGAAGACTGAAAAACAGTTGTTGAACATTGTCTATCTATAGCAAAGCTGCCCCGCACCTATGATGAGGGTAGGTGTGAGGCCTTTTTATATGTGATCAGCGAGCTCTCTATCAACTCATTTGGAAAGAGATCAGTGGTATTACCATCATAACACTCGCTAAGTAGAATTTATGGACAGAAAATACTTCTGAAAATAAACTGAAACGCTAATACGAGGCACGAGCAATATCCCAGCCCTTGGTCCTCTGGGTCCAACCGAGAAGTCACCTGCCTGACACTTTATTTTTTTTTTCTTTACGCTTTCTTTCACACTAATAGGATTTTAAAATGTGTGGGAACCGCAATAAAGCATATCTCATTTTATTACTTTCCAGTGTGATTTACTGGGATTTCCGGGTTTGATTACAAAAGATAACATCACAAGTGTATCATGCAATCAACAATTGTGTCATGTATCCGTGCGCGCAAAGGAAGACGCTTTAACGTGGGTGTAATGGGGACTTCATTGTTTTGTTTTTTAACCCTTTACCAAACATGAAAAGCCAACAAAACTTGGAAAAAAAAATTCTTGAATATCTAATCTTTTTCATATTTTGTCTCAAAAACATAGGTTATGACCCCTCATTGGAACAAGCCCGACGAGCTCGTTCCACTGAGGGGTCATAACCTATGTTCTAGAGACAAAACAATGGCGATTTTTGAGAACTGAGCTGGTCGGTTTTGGCTGTTACGTTAGGTAAAGGGTTCAATAATATAATTATCGTTAATTCGTTAATAATGAAAAGTAATAAAAAGAATAATCGCTTGACTGGACTGGTTACGTGAAATAATTCATTCGAGGCAAGGGACTATATTGTAAAACACTCGTGCGCATTCGCGCACTCGTGTTTGTACAACGTCCCTGACCTCTCATGAATTATTTCACGTAACCAGTCCAGCCAAGCGATTACTGTCTATTTTATAATTATCAATTATTTTGACGAATTACCGCGTCATTTGGTTTTCATTTATTATTATGTTTATTTGTAATAATTATCAAAACATTACGATGTTCGTCAATGAACACAACCGCGAAAAATATTTTCATACATTCATGCAAACCATTTTGCTAACTGTTGGAAAGATATTACTCGATTTGGTACGGACCATAAATATTAACTTAAAATATTTTGAAAAGTAAGTGCAATTTAAAGAACAAATAATGACTCTTCAGCTGCTTTTCAACCTGTTGATAGAAACCATAAACTTATAGCTTTAACCCTTTACCCAACGTAACGGCCAAAACCAGCCAGCGCTATTCTCAAAAATCGCCAATTAATTTTCATTATTTTTTTTCATTTTTTGTCTCAAAAACATAGGTTATGACCCCTCGTTGGAACGAGCTCGTCGAGCTCGTTCCAACGAGGGGTCATAACCTATGTTTTTGAGACAAAAAATGAAAAAATTAGTTATTCAAGAATTATTTTTGCAAGTGTCGTCTGCTTTTCAGGTTAGGTAAAGGGTTAAAATCGTACGGAAAATGGATTTCAATGACTCAATCTTACAAAATGACTCCCTAGAAGCCAACTAATTGGTATTCTAACATTTTCAAAACGTTTCGCAATTACAGACTAAGGTATTAAATGCTATTTTTCTCATACATATATGGCTGCGTTTACATTTATCACAGTAATGGCCTCAACATTTTGGAAACTCTTTTGCAATCATTTACCGCAGCGAATGAACCCGCTGGGCAAAGAATTACTTCCGATTGAGAAGCTCATGGTAAAAGTCATTTATCACAGGGGGGCTAGTGAATCACACTGACTGAAAAAATACGATCAGTTGATTTTCATGGGGACACACGCACTTTTATTTAAGTAAATCGGAGAGATATTTAGCAGAGAATTTTTTTCCACGCATATTATCTCAAATACTTTACAGCTATACAATACGAGGATCCGATTTAATTTTCAGCAGTAATTGTCACTGGCTCAGCTGAAATAAACTGCCTACCTAGGACACACGCACTTTTATTTCTGTCTGTCGGGTGACGCTCATACAATGAGACAAGTAGTCTATCTTGCCGCGCACTGGGACTATAATAAGAATATTTGAAATAGTGAATTGGTATTTTGCTCGATACTGGTATGATAAACGTTCAGGAATTCCTTACACATATCAAAGATTCCCTGGACGCATACATCCAGAGAAATCCGCGCCAAATTTGTTTCCAAGTAGAATCTCAGAACTATTCCAATTGTAAATATTTCAACTTTTAACAACCGTAAATATTGCCAGTCGCCTCTCAAGTATTGTTTGCAGCGCCGACTCGTCCATTTTGGCAAATCAATAAAAAAACCCCAGGATATTCGAGAACGAAATCAGAGTAGTTTCGGAACAGGCCTGAAAATAAACAGTCTGACATTTGCAGAATGAGGTCTCCAGAGGGTGAATTTGATGATGCTCTCCCATACAGTGGGCCAATTTACCCCCTAGGTGCCTCTTTTTGTTTAGGTTTGAGATCCTGATTCAGATTGAGGTTCACAGAGGGTAAATTTGGTGATGCTACTCTGCTATGCAGGGCAGCATCACTACATTCACCCTCTGGGTGAACTCATTTTGCAGATGACAGTCTGCTTATTTTCTGGCTTGTTTCGGAAGCGGAACCTTCTTGAACTCTTCGTCTATCATCAGGTCTCCTGTAAGGGGGCAGTCATTTGATATGACTTTGAAAACATCTGGACGATCTGAAAATTCCCGAATCGGCTCGATTCGAATCGAATCATCGGAACGATTTCGAAACGAATTTCTATGCTTAACAGGGCCCGAAATAAACTCAAACAGAAAATATCATTCATCAAAATTCTGGTTTCAACTCTGCATGAATCTTTCGAAAAATAAACGCCACTAAACCGATGTTTTATCCCACCTAGCTTATGTCCATCTCATTGGCACGATCGATCTCGAGAAGCAGAAGCACTTTGTAATGCGGATAATAAGATATGTCTTAAAGGCAAAAAGTGAATAAAACCCATTGGTTCCATGGATGTACAGTACGTGGAAAGTATATGATCACTAAATCACCCGGAGAGTGGAGATTCCACCCACGCAATAATTGCAAATTTGTTGTAATGCATAACAAGCACAAGCAAAGTTCCAGCCAATGGACCTCCGGGTTAAACCCGGAGGTCCATTGGTTGAAACATTACTTATGTTTTTTGTCCGGATATACGTAATCTGAAAACGATACTTTGGGTGAAACTCCACTGCGCGGGTGATTTAGTCACAATCCACTCTCCACGTACTGTACTTACAATTAAATTTCATAAATATGATGTAAGCTTCAGTTCATTAATATTTTAACAGATGGCTGCATACATAAAATAAGCCTTCACAGAATCTTATACCCACTTTGAATAAGATACGTTGGTAGCTTAGTCACTCTTTCTTTTGTTTGCAATGTACGGCCCGTGCTTCTCACAAATAACCATTGAAATTCTATTATTTATGTTTTATTCAATTTTTGCCTTTAAGACATATCTTATGATCCGCATCGAAAAGTGCTTCTGCTTCTCGAGATCGATCAATGCAATGAGATGGACAAAAGCTATGTTGGGATAAAACAAACTGAATACATATAACGTACAGGGATACTACTAAACAGTCTGTCAGAAATCGAATAGACAAGTCACGAATAACTAGTGAAATATATAGATTATTACAATAGTCAATTGATCCAGGTAGTCGTATTCCGTCGAGTTGAGGAAACCTAAGACATCGTGTTTGATCTTGCCATTCTAGTCTCGCCAACAAGATGGAATTTGGCAACTAAGATTTATTAACTGTTGTAGTATCGGTTTTTATTACATGTTGATTGCTATCTGAAAATTGAATACGACAACTGAAACGTGAACAAAAAATAAATCATATTGAGAAGAAACACATTAATAGACATTGGAAATGCCAACCCCGTAGTCATATCCTACAATGAAGGTCAAAAGCTTAGTTCGTTCGAATCGATGGCAGGGGCACAACTCAACGATCTGAGGCGGAATCAACGATCTGAGGCGGAGCCTTTCTAGTATTTCACGCGGGAAATATGGGAAAACTCCAACAAAGGTCGTTGATTCCTATCCCACGTACTCTACTCGAGTCATGTTTGTATTCATACCACGATTAATCTTGAATTAACTGAGATAAATACCAAGTAATATAAAGGCTGATTTTTGCCTCCGGTTTGTGTACTTACTGGACTGAAATGGAACACTATTTATAGTTGATTGGTTACTCAATGAGAATGAACGATTATGGCGTGAGTTGAAAATCATAATTTTTTTTTTTTTTTGATGCATTAACGACAAATTTACTCGTTATGCACCAGAGGCATATATTGTTTAGTTCACTCTTGGTTTCTTTGTGAAAACTGAAAATGAGTGCTAAATTATTTTTGACTATCAAATCTTGTACACATGTCTTTGCCTTGTTACAATTTATGGGAGAGTGCCCATGGGCACTCTCCCATAAATTGTAACAAGGCAAACCATTACAGATTAAATAATATCACTTCAAACATAATACAAAGCACATGCATTGAATATGAACCTTCAAGCTGTGGTACCTGAACTTCAGAATAAAGCCCAAATCTGGGCTTCCAGCACTCTACCAGTGAAGTGAATGAAGCTGGTATTTTTAAAGAAAAATATCAACTTCGGCGGTCTGATAACTTTTTTGCTTGACACTGTTTTGTATCGAAGCGTTTCAGTTACGCCATGACGTCACGCAGACACGTAACTTCCAATCAGATATGTTCTTACATGACGTTCTGACGCCTAATCGGTATTCCACGCGTGGTGTATCCATCACACTTCCCAATGGCTGTATTGTATCGCGTATAGGAATCAAGGTATAAACAAGTATAAACAATTGTCAAAAAGATTTCGAATACAATGTTTACCCACAATATTAAACACAAGGACACTACAGTTTATATTACGCGTTTGTCTGATTGTCGACTCGAAGTTATGCGCATGACATTTGAGCCTCGTTTTAGACAGACATGGTACGAATATGGAAAAAAAATACTTAGACACTCGTTTGTAGGTGATGAAGAATTAAAGGACAAACTACTGCGGTATTGAGGGGATTTTGTGGTTATCATGTAATAAAATATCTTACCACACATTGTTCTTTTATGCATGTTTTAGCTTCCCGCACGAGTGGAGTGTAATATTTTGACGTTTTTGACGTGGCATCTCTTTTTTGGGGCGCATGTTGTAAACTTAGACCTGTAGTTGCCAGGTGCCAGCCCAAATTGAGAAATAATGAAACTCTGTATTCCACTTAACACAGCACTCTTATCAAATGTTGACAATTCATTCAATCTCCACCTTTCTTTCTGACGTAGAGCTGGTTATATGTATATGTATCTGCTAAAATAAAGTCTATATTTTTGTTTTCAGCATGTCTTCGAGTTTCTTCAATATGTTATAAATCATAATCCAATAAACAAGACGGAGTTGAGCCAATTTTCGTGCAAGGAGTCGACTTGGAATAGACTGATTTACTCTTCCCCTAAACACCATTTTAACATTAACAGAATGACGTTATACCTACGCATTGCTCGTTTACAGCAGGGGTGGAAAAGACTTGTAATGCAGCAACGCGACGACCAGGAAATTTGCTTTATATTATCATAGTTTTTAACACAATTTTTTGTCCACTTGAATTTGAATCCATTGGGTGAAATACGGCGCCATCTGCAGTGCTAAAGCTTTGCAGATGGTGCCTTATCCCACTCAAGGGTCGATATATAAAACATTTCAGATATGCCATGCTCGAGAATCTCCGTGCTTTTCGAACTTGTATATGATTGTTCATCAATCTGAATGTAGTGATGGTCTCTGCATTCAAATTGCCAAACTGTTACTTTATTTACATAATATAATGTACACACACGTCCCTTGAATGGAGTAAGGTGCCATCAGCAATGCTTTAGTGCCAAAGGACGCACAAATATATAACTTACAAAGCTGCATCTATACATTATTTGTTTGTTTATTGGGGTTTAGCGATCCTTTCAACAACCAGGGTCACCTCCTGTCGAAAACCTTTACGGGTGGAGGAAACCGTTAGAGAACCGCCGAGCAGCGACGGGCAGCTGTCAGACTCGCCAACTTACTAAATCATGCACAAGCAGAGTTGGCAGCGATTGAACTGCACAATCGACGTGAAGAACACTATCGCCCCCCCCCCCCCCCCAAACACAGACATGGTTAATTAGGATTTATTACACGCCTGTGCTATGAAATCACCATTTACAGCAACACTAAACCATGCGGAAAATCGTTGACGGGCTATTTTTGAAAAGAAGCGATATTTCACTGGAATTTTCAACATTAAAATTTGAATTGCTAGCGATAGATAAAAATAAAATCATCCCCTGAGTTCCAGTATGTTCTATGTGCCAGTAGGCACATAGAACACATTGGAACTCTGGGGACGGAATAGTAACACGGGCTCCCCTCGCAAATTTGGTTGGCGATACAATGTGTTCTTTTTGTTGATTGTGGTGAAATGAATTGCTGAGTGTCCTTCTAATAATTTTTATTTATAGACGTGAAGGCGCGTAATGAACATAGAACGACACGCGCGTGTGTCTGTCTGTGTATTAAGTGTCTTGCCCAATGATACAGGCTGGTCACGATCGAACCGACGGCTCTTCGGTTCAAAGCCCAGTGCTCTAATCACTGGGCCACCACCCTCCCGCATCTATAAATTATTTGCTGGTGGTTTAACAGACAAGATGGCGCTGACAGGATATTTTAATAAGTTTTATCATTCTTGAGTCCATGGTCAATTTATTCTACAGTATCAATGATTAGTTCGTGTTACCAGCTCTCATGCCGCATGGTACGCCAGGAAAGATTTAAAATTTCAACCTCTATACCACCATTCAATGCTCGTGAGTTGATTACCACTACGGGGTTTCTATGGGGTTGAGTTTCTCTGAAAAAAACGTAGACAGCACAAACCAACACGGTTTCAACTATCAAACGTCTGAAAGAGTGTCACAACCTCACATGTATTTGCCTTGCCGGGCAGTAGAGGGGGCAGAGTATTGTTGTCGGATAAAACTGAACCGAAGCGGCAAGCTTATCCTATTTTAAACAGTAGGATTCAGATTGCAACTCTAAGTAAGAACACCCAGTCCTTGATAGCCACTGGAAAAGACGAGACCCAAGGTATATTAAAAGGTCACGGCGGCTTGGTCTGTTCAAAGACCTCAATATAGGCATAAAGTCAGATGTACGTGTTATTTCGGTGATATGCGAGTCGGATCAGAAATTCACTCTCGTAATCGACAATGCCCCGATAAAGGCGAGGTATACTACCACAGTTTATTACCAATGCACTGTCGATTATAGTGACTGATTTGAAGGATTATAGACTTCTTGTCTAAATAGCTAGCTAAAAGACGGATGTGTGTATACATAGGACAGTCAATCAACTTCATGTCATTGTCTGGCAACCAAGGGTCACTCACACCAAAATACGAAGGAAACTACCTCCTGGCTTGGGCATAACCAGGAAATCTATTTGAGTAAAGCCTATGTTTTATACATCGTTTTCGAAATGAAGGTATATTTAGGAGGAAACATCAAACCATACGTGTTTTCGAAGACAGCCGCAACCCTTTACCATGCATTACAGTACTGTGGGTCGCCAAAACGGGCAGACAATTTCGATCGGATCGCGAATGTGTCGCGATCCGGTCAAAATTATCATTAAGCTTTTCTCACCACCCCTGTAGAAACTTACCTGTCGGAAAAGATATGCGAGAACATCGAAGCTGAGAAACAATTTTCGTTTGTTTCTCGTGATTCGGTGTTGATTTGGAAATATTTTATTTATGAAATGTAGACCCAATGATATGTAAGAGTGTTACGACCAGATTGTGATCTGGTCGAGAATAATACCACTTTTAGGATCACAGAACTACATATAGAGCAATGCGATTGGTCGGAGGTGACGCGGTGTACAATTAGATGTCCAAGAAAAGATGGTCGTTTACCTTAAAGCGCTGTCGCAATAGATTTGTTCAGCCCCTTCACAATGTTCTTGTTATTAACAACGCGCATTAAAAACAAATGAAGCAGTTACAGACAGACAGACGCGTGATGAAATAATATGGGTTTAATGTCCTCAAAACGATTGAGCACGCAGAGCTAGTGGTAAGTGTGATATCATTCCTATTCATTTGACTTACTTAACCTTTACCTAACATGAAAAGCAGACGACACTTGGAAACAAAATTCTGGAATAATTATTTTTTTCATTTGTTGTCTCAAAAGCATAGGTTATGACCCCTCATTGGAACGAGCTAGACGAGCTCTTTCCAGAAAGGGGTCATAACCTATGTTTTGAGACAAAAAATGAAACAAATAATGAAAATTAATTGTCGATTTTTGTGAATAGCTTTGGCCGGTTTTGGCGGTTACGTTGGGTAAAGTGTTGAAGCACTTACTTCAAGCTCCATGAATCTACAACTTCCAGACGAAACGATACCAGCCCCAGTCATTACTTGTTGGGAATCTTAGGCTCCTATGCAGTTAGAAGTTATTACTTGGTTAATTTAATATCAGACGAGATAGCAGAGCGAAATAATTTCAAATCAGCCTGAGACTGAAGGTCGGAGGCTGATGTGAAGTTACCGAGGGGTGATATCTAGGCCGATATGAAACTAACCAAGTAATAACCCTTATATTTATTAAACCAGAACAAAATATTTATAAAGTGCTCTCAGATCTGTTACTGTTGTCTGACAGAGTTATGAGTTTCTCACTCTTTTCACAAAGTCCAAAGTTTCTTCTCCTAGTTCAGCTATCTGAACGTCTCAGCTTCTCCCCTGGGGAAGCCGCAACATTCGGATAACTGAACTATTTCTTCTCCCCCTTCAGCGACTTTCCCCTTACGGCTCTGAATCTAAGTTGGCGTTGAAGTTTCTGTACAACTCTCTTATTTCTTCTCTTCATCCACTTAATCTTTACTTATTGCCATCGTTAATTCTCCATACAAAAACTGGGTTTCAAACCACTCCATTGTGCCTTGTAGTGCCGATTTTCCTGACTGCTTTTGATGAATAACTGTGCCTTTTTCGATGTAAGTAAATTGATTGTGACTTGTAACGCATCAAGGGAGGCAACCCTAGCTTGGCTGAGATTGGCACCATATCAGCCGATTTTGAAGTCATATCAGCCGCGCTTGATAATGAACAATTCTGGTGGAGAAAATCATTTCTTATAAATAAACCAGCTTTCGAATCGAATCCAATTTAGAGTCGAATCATGCGAAAGGTTCGAATCGAATCGAATCTCGAATCAAATCTTTACGTTTTTGATGTTGTAGCAGAGATTGCACCTTTTTACAACTGTACACTATAGCCGGTGTCTGGTGAAGCATTGACTTCAACAGCGATTCGTCTGTGTGGGCGATCCGTTCAAAAGACGGAATATTTCAGAAACGGAATCAAAGTAGTTTGGGATGCGGAATCTTTTTGAACTCTTCTTTTGTCATCAGGTCTCCTGTACAGGAGGAGACAATTGGTAAAGTTTTGAGAACATCTCAACGATTTGAAAATCCAAATCAGCTCGACTCAAATCGAATCGAATCGTATCAATGGGACGATTTCGAATTAAAATTATGAAATGAATGAAAATTTGAAGCTTCGCAGGACACTAGGGAATCTGTTTATATCAGTTTACGCAACGCGACAAGAAGACGACACCTGAAAACAATCTCTTAAGGGACATAAATATTAATGTTTAGCTAAAGAAAACCTTCCGAGCATATGATTCTCGCTGGTAAAGCTTAACAAGCCCGTGTGAATTAGAGTAATCAGCTGTGTTTTGAAAAAAGAAATTAAAAAATAAAAAAAAACTGAATGGCGATGTTTGTAAATGGCACATGCCGGATATGACCCTTACTTTTAGTAATGAGTGAATTTGCCATCCCGTATCGCTGATATACGTCATTTGAATGTACGAAATCAAACCGGAGCGTTTTAATATTAATTGATCGCCTTTGATATTCGGAGAGATCGAAGATCGACTGCGTGCGGATTTAACCGACACCATATATACCATATTACGTCACTTACAAACTGTGTAAAGAATATCTCACTGACTACCTTTACATATTGAACTAGTAACTGCGAAGAATAATAAACGATAGAATTCTTACTTGTTTAACGTGGAGCTGTTATCGTCTGCTGGCATTTTAAAAGGCTGACGACAAAGGAGATCACTTTGACTGTCAGCAGTATATAGATTTCGACTGACTGTATATAGTTATACATAGCTTCAGGTGATTATACTGGCCTTTGCCCCAACGCAAAAGTAGGGGGAATGTATCCCCTCCGTCCTTCACGACCACTAACCACGAGGATAACGCAACGATGCGCAATATGGAGCACGGTGGTGTTGTGTGCTAAGGCGTACTGCACGTCGATGGTGCATTTGTCTTCAACCAGTGCTAACACTGCTTGTTCGGAGTTAATACGTTGAGGAGTCTGACAGTTGCTCACCGATGTTCGGTGGTACTCTCCGGCTTCCTCCACCCGTAAAATTGTCCCACACGAAGTGGCCCTGGCTGTCGAAAGTGTTAAACCCAAATAAATCTAAACATAATTGCATTATATATCTTGAGCCCACTAAACGAAATATGAAGTTTAAAAACAAATCGAACAGTTCAGGAAATTCTCTATTTTCAATTTCATTCATTCCGTCATAAAACTGAAATAAGCGATAATAGAGTACATCCATACAAGGATCCCATAGAAGATTATTGACGCTACAAACATTTGATTCCAGCAACTTTACCATTCGACATGACTATTTTAAAGTTCCACACTAAAGCCCCCAACTGGGAAATTGTAACTGGGGCTCCACTGTGACTAAATGTGTCACTTTTCAAGCCAGGAAACATACTGAAATTTAGTTAACTGGGGCTCCCAGTTATAGATGCCATACGGATCAGCTTTAGGAGCTGGTTTCACTGACACCCGTGCCTGTGTTTCTCTGATGACAATGTTTGCCAAAATACCCACCAGTCAGTGTTATTGTTCTACATAAACTCTTACTAATCACTACTTATTAACCCTTTACCTAACGTAACGGCCAAAACCGGCCAGCGCTATTCTCAAAAATCGCCAATTAATTTTCATTATTTTTTTCATTTTTTGTCTCAAAAACATAGGTTATGACCCCTCGTTGGAACGAGCTCGTCGAGCTCGTTCCAACGAGGGGTCATAACCTATGTTTTTGTGACAAAAAATGAAAAAAATTAGTTATTCAAGAATTATTTTTGCAAGTGTCGTCTGCTTTTCAGGTTAGGTAAAGGGTTAACTAACAGAGTTACTGGGATTATAGTTCGTGCAGTCAAGTTTACTGACACTGTATCTGAAATCCACCCCGTGGTGTCTTGTATGCGCTAGACAGCGTATGGCTGAATGGATTTTCTGTTCAAGTGTCAACGGTGCACAGTTACTGAGAATATTGATACCTTATAAGTGTGTAGTCGACATCTCGGGGTGTTTAACTCTTTTGGCGGGGGATAAAATGAGAAACAGAATTCTTAGCGCCTAATATTCATCAGGAATTTTAAAAAAGTATAGGTTGTTAGACTAAAGAGTTATTATTTTAAAAGATGTTCTAATGATCTCATTGACAGTTTTTCAAATGATTTTCTGTATATATTTAAATGACACCTTTATACTTTCAAGGGACGATATCGTTGTTCATGGATAGGACATAAATGGTGCATGAAGCATAGGAATACGTATGTTTGTTCACCTCTTTGCCCAACGAATCGACCGCATCCCCCCGCGTAACATGCAACTTCAGCAATTGAGCAATTGAAAAAAATGTTATTTTTCAAACAATTTCAACAACAGGGGTCACATGATATGGTTTTGTTGGAATTTTTTGGAAAATTTGAAAAAAATGATATTTAAAATAATAAATTTTGATATCGTCTGCGTTGGGTAAAGGGTTAAACGCACTTGGAAATGGACACACACAGTTGGCTAACGCTTTCCGCGGTCTGCCGTCTTTAGTCACCTGTCGCGCCAAAAGAGTTAAAAACTTACTAATTGTACATCTGTACCATTTTATTTTCGAGTTCGAAGAAAACACGACAGGAAAAAAATAAAGTATCAGTATCAGCGAGTCACCATCTCCTCCAATGCAACCCCCGACTTCCTATACTTAACCTATAATAATCAACAGTTTATGGCGACATTTCTTTTTCGCGACAAGATGAAAGAAACTTGGTGGGCATTTATCTTCCCTCGAAGTAAGAAAAACAAGATTTTTATCACATGGTAAATATTTCTATGGCGTAGCCAGGCTGAAAGAAATGGGGGAGAGAAAATATATTTTCTTCCGACAATGGCAACAGAAAAAGAATATTCCCACTTCATTTAGGCTCGTGCTGGGTCAGGAGTTTGTATCCGCCATAAGTGAAGATCCATGGTCTTCCCCGGGAAGAAATAAATACTCTTTCCAACTTGAGCAACCTGAATACTTTTTGGAGGGTCATGGACCCTATCCTCAAGGGAAAGGCATACCAAACAAAACAACACAAGAAATGTCAGAGCGGGAGTATATTAATGAGTCACAGGAATTTTGGGCATGAATGGTATATACGGTTGACATTTTTCAGGAAAATGTTGTGGGTCGAGCCTCTCCCCTAACTCCCGCCACAGCTACGTCGCTCGCTAATAACTTTGACGCAATTACCAAAACTTAGTTACTAGAGCGAGCATACTCTGTTGCACATTGGTCTTGATTACCCGATCCCAAAATACATCCGTCCATTCGACCTACAAGAAGACACCAGAGCTGAAAGCTTTTGATTTTTCAGATTCGTTTCGGTTAGGTTTCAGGGAAAAAAAACTCGGTTTCGTTCAGTTTTTTCTGTGTGCATGTTGTAAATAATACTTCAGGCTCCTTAATATGAAAAACAATGCGCAATAATTTGTTCAACACCGTTCACCACAATACGTCTTGTCTGAAAGTATCACCATTGGGTTAAACACTTTCTTCTAGAATGCCCAAAGAATCAGCCTAAAAGAATGAGATTCACTGACAGGAGTAATATCTTTGTGTCGTGACATTTGAACTATAAAGTCGTTTATACGTTGCACTAGAGAGGATTCTAACGAGGCCCGAAGCATGGATCTCACAACTTTAGTTCTAGAGCTCAAATTTTCCGACAGTGTTCCCTACTAGGTGACGTCGTTTCGATCTTGAAACATAACTCATTTTCTTCTTTAAAACAAAATTCAACGAAACAGGGTCGAAACGTTCATTTATTATTTTATCTAACAATCAGCTTAATTTGCACCCCATAACTCGGGAACAAACCGTCCGTATCAGACAGATACAATTTCCGGTAAACACCGCAATGTCACATATATGCATTGTCATTTCGCATTAAAATATTGTTCCTAAAATTCAAAATTTTGACCAATTTCAACCCAGTTTAAACTGAAAAATGGGGGTAACGGGCTATATGTAACGGGATTGTTAGATAAATGTATTATCATGCCCATGTGCATGTCTTGTAATTTGTATCAGATTGTCGGTCGTATTTCCAATCGGATCGCAACTCGCCCTTACGGGCTCGTTGCCATCCGATTGTCAACTCTACCGACAATCTGATACAAATTACAGGACATGCGCATGGTCATAATAATGTATACTTCACTTTTTGTTTTGTAAAAATAACTTCATGAAAGTAATTCTTTAAAATAATGATAATAGTACACGTACGTTTTTTCTGTACACGACTAATCGATTGTCATACACGGTACTTATAAGGAGGGGTTTCATACAAAAGATATTATGAAACATAAGGGTATTTTTGAACACTGAAAATTGTACTTTCGTCAAATTGTCAACATTTTTTTTCACAAAATAATGGCTTGCACAGAAAATGTTGGCGATCGGCGACCAACAATATTTCCCGCGGACAACATAAAATTTAGACAAACAGGGTAAGGCAGTGGCGTACACAGGGGTGGGTGGGTGGGGGGCGGGGGCTAGGGGTCATGACCCCCTAAAAATTACAGGGCTCCACCAGCAAAATGGAAAAATGAAATCACCAAAGGGCCCCAGATTCACTCTCAGGGCATTGAATTTTCAAAATATTCTCGGAGGACCCCCCGAAACTCCACCAATGGGAGGGATAATACCAAAGACCTAATGTGGGGTGCGTTTGGCCTTCCCATTGGTGGGTTTCGGGAATTCCCCCGCCAAAAAAAAATATTGCCCCCTCAGTAGGGCTTCCTAGCTATGCCCAGTGTGATGCCAATCGGTACGAGATTTCTATAGTACGTTTACTTATCGTAATAAAACAAATCCTCGAAATGCACTTCAAGAAAATCACATCATGTAAAATCGTTATCCTGAGTTAATTCCATCATTCTCAGTTACAAAATGATGAAACATCGAAAACTGATCACTCCTGCCTTAGATCTGATTTAATGTTAGGACAGTGTGAATTGCTCAACGTTCTAAGCTTGAACATTTGTTTTACACATATTCAATTCCCAGAAGAATACCAAATAATAATAACCTGATAATTCTATGATAAATGTGTTGGCATTTCAGTTACTAGAATCAATTTGATGCCCCCTTTCATGGCTTCATTTTCAAAACTTTCTCGGTAGTGAATTTCCAACTAAGGGAAGGGACCGGGAGGGTGATTTCCCCCTGCCGGTCCCTCCCCCAGTTGGAAATTCACTACTCTACATCCCCAATCGAACACCTCCAGCCACGTCCCTGATTTTACTAATTTGATTTTACTAATTTTCAACTGTAGAAAGCAACATCCAGGAACTACACTCAAAATGTTGCTGAAAGCGAAAAACAAATCGAAGTCGAAGTCCACCACCATCAGTATATACGCACACATACAAAGCTAATATCGATTATCAACCCACTCCCAAACCCACGCTTAACACCTGTCGTGATTTCATAATTTTAATCAGTATGTTGTATGCATTGTGCTATTATATGAATGGAATTCCCTCAGGAGACTGACCAAGTTGCATTTATTCTGATATAAATTATTTAACAAATATATTGATAAATAAATTACGACATCTATCATTTGGCAGAATATTTCCTTGAGATGGGATTGTTGAACCAGCGACAGTCTTTGCCAATAACAATCGTATGACATCTTACCATTTCTCTGGTGTGTGGCTTGTTTCACTGATGCTTCTCTCATGTGAAGCAAATGCTCTTTTTCTCTTCTGATAAGTTCTGATATTCCCAAAATTGTGTTTTTTATTTTTGCAGCTATTGTAAATTAACCACGTAAATAGGAATAGCTAATGTGGGTGGAGAGGGAGCGGGGCTGGTGGGTTTTTCGTTGTGCGTGTGTGTGTGTGTGTGTGTGTGTGTGTGAGAGAGAGAGAGAGAGAGAGAGAAGAGAGAGAGAGAGAGAGAGAGAGAGAGAGAGAGAGAGAGAGCGAGAGAGAGAGAGAGAGAGAGGGAGAGAGTCTGCGAAGGGAGTTGTCTTTCACATGTTGTGAGAACCTGGACAACAGTATTTGGGATTCCCACAAAGATTTCCTTTGTTTTCATCGAGTTCTCGCGTAGAAAACAGTGGGTTTGGGTTTGTCTTCCCGATTTTGTGGGGAAAACAAAAGAAAGAACCAAACGCGGTTAAAACAAGATTGTGCGTGTGCGGGTGTAGATGTGCGTGTATAGGTCAGTTTGTGGGTGTGCGTGTGAGGTGAGGATTGGGTTGGGTTGGAGGGTGAGTACAAATTGTCAAAAATATCACATACAGAATTCAGCAATGCAAAACGTCTTCGCGGATGCCACACTACCCAGGAAACAATGGCATAGACACGATGGTGGTGCGAATATGGAACCCTCCTTCAAATCCCCGCAGACGACTCCAAAAATTCCGAATTTAAAGATCTGCATGGAATCACAATGGGGAGGCAACTAATGTAATTACAAGTTACATGCCGCCTTTGATGTAAATTTACAATCTTTGCAGCCTCAAAATGTCCCCAGATAGCGATATTTTGAGCATATTTGAAACAACAACAACAACAACAACAACAACAACAACAACAACAACAACAACAGCAAAATATCCTATATCCATAGCATTAAGAAAACAACGCCCTCCATACCTTTTTAACCCTTTACCTATCGTAACGGCCAAAACTGGCCATCGTTGTTCACAAAAATCACCATTCACTTTTCATTAGTTTTTCATTTTTTGTCTCGAAAACATAGCTTATGACCCCTCATTGGAACGAGCTCGTTCCAATGAGGTACCATAAGCTATGTTTTGGACGCCAAAAATTAAAACAATGAGTTATTCAAGTATTTTATTTGCAAGTGTCGCCTGCTTTTCATGTTAGGTAAAAGGTTAACAAGGGAATTCGGACTTCGTGATTTGCCTGCGGAATATTGTGTCGGGACGCTCAAAATCTTCCTGAGCCCGCCACCATCATCAAATAGATTACTGACTAACCGCCTGATCGGAAATGTTGTGGGCTCGTTCCTCTACTAAGGAAAAAGGTGCTTTAGCCTTGACTTCGAAAATGTTTGTAACAACAGATGTCAATAACGCGTCATCACCTTGACTCTACTTTTAAATTGACAATTGTTTTCAATCTAATTAGACAATGGTGCAACCAAACCAAAAATAGTTCGACAAAACTCAAAACTTACGACAGAATATTTCATATGGAGTGGTCGCCCATCCAATTCGTTCTATACCTACGCATCTGGGGCAATTCAAACTGTCTATCACTACTTCACCTGATACAATCACTTTCTTTCTCCCTCTTCTGCCAATCTTTTCTTTTATTTTTTCGCCCACGCAAACAAATTCCCCCACACAATACATACCTATACACACACCCGTTCAGGGGAAGATTCAATGACCTGAATAGCGTTTTCTAATTTCTGAACTATTTTCAACAAAATCGTTGGTGAGGCAAAGCAGAGCCATGTATCAGAACTCCAATATATAGAGGACACAGTCCCCGACCCCGCCATGAAGATGTTTTAAAGATAGAAGTCAATAGACTCCATTTGTAATTTGTTGATTAACACTTACAACTGTCAATTAATTCTCACATGAAAGGATCACCTTGTAGGCAAAACAATCCTACATTACTGAACATTCCACTCTAAAATCAACTGGGTTAAATAAATCAGCGCAAATCAACTGGGTTCAGGGAATATGAACCCAGTTGGGTTCATATTCACGCAAACCCAATTGATTTGGGTTGATTTTTAACCCAACTGAATTTTGACCGTGCTGATAGCATTCTTGGGTGCACGCCACAAGAAGGATCAAAAGAATTTTGTTTCTTTAGCACTTCATCTAACGTAACATGTATATCCGGTTAGAGCATTTCTAAAAGTCGCCAAGCAGATTTTATTACTTTTTATGCCTCCGACAAAATTTTCGGAGGCATATAGTGATTGTTATTTCCGTCTGTCCGTCCGTCAGGAAAATTTTCGTGTCCGCTCATAACTCTGAGATGCTTCGTTGGATTTTGTTCAAACTTGGCATATACCTGTTGCTTATGGGGAGACGATGTGTCGAGCACAAAACTTTTTTGTTCGATGGAGCTCATGGTCACAGATAAAGGTCATAGTTCGGGGCATCCGTGGCCGTTCGTTCACTGTTATTCCTGTTATAAATGATTGCCTACAAAAACAAAGCTTATTACTCCTCATTGGAACGAGCTGGGACTCGTTTTCACGCTATCTGGTGTCCATTTAGCAAATTGGACCTAAAAAATTTGTTGGCACCAAAACATCTCATTTGGATAAAATTTTGGCACCAGAAAGTTTTTCGCTTGGAAAAGGAAGCCATTACGACAATGAAGAACACGATGCTGGAAAAACAAACAGATATGCTATTACTTCGCTTGTCAATTTGGTCTTGGAAATTGTGTTTTGACAAACTTTCAACGTTAATTGTCAGTGAATGGTAATAAGGCATTGTTTTTTTTCTCAGTAAAACATTGTAGGTTATCAACTTTACAAAAGGCTGTATTTAATGTTATAAATACTTGCGCCGGAATGAAGTATCTATCTAATTAAATACTACCCTTTTAACCCTTTACCCATCGCAGACGATATCAAAATTTATTATTTTAAATATCATTTTTTCAGTTTTTTCAAACAATTTCAACAAAACCATATCATGCGACCCTTCGTTGAAAGGAGCTCGACAAGCTCGTTCCAACGAGGGGTCACATGATATGGTTTTGTTGAAATTAAAAAAAAAAAATTTTTTCAACTGCTGAATTTGCATATTACGCGGGCGGAAGCGAGCGATTCGTTAGGTAAAGGGTTAATGACTCGCGACCCGATAAGTGCGGAGGTTTAACAGTAAGAGTCGACTAATCTGTAATTCTGAAAGTGCAACAACAGGTCGTCCCCTGAGTTCCAATGTATTCTATGTGCCAGTGGCACTCAGAACACATTGGAACTCGGGAGGTGAGGTGTATGTACCGAAATCATTCAGCCTGGCCAGTAATTCAATCAGTGGCATAGATATAACTTAGGTGATCGCCCTTTTCATCTACCAAGGATTTCGTCAAAACTTTCGTGTTCTGTCTGATTTTCTCCGGGTCCATTTATCCGTTCACTCTTGAAATAACTGCCATTTCATTTTTCAAAACTGGTTCAATCTATTAGAATTGGACAGCGGAAAGCACGCCCCTTTAGTGTTTGGGCACCAACACGCATTGTTTGGCACTAAAATATACCGAGTGGCTAAGAATGTGACACCAGACAGTTTCGGTCCAGCGTGATCACTGGCTCGGACAGGTCTTAATCTATGTTTTTAGACACAAAGAGGGCGATTTTAGTTAACCCTCTGCACTCTGATGTCGAAATATCGGAAATTCAACCTCCAAAATTCTTCCAAAATACAATTAGGAATTTAATCAATTCAATCTTGTTTGACAGAGCTCATTAAGTGTAGTCCTCTGGTTGTATTAGGGTAAGACATGTGGGGAGGAAAATGGGGCCCCGGAACAGTTTGGACGATGAGACCCACATGATACGAAACGCCTCATCCGAGCCGCGAAGCGGCGAGGTGGGGTCGAGCACGGGAGAACGTGTCTCTGTTCAGACAGGCGGAGGGCCGGGAAAAGTTCATCCTTGAAGTGTCAACGGACGAGGTTTCCTTCATTTTCCGCCGCGAAGTACTTGATTGGACAAAGAAATTTGTAGCTTTTCACATGTAGACAAAATCGGTACTACACAAGCATGCATTCAAGCTGTTTTGGCGACGGATTCGTGCTTAAGGGGAACTGTCCTCGACCACTGCGAGCCCGCGGGCGAGCTCTCAACAACGCCGAGCCCGGAGGCTACTACCCTGTTTGCCCCGCCCTCTCAATGGCCCTGGTTAATAGGTTAACGTATTTGCGTTTCTGACGTCCAAAAACTCCATAAGATGTACCGAGGATCCCAAATCAATTCCAATTTTTAAATTAAAAAAAACAAAATTCCCTCAAATCGAATTTCGGGCCCGAAATGTATATATTCCGCATTAAACGGGTACGACTCGGATATCCTTTTAATCATAGGTTGAGGCAAAAAGTGAAGAATAAGTGTAAACGGCGTGCTTGAATCAAACTTCGGCGAAATGAGCGATATTTTTTTTAGCGATATTCGTAAGAACACCGTGACGTCATTGCACAGGACAATAATACACGCGTCGTCGTATTTTTAGAAATATATAACACAGAGCAGAGAGATGAGAGACAATCACGTGATATGTGATATCGTGTGATAAAATATTTGCAACTCAAAACAAACCCTAATTTTAGTTGCTTACTGAACCGACGCGAATGGGGAATTAATCCTACAATTATGACATGTACCACCTAACTCACATGGCAACACACTAAAGCCAATACATGGCCGGAATACATTAACCCTTTAAACCCAAAAGCCCGTTTTTCCTGTTCAGGAACATGATACATCATAATTTCATAATGTATGATGGCAGCTAAGTGAATATTTTCAACCTGAAGCTTTGGGACTGCACGTTGAAAGTATTAACGGGTCTACCCCCAAATAATGTCATGACGTAGGGTGGCATCTAAGTGAATGTGTTGGGTAGACCAATCAATATTTTGAACGTGAAGCTTTGGGGCTGCACATTGAAAATATAAATGGATCTGTCCACAAATAATGAATATGGACCCTTCCAGTTGCTGCCGTTGACTGACATGGATAATATCACCGGGCTTCAAAGGGTTAAAATGAAATCTAAGAACACATCAGTTGTTCTGATTTTGTTGTGCAAAACTAGACCAAAATATTTTGAAACCCAAATAGCGTCCTTGAGTGAATCAAGGCGCCATCTGCAATGCTAAAGCATTGCAGGAGGCGCCTTAATGCACGCAATGGACGATATATAATTTATTCCCAAAAATATCATTATCATTTCTCAGATGTTGCATTACCTGTCATATACGGAATGGTCAGATCGTTCCGAACCTCTTAATTACACATAGTAAGATAGCGCAGAGAATAATGCTGGCACGATAATACCCTGGTGAACGATAGGATTTATAGTGGAATGCCAATGTAGGCCTATTTTACAAACTACCAGCGTATTTTACGAAATACTTATCCACGAGAGGCACGCAGAACTTTTCAGCATCCGCAGGCCTGCCATTTTCAGGAGAGCGATTTATTCGCTCGCCTACTACTCGCCTTAAAAAAATTAAGGAGGGCGAAAACTAGCCCCACTGGCCTTAGAAATTGATGATTACCATAACAGCCTATTCCTAAAGCCCACACCTTTTCAGATCGCTGCTATGTTAGTGGTTTCTGTAAGACGGCCATACTGCCCCTCCCACACCTCCGGGCCTTACCGAGTCTCGGAGGTGTGGGAGGGGCGGTGTAGCCGTCTCACAGAGACTACCTTGTTAGCAACACTAAATAAAATGTACAAAGCCCACAAGGCAGAATTCATTAATAGTGAAACTTCATTTTGCCACTTTTAGCTTTCGTAAGCTTAAGGAGAGCTGATCGCTCCCGTAGACCATGCAAGGGGAGCGATTTTTAGCCCTCCTGCATTTTTAAGAATGCCAGGCCTGCATCCGGTCCTCCATTAACCCTTTGAACTCCGAGGGTATATTCCATGACAGGTCAATTCCATCACTTGGAAGAGTCCATATTCGTTATTCGGGGTTGACAAATAGATATTTTCGAAGTGCAGCTTTTGGGCTGCACGTTAAAAAGATTGACTAGTCTGCCACATAAATTTAATAGTTATTGTTTCACTTGAAATTCAAACGCAGCGTCACACCGGACAAAAAAAAGCGATCTTTCGGGTACAATTGGTTAATGACAATTTCCTGTTCCGTACTTGGAGCTTACAGCGAATCAATCGATATCCAAAACGGTTTAGTTCTAGTACAAAGTAGCGATATGAGTTTCTAACGCATTTTGTTTTCTGGTTATTAACAAACGAATAACATTTTCCTCCAAGAGGGCACGTGGCGTCTCGGACTGGGATATGCTCCTGTAACTTACAAAGTGGGTTTCTCGTGTAAGACCAGAGCCCATGGTCAACAATCCTAAAGTAGATTTCACGTTGCGAACGTTAAACGCCAAATCGAACGTTGTCAAACACCTAGGGGTGGAGATGAAAGATTTATGTCCTTAGCTCGGCCATACTCAGAGATTGCCATCTAGCCTTTGAGTGAACATATTTGCACGACCTCACTGTGTTTTGGAGTAGATTCGTCACCTGGGATGTCTATCACCTGATATTTAAAAAGATAATCAACAGGTACCATCCGAATATAATTTAATGAAAAATAAAACAATATTTAATTACATGCCCGCAACAAGAATGGCCCTTGAAAATAGAATCACACACACAACAAATCACAATGAATTTAACCCTCACCCGAATGTTCAGATTCTCTTCGGGGCCACTAAAAAACTACTTTTCGGTTCACTAAGAAGAGCACGATGATGGAACAACAAAAAAATAGGCCATTACTTCTTTTGTCCATAATGTGTTGGGGACTGTGTTTGGACAAAGTTTTAGCGTTAATTGCCAGTGAATGGTAATAAGGCATTGTTTTCTCCAATAAAACACTGTAGATTATCGACTTTACAAAAGGCTGCATTTAATGAAATAAATACTAGAACTGTATGAAGTATCTATCTAATTAACCCCTTACCTAACAAATAACACGCATCCACCTGAGTAATATGCAAATTGTGCAGTTGAAAAAAATAATTTTTTCAAAATATTTCAACAAATCCATATCCTGTGACCCCTCATTGGAACGAGCTCATTGAGCTCGTTCCAATGAGGGGTCACATGATATGGTTTTGTTGAATTTTTAAAAAAAAATTAAAACATATTTATTTAAAATAGTAAATTTTGATATCGTCTGGGTAAAGGGTTAAATACTACCTTTTGTAAAGATTCACGACTCGCTAAGTCCGGGGGATTAACAATAGTAGGTCGAGTGATCTGTAAATATCTAAGTGCACCACCAGGTATATGTACCAGCATCATTCGGCCTGACCAGTAATTGAACTAGTGGCATAGATATAACTTCGGTGCCCGCTCTTTTCATCTACCAAGGATTTCGCTGCAGCTTTTGTGTTCTGTCTAATTTTTTCAGGGACCACCTATCCGTTCACGCTTAAAATAATTGCCTGTTCATTTTTCAAAATTCGATCAATTTATTAGGATAAGATAGCGAAATACACACCCCGTTAGCCCTTGGGCACCAACACGCATTGTTTGGCATTAAAATATCCAGAATCGCTAAAAATGTTGCACCAGAAAGTTTCTGTCCAGCGTGAACACTGGCTCGGACGGCCCATAATCTATACTACTCAAAGTTTGCTAAGCACCAAGTATATCCAAATACCTGTATTACGTTTTAGTTGAAATATTGTTATGAAAAGTGTATATATTTTATATTTATTATATCTTTAACGATTTTAAGCACGGAAATTGAGATTTTGTTTGTGTTTGACATTATTTTTGAGCTTTTGAATACGATAACCATGGAAAATGGATATTATTGGTAAAAGAGGAAATTTTTCAAATTTGCCAAAAAGTTGACGGAGCGGACTGATATGGGTTCAATATCGAGTATGAGACCCATGATTTTTAATTACAGCTTGACAGCGCCTGCCCATGCTCCCAATCAGGTACCAGATGGTCATTTGTGAGATGTTGTTCCATTCTTGGACCAGCATGGCGCCAAGCGCCCGGACACTTCTTGGTTGGACTGGACGGACTGAAATTGTAAGCTGCAACTCATTCCAGACATGTTCGATTGCATTTGAGGTCAGGGGATCTTGCTGGCCAGTCCTCACGCTCAATCCCCTCCCTCTGTCGGTACTCCTGGATAGCATGGGCATCATGAGGACGAGCATTATCGTCCATCAGAATGAATCTATCACCCACTGCACCTGCATACAATTTGACGTGGGCATCCAGGATCGCATCAATATACTGCTGTGCAGTCAATGTACCGCGGTCAAGGACACAGAGCTCTAAACATCCATCTCAGCTGATGCCGCCACAGACCATTATTGACCAACCACCATAGTGGTCATGCTCAGCAATGTTGGCTGCATGAAATCGCTCTCATGGTCTTCTCCATACCCTAGAAAACCTATCTGTGTTGTCTAGGCAGTACCTTGACTCATCTGAAAAAAGGACAGGTCGTCAATCTTCTCTGGTCCATCCAACGTGATCCATGGCCCATTAATATCGTGCCTGGTGGTGGTTCTGGGACAGCTGAATGCGAATACATGGTCTTATCGATCGGAGACCACCATCGTGCAACCTTGCCCGGATACTCTGCGTCGAAACATTTACCCCGCATGCATTCTGAAGGTCACTGCGAAGCTGGGTTGCTGTGTCAAAGCGGTTCCTACGGGCCTGATTGATCAAAAACCGGTCTTCAGCTGCAAATGTTGCCCTGTCTCTGCCACCACCATGTCGTCTTACTGGTGTGCCATACTGCTGATATCTTACCCAGGCTCTGGTGATCACCATGTAGTGCACACAAAGGGCATCACCAGCCTGACGATGAGTAGCCCCTTGCACCACCATCCCTACAGCCCGCCACATTTCTGCTTCAGACAAATGTCTTCTTATATTTACATTCGCCATATTCAATCATTAAATCACAAGGGTTTGTGTTGAAATGAAGACTGAATACCCTACACATCTCATGTACATGTAGACAGTACACGAAAACATCATGGAAATCAAGGGGTACGTGCATTCCATGACTGTCACGAAAAGTCTGCCTGTCAAGAGAGCTAATGTAAACACTGGAGACCATCTCAATACATTCCTCAATCATATCCACCAAAAATATCGCAAATGTGTCACAAGAAAATTCCACAATGATCTGTCAAATATGTGGTGCTTAGCAAACTTTGAGTAGTATATGTTTTTAGACACAAATGGACGATTTTAGTTAACCCTCTATACCCTGATGTCGAAATATCGGAGTTTCAAGACACAAAATTGTCCAAAAAATGCAATTAAGAATTTAATAAATTCAATCTTGTTTGACAGATCTCTGTCAAAACAAGATTAATTTGATTCAATCCCCAGGGGTATTAAGAGAAAAAGCTAGGGCCTGAAACTTCGGTATTGTGACAACAGTGTGCAGAGGGTAAAGAAATATTTTTGCAAGTGTCGTCCACTGGCTGTGTTTGGGAAAGACATGGGTGTCGAGAGGAAAATTGGGCCACGGAACAGTTTGGACGACGAGGCCCACGTGATGCGGAACGCGTCATCCAAGCCGCGAAATGGCAAGATGGGGACAAACACGGGATGGGGTGTCTCTGCTCTGATAGGCGTAGGTCGGGGAAAGTTCATTCTTGAGGTGTCAAATAGCGAGGTTTTCTTGATTTACCGCCCCCCAATTACTCGATTGAACAAAACCATTTGTGGCTTTTCACATGTGGACAAAATGTGTACTGCACAAGCATGTATTCTAGCTGTTTTAACTACGCACTCTTGCTCAAGATGCGCGATCCCCGGTCACCGCGAGCCCACGGACGGGAACCCAACAACGCCGGCCCAAGATTACTACCCTGTTTGCCCAACCCACTTGACGGGCCTGATTATATGGTTAACGGATACGCGTTTTTGATGTCCTTGATCCATGTGCCAAGGATCTAAAATGAATTGTAATTTTTAAGTTTTAAAAACCAAATTCCCTCAAGAGGATTTTGGGTGCCAATATTTGTTATAAATTCTGTATTATATTGGTACGAGCCGGAGATCCTTTTAATCACAACTTGACGCAAATGAAGACAAAGTGTAAACGGCATGCGTTAAACAAATGTCGGCAAAATAAGCGATATATTTTTTAGCGATATTCACGAAAAACGCCGTGGAGTCCTTGCACACGACGATAATACAGAGCAGAGAGATGAGATGTAATCACGTGATATGTATATCGTGCGATAAAATATTTGCAACTCTAAACAGACCGCAATTTTAGTCACTTACCTGAACCGACCTAAATTGGCAAGTAATCCCACAATTACGATATGTACCACCTGACTCACATGGCAGCACACTGAAGCCACTACATGCCCGGAATACCTTAACCCTTTAAAACCGAGAAGCGTGTTTCCTGTCCAGGAACATGATACATAATAATTTCATTTAGTAGGATGGCTGCTAAGTGAATGTGTTGGGTTGACCAATCAATATTTCAACGTGAAGCTTTGGTGCTACACGTTGAAAATATTAATGGGCCTACCCCCAAATAATGTCATTAAATTGGATGGCTGCTAAGTGTTTGGAAGACCAATCGACATTTTCAACGTGAAGCTTTGGTGCTGCACGTTGAAAATATTAATGAGCCTTCCCCCAAATAATGTCATTAAATAGGATGGCTGCTAAGTGTTTGGAAGACCAATCGACATTTTCAACGTGAAGCTTTGGGGATGCACGTTGAGAATATTAATGGATCTACCCCGAATAATTTCATTAAGTTGGATGGTTGCAAAGTGAATGTGTTTGGAAGACCAATCGATATTTTCAACGTGAAGCTTTGGGGATGCACGTTGAAAATATTAATGGGTCTACCCCCAAATAATTTCATTAGGTAGGATGTTAGCTAAGTGAATGTGTTGCGCAGACCAATCGATATGTTCAACGTGTAGCTTTTGGGATTCACGTTGGGAACATTAATGGGTCTACCCCCAAATAATGAATATGGACTCTTTCAGTTTCTGCCGTTGACTGACATGGAGGATACCACCAGGGTTCAAAGGGTAAAAATGATATCTGACAACACATCGGTTCTTCTAATTTTGTAGTGCAAATCGACCAAAGTATTTTGAAACCCAAATATCGTCCTTGAGTGAATCAAGGCGCCATCTGCAATGCTAAAGCATTGCAGATGGCGCTTTGATGCACTCAGGAGACGATATTTAATGCATTCCTAAAGATATTATCATCATTTCTCAGATAATACACTACCTGTCAAATACGGAATGGTCAGATCGTTCCATACCTTATAAATTACACATTATAGGATATTGCAGAGAATGATGATGGCTGGGCGAACCGGGCGTACACTTCATCAAAGTTTTTCTTATTTTCTAGTAACCGCTTACATATCGGCATGATCAATTTTTGTGCTTTTCTGAATAAACCGCGAAGCCCATTATAATCTTGCCGCATATTCTTACAAATTTCTAGTCCTAAAACCCCCATTGCAATAACTTATTTGGGAAGACCATGGCAGTGAATGTACCAGGGAACTGCTTCAGACACAGAGTAGCTCTCCAAAATATCCTGATATCCGATACGTTTTATGATAGAAGGCCATTGTATTTTGCAAACTACCAGAGTGTTTTATGGAATGCTTTTCTACAAGAGACGCGCATAATTCTCACGTATCCGGTCCGCCATTATCCCTTTGAAGCCTGATGGTATATTCCATGTCAGTTCAATTCCCTCACTTGGAAGAGTCCATATTTGTTATTCGGGGAGACAAATTAATATTTTCAACGTGCAGCTTTTGGGCAGCACGTTGAACAGATTGATTGGTCTACCACATAAATGTAATGGTTATATATTTACTTAAAATGCAGACGTAGCGTCGATACCGGACCGGAAAAATCGATCTTTCGGGTACAATTGGTTAATGACAATTTCCTGTTCCGGACTTGGAACTTGCAGCGAACCAATCAATATCCAAAAGCGGTTTAGTTCTAGTACAAAGTAGAGATATGAGTTTCTAAAGCATTTTTTTGCAGGGGGATTAACAAACGAATAACATTTTCCTCCAAGAGTGCATGTGGCGTCTCGGACTGGGATATGCTCCTGTGATTTGCAAAGATGAAGTCAGTTTCTCGTGTAAGACCAGAGCACATGGTTAACAATCCTAAAGTAGTTTTCACGTTGCGAATGTTAAACGCCAAATCGAACGTCGTCAAACACGGGGTGGAGATGAGAGATTTATGTTCTGAGCTCGGCCCTACTCAAAGATCACCATCTTGCCTTTGAGTGAACATATGCACACGACCTCGCTTTGTTTTGGGTGTAGATTGGTCACCTGGGGTGTCTGTCACCTGATATGTAAAACGATAATCAACAGGTACCTTCTGATTATAATTTAATGAAAGATAAAACAAGATTTAATTACATGACCCTTGAAAGTAGAATCACACACACAACAAATCACAAAGAATTTAACCCTCACCCGAATGTTCAGATTCTCCTCGGGGCCCGATGCGTTCTCTTATCGATGTCTCTTGTCGGCGCGCCACTGCACAACATATTGTCTATTTGCTCTTTCCAAGCATCTTGTGCCTTACAGCTTTCACTTTTAATGCTAATTGTCTGAGCTATCATTAGAGGTCCCTGTCCACCAACTCCTGTCTGTTGTTTCCTATAACAGTACAGTGTCACCTTACCACCTTACCCCGCCGGTACCGGGACAAAATTATTTTATGCGGAAATTCCTAATTGAACGAGGGTAAACAGACTGATAATCGTGGCACACTTGCACGACACACATTCAACTTTTTGTGAATAAACATATCAAAACACTCTGAAGATGCATGTTCTGTCTGCACAACGACCTCGATAAGGTCGATCATTTTGACTTTTCAGACGTGGCATAGAAGACAATGAAAGCGCAGTCATCGGTTACTTTAAAGACATATTCTGTGGCGACATCAAAGTAATTATAAAGCAAGATTTTCGTGCTTTATGATTACTTTGAGGTAGCCGCAGAATAACTGTACGATGCGATGTTTGTCTTCGGGACTGGGTCGGTTCAAATGTGAATTTCTCCCATCTGATTGTGATATATCACCCAATTATTGATTTGTTCCGGTACTGATTTCGGCGGCCCTGTGCCGTCCCGGTGCCGGTTGTATTCGTACCGGCGGTACTTTGACATGCCTGGTCCAAGTACACAGCGTTGATAACTTGGGCCAGGATAGAACCGTCGAACTTTGGGTTTAAACTTCAATGCCCTAACTAATTAGCCATCGCTCTCCCGCTTACGCGCCTTAGATAGATGGTTTAATGACAATAACGTCCACATGAGACGCATGCCAGTAAATAATCACAATAAACAATAAAAGGCAACTATACATTCCAGTATCTATTACTCTCCATGTATATAATCAACACTTATCCGTTGAAGATCTAACCATGTTGCAGATGACGTTGCAAGTATCACTTTTCTTGTTACTCATTGTACATATGAATATTTGTTTGTCGCTCATGTTTGTAAAGTTTTGCTTTAGTTTTCCAATTTCCGCGAAACATTGTTTTCCGAGCTCAGTATATATCTTACCTCCAACAAGTATCTGGGAATTTCATTGGTTCAAAGACGTCACATACAGACTGCATATAAAACCATATACTGCCTGTCAACATCAATATACGCTGACAGAATAATCTCCCCTTTGTTCATTGCTTATTCAAAATGGCGGCAGCCGATAAACACTTCAAGTTGAAAGATTGAGTGTTGGAAGCCTATATTTGGTCTGAAGGTCCGAAGGTCAGGTTAGGCAACTTAAAAGGCTTCATATTCTGTGGATGTGTGTCATGTTACATTCGAAATGAAACTGTTTGGTATGAATGAATTTGCCTTGTTACAATTTATGGGAGAGTAGTGCCTGTACTCTCCCATAAATTGTAACAAGGCAAAGACACGTGAACACATTGTGAGAATTCTCTCATTTAATTTTGATCGCTGTTGTTATTAGTTCTGTGCATCGATGCAGCAGTCGGTAAGATATATTCGTTACACAGTTTGTTGGTGGTCCAATATGGTATATATGGTGTCAGTTAATTCCATATTGGACTCGAGCTTCTTTCGTCGAATATGAAATTAACTGACACCATATATACCATATTAGGCCACCAATAAACTATCGAAGCTCGAGTCCAATATGAAATTAACTGACACCATATATACCATATTACGCCACCAACAAACTGTGTAACTAATAATACTGGACATCTCATAATGAAATGTTCTTCTGTTTCTATTTCAGAATTACACTTTTTGGAAATCCTTTTATTAAGAGGTACTTTGGTTTGCTTGTGACGCTCTTTCTCAATTTCCAATAAATGGCTACTAATTCGTAATTCACAGAAGAATTTTCTCTCGTCCATATTTTTAACATTTTTCAAATTTGATTCTAATTCATAATGAGATTTAAATTCTCTGTATGTTCTTAGTTTGTTTTCTCCACTTGGTCTATCTTCATCAAATATATCTGCCATAAAATTAGAAATATAATTATTATTCTCCAGTTTAGTGATGATGTTATATACCATAAAAGAATGTGTATTATCGTTATTCATTATCTCGCTTATCATTGGTATATCGAATTTATTTGACAATTTCTCCGGGATGGTAAAATAACTGCATAATGCCGCAGCCTTGAACGTTAGCGATTTTTTATTAGTTGCATGCAGTTATGAAGTGTATTTAACAGCGCGAGTCACTGATTCAATTACAACTGGATATCTACCGAGTTCCGCGCGCACTGTATGATTCGACAACCTTCTATTTACATCTAATGCATATTTACAAAATTTAAGGTGTATCGTTGCACAGGGCATGCTATCAATTCTGTATAAGTTCATCGACGAAGCCCCTATTTCCCTAACATTCAACCCGATAGGTTTGATTAGTTTATCAAATAATTTTATTACGTTTCGATCGATGATATGAAATGTTCCCGTAAAGATTTCACCAGGGAAAATAATTTCATGCCTTTACTGGCCATTTCCAGTTGGGCCTTCTTGAACGATCCATTCGCGGAAAACATTATACCCAGGTAAGGATATTTACTGACGACACCAACACCAGTACCGCCTATTGTGAATGGTGGCGTTGGATTGAGACATCCTTTGCGGAAAACCATGCATTTAGTTTTATCTGTATAATAATAATAATAACACTTTGGCCAGCCGCTGATTTGTCGCGGTTCTCGGACGAGAAAGCCATGGTTACTCCTGTACTCCCAACTGCCTCCATATTCCCGCGCTTCTCCTCTCCTCCCAACACTCGGAGACCAACTGCTTGATGATATCCCTTGTCCCATTCTTCCCAATCTCTCCGATTAGCATATTAACCCTCTCCTTTGAGTCTCCCCCTAACCACATGTCCTTCATTCTCGCATCCCACTTCCCCATTATACTCCCAGTGAATCTCATTCTTTTAGACTGATACTTTGGGCATTCTAGAAGAAAGTGTTCCAGGGTCTCCACCATGTCCAAGTTACACATCTGGCACTCCCTTTCACCGTCTTTCCCAATTTTTCCCCTCAGCTCCAGGGATCGCGACCTCAGCTTGAACAACAGTGACCCCCCCAAAGGTGCCATCAAGTTACTCTTCAAAACCTGGCTTCTCTTTATCACGCAGACCACCCAAAGACCTCTTTGATTTGACCCCCTTTCGCCAATTACGGTTACAATCCTCCATGACCCTTTCTCTGGCGATTTTTTTATCCTAGTTTGCCCCAACGTCCAGGTCCGAGATCTCCAATGAATAGTTCTCTACTAGCTCCCTCACTTGGACCATCCACCCGGTTTTGATATTTGAGTTGAAAATTCTCAGGAACATTACTTTACACCATCGGCTGTCGGGGAGATTTACCAAATAATTAAGATAACCGAGCTTCAACAGGTCTATCCTGTCCTTGATCCTCATCCACCCAAGCTCACCCCTGATTGCTTCTAGTGCTGCGGCATTATTCGACATTATAGCCAGTTTATTTTTTTCAAATCCTTATGATTTCTTACAGCTTACGAGTTATTGTCGTTGAGGAAACTCCACTCTCTGATGTTGTTTTAACACTAGCGCCTTTTTGCACCAGAGAGACGATATTTTCCTTTTGATAACTGACGTTGCGTCAGTGCCAGTATGTTTACTGGCAAATGGACAATGCATTGGTGGAGGATGTGATAACTGATTACGCAAACAATTCATAGGGTTCCATCCGACAGGCTTATTGAATGAAAATGTATATACAGTTAAAACTAGAAGTCCTGTCACAAACCGTGCGCTTACCTAGGCTTAATAGCGCGTAGGAATTGCGCGCAATTGCCATATGGAATGGCATCCAAAGCACGGCAGGTCCTCCTGGTTACTCATAGCGAAAACAGGCAATGTTTCTGCCAATGGACCTCCGGGTTACCCGGAGATCCATTGGCTGAAACATTGCTTGTGCACAGTCCATATGTGCAGAATTTGATGGCCTTACTATGACCATAATGCGTGGATTAACGCGCAGATCGACGTGCTATTTGTGCGCATTTCATGACAGGACTTCTAGTTTTAACTGTACAAAATCAAGAACTACAGACGTGAAGAGACCTTTTGTCTTTCCAGTTCCAGGGTATAAAAACGTTTCGCCCTTCATAGGACATTTTCAATATTGGTTAGAGGCCTGCAAATCTCAAATTTCGTCGGGTCGAATCAAATCCCGAATCAAAGTAGGTACAGGATATCGAACGGAACCGAAACTCGAATCGAATCGAGCCGAAACTCGAATCGAATCTCATGGCTCTTCAATTGTTAAAAATTGCACCTTCTTATATTCGTGAATATCTCTAGTGTCCACTCACGTATTGTATTCAAATGCGGCTGGTCTGTTTGGGCAAGCCAAGCAAACGCGTGGAATATTCCAGAACGGAATCAAAGTAGTTTCGTAAGCGGAACCACGTTGGACTCTTCTTCTATCATCAGGTCTCCTGTACAGGAGACCTGATGATAGAAAAAGAGTTCAAGAGGAGACACTTGGTGGGATTTTCAGAACAATTCGACGCGACTTCAACCGAATCAAATTTCGAAGATTCCTACAGACCTAATATTTACCGAAATTCCCCTGAATTGAAAATGAATATAAAGTACATTTGGGATAACAATAGCTTTGGCGCACGACGGTGGTGGTTCGTTTTCCAATAAAACTGTGTTTATCGACAGCTAGTTTTGTTAGGATGGCTGTAGATCTTGTTATATTTCCCCTCCCGTCGCTCTTACAAAGCATTTTTTTGTATATTGTCACGTTTCGTGTGTAAGTTGTGACAAATCCATCGACCAACTGGTGTTATCTGACAATTCACTTCCTGTTTGGCTGAACGTTGATTGAGAATCAGTCACAGAAAGTGCGTCCCATAATTACATTGTGAATTTTATTGTCTACATAGCAGCTTCAGTGATGACGGTTACTTGAAAACATCAATAATATCGTTGATAAGCCAAAAGTTCTTTGGGGTGAAAAACAAACAAATCAATAACTATGCAAAAGGTCCCGCTTAGCACCCACTTCCGTCATGAACGTGAATTAACGCAATATTCGCCTTGAGTTTTGAAGAGCATGCCGTTTCTAATATGAACAAAATTTTTTGAAGCATTTAATTCAATCTCAGTCAAAATTGCCCACAAAACTTACTCCTACATTGTGTTTGTTCCATCCCTCCCACTTTCTTATCACTAACCATCGGTGACATACGTGTAAAACCCTCCGTGACTTACGTGTGAAACCCTCGGTGACTTACATGTAAAACTAAAAAGTTGTAATTTGATCTACACTTTTGAAACAAAGAACAAACGTTACTTCCTTTATATAAACGGCGTACTATGGTAAATGCGTGTTCCGAAAGCACGTCAGAGCTCAAATCCGAAATAATTGTGGCTACATTCCTGCGATAACAGGTCGTAAAGACAGGGACCGACCTGGGCATGCGCCAGTGCGTATTTGGTTCTGAAACATCAGGACCTGGCTCTTAAATCTCAGAAATAGGCTTCTCAGTTGGCGCGTAACTTCTCAGATCATATTTTGATATTCTTTCGATGGATAATCGAGAGAGACACTCTTACATGTATTATATGTATGATTATCATTTATCATTGTTGTAGAGTGCTTAAGTTAATACTTCAAGTCTTAATTACCAAGCATTAATCTTCGCTGTGGTTTCTGATCAAGTCTTGGCTGCCTAAATATGCAGCCAAGACTTGATCAGAAACCACAGTGAAGATTAATGTTTGCTATAGTGTACTAAATGAAAATGATGAGAGCTATTACGTACTTGCAGTGTGTGTTACAAACAGCAGTGTGACTCCGTAAATAGAAATCTGGCGCATGAATTGAAAAAATAGGCTCCGAGGCTAGAGCGTATTTTAAATAGTCCTGATCGGTCCCTGTAAAGAGTTAACCCTTTACCCAACGTAACGGCCAAAACCGGCCAGCGCTATTCTCAAAAATCGTCAATTAATTTTCAAAATATTTTCATTTTTTGTCTAAAAACATAGGTTATGACCCCTCGTTGGAACGAGCTCGTCGAGCTCGTTCCAACGAGGGGTCATAACCTATGTTTTTGAGACAAAAAATGAAACAAATTAGTTATTCAAGAATTTTTTTTGCAAGTGTCGTCTGCTTTTCATGTTAGGTAAAGGGTTAAAAACATTTACACTTAATGCATAGGCGCGCAGACAAAAGGTAGCAATCCATGCGTAGACAACCTACATGTAATAAACACTTAAGTGGACAGAACAGTCACAAATATAGAGGATATGGAATGGTTGTTTTGGTCACACGACATTTATGAAACGAGTGTAAGAATTTTCCGTTTAGCCTCGTCAGATTCTCGGAAAAATGGAACATTCTTAGACTCGTTTCATAAATATCGTGTGACCAAAACACGAATTTCATATGCTGTTTATCACATATGACACCAAGGTTACCAGAAACACATCTTTTAGATAGAACAGTGTGGTTAAAGAATAGAATTTCACATTGAACGTCATGCATTTGACTGTGACGCGTCACAGCTGCACGCAGTCATACGCCATAACTACATTTATTTGACACAGATACTTTCGTTGAAAACCACTCAAAAACCGTTCTTTTGAAATTGACCAATCAAATCAACTGAAGGCGTTATGAAGCACTGATTAATATTTATTGAAAATCTGAAACGGTAATAAACGGATAAGTGATATGATAAAAATGAATCCTACAGCCATTACCCAACGAATCGGCCGCATCCGCCCGCGTAATATGCAAATCCAGCAGTTGGAAAAAATATAAGTTTTCAAAAAATGTCAGCAAAACCGTATCATGTGACCCCTCGTTGGAACGGGCTCGTCGCGCTCGTTCTAATGAGGGGTCACATGATACGGTTTTGTTGAAATATTTTGAAAAATTTCAAAAAATGGTATTTAAAATAATAATTTTTTTGATATCGTCTGCGTTGGGTAAAGGGTTAAGGATTTAGTTATTGTCGAACCACACCACAATTACAAGACAGATTCGTTTATTTATCTGTGCACTCTAAAATCAGTTGGGTAAAAATAACCTACATCAACCGGGTTGAATGAATATGAATTGGGTTCATATTATCTCAACTCAGTTGATTTGGGTTGATTTTTAACCCAACCAACTTTAGAGTGTATACAGTAGTTCATAAGAGAATATAATTCATGGCGTCTATGCTGAAAGGGTTAAACACTATTTTAGGGTGTTTAATTCTTAAAGCGCTGTTGTTACACTAATCCTACCCTCGCAACTAGAGCTTCAACTGTTGCTGTAACGACAAAAGTATTCATCGCTGGCTGTTCATTTTGTTTTAGTTTGGCAACATCGTAGCCACACTCAGTAATAACTGCTGTTGGTTACAACTGGTTTGAATTACATTCTTTCGAAAAGACGAATACACGCCATATTGTGACGGTAGAAAGGTTTGTCCGCCTATGAAACTATGTTGGTGATTTAACGATTCCTGAGTCCCTAAATTCTGGAAATCAAGCTCGGGAACCGGCAAGTTTAAAACGTTCAATTTTATCCCCATATAGTCAAAACTTTACCTCAGAAATCATTTCTTTTTAACGATTATTGCATTGATTTCCTAAAACATACCTCATAAACTTAATAACAGTTCCATGACGCCCTCGAACACCCAGGTAGTAGGAGATGTATGGATCGTGCCAGTTCAGGGGGATCTCATGAGGGACCCCACAGGGGGACCGATGAAAGGGAGTAGTAGGAGATGTGGAGATCTGGCCACATTGGCCGGAGGGAATGGGGGACCCCCGCAGGGGGACCGATGAAGGGAGTAGTAGGAGATGTGGGGATCGGGGCACATTAGCTGGAGGGAATGGGGGACCCCGCAGGGGGTTGATGAAGGGAGTAGTAGGAGATGTAGGGATCGTGTCAATTCAGGGGGATCGCATGGGGGACCCCGCAGGGGGACCGATGAAGGGGAGTAGTAAGAGATGTGGAGATCGGGGTTTTAGCGGGCAGTAAAATAATTCATGTCATCATGGAACCGAAAGCGAGAGGCGGGCGCTAATGAAAACAAAATTAATTAACAGATCACCACCGTGGCGTGAGGCGAAAATATAATTCACATGATGAGGATGAAGGAGTTTTGATAAATTTATGATCCTCGGTCCGTAAAACCCTATCATCATTCTTTCATCAAAGAAAAACAAGGGAAACGGATAAAAATATTACTTAATTCAGCTTATAAATATGATAAGTCATAGGACTCCAATAAACAAAAAAGAAAATATATTTCTCTTCTGCATGACTGTGTAGGCCTGATCACAGATTTTAGAGGGAGAACAGTGAATTACCAGATACTGCATTGAACGTTGGATCGATGAGTCGTTCGATTTATCCTAACTCACGCCTTCTGTGTTCTTGGATAAGGCAGTTAATCCCAAGTTGTATTATTTTCCCCATTTTGTCCAACAAAACATTGCTTTTATTTATTGAGGTTTTAACGACACTTTCGACAGCCAGGGTCACCTCGTGTCGGACAGTTTTACGTGTGGAGGAAGCCGGAGTACCGGAGAGAACCACCGAACAACGCCGTGCAACTGTCTGACTCCCTAACGTACTATCTCCACACAAGCAGGGTTAGCCTTGGTTGAAGACGAGTGCACCATTGGCGTACAGTATGGCTTAGCACTCATGGCCCCTCCCCCACGTGGGCCATAGGGCTTAAAAGCCTTGCCCCAAGGATAAAACGCGGTTACCCCTGGCGGGAATCGAACCGTGGACCTCTCGGTTTGAAGTTCAATGCCGTAACCATTGAGACAACGCGCTCCGAAACATTGCTTTTGAGAGCTGGTAATGGTGTCTATGGATAAACTTACTAGAATAATGGAGCAACGCTATTTTCAAACGCCATTCAAATTTTATTATGTTGTAAGATATGCCTCCAAAACATAGCCTATGCCCTCTGGCCTCCGAATTGGCACGATATCACTGGGGTCAATGCATTGTACTTCTGATCGAGGGTCGTCCGATTCATTCCAACACACGTCTTCAACAACATGTTCTTGGATAAGACACTTAATCCTAAATTTTTATCGTTTTTCAACTTTTGCAAGCAAACCATAGCTTATGATAACATTTTTGGCAATGGAGGCTGTCAATAAACGTGATTTAACCAGTTACCTAACGAACGGACATAACCGAAGAGCGCTGTTTCCAAAATTCGCCATGCAAATTTGATTCTTTTTCAAGATTTGCTTTCACACAAAGCTTATGATCTTCTCATTGAAACGAGCTCAACGAGCTCATTCCAATGAGGGGTCATAACCTATTGTTTTGGGCAAGGAATGTCAGGAAAAAGGTTAAATTTTGACAAATCACATATAATGAGATCCTACAGTACCATAACATGTCATGTTGCTATGGACAGTAAGCGAAAAGAAAAACTAATATTGAATAAAACCCCCCCAAAATACCCCCTGAAGGCTTGTTTTCTACTGCTCTCGACAACCCAAGCACCATCTGCAACTCAGCACTTCGTTTTACGTTGCCTCCCCAAGCAAATACGTTCCACCTATAAAGGCCAATATACTCATCTTGTGTATTTTGTATACTCAAACTTATCTATCTAGAAGCACGCACTTTTGAGATAAGTGTGCGTCCAATTCGGACAGATTTCTTCTTTCTCGAACGATTTGAAACCTAGGGCAGCGTATTACGGTCAGAACCTTTTCATTTAATAATCTGTTTTTACAGATTAGTAAACTGTTTTATAGATTAGTAAACTGTTTTTATAGATTAGTAATCTGTTTTTAAAATAAAGATTATTAGAAGACTGTTTTTACAGATTAATAATCTGTATTTACAGGTTATTTTACAATCTATTAGATGACTACTCTTACAGATTATTACAAGACTGTTTTTACAGATTAATAAACTGTTTTTTACAAATTAGTAATCTGTATTCACAGATTATTACGGGACTGTTTTTACAATTTATTTGATGACTGTTTTTACAGATTAGTAGAAGACTATTTTTACAAATTAGCTGGCTATTCGATGATTGGTTAGTAGTATAACATGTTCCCTATTACCCTGAGTTTTGGGGGAGCAGCTGATGTTAAATTCCCAAAGGAACCGTACTTTTATCGGAGCACATATTTTCTGTGCAAAACTTCGGGTAGATCTTACAAGCGGTGTACGTACTGCATATACGGTATGCTATGATTTGTGTAGTGATTTATGTACACAGAGGGCTATTTGTATATAGTATATTGAGGTCGTGAAGTCATGATGCGCACGTAACGCCATAGAAACGTTGACCGCTGTTGCTGTCCACTGTACAATCCGGTTATACGGTATTCGGATCAGAGTGTGTCGGGCTTCTCGTACTGGACTGATATCGTAGTATAGTATGGATGGAATATGCCCCTGTAGGTATACTGTTAGCCCTTGGTACAACTAATCGACCATCATATTATCCTTTGACTGGTATAGGTAGTACGTAATGCTGGGTAAACCAATATTGTGGGATGGGGGTAATGCATGATCGCCGTCTTGTGCGGTTTTGCGAGACAATCCTTGGTGGTTTGGATTAGTACTATAGTATGGACATAACATACCCCTATAGGCCCACCTTATTCCTTGTTGTATTAACCTACCGATTGCTTTGCACTATCCTTTGATTGGTATAGATAGTATGTAATGATGGGCCAAGCGGTATTGTAGGGTGGGTGGGGCAATGCATGGTCGCCGAGTGTGGCAGTATAGGATGTACGCTCTGCGCTCCCCAGGTCCCATGTTAGCCCTCAGTACTATTAATCCACCTTATACTTTATATTGTCCTCTGACGGATAAAGGTAGTACGTAATGCTAGGACAAGCGGTATTGTGGATAGGGATAATATCTGGTAGTTTAGTAGTATAGTATGGGCGGTCTATGCCTCTATAGGTCCCCTGTTAGTCATTGGTCCCATGGACCAACGGATTGCTTATTATTCTCTGACTGGTATAGGTAGTAAATATGGTAGTTTAAACGGTATTGTGGGGGTGGGGTAATGCCTGGTAGTTCAGAGCGGTAGTAATACCATTATCCATCTAGGGTGGTGTGCTGGCCCACACATGGTATACGTAGTGGGTAATGCTAGGCCAAGCAGTATTGTTGGGTGGAGGTAATCCATGGTTGACTGGTGTGATAGTATAAGATGTGCTGTTTATACCTCTGTTGGTTCAATGTTAGCCCTTGGTACTACTAATCGACCTAATGATTCATATTATCCCATTACAGGTATAGGTAGAACGCAATGCTAGCCCACACCCTATTGTGGGTGGGGGTAATATCTGTTTGTCTAGTACGGTAATATAGTATGGATGGTATATACCCTTGTAGGTCCCATCCTAACCCTTGGAATCACTAGTCATCTTCGGGGGTGTGCTGTCACATAGATGATATAAGTGGTACGAAATGCAGTGTTGTGTTTTGTATGCATGGTTTTTTAGTCTCCTAGAAAAGTATGGATGATCCTTTGATATTCTAAGACTTGGTCGAGGGTAGATGTCGTGATCTGGTGCAGTTAGCAAGCCTACAGGAGTGCTGCAAGTCAGTAGTAATGGCCCAAGGGTAGTTGAAGACTAGGATTGAGGGACTACAGTAGAGGCTAACCACAGGCCAGAAAACTGAAGCCGATGGTAATAGGAGCCAAATATGAGCTTAGAATCCCACTTATGAAATCTCGCTTATAGTATCTCTTTTTATGGAATTTATAAAAAAATTATAAATAATGAAATTATTTATTTAAGTCGCTGCTCTATTCAAATAATGGACACATCTGTACACTATTTATTATATGATTACGAGAAATAGCTTCTCAATGCCGCTGTAATTTGCCCACCAGATCTGGATTGCCCAGAATGAATCTCGAGTTTCCCAAATCCATATCATGCCTACCTCAAACGAGGCTCTCATGACGTCATTGAAATACGCAGATTATCTACAATTTTACAAACGCGATGTGAAAACTCGAGAGTCTTTGCTCTGAGCACTGTTGTACAAACATTCCATAATTTCTTTTTGGTTTATATTTATTTATTTATTTATTTATTTATTTATTTATTTATTTATTTAGTTATTTATTTATTTATTGGAATTAAACGACACTTTTAACAGCCAGGGTCACCTTGTGTTGGGTGGTTTTACGGGTGAAGAAAGCCGGAGTACCCAGAGAGAACCACCGAGTAACGGCGAGCAACTGTCAGACTCACCACGTACTAATTCAGCACAAGCAGGGTTAGCATTGGTTAAAGACATGAGCACCATCGACGTGCAGTACGTCTGAGTACACACCGCAACCGTGCCCACACGTTTGCAATCGGGATCAAGTGCCTTGACGAAGTAACCCCTGGCGGGGATCGAACCGTGGACATTTCGGTTTGTTAACGTGTCGTAATCAAATTTTAAATACCCACTGTCATAAATTAAAGAAACTAATCAATCTGGGTTGTCAAATCCCGACTGATTGACGGGACCAGATGGGCCAGATCAAACACGACGTCAAAGGCGTCGTGTTTGATCTGGCTGTCCTGGTCTCATCAAATCGACGGAATACGGCGGCCCTGCTCAATTGACAGCTGTATAATCTATATATGTATCTTCAGATATATATTGGCGTTTGAGGATGGAGTTATGAGTGGGTATAAGTGGGTTGAGTGGTTGGTGATATCCCATGTGCTTATCGGTGAGTTATTCACACAAGAAGGCCGCAATAAATATCACCGAAGTCCATCACAGTAACTGACAGTGTCGCAGTAAAAGGCTTGGAAAACAGCAACAGCTTTTACCAGGGCATTATTTGTGGCACTCCGTCGGATATCGTTTCGCAAACTAGAATTCCCTGAATCCAATAAGACCTTTCCTATAGTACATGACTCAGGGATATATCGTTGTCGTTATGAAAGGAAGTCCTGTAATCAGCTGTTATGTTTGTTTTGTGTTGCACATCTCTACTTTTGCTTCAACTGTGATAAATATTACTTTGCCATTCTCTTGCCACAGAAGTCTTACAAGAAGATTACCTGGAAAGAGGAATGCCTAAAATCGTGGGGAAGTATTTTTTCGAGTCACGTAATTTATCTAATTGTTATTGAGGTTTAACGACACTCCCAACAATCAGGGTCACATCGCGTCCGACAGTTTTACGGGTGGCGGATGCCGAAGTACTCAAAGAGAACCACGGAGAAGCGGTGTACAACTGTCATGCTCTCCAACTTACAAACACTGCGCAAGCAGCATAAGAAGCGGTTAAAGGCAAAGAGTACCATTAAAGTGCAGTTTGACTTAGTACATAGCGCCCCTTCGTGGGTTTAATCGGCATTAAGTGTCTTGCCCAGGGACATAGTATGGTAACCGCTAGTCAGGATCGAACAATTGACATTTCGGTCTAAAATCCAATTCTCTAACCACTGAGCCACCAAGATCCAGATTTCTCAAATATATTCAAATCAAAATAATTCCATTGTTAATGTAGTTATACGTTTTGGGTCCAAATACTCAATTCCCATTGGTCAGCTGGATGAAAACGTCAATACCAAATGTAATTCACTTTCCAATGAATACATTTGGTCAAACTTTGACCCTCATTTACGGTAGAGCTCAGCTGACAGAATGTAATTCGGACGGTGTTTGGACGGGTTTATAACTTTTAGCGCCTCTCGCAGTGATCAGTGATTATAGTTTACTGATATGTTAAATAAATTGTTTTGAACATTCCAAGTTTCGTTGCGAAAGACGGCAATTTGACAAATTTGGGTCAATGCCGAAAACTGGTGCTCAACTCAGAGTTGTGCGCTTTGTCTTTTGTGTGAGGGTGTTTTATTTCATCTTTCTGCTTTGTTGTTTGGTAAAAAATAGTTTAGATAGTTACAGAATGTAATTATAAGAATTAAATGCAATTTTTATAATCTTTATTGTAGTATGAACGTGTGGGAATGGGTACAAATTGTATGAATCCCTTCGGGATTCATACAATTTATACCCATTCCTACACGTTCATACTCCAATAAAGATTATAAAAATTGCATTCAATTCTTAAACATTTTCAATATTCCATGCTTCTGTGGTCAGTTCGAAACAAATGCACGTAAAAGAGTACAAGGAAAATACAAGAAAAATATATTTGCCATCCTCCAATGATAATCAATAATTGATTGTACTTCATAAAAAGAATATACAACTGTCCGAGGTGGATTTTTCCAGGACATAGTCGGGAAAATTGGTGAGTTTCAAATTATATATTATTACCGTGGTTTCACGTTATTTATAATTGGCCAATAGGAATTACAACAGCAAACGTATAATTACATCGAAAATAAGAAGTTTGTATTAATTATACGCATTTCTTTGTATCTTGCTTTTTTGCTCAGTTCACGAGTACACATTTCTCTGAAATGGCAACACCACTCTCTCTAATCTCGCGATGCTCTTCTTAAATTCGATACAGGTATTAAACGAGAACAACATTTCGCAGAAATAAATAATGCCTCACCAAGCAGGACCCTTATAACAAAATAGAGTTGGTAATGCATGGAGGCTGGATAAATGTGGTTTAACAAGTTGTCTAACGAAACCGACATCACGAGGCAGCCCTGTTTCCAAAATTCGCCACACACTTTGATTTTGTTTTAAAGATTTGTCTTCACGCATAACTTATTATCTCCAATTATGGATCATAGGCTGCGTTTTGGGCAAAACAGACACTGTTGAATTATTGAAGAGCATGTCCAAGCTCCATCCCCAGTCATGCCAATGAATGAGTTAATTTCAGAATAGTCACAAAAAGTGAAATACCACAGTATCATAACACGTCATGCATCTTGCTTCCCCTAACAGTATGGAAAAGCAAACTAATATTGAGAAAAAACCTAAAAATAGATTTATGACTGGCTATGGTGATCCACAAACTAAATCATCGACTTCACTTTCAAACATGGGAACTGGAGCCAAATATCACAACTCTTTCGGTCCCAAAAAGGAATACCTGCGTTTGCATCGTCGAGAGTTCAAATGATTCAGTTTGCTTGAAAGCGTGAATTCTTTTTGTTAAAGGTATGGTTCCGCGAGGCCTGAGTGAGAATGTGCACAAGCTCAGCTTGCGATGGGACATAGTCAGCATTCTGTGGCAAAGGGGTTTTAAAAAGACTCAAGAAACACATTAACCCTTAAATACCGAATTCCACTTTTTAGAAACAGGTCCATCTAATGTCCAAGTGTTTTGGAATAAATGGTTGTTCAGTAAATTCGTGATGAAGCCCAATCAATTACTCTCGATGTGCAGCCCCAGGGCAGCATTTTGAAAATAGTATTTGGTATGCCCTTGAATAATGAATATTGTTTTGTATCAGGACTTGCCTTATTTGGGGAACCAACGGGGGATACTGAAGTGACGTCATACAGCGGTGCATTCTGGGTGTCACATGGGCTGTCAGAGTAGCTCGCGTTATCGGTCATGTTGAGACGTCATCATGATGGTGACACGTTGGAAGGGAAGATAGTGCTACACACAGGCCAACAAGGGGTAGGTGGTTCACTTTAACACAAAAGCACGCTGCTTATCGTGCCCACTCCACCACTTTTGCCAACATATGAGAACGACACTAAGTTCCAGTGACCACTAGTTGCCGTACATGCATTGAGAATTCAATTGGTCTTTGTGTTTTGGGCGCCGAGTCATCGTTGATCAGCACCTTTGCCGAGCAACCTTATTGAGAGCTCGCCAAATGTGCTGGCTGACATGTGTAACACTATAGCGTGGATCCTCATCATGACCAACATAATGAAATGAATGCAAATGTAGTGAATTGATCCAAACCTATTTGGGCACAATGCTCTCCAGACACATGACTACAAATCATAAGATTACCGGCGGTGCTATGCGTTATGTGCGGTGCACAAACAGCAAGTTTTGCTACTGGGATACATGCTTCCATCGTCCATTTTGTATCACATAGGCCACCATCTTGGCGTCTGTGGTAGCACGTGATAGCTATCTGGCCTCAAAGACCTTCAACAGTACAGTGGTGTGTTCTGAGGGTATATCTAATTACCGAACAATCTGACCAACGCCTGAAAGTTCCAACACGGACCAACATGTCGCGGAAGGATAAAACGAGAGACAATGGGATAAAACAAGTGCCATATCGATTAAACCATTCACATGCACGTATCGTTCTGTGTTTATTACACGCCTTCGTGTCTATAAAAAAAATATTAGATGGGCACTCAGCAATTCATTTGACAACGATCAACAAAAGGAGCACATTCTATCGACAACAAATTTTGCGTACTTGTACTCTTCTTCTTCTTCTGGATATTCATTATCTCCCTCATACATCGACTCTATTTCTTCTTGGCTATTTTCGTACACATTAAACTCGTCATTCAATTTTAGACATTTTATTTAGTTATTTCGCAATCGGTTCAGTTTCGCGTGATCAATCGTCTACCAACGATTTTCGTTCGGCACATGTGTGCGGAACGGATTTTCATTTTCCGCATAGTTCAGTGTTGCTGTAGATTGGGATTTCAGAGATCATGCGTGTAATAAAAATCTGATTGGTATGAGTAGCATGTGGTACTACTGGGTCATCAAAGGGTATGTTTCATTGTTTGATAGTATGCCCAATTGCCGAAAACGACCCGACAATGGCTTAAATTACCGGAGTAAAGCTCAAAAATTTCTATCTGGCTCGGATTTTCCAAGCAGCCCGCAAATTTGAGTAGCACCTAGCGCTGTAATATTAGATGACATCCGAAAGGTGTGATCTCTTCAATAAGTATAGATTTTCTGTCTCGAATTCTACCTCGAGTTACTCCAAACCCTATTCCTAACAAATCCTACCTATCTCTGACGCTTTTCCGACATCTGCTCTAGACCAATCAAATTGTTTTATCGTAAACGATCAGCCAATCAGATTATTCCATTTACTCTTGACCCGGCCACTCTCAGTTGATGATGAGTCACACCCACCCCCTTTAGTCATATATGTTATTTCTCAATTACTTGTCGAATGAGAAGATAAGTGAGAGCAATTGCCTCACGGAGTAAATGCTGTTAGGACTCTTCGACTCATTTCGGAAAAAAAGATTCTACGATTCCAGAGAGGGATTCCGTGAAATTGATTCTGTAACCAATATTCTCTGGGATCGTGTGAAGCTGATGGCGTCTACGTCCAATCGTCTACCACTATCAATCCTAGGATCAGCTTCTACTTCCATTAGTGAAGTCTTCTACAACTACGACTCCTGGGCGATCCCACTATACAACTAGGCCCAGTCACTACTAAGCATAGTGCCATTGGCTTCTAACCCCAATTTGGCCATCATTACATTCGTCTTCTATTACCTTATACCACTGGACTAGTGTCCACTAGCAGAACAGATCATAGAGTCTTGGTTTGTTTCACTCTCAGCCCTGTAGCTAACTTTCCTCGCAGCTTCCAATGAGAAGAAGTGAAACATTGCTTATATAACTCTTCGAATCGTCTGGGAAAATGGGATTCTACAGCTTCAGGCAGGTCTGAGAAAGGGACTCCATAACTGCGATTTCTGAGCATGTGAGACTGGTGGTCGATGGAATCCCCTTTTTCGCCGTTGAAGATACGAGGAGCTTCATGTTAGACACAACTGAGGTATTTCTTCATTGCACCCAAACAACGAAAAGGGATTGTATAAACACAGATTAACTATAGACGGGATTACATTAGTGGGGTTTCTGTGCAGGTGGAACTGGTGATAAATGAATACCTCTTTTCACCGAATGAAGATACGAACGGCTTAGACCTCAATTAAGTGTTTAGAGCTCAATGAGGTATTTTCTCATAGCCCTCATACTCTAATACAACGAAAATGGGATTCTATAGCCATAGACTGACCACGCAAAGGGATTCCATAAATGGAATCCCGTAAGTACGATTCTCAGCAGAACGCTTCGCGTCAGATTCCAGGAATATAAAAGGCGGCCGTTATTTCGAGCTTTGTCATCTGGTTTTTGACCAACGGGCGTTCAACATCACACCTGCGACGAGAGCAAAACGTCCTTCGGTCATTTATATCTCCTGCTTCACCATCAATGAACGTTCAAAGTGTAAAGATGTTTAAAAGAAGTCATTCTCCAAGAAGACATTTTGGTGACCACGGATAATTTATTGGTTCAACGTTTTCGATCTGTAGGTGTTGCGGTAGTTTCGTCGATCTGTTGCGATAGTGGATAGTTCCCTGAACCTTGTTGGACCCCAGCTTTTTAGGAGACACATGAGTCAATCATCTCATTCGTGACTGCCAAAAATATAGGGTTTTCACTCTTAGTTATTCACGTGGTGATGAGTACCGATTTGGGGCGTATCCAGGCTGAATGAAGTGAGGGGGACAAAATACTTTTCTGCTGCAATGACAGCAGAAAAATAATTTGTGTCCCCACTTCATTTCATCTCGTGCTGTGCTAAGGGCGTATATCCTACATAGGTGAAAGTCGAGGGTCTTCCCGTGGAAAAATGTACTATCCATGCCAATTGTAGCACTCTGATTTCTTTTAAAGCAGAAACACTCAAACAGGGGAGGTATAACCATTGAAAAATGCTCCCAAGAAATATCAGGTTGGGGGAACGTGAACCAGTTTTACGGACTTTACACACGGAAATATAGAGAAGGTTGCCACTTTTCAAGAAAGAGGGAAGTAGTTCTCCAATGCCCGGCCTCCCTCAAAGGCTACATCCCCGTCACCGGTATTTCCCCTTAGGCACTAAGTTTGGTACCCACAAAAGAGCAGTTGAGACCCCCTGTTTAATTATTTTTCAATTTTGCTATAGAGTTACAACATATTTCGAATGCTATAGTATCAAATAATATTATTGGACTTATTCAAGATGGTGAATTTCTCTTGGGGAGCAAAAAATTTGAGAACGGCTGGAGATTATACCCATTAATCCCTACTGTTCTTAAAATGAGCTTTTCTATTGAACAAAGCACCAACTTTCAATTTGTAGAAATAATGACAGTGTATCATCTGTTAAAGTCCAACAATTCCACACGGTATTAAAATGGAAGACGATCTGTGCTTTTCAGCAATGTGTACCAAATTATGGTTGTGTAACTATATGTTAATGTGAAAATAGATCAAGAATTAATTGTGAAAAAAACGCTAAAAGCCCATACTACCGCTGTTACGCAACAATAAATTAATGGAGATTTTGTCGTGTAATTTCCCGTTTGCTATTTGTGTTATTTTCAAATTTGCTCTGAGTCGTTTTGCAAGTAATATATTATTAGTTCTAAATACCAATTTAAGCGACGAAATAAATTGAAAACGTGAGTGTATATTTAGAAATAGTCGCGATACAGGAGTTGATCAAATTCTCTTGTGTGCATTTCTATGGAAACAACGCGAACTGCATACATTTATGACACTTCTGAAGCAATCTGTATCTTAAATTCGTCCGTGTGTCTGAAAATGAAGATGAGGCACTCAGTGTGTTCAGCCTTGTGCTCGTGCATGTGTGCCTGGTTAGGACACGCAGTACCCTCACACTGGTGATCAGTACCTGAGGCGACAAAGCTTCAATACAATTGGGAAGGGGGCGGTGGTGGTGGTGAGTCGACCCTGTGTCTGTACATCACTTGACGTACCCAACAGGTAGGGAAAGGACACACAAGATACTCGCGTTGGTGATCAATACCAAAAGCGACAGAATCTCATGAAAAGTGTTGAGGTGGATATGGATGGTTTTGGGAGCTCAAGTGCCCACGGCGCATCATCGGCCCTACCATAGTTCGTCCCACTGGGAGAGATTTGGGGTGGGGGGATGGAAGCTCATAAAAAACATTTTCATGCTTCTCAAGTCTCGACGAATGTAACGTTAGATGCTCTAAAGTGCGATGAGGAAAGTGGGTAGGGGAATGAATTTTCTGTTCCTTTCAACAGTCGACAACATCCTTTCCTCTCTTCCCAATTACGCAACAGATATTAATCATATCTCACCAAAGTTACAAATACCTGTTCATCTTTTCCACACATGTGTGTGCGTAACGGTCTGGTCTTGATTTAATCAGTTTCTTCTAGTCCATCCCTCTTCCAACCCGAAGGCTAACCTTCGGGTTGGAAGATGGCTGAACTAGAAGATATAGACGAATCCGATGAAAGTGGAATGCACCGGCCAATGGGAACTAAAATAGTTAACCTTTTAAATACTACGGTAACGTTTACATGCTGGCGCATCTGACGCATCTAACGCATCTGAATATTATAATTGTTTAAACTCATTGTGTGATAAGGCAGCATGTCTGGGGAAAACGTGGGGTGGAAACGTATCTCCACCCCTGGCCTACTCCCGAGTCAATACTCAGCGAACTCATAGCCTCCCAACTTCCTAGCAGTTATTTTCTTTCTGTAGTGACGCGATAGCTGGTAGGTCAACTTTGATTGATGTTACTTTTCCTGAACAGCAAAAGTATAAGGTGTGAGACACGCTGTTCACAACTCAAAAAGGGGCGTCGCGAAGATGACCGATTGTGGGAGGGGGTGGTGTAAATCTAGTTTTTTCTCAACTGTTATGCAATAAGTTCCCGTTGAGAAAATATGCTGACAACATCATCACGATACATCTTCGCCGAAAGTATGCTTTAGCCAAGGGCTTGCCTTGGTGATGCAGTTAGAACATTAGTACGTCGGTATTATAGTCAAAAAGCAGATGTCTTGGACATTTATTTGTGGATAAATACATTTAGTAGCCCTGACGGATAGACTTCCGGGCTTTTTAAGTAATTAGCAAGTACTGTACTCCAGTCAGCCTGGCCCCCAACAGCTCGAATGGAGTGTCACATACCTCCATTTGTATGATTGACTTCGTGTGCTACATTAGTCCAAGTATGAAATCAGTTCTGGTTAGGACGGACAACATAACTAGCAAGAACGAAATTGTATCATATGGTAAACGATAGATTATAGAAAACATGCAGAAAGATAGAAATTGTATCCCCCACTGTGAAGAGAAATTTTTCTTTACTTTCACAGTATCAATCAAAATGGCGGCTTTCAAAGCATCACTTCAAGGTGAATACGAGTCAAATTATCACTGGAAATGATCAATCTGTTCTAAACACGTATAATGAAAAGAAAATCTAGTATTTTTTGAGTGGATACCGATCATTTCCAGCAATAATTCAACAGGTATTCACCTTGAATTGATGCATGAAACACGGCAGCTGAATCCGAACGCAAGACGCTATCTGTTCCGAGTATCGATCAAATCACTTTGGCGTATCAATGCGCATCAGCTGTTTACTTTCATGCATCAATTCAAGGTTGAAACGTGTGGAATTATCGACAGAAATGATCCGATTCTTGTAAAAAGCGTATAATAAAAAGAAAATCTAGTGTTTTTGAGTGGAAACCGCAATCGCTCGCGAAAAATAAACATTTGTCTCGGTCACTCATGACATAATTTTCGGTATCCACTCAAAAACATTACATCCCCCTTATTTACGCACCGATGCGGGCGATGGGAGCCTCCATGTCGGATTTACAAGATAACATACAGTATGGAAACGAAGGAACTGAGATGGAACAAAAGTGTCTTCATGAATTCAATTCGGTTGCTCAGTTTGGTCACATTTTCGTTTCTGGGATTAAATTTGCCATTTCTACCAACCCAACCTCTTCTGCCCACCTCGATTCTTATCTTTCCACCACAAGACTTCCATATATGACTATATCCATGCTTTTAGGACCATCGTTCTTGACTACTCACCCAGGTAAAGTAAACAAATCTTGAAAATGAAGGAGTTAATTTGTTTTTTATCAGATCTTGTTTAATGTTTTACCCCCAGCCTAATTTCTGAGAGAGAAGGGATCGTCAATATATTCCTGGTTTTCTATAGTAACGGGAATGGGAATGAAATTTCACTCAGAACTGGGAACCAGTAAATGTCTCGGATAATATCAAGTAAATTTTCGAGAGTACCAAGACGCATTTATTTTTGTGAAAATGAACATATTTTATTGGCGATCTCCCATCTCCATGCGGACAAAGTTTTGTTTTCCTAAGGGATGCGTGAAAACTCAAACCCGCTTCCCAGTCGTCATCATTTTCGTTAGTTTTATCACCACTATCTCCTCACGTCAACCCCCTCTTTACTGACGCCACCAGTCTCCTCTGCTTGAGGAGAAGAGACTGATGAGGGCAGTGAAGAAGGAGTTGATGTTGAAGGAGGTAGCGAATATTAAGTGATACTAGTGATTCTGAAAAAGAAGACAAGTTTGAACTTTGAAGCGTGTGAAGATCTTGCTTTTGAAGAGAGAAGTCCCCCGGAACTGATTAAGAGCTACAGTGATTAGGTGAGACAGGTTCTTCAGGAAGCAGGATTGTAAAATAATTCCCACGGGGAAGGTCTGACGAAATATTACAAAGTTACATTGGGGCAGTATTTCAATTTAGAAAACTTCAGTTCAACACACAAAAATGTCCTGCGAGATTCACAGTTCCGTACAAAAGATATTCCTGGTATCGTGACCGGCTTTCGCAACCGGTAATTCAGATCCCCGGCATTAAACCCAAGTAATGAGCCTTAACATGATACCTACATATAATTACGGTATTAATGGATTTTGCTGATATGGTGCGGGACAATTGGTACATCGACTGAACCAGTCAAGCAGTGTCACTCATCTCGTCCCTGGTCAATATCTGACCCTGCTGTTAGGCGCTCGTGTGATCTTACCACGCGCCAATTTTGTCTTGTTTTGACGCTGTTTGGAACCTTTTTCTACCTACGCGCTGGGGATATGCCGAATGTTCTCTTATGCACAAGTACACAACATATATGGAATATAGAGGCATGTAACATTTCCCACCACCAGGGTGGCTGATTCTATAAAACGGACTTCTTTACCCATCATAGTGCATGCCTCCAATGACCAGCCAGAATTGTTCTATGCTAGTGCACCACACATGCAGCAGATGGACACATGAACCTTTTCCTATTAATAGATTTCATACCTCCTAGATGAATATAAATCTACCTATCTGTTACTTTCCAACAACTACCGGGATAATATACACATCATTCAGGTCTCTACAACCAATCAAGGCTTCGAAAGCCAGAAATTTACTGTCCATGCCAATTGTAGAACCCTGAATGTTTTTGTAAGGCCGAAATACCCAAATAGATACGGTATAACTATAACAAAACGCTCCAAGAATTATCAGGGTGGGCGAACGTGACCCAGTTTTACGGATTTCACACACGAAAATGTAAATAAGGTTAACACTTCGTAGAAAAGGCGAGGAATTAGTCCATCAATACTCACTTCCCCTCCCAGATTACGCCGTTGACACCGGTATATCCCCATAGTCGGATCTTCTCTCGATTTACCGGCTAAAGGACAAAGGGAAGGTCTAAAATATTTCGTATGTACTACACAAAATGCCATCAAAGCTGCGAAAATACCTAGTTTCATGGGTTTCCTTTGGAAGAGTGCGTTTAGCGTTTACAGTACTTGTAAAACAAATAAGCTTAAAACGTCGCAGTGGAGATATCGTACTGGGATTCGTCCCATGAGTTTATTCCGTATTACTTCCCAAGAGCTAATTGCCGCTTGCAGAGAGAACATATGATTGAACTTTGGCAAAACTAATCTAACACCCCCTTCACATGACGAGATATAATCCTAGATGTCAGCACATCTTAGATTAAAAAAAAATAACCCCAATTTAGCAGCCATGTAAAGGATCTTAATCCAGGATTTTAGGAAAAATCTTAGATTAAAAGTTTTAGAAATACTCCAGCTAATGAGGTGGTGTATTAACGAAAAATCCAGGACTAAATTCGAATTTTGTGACCTTGTGAATTTCTCCCGATAGTGAAAATGGCATCAAATCGAAAAATATCGTACCTGTATAAGCGCATGTAAATGCACGCAGAGTACCCCGACTAAAATATGTGCCATGTTTATTTTTTGTCATGTGAATTGACCTTAAAAGAGTAAGATCTTTAAACGCTGGACAGGCATGGGATCGGAGAGTTAAATTCCATCAATTCGCACAAGCGCACTCTACTTCATCGAAACCACAAGGAACTGGTGCGAGAATTACCTGAACCAGACACTGCGTGGGGCTAGCTACTTGTGACAGCTCATCATCGTCAGTCATTATAAACTTTAACTTCGGCCTCACCAGGAGTAGTGATTAGTGAACTGGCATTAAGGTGGGTGGTTGACATGGGCGCAAGTGTAATATTGTTAATATAGCCGAAAATACACAATATTTTTATTTTCAGCATTATTCATTCCATCTTAACTATACAACTTGTGAGATGAAGTAGATCTGTGACCTGTGTTACGATAGGACAATAATCCTCGACCACTGATTGGACGAGAGCTAACGTAATTTTTTCCTATGTTCATGGCTCCGGTAGCACATGTTACCATTTGACGTCACCAGGCTAAATATTTGAAATGAGGTTGTCCGTTTCGCAATTATGTTATCAGAGGAGTGACTTGCACACCTCTCCATTTTGCTAGAGTTTTTCACACGTACAGCGTTGTTTAAATTACACATCAGTTTACGATTTGAACTAAGATAGAGACAAAAATATTACACCGAAATGTCTAATCCAAGTCTAGTCGACATGCAAGCTTGGTATTGCATGAGGACACGGACTCTCTCATAAGCAAATAATATTCTACCCCAAGGCATTTTGTAGACATGTTTAAAGTGTATAAAAGTCGCCTACAAAACAGATCTAAAAATGAATTTTTCATGCAAAATGTGTGATTGTCAAAACACTGCCCATCTGCTACTTATTGGCTGTCGAAATACCCACCTGTCTGTCGAAAGATCCTCGTGGTCCTTGAGACAAACTGGTACACACTTTAGACCTTCTCAGCCTACGTTCTCTGAACTTTGTTCTGAGCCCTTCCTCGGTAAGCTGGTACCTCTTGAGGATAGCCCTTTTGCGCTCATCGTAGTCATTATCTTGGTCAGGGGGCATGCTCACATAAATTTGTAGCGCTTTGACCGCCAGCAGCTGACAAAGACTAATCCCCAGGCGTCATCGGGCCAATCCTGACTCGAAGCAAACCTTTCAAACCTCTGTAAGTAGGCGTCAGTGTCGTCAGTCTGTTCATTGATTTTGTGTAACTGGGAATAAGATGCCCTCACGTTTCATACAGAACTTTCTCCAACCTGTCTACCAATAGCTACGGGTAACTGCGCCTTTGCCCATAAAATTTCCATTTCCCTCTCATGTTGCCTTTCAGCCTCCTCACACACCGTTTCAGTCTCCTCACGCACCCCTTCACGCACTAACGCAGCTTCCCTTTCAGCCTTTTCTCGCTCTTAGGCAGCTTCTCTTTCAGTCCTTTCTCGCCCTGTTGCCGCTTCTCTTTCAGCCCATTCGCGCTCAACCTGCATTTCTTTCTCTCGCACTGCAGCTCGTAGCGCTGCCTCTCTCTCTCTCTCTCTCACCTTTCACGCTCTAACGCAGCTTCTTTCTCCCGTTCGATTGTCCGTAATGCAGTCTCCTCGCGCTTCAGCGTAACCTGACGCTCTAACTCTGCAGTCATTTCTTTTGCAACACGCTTTTGCTCATCCTTCACAATTTTTTGCAATTCATTACCGACAAAGCCCAACCGCTTACCCATCCTAATTAACTGTTCCAAGCTTGAGGCATCCATTGTTAAAATTTATCAAGAAAAATTCCACACAAAAAAATATCTTTTTTTGAGTTAAAGGGTTTACTATTCCCTATCATACACTGCGTCCTATTATTACCCGAGAATTTCCACCACCGTTAGTTTAAGTTCGCCGATCGAATTTAAAAGTTAATTTAAGCAATGGTTAACCCATGACAACTTATGGAAACTATTAACATTTCAGTGAGGCAACGTGCATGAACATTATAACTGAAGCATGTATTAAACTTGTCATTGAGTGATCCTGTTGATCTTGAGCTTTCCAACTGTTATCTTTTAGGAAGATCCAGGTGTTAGCCTCGCCAGATGTTGGAAACCGGGGCTTTCTCGCTTCTGGGGAAATAGATTCATGCCCCGTATTCAGTCAAAACTCAAGGAGTGTAGTCTGAACCCCGTTCGTGGATGTATGTCTCACCGCAATGAACCCGCCCGTTTTCGTTTTTGTTGGGTAGTTCTTATCCTGAAGGGGCCAGTGACTTTTCGTCAAAACGCATGGATCAATAGGGGTTCACCCAAAACAACATTTTCAATACATAAATATATAAAATGAATATGGTAATTTGTGACTTACATCAATTGCAATGAATCAGAAAACAAAACGTCAGTCATCCCCTACCCACGCAGTTTTTTAGTCACTTGCGGGCCCGCATTTTTGTTGTCGCTGGTTCCTCCTCCTTCTCGCAGGTGTTTGTTCTTTGGACGCCTCTTTTCGTCATTCTTTCACTGCCGTCGCACGGCCACTACGCAATGTCACTTCACCGGACGCCTTTGCTCTAACATGTGAAGGGATGTCACTGTACCATTACCGTCGCACGGCCACTAACGTATTGTCACTTTACTATATCGCCTTCCTTCTAACACGTGACGGAATGTAACTCTACCACTGCCGTCACACGGCCACTAGCTTATTGTCACTTCACTGGACGCTTTTCACTCAAGCACTCAAGCAGTCGACACCAGTAGGTTTAAACGCTCCCCTCCATTTATTCATTCATCTCAGAATAATGTTCACACAGGCAAAGCCTTCTCTGCCAACGTATGGCTTGCCTTCTACAAAGAACGAAATGATTTGACGCGCCGAGGGCGCGCAGGGACGATTTGGGGGGCAAGCCCCTTTCGACCCTCGGTGGCTGTAAATGATTGGTTTTCGTATGTCTAGGCGTGTCAAAGGAGGAAAAGGTAGGAAGGAGGTAGCTTATCCCCGTCTGTGTTTCTTTCGGCTCTTTTTCTTGGGAGGTGGTTGAGATGGTGATGGTTGAGATGGTGATATGGGTGGTGATGTTGAAACTAGATACTGAGTTCGCTCTAATGTTCTTTTTCCCTCCTCTATTGCTTTCTTGGCCTTCTCTATTTCGATGGCGAGTGAGGACTGATGTGGCTGTTCTGCTGTTGCCTCCGCTCCCGGGCTTTCCGGTAGTGAAGGAAGAGGGGAGTGAGGGTTGGGAGGCGGTGAATAAGCAACTTCCAGTTCCTCCTCAGTCTCCACTTGACGTTCCTCATCCAACTGTACCGGCTCAGGAGCAGACAGTTGATTGGGTGTACCAGTGTGACTAGGAAGGGAACTGGCGGCTGCCTCCAGAGCCTCCACCCCCTCACTCAACTCTTTCTTCCTATTCCGGAAGGCCTCCAAGCGCCGGGCGTCCCTACGCTTGGTCGATGGGCTCTTCTTCTTTTTCTTGATCTGTCTCTTTTCAGGGCCTCCGTGCCCCTTCGGGTGAGGACCAGTAGGAAAGGGGATCCTCTCTCCAAAGGTACTACCTCTCCCCGAAGGGGTTGGTGTTGTTGTGGGCTTCTCAATTGCAAACTCTACTTTCAGGTGGACGCTCAAGACTATTTCCTGGATAGTCCAGGAGACAGGGCATGAGACGCCCAGAGCTGAAATGGCTTTCACTAGTCTATCTGGTAGTTCCATGGCTATCTAAGTGTTGTTCACGCTCTGAAATCAGATGTGTGAATGAAAACGTATGCCGTCTCCTCAAATACTAATGGCTCCCAAAACTAGCACTTTCTATTTCTAATCCTACACTCAGATATGGCCACCGACTTGCCCCTATTCTAAATATAAGCTCACTGGCTATCCTACACTACAACGTGCCTATACTCTCGCACCGATGCGGCACCTCCTCTATAGCATTGGACATCCCCAGCTCTTACGGCCAACGATCCACAACCTTGCAGACCTTCAGGTTGGAATGAATTTCTCGAGAAATCCCACTATATTTATTTCGATAGCCAGAACATTAATTCTCAGTTTAACTGCTCCCTTGAACTTGGCTTCTTTCATCCATCTCAATTTAATATTCGCTTTAAAGATTCTTTGAAAGACTCTATCCTGACATTCGGTGACAGGCTAGATGCGTAATAAGGTTGTGTGTCCAGAACATGCGGTATGTACTGTTTTTACCACAATTACCTATTAACTGGCCATAATTACACAGATAATGACTGTAGGAGAACACTGGGCCATCTTGCTTCTTTAATCAGTAATCAGATAGCCCATGTGGGTTCAACAAATGCGCAATAATGGACATTAAATTTCATGCATAATTAGCAGCGCTTGGATTTTGCTGGTCTGTTAAAGTGATAAATCGGTTTTCGAGGTTCGCCAGATACCTATTTTTTCGTTTTATGTTTCGCCCAGTGAGAAAGATTATCGAAAATATTTACACTTTTAAACAAGAAAATCGCAACTTCAAGGTATCACCTTGACATTGGCCTCCACGGCGGTCAAACGTGTACGTATAGCGACTTCAAGGTAACGATTTTTGTGAAACTTTTGGGATTCGTGTCTCACATTTTAAAAAAAAAAAACAACATTCAAACATGCTTTGAAAAACTTGGGAAAATAGTGGTGGTTCAAAACCTCTTTTGTGTGGTACAGTTCAACAACTCAAAAGCGCCTGGAAATGTATTTGTGGATAAATACACGCAGTTGTTGTGACGCACGAGATTCCTAACTTTATTGATTAACAGGTGCTGTACACCAAACATCCCTCATCAATCTCGTCATGAAAATCTACTTTCGTTAAAGTTATCTCCTCTGAAATTATCAGACTGGCGAGGAAAGGCCAATTAAGAAGCACGTAAGTAAGGGATAATGAACGAGTGGTGAATCATTCGGTGTTAGAAAACACGAGACCCGAAGGGTCGAGTGTTTTCTAACTCCGAATGATTTACCACGAGTTCATTATCCGACTTAAAACACAACATTCTGACCCCCCCCCCCCCCTCAAAATGATCGATTTGCTTCCCCCCACTAGGTCCATTTGCCCCCCCCCCCCCCCCCCCCCCCAAATATGTGCCTGTACACCGTGACTTTCGCCAACGGGAAACAAAAGGCTTGTCGCAAGTGTGTTTTCTGAGAACAATAACTGTGGATTATTTTACGAATCCACAGTCATTGTTCTCCGAAAACACACTTGCGTCGATCCCTTTGTTCACCTTGGCGATTCGGAGTTATAATGCACTGAGGCGGATAACGCGGCTGTGTTTTAACTGATGCGAAAACACATTTGACATCAGCAGAACATGAATCGAAGTTTCGTTTTTTAACTTCTAATAAACGAAAATAACAGACAGATCTCGGAGCTGGCTGTCATTTTCGTTTCTAAAAAAGTAACAAAAGAAAAACTTGTCTTTTCAAGGCAAGCTAATTAGAAGCGCCTAGTTCACAGATAATCCGTCATTAAGAATATCTGTCAGTCTAACAACCACCAACACTAATTAGTTCACTTTGGCTCTTTGTTTGGTGTGTTTTTTTCAGTAATTTACAAGTTTTTATTCTTCCCAGGTAGAGAAATTAGGAAATCTCACCTCCTAGACATTTATATTAATGGACAGGACAGTGTCTGTACTGTCTGTCGATGTGATGTGATGTGATATAACGAACAGAAGAATATTACACAACATCAAAAGATTGTGAAAACGCAGCTGTCTGTTGTTTTCGTTTATTAAAAGTAAAAAACGGCCTGAAGTTTGTGAAATGATGCGCAAATCGATGATACAACTTCGCTAACGTATCGAAATTTCAATTTTTATATGAAATTCCCACACTCTTAGTGTTAAATGTACTGACAATTTTAGAAAAATAGGTGTGTGTGAGTGTGAGGAGGGGGGGGGGGGGGGGGGCTAGCTTTCCATTAAATCTCTTCGATGACGAAAATTGTCAGCCATGTTGGACTGGACATGCTGGGTCCGCAACACACTTCCATTTGTATGACAGACTGCGTCCAAGAATAATATTTAACGTGGCTAATAGAAAGCCGCAAACCAATATCTTAAATCCAATGCAGACGTAAATGTCCCACCTGGAAAATTAGGAGGGGGGGGGGGGGCGAGGCTGTCACAATCCCTACATCCTCTTATTGGCGTCCCTTAAGAAACATTTAATGTTCACCCGTTAATGCACACTACAAAATCTTACAGAGCCCATAACTGTTATTTACTGGTGTTCAAAGTCACATATTCCTGCGCAATGGCTAATCTTGACCGTCCATAACTGTTAACAAGAAGAAAAATCAAGGTTCATTTGTTTGAATTTGTTTATTGAAGAAACAACAAAGAATGGACCTTCCCTACACTCTAAAATCAGTTGGGTTAAACATGAACACAAATCAACTAGGTTGAGTGAATATAAACCCATTTGGATTCATATTCACTCAACTCAGTTGATTTAGGTCGATCTTTCATCCAATCGATTTTAGAATTTATGAACCCGGAAGTCCATCTACTGAAATACTGCTAGTTTGTATTATGCTTTTAACAAAATTTCTGAGTTATTATGTGGGTGGAAACTGCACTCTACGGGCGTTCATTGTAAACACACTTTCCGTGTTCAGCAATGGTCAACTCTACCAAACACTCCGACAACTAAAGTTTATGAGCAAGTTCCGGTGAAGGGCAATTGACTATAAAGTTAACGACAGAAAAACAGATGAAGGTGTTGAACAAGATTGTTATTGTTCGTAGTATGTACTGCGAATGCAGTGTTCAATGTTTTGAAGGTATTAACAGCTTCTATTGTTAACAGCTTAAGTTTCACAGAGCAGATTTTAAATTGAAAACTGACAAAAGTTTCTCACAATCACACTAAACGATGGTTAGAGAACAGAAAGAGAATATTTTGCCTTTGTTATGATGTATTTAACCACTTTTTAACTTTATTCTCGCGAGTTCTAAAGATTATCCTTGTTCGTTTGAACCAGATTTGTGGGAACATTTTTGCAAAATGCCGCTTCTGATGAATCATCCAAGTTGTTTTCTATTCAATTTAACGTGACATGGGAAATAACTCCAAATAATAAATTTCCATGTCTGCACACCATTATTTATCTGGAAGCCCGGTGGTGTAGTAGTTAAAACATTGAGTTTTAAGCCGAAAGGTCAATGTGTCGCTTGACCTGTGCTAACTACGATGTATCCCCGGGTAAGACACTTAAATTCGACCGGACTCGACACTTAATTTCGCGGGAGCAAAGTGTTCTACACGTTGATGGTGCCCTTGTCTTCAATCGCTGCTAACACTGTTTGTTCGAGTCTATCAAGTTGGAGAGTCTGGCAGTTGATCGCCGCAGTTACGTATTTCTTTCCGGTTAACTCAGCATCCTCCAGCCGTAAACAGTCCAGCGCGATGTGACTCTGGCTATTGGAAGTAACAGTTAAAGAGAAACCACACAACACAACCCATTATTTACCGACTCGTTTCTTTTTAATTCCAGTTGGAGTTGTTTCATTCTTGGAAACATTGGTACTAAATAAAAGCTGGAAAACGTTAGATTCCAGAAGATGGGATCAAGTGATATAATAAACTCCATTCTCATTTAGGTCATTAACTTTTTATTTTGTTGTAGCCGTCTCTTCCTGACTCTGTACCGTTCAAGGCTTGAAACAGAGGCGGACTGGTCGCATGGTGCACTGGGAAAATTTCCAGTGGGTTCCCTATTGGGTGGCCCCTGGGGTCCCCAAAATTGATACAGCCCAAAACCTGAAATATCGTGAAAAACGCCCAATAGGCGAAATGGATCTGATTGCACAGAATGCCGATACATTGAAATGTTCTCTATGTGGACTGCCAATGGCAGTCCACATAGAGAACATTTCGATATATCAGCAGTCTAGCCCCTGGCAGCTCAAATGCAAGGAAACAGCGTTCTTTTAATTTGAAAAATCAAACTTTTCTCCCATAAGGCCGAAATATAGTCGGCCCGATTGAACCGCGCACCTCACCCCCTGTTGATACCATTCTTGCCGATTGAGTGATGAAGATAATACAAAAATGCAACCAAAAAATCCTCTGTGTGAACTGCCATTAATCACTCAGATGCAAGGAAGCAGCGTTCGTTCAGATCGAAAAATCAAAATTTTCGTCGGGTCCGGGATCCGTTTCGTCCATTTCCCGGTAACTTATCTTGGCCCAGTCCGCCCCTGGCTTGAAAAAATAAGAATGCAAATGTGTGTTTTAAGAACCTAAGATACTTTAACCCTTTACCCAACACACAGGATATCAAAATGTAGTATCTTAATTATTGTTTTTAAGAATTTTCAAAAACTTGTTCCAATTAGGGGTCACATGATATGGTTTTGTTAACATTTATTGTAAAATATATGTTTTTCAACCAATTAATTTGTTTGGGAAAGGGTTAAAGAAAAGATTTGCTTTAAAAAAAGTCCAGCACCTGTCGTTGAATGATGGACAGAGCTTTACATTGTTCACAGCTGATCGACAGCTGTATAAAATCGCCGTGCAGGTATTGTGGGCGTCCCCAGACAGCTTTTCATCTTTTGTTCTCGTTTAGGAGGCATTCATCTGATTATGAGCGTAATCGGTGACGTGGGAAAGCTGATGGCTGAATCAGGTTTGGCTGATGTTCTGCAATTGGTGTTTGGAGGAGTGGAACAATTTTCAAAGAACATGAGAGCTATGCGTTTATTTACAGAACTTCTCCGTAAATTATTTGAGAAAAAGAACTTTGAATGCCCGGAAGATCTGTCCTCTTCATTGGAAGTTTTCAATGATGAAAGTCAGAAAACGAAAATGTTGGTGGAAGCATTTCTGAAGTCGGTTTTCCTTACGATGTATGTTCGTGCTGAACGGGAAGGTGACTGGCACGGCACCTTCACCTGTGCGAAGTATGTTGCCATACTTTTTGATTGATTGATTTTTTATTCACAATATACAAGATGTATTACATCAAATCATAATACAAATTTTAACAGAATGCAGAAATATAAGTATACTGTAGGGGTGACATAGCCAGATTGGTTGTCTACCTGTCCAACCCAAGAAGAGAAAATAATATGAAATTGCCAGCAGGTCTAGATTTGAAAATAACTATCCGTAAAAAGCAATAAAATGGAATAGAACGATCGTGGAGTCGGGGTGGGGGTGGGGGGGGGTGAGAAAAAAACAATCTTTCAAATGGGTCAGACGTTACTGTCCACCATTGGTAATGGAAGCGGGGGGGGGGGGGGTGGGGGGGGTTAAGACGATTCCAAATCTGTGAAGTTGAACCTGTTAGCTCTGTCCACTGCATCGTTATCCATTTCGATAAAAAAATATATTCTTAGGAGTGGCTGCATGCATGGAGGCGTGGACATAAGCCACAGGTATGGTCGGGATGAGGGTTCAGACTTATGCACAAAAACGCCTCTTGTAATCGATATATTTTATTATTTGCTTATTAATACGTGCATGGAACCACGTTCAACATCACTGACAGTGTAATGAAGAAAACAAATATAATGTCAAGGTTGACACAAACCAAATTGTTCATCCTCAAATCTTGCTATAGAATAAATCTACAACAGGCCTTTTTGCATCCGGCCATATGAATTACGCGAGGTATGGCCTGTACTACTGCCGTTGAATGGAAAATCTTCAGCCTAATGTTTTGGACCATTTCATGAGAGGCGAATATGTCACGAGACACATTCCGGGTCTGTGGAGCGGGTTGTGGAGTGACATGTCCATAGAGACTACATTTATAGATTTGGCCACGATAAATCAGGTATTATAGGCATTACTCTCAAATCAGAAACCCTAAGGTATGGGCTCTAAGTTTGCGTGCCTGTGGATCCGTAGCTCATAGCATAACAGAGATACGTGAGGACAAGAACACAGAAAAATCCCAAATTTTCCACAAAGAGGAGGGCAAAGACCGAATTGCGTCTGATGGTGTTGCCCTTAACGCTCTCCGCTCCAAACCTGAGATATGTATAGATCCTGTGGATCTGTCACAACACCATAAAATCATTGTCATTATCATAACCGGAAAGGCAAGTCCTGGGTCTATCAACGTGGGTAAGGCCCTAGAGTTTAGTTTAGCACTGATGATAAAGTTCGAACAGAACCTCCCTAGGGAATTTTACGACCCTATTCCAATACCGGTCCAAACCATGGCTGTGTCAAGAAAATCTGTCAAGGTTGGTTGTATTAACGTTTGTGACACTACCCTCATATACTCCAGAGTAATCAGACTGCTATCAAACCTCATATACTTCAGAGAAATTGGTCTACTAGCACCTGGGGCGACTCGTTTGATCTGGACGATCTCATCTCATCAACTCGACGGAATGCAACAACACAGATCAACTGACTGTTGTAGTAATTTGTTTATTATATGACAATTAGTATTTTAAACTGATCACAACACCTGGAAAATCAAATAGAAAAAGATTTATATTAGCTAAATTACCATTAACAATTTATGGAATTGGGGAATCCCAAACGCGTAGAAATATCGAACGTTCGTGTCGAACGTGAAACTTGAAAATCAAAACAATGCAGGCAAGACTTGAATTTCAATTGAAATCGCTTTGGATAACACTGATTCGCCTACGTTTTGTTGGATTCGCATCTTGAAAATAGTTGTTAATTGTATCTTGCAATTGTTCAGCACGGCATTTTCAAATAGACCTCGACTGGAATGTTTGTCAAGAGAGTTAATGGGGAGACGCCATCTAATAAAAATAATAACACTTCGGCCGGCCGCTGATTTGTCGCAGTTCTCGAATGAGAAGGCCTTGGATACCCATGTTTTATCAACTGCCTCCCCATTCCCGCGCTTCTTCTCTCCTCCCAACACTCGGAGACGAACTGCTTGATGACATCCCTTGCCCCATTCTTCCCAATCTCTCCGATTAGTATATTAACCCTCTCCTTTGAGTCGCCCCCCTAACCACATGTCCTTCATTCTCCCATCCCACTTCTCCATTATACTCCCCGTGAATCTTGTTCTTTTAGACTGGTATTTTGGGCATTCTATAAGAAAGTGTTCCAGGGTCTCCACCACGCCCACGTTACACATCTGGCACTCCTTTTTCACTGTTTTTCCCAATTTTTCCCCTCAGCTCCAGGGACCGCGACCTCAGCTTGAACAACAGTGACCCCCCCCCCCCCCCCAAAGGTGCCATCAAGGTACTCTTCAAAACCAGGCTTCTCTCTATCACGCAGGCCACCCAAAGATCTCTTTGATTTGACCCCCTCTCGCCAATTACGGTTACAAACCTCCATGACCCTTTCTCTGACGATCTTTTTGCCCTGGTTTGCCCCAACGTCAAGGTACGAGATCTCCATTGAGTAGTTTTCTACTAGCTCCCTCACTTGGACCATCCACCCCGTCTTGATATTTGAGTTGAAAGTTATCAGAAACATTACTTTACACCATCGGCTATCGGGGAGATTTACCAAATAATTAAGATAACCGAGTTTCAATAGGTCTATCCTGTCCTTGATCCTCATCCACCCAAGCTCACCCCTGATTGCTTCTAGTGCTGTGGCATTACTCGACTCTGTTATCCATCGGCCTGCATCGTTCTGCAGGATTTCCAAGCTCTTAACAGCTGTCTGGTTTAAGGGTACAACTTCCGTACCGTTTGTTATACTTGGCAGACCCACCATTTCCCAAATGGTTTTCCCCACGAAAACCTTATTGAAACTGTTTCTCCCTATAAGTTTCATTTGGTTAAGGATTCGCTTCCCCTTCAGAATCAATTTATTTGTGTGGTTTCGGTAGATGCCTCTTCCTGATATGTTTATATTTACCCCCAGGTATTCATAGTCACTAGTCTCTCCTACACTAAGAAGTCTACTGCTACCTTCCGGAATGCAGAACTCACCCACTCTCCACCTTCGAGTGGGGTTCACTTTGCGGCCCACAGGTATAACTTTGCCCTTGCTTTCATTAAGTTCGAGTCTCCATTTGCTCCCATATTTCCCAACGATTCCCAGCATCTTCTCTAACCCCTCTTCGCTTTCTGACACTAGCACCATATCGTCTGCAAAAAAATAGCCCTGGGATCTTCAAGTCACCAACTGCACCCCCTCGTCGCTATGCAGGAGTTCATCTCCTACCTATATTTAACACTTGGCAACAGGCAGACGCAATATCAACAAAAAAATCGAGTATGTTCGATTCACTATAATATTGTAACCGATTTTCATTTCTCTTTCAATCGCATGTCGTGAAACGCGTAAACTGCGCAATTGCTTTTATTGAGTTCTGTAACTGGTCATAGAAAAGTATTGTTTCCTCATACGGTATTAATAAACACCTCACGATCGAACGCAAGCATTACGGAATTCCCTGATGTATTTGTGGAATTTACAGATTTTTTTATACAGTACGCGGAGAGTGTATTATCACTAAATCACCCGCAGAGTGGAGATTCCACCCAAGCAATAATTGCAAATTTGTTGCAAAGCCTAACCAGCACAAGCAAAGTTTCAGCCAATGGACCTCCGGGTAAACCCGGAGGTCCATTGACTGAAACTCTGCTTGTGTTTTTTTGTCGATGTGTACAAAATTTGAAAGTTATAGTTTTGTTGATAACTCCACCCTGCGGGTGATTTAGTTACAATCCACTCTCTACGTACTGTAGGTACCGGTAACTGATAGAAATAGTCTATTTGTGATAGTCATATAATAATTATAATAATAATAATTTTATAGCCTGAACTCCACACATGATACTCTAGGTCTATACACAGTTGCAAAATGTCTTCTGAAAAACGCTTAGTGTTGCAGTGAATTAAAAATCTCTAGTGAGTCGGTCGAGGTAGGGTCATGCCATGAGCAACACCTAGCACCCACTGCTGGCATCTGTTCTGTTGGGGGGAGAAGGGTTGCGTTGAATAGAGTTTATCCATCCCGTTGCTATTGCCTGTCCGTGAATGCATGTGTCTGCTGTAACTGTTTTGGTGAGGTCTTCCCGCTTAGCCGTTTGCTATTGTTTTTTCCAAATGTGCCAACAGGCTGTATATAAAAAGAATGCCGACTACAGTTAATTTCACAAAAGTAGGAGGATGAAACGTGCCACCTAATTAACTACCTGGTTTGGCCGGCTAATGGAGACTAACCATTTAGTAACCAAATAACTTGATAAAAATAATAACAAAATTTTCTTAGGCATTTCGGACCATTATCGAACCTTCATCGGTGATGCCGATCCGATAATGGAGCGAAACGCCTAAGAAAATCTTGTTATTGTATAAATATATAATAAAACTACATACACAAAAATTATGAAATACATAAAATTAGACTTTTCCTTTGTAGGGGCTAATTTACCACCAGCACCCAACTGAATAAGAGTTGTTTATTGATAAGCCTTTTATTTTTTTAAGAAGTCGATTAGTTTGAACAGATTAGGGTGTGAGCCTCCTATGAGTAGGCTTACCTTCCCATGCAATACCTCTATATGATTTTTTCTTTGTACAGGGATAGGGGGGGGGGGGGGGGTATAGGGGGAACCGTATCAAATGGTTCCACATAAGTTTACCATGATCGCCTCCCACCCATAAATTTGTCACATAATCCGCGAAACTCTACTTATTTGAATTTTCAGGGGTATCTTCCAATGTTATCCACCAAGCGTCGCTCACGCGATTTACTGGGACTGGTAAAAGACCAATAGATCGATGTACCAGTCTCTGCGTTGCCTCGTCCTTCTGGTACGCTGTTTTAAGACACATGTTTGGCATATTTAAATATAGTTTGCCCACATCTGAAAAAACAACCTTTTAGTGTTACATTTTAAAAAACACTCTGGATTGCATTTTGGGCTGTCACTTCATAATCCGTGAATATTTGTCGAAGAACAAGATTGCTGCCTGCTTCTGTGGATCGGTCCAGTACAATATTAAAAAGAATGGTCATGTGTTGCCTGAGTCTTATTTGGCAACATCCCAAACACTAATGGCACCATTTTATTTTCCACAAGGGCTTGGATGGTGCAGCGTTGAAAAACATGTTGGGACATTTATCGAATGTTCTGTCACAAAAAATACTTTTCTGCACTTGATAAAATGTCTAATATTATTTTCCGTGCCAAAAACAAGAATTTTGTTGCTCTTACCGTCGCATGCCCACAACATTTTTTTCAGTTCTGGCCTTTCTGTATGCCTCGGGTAGATCAATCTCTGTTCGGTGTTTTGGTAAAGGAGGTCTTGTTTCAGCCATCAGCTGCTAATTTCTCCAAATCTGCTTGGTGGTTGTGATGATTATTGTAAGTTGTAACTACATCATGCATGGTATTGATCGTCCCACCACAGGCTGCTTTACAGTATCGCCAATGTATTCGCTCATTATTTCTAGACTTTATTCTGTACTTATATCCTTCAAATCGTCTCCTGAGTTCCAATGTGTTCTATGTGCCAGTAGGCACATAGAACACATTGGAACTCAAGAGACGAAATACCAATAAGAAATCAAAACGTTGAGATCAGTCATCATCAGACTAGTTTGGTAGAGTGGGTGTCAATAACAAATCGAAACAACGTGATCAGTCATCATTGTCGAGGTACAAAACAACTGAACAGACTATACGTTGTTTATTTAAGATATTTGCTAACTGCCAACCCCCAATGTGGGAATAACCCGTTCTGTGTCGATGTTGTTGGAGTGTGTGTGAGTGTAGTGTGATTTTGCAGTGCTATTCTTAAAAGTCTGTTGGGGTAGGATTAAGCCACGAGCAGCACCCATTTGCCATGCTGGCATCTGTTCTGGTGTTGTGGGCGGTGAACAGAGTTTATGCAGCTCGTCGTTATTGTCAATCCGTATCCATCATGGGGTGGTTACATGTGTGTGTTTGTGGCTGTTCGGAGTCAATGTTGTCAGGGAGTACGCAAATGTGGTAGCCTATGGTTTTACAGTGTGATTCTCATAATAATATTTTTATAGTATTAAATCTACACATGATGGTCTGTGATTGTACACAATTGCAGAATGCCTTAAGAAAATGGTACTTGTTAAAACCTGACATGAATGATTCTTGAGAATGCATTTCTTTCAGACAGACTGTGAACGAATTTCTTAGCCTTGGCCCGGCAACGACAAACAAATGCTCTTTCTCCAGCAAAACTTAATTTACAGGAGGGCTGAACCAGATTAAATTTACATTACGGTCGAAGAAACCCCTGTGGCTTGTGGCTGACAAGCACATTAGACAAGCAGGGTTGTGTTAATCTTTTAATACATTTAAAAACAAGAAGAAAAAGTTGAATTGAATTCTCCGATGAATCGGAAGTCAGTGGAGATCTAAAAGGAGCGGTGTATTGTGGCAGTTACCGCTGGCGAGGATCAAACCGCCGACCTTTCGGTTTGAAGTCCAATGCTCGAACCACTGGTCCACGTGCTCTCTAAAAATATTACGAAGCTGAGACTATTTTTGCGCCTACAAATACAATTGATTATCTGTTGTGTTTTTGTTGCGAATTCCCCGAAACAAATGCGCACTTGATCTGTTCTGTTAATTTGTCTCTCTTATTGGTTACATAACCCCCACCCCCCCCCCCCCTCATTCCTAAAACCCTAGGTTTGGGGGCAGAAGAAGGTATCTGAAGGACTGTACTTGACAAAGATAACTGAATGGCAAAATTAAAATGATACGATCACATTTTCCCCACCGATATTTTAACCCTTGGCCTAATCGAAACAGAAGACGACACTAGCAAAACATTCTTCAATAACTAAACATTTTCATTTTTTGTCTCAAAAACATAGCTTGTGACCCCTCATTGGAACGAGCTCAAATGGCCGTTACGTTGGGTAACGGGTTAATGCTTAGTACTGTCAAACCTATAAGGGCAGCACGAACCAATGATATATACATCTATCAGTGATAATGTGAGAATCAGTGACGTCAATACTGTTGTCAAAAATCAGATTTATTACTCCAATCCAATCGCAAGCAAATTCTCATTATCTATTTTTGGATTATGTAGTATTTTCTTTCTCTCTGTGTGGTATGATAACTGTTATATTACTCAATCATGCGATATATTGTTATTAACGTTTTCATTTTGAGGCTTTGGAATTGCGGTATACTGCAATATGTGGCTGAATAATTAAAACACATGTAGGATGGGGGCTTCAACCCATGGAAAATATTAAAATCTGTGAAAAGGTAGATGTATAAACAAAGTTTCAGGTAATTACCTGGGGGTTAAACCATGAGATCTTTTAGTTAAAACTGTCCTTGTGTTTCTTGAGCATCGTCGGGAAATTCGTAGCGCTTCATACAAAACTAAACACGCCCATATAGGGCCCCGTGAACCTTCGAGATTGTTAAGTTGCTATTTGGTTCGATTCGAATCGGCTGCACGATTCGTATCCATTCGAATCTTTTCACTCGAATATACAATGGCACCTGTCATCTTCGTCGTCTCACAATACATATAGTTCTGGTGGAAATTGTACATAAATAATATTAAAAACAAGGAACGAGTATAGTTTCCACTATTTAAACAGAAACAACATCTGTACCCATGCCACCAGCCATGCTAATTCCAGTCTCACACTATACTACCACTGTTGAAAGAAAATTTAAAGTTTCCAGGCAATATCAACGATGAGCAGTTGCTGGCGGCCAGCTCTGTGCAGTGCATAGTACCGATAAATCTCACACCGTTTCTGTTCTCGAACTGTAATCCTTACTGGGTAATATTCCAACTACATCACCAAGGCATGCCTTCGACGAAGGCATGCCTTGGTGATATAGTTGGAATATATTATCGGTCGGGACTTGAGCCATCACTGTCGGAACAAATCGGGTTTACAGTACCTCATCTCTCCTGCCAGCCATCGATTTGTGATTCGATTCGAAGCGAAAATGGATGATTCGCTGGGCCGTACGCCCATCCCACATTCATACTCCGACAAAACGTCAGTTCAGTTTAGGTGTTATAATTTAATCTAGAGTGTTTGTTTGTATTATAATGGACAAAGTGCGGGCGAAATCGCCGCCATTTATATCAATGCAGTCGTATCAACTTTTGTGCAGACGAGATTAATTATTTTCAACATAGACCAATACATTCGGTCTCGAATAGTCGATAGAAAAAAACAAGTGTGAACAACTCACGCCGATACTAACTAATAGTAAACACAGTTTAACTGCAACACTGGACACCTGAGGTGTCACACCTCCACAATGTTTTGTTTGACAAAATGGGAGTTGATGGATAAATCCCCCCCCCCCCCCAAAAAAAAACGCATCGCAGATGACGCCTTGTTCCGCTGAAGGTACGGCTGAAGGAGGATATCTACGTTGTTTTAGTGAGTATCGAGAATTGGCTCATGACTGCGGACCTGAAAGTTTTATTGTTCATGAGCGCTCGCGCCAGTGAAAAATAATACCTTTAGGTCCGCTCGAATGAGATAATTCCCGATATTCACTAAAACAGCGTAGACTTTCTTTTTATTATATGCTACGTGACATTTTGCTGTGTAGTATTCAGCCCAATTCGACTGCAAACAGTATCAAGACAATAACAAAAAGCTGCTGGTCGTTCCTTCAAGGGGACGTTCAAGGTGACGTCATGCGCTGAAGCGCAACGTCATTTAAGAAGCTTCTTTAAAAATTCATCGCGTGGACCTGAAAGTATTATTTTTCACTCTCGCAAGCGTTCGTGAAAAATAAAACTTTCAGGTCCACAATCATGAGCTAATTCCCGATACTGACTGAAATAGATTAGATTTGCTTTTTGTTATATGCCACGTGACAAAAAGTTCATTGCACAATATTCGGCCCAATTCGACACCGAATGTACACGTGTCAAAACAATAACAAAGATCAGCTGATCGTTCCTTCAAGGCGACGTGATGAGACGCAGCTTGACCTCATTTAGGAAGCTACTGAGGGATATTCCTCGATATCGAGTCGATGGATATCGAGAAATATCTTTTAGATAATTTTCGATAATTCACAGGCCAGCATATAACAAATGTCTTTTCTTCATTCACCTTGGTGATGCCTGTTGATTTCTCGTTTGAATCTAGTCCCGTTGCTAAGATAACTGACGTCGTGTGTTATCAGCACTAGAATATTAAGAACAGAAAATGCCCAAACTCATTTTGGTAGTGCCGAAGTCAAAATGATAGTTTTGATTAATGTGAATGTCAAAGCGTTATTGCACACCGGTTTCATTTAATGGTCCATGCGGAAATTTGGTTGCCATATGAATAAATGACCCAACCTTTGAGAAACAGCGGTTCCATGGTTCAAAATAACCAGTACGCATATTGATACTGGGTTCACTTCAGGGACGTGGCGATAGGGGTGTGTGGGGGTTTGCCCCCCACCAACTCCCCCCAATCCTGGCCAAAATTTCCTATAGTTGAAAATTCGGAGAGCAAGTGATGAGTAGTTGGAAGTTTCATCTATCAGGATTTTAGAGCATCTTTGGTGATGCTGATGTCTTCTTTACATCCCAAAATTCCAACTCGATTTGCCGGTTTCAAATCGGCAAAAATTAAAACTGTTACTATTTACAACTACAGTGTACGCAATATCGAGCTTCATAAGTATGTCAATCGGTACGAGGTTTCTATAGTACGTTTACTTATCGTAATAAAAACAATCTTCGAAATGCACTTCAAGAAAATCACATCATGTAAAATCGTCATCCTGAGTTAATTCCACCATTCACAGTTACAAAATGATGAAACGTCGAAAATCGATGATTCCTGCATAAGATCTGATTGAATGTTAGGAGAGTGTGAATTGCTCAAAGTTCTCAGCTTGAGTATTTGTTTAGCAAATATTCAATTCCCAGAATAATACCAAATAATAATAACAACCTGATTTTATTTTGTTATTGATTAAGGGTTAACGACACTTTAACAGAAATGGTCATATCGTGTCGGTGACAATTTTACGGGTGAAGGAAGTCGGGGTACCCGGAGAGAACCACCGAACAACGACGAGCAGCTGCCAGCTCCCCAACTTCGTAACTCCGCACTGCAGCACAGGCAGGGTTAGACTGTTTGAAAACATGCGCAGCATCGACGTGCAGCACGCTTTTGGACATGGCGCCATCGTGCTCCCATGTGGACAATCGGGGTTAAGTGCCTTGCCCAAGGACACAACGCGGGAGTCCGAATCGATCGCTCAGGCGGTCACCCATCCGAGGACCAACCGGGATCGACGTTGCGTAACTTCGGTGATCTGTCGAGAAGCGGTTACCGCAACGCCACCGCGCCCAAACAACCTAATAATTCTATCATAAGTGTGTTGGTATTTAATTTTATGCCTCCTTTCATGGCTTCATTTTCAAATTTTTTCTGCGTAGTGAATTTCCAACTAGGTGGAGGAACCTGGAGGGGTTACCCCCTCCCGGTCCCTGCACCTAGTTGGAAATTCACTACCCTACACCACCCCAATCGGAAACCTCCAGCTAAGTCCCTGATTCACGTGGAAGATAGACACTGCTAGAAAGACAACCGTAATATCGTAACAGTTGGAAAGTGATTCAATTCGAGATTCGACTCGGTTTCGTACACTTTCCCTAATTCGATTCGAGATTCGATTCGAGCGAAACATCGTGATTCGCCGTGCTCAACATCAACAACTAGTTCTGAAAAGAAGGTCTCCTGTGCGGTATTACTTCAACAATGTATGCTTAATGAAAACAGCCCAAAAAGGTTAGTCTAACTACAATTTTTACAAACAAGGCTATAACCTTAGACTGCAAAGAAAAGATGAACTCACCATATCAAATGTTGTGAAAAAGCTGAAGAAGTCTCAACTTACGACTCAATGAACTCAGATGGGAAATCTGTGGGTTGAAAAATGGCTTCTCTTTTTTATTAGTATTACCGAATGTAAGTTATTGCATGGATGCACAGTTCACTTTGCGGGGTTTCCATGAAGGGTTCTCCGTGCTATACAGATATAAAGCAAGAGTCGTATTTGAAGCGCTGCAATGTTTTTTACAAAAGCGAACATAGAATCCCGACTGGACTCGGTCGCGATCTGGTCGAAATTCTCTACGAGCTCTCCTGCTAACAACACTGTAAAATCTCACCCGTCGAAAACGAAATGCGACAACTTTCCATCTCAGATGCCATTTTGAGGGCATTTTGTTTGTTTTTCGTAAATCGTTAAACCTATCATGCCATCCACCTAATTCTTTAAGGAAATCGACGCTGTTATGGTTTGTTTGTTTACCCACTTTTCATGGAGTATGCGTGCAGATAATCGTTTGTGCAATATGATGTTCTTTTACTCACAAAGATAAATAGCATTCTTTTGAACTCCAGTTATAGATATTCCAATCGAAGAGTATTCACTTCACCTTAACTCATTGAACCCTTGCGGCCGCTTTTCCGGACAGGAACATGATATGTCATAACGTATTTAAATAGGGTGGCTATTAAATAAATGTGTGGGGTAGACCAATCAATATTTTCAACTTGCAGCCTCGGGGCTGCACGTTGAAAATATTGATTGGTCTACCCCAAATAATGAATATGGACTCTTCTAATTGCTGCCTCTGAACTGGTATGGAAGATACCACGAGAGTTCAAAGGATTAAAGACAACACGATATTAACTCAATTAGTGGAACTGCGCGGCGTAATCATAAAACTATGACTTGTTAGACTTCATTCATAATTATTTAGTAAACACAAATGTCTAATAGTATTCATAACATCATCAAATATTCGATCAAATCAAATGTGGACTGAGAAACATTTCTTGCATTGTATCAAATCAAATTAATGTTTATGTTTTTTTTTTTAGATTTTGTTTGCCTGGAATGTTTTAGTTGGACGGAAAAGATTTCCCGACCAACTGAAATATTTCAGACGAGTGAATCTAAGGATAGGACTATCCTACCAGGACTAGACTGGTTCCTTGGCAGAATTCGACTGCTGGCCCAGGAGATTGGAGTCGGCGTTTATTGCACAATATATTATGGAACAGATCTCGATCCACTCTTTTAAGAGTAACTTGACCAGGAGCCAATACTATAGACTTTTAGAATTGTATTTACTAGAATTGTATTTCTAGTTATGACTTTAAATGGGTCAAAATGAACAATTAGCATTTTCTAAGATCTGGCAATTTGCTAGTTGGCAAATTGCAACATCTTATAGAATGCTAATGATTTTTTCTAGTCAGTTATATTAATTGGTAGAAAATACAATTCTAGAATATACAATTGTAAAAGTTTTATTGTACTGGCTCCAGATCGCGGGAATGACCCCTTTATGATAACAGCACTGTATTTATTTCCAGAGCGTTTATTTACTTTTCTTATTTATACGAGACCGGGGTGGATCTGTAGGTGGAGATGTAGGTTGGAAGCCGAGAGGTCCTCGGTTCGAATCCTACCTGTGGCAACCGCGTTGTTTCCTCGGGTAAGGCCCTTAATCTTAATTGCCCACGCACATGGGGCACGGTGGCATTGTGTACTAAGGCACACTGCACGTCGATGGTGCACTTGTGTTCAACCAATGCTAATCCTGCTCGTGTTGAGTTAGTACGTTGTGGAGTCTGACAGTTACTCGCCGTTGCTCGGTGGTTCTCTCTGGGTACTCCGGCTTCCTGCACCCGTAAAACTGTCCGACACGAGGTGACCCTGGCTGTCGAAAATGTCGTTAAGCCCCAATAAATAAATAAATAAATAAATAAATAAATAAATAAATAAATAAATAAATAAATTTATACAACTTTATTTTTGGTATTATCGACTTACCTTACATCCATTGTACTCATGGGTAGGTAATAAAATCTATTTTGTTGACTCTGATTCAATAGCTTTGATATTACCGTCTATCCCACTGAAAATCGCACGTGAGCGTCACTATCATTGAACATTTTTCCATTCAAGCAATTTTGTGATAGCCAAGATGTTTTCTTTTTTCTTCAGTACCTGTCACAAAATTCATCGTTGTACACACTGGGACTACATGCATAGTCGCCCCCCCCCCCCCCCCCTCCACAAGCAGCATAACCATCACCCTACTCATTTGAAGCACAAAGTGTTACCCTCTTCTATCTTTCGCGAAGTGGGATATTAAATTAAACCACGCTATTCTGTAAACTTAGAGGAATCTTTAACGGATCGCCAAAGCTGACATTTTCGTCATTGGAAGAGATCTACAGAATAGTTACCTCTCCTTAACCCTTTACCCAACATAACGGAAAAAACGGCCAGCGCTATTCTCAACAATCGCCAATTAATTTTCATTATTCTTTCATTTGTTGTCTCAAAAACATAGGTTATGACCCCTCTTTGGAATGAGCTCGCTCCAATGAGGCGTCATAACCTATGTTTTTCAGACAAAAAATGAAAAGATTAGTTATTCAAGAATATGTTTTGCAAGTGTCGTCTGCTTTTCATGTTAGGTAAAGGGTTAATATATAAAAAGTGAAATTTTCAAATGTTAGTGAATTTTTGTCATCAATATGCGCATCGTTTCTCAAACCTCTGGCATTTTCTTGTAGAGTAGTATAAAAATACATGAGCTGGCTTTTTATTATTTTTTTCCCCAATCACTTTGGACGTTTGACTATTCTCCATTGAAACCCATTTAAAAATAAGAAAACGGCGTATGATATAGACACTGTGCTTTCCATTAATATAAACGTCCAGGAGGCAACATTCCTATTTCTTTTTTCTCGGGAAGAATAAAAAAATATTGTAAACCACATTCGCTAAACAAATAGCCAAAGTGGACATAAGCAAGCCTGAAAATAAGCAGACTATCATCTGCAAAATGAGGTCCCCAGAGGGTGAATTTGGTGATGCTACCTCGCATAGCAGAGTAGCATCACAAAATTTACCCTCTGTGAACCTCAGTCTGAATCAAGGTCAAAGCCAAAACAGAAATATGTACCTAGAGGATAAATTGGCCCACTATATGGGATATCATCAGTAAATTCACCATCTGGGAACCCCATTTTACAAATGACAGGTTGCTTATATTTAGGCTTGGACATAAGTGTTGGGAGGTTTCCTTCTAAATAGATATTCTTAATAACGGATTATCTGTGAAATAGTTGCTTCCAATTAGCTTGAGAAGTATAGCACGTATGAATCTTGCCTCATCACCAGGAGCTTTGGGAGAGCAGCTAGTGTTAAATTCCAATATGAACCGGAGCCGTTTGGGGGAGCAACTTTACGTCATAGAGATGCTGACCGCTGTTATTGTCCACTATACAATCTGACATAACGTTGTTCGGGTCAGGGTATGTCGGGCTTCTCGTATGGGGTGTGGTGATATGGTAGTAGTGGTATATAGCCATGTTGGTATACTATTAGCCCTTGGGTCTTCATATTATGCTATGTCTGCTATAGTATTATTTGAGGATACCTAACGAGGATACCTTTTGTAAGATACTTATCTAAGGATACTATTACCTATATCACAAGGCATACCTATCCCGGATTCCCCTTATAAGCTATCGAGCAATTACTGACAAGTCATTGCTCGAACGGCTCGAAGCTCATCGAGCAAATGAGCTATCGAGTAATTGCTCGATCGAGTGACTCGACATACTGCTCGAACGACTCGAAATTCATCGAGCAAATGAGATAACGGGCAATTACTCGTTCGAGTGACTCCTCGAACGACTCTTAGACTCATTTCAGAAAAAGGGATTCCATAGCCACAGGCATTTTCCAAAAAGGGATTCTTAAAAAGGCAATCCGTAATTGGGATTCCTATCCGAGTCCGTAAAATTTGGATTCCGTGTTTTGACATCAGGCATTACCCTTACGCACAGTACCTCTTAGCCTAGCATTACATACTACCTATACAAGTCATACGATAACATGAAGCATTAGGCGGATTAATAGTACCAAGCATTAACATGGGGCCTATAGGTGTTTATTATGCCTCACGTTTGTAACATCAGCCGTGATTGGTTATTTTGACACCTTCTGAAAGTCATAGTACTGGAGTTTTGGGGCAAAAGACGGGTACTATCGGAACATTCTTCCCTGGAGACAAGAGAACAAAGAAAATGTAAGCTCCACTACCATTGATCGGCGTCGATTACGCACGCTGGCGCTGTGTCTGATTACATGTAACTTCTTTTCGTCACCGAAAGACACAAACTTACCAACAAATATATCATCTTCAGTGGGTGTGTTTTTAATTTTAACTGCAAACAATGAATTCAAAAGAATCAGAAATATTAAAAACTCACGTGTTGTTCACCACTTCAGTGAATCCTGAATATGAGTTATGACTTCAATCAATTGTTTCCACAAGTTTAGTACTCCTCGACCTCACTGAGCCTCCGCCTGAGCCCTCAAGTTCAAAATAAATTGTTTCACTCCGCTTAATTCTAACAACTATCGTCGTCAAAGAAACATGAATTTATAATCCAGTAATTTATACCACTTATCACACAAGCATTAATAATGAATTATAATATAACATGAACAGCATGATGCAGTTGTAAACACTGGTGATATAGAAACTCCCAAAGCGACGGCACTTGTGTCAAGTCAATTTCGAAGAGACGTCATTCGTTCGAAATGACGTCATGTTTTTGGATTCGACTACATTGTTATCACAAGATTGATGGTATGAACATTGTAGTTAACGCTTAATAATAACAATGAAAGTTATTTTTTGTTCGGCATAGTAAAATCATTAGAACGTTTCTTTTCATGTTCTATCGGTCGATAGTACCTGAGTTTGTGTGATTTCTGAAATAAAACCTTCAGCAGCTTCGCTGCTTCAGGTTTTATTTCAGAAATCACACAAACTCAGGTACTATCGACCGATAGAACATGAAAAGAAACGTTCTAATATTATAATATACCGCCCATACTATACTACCGTTCTAAACTACCAGGCAGTACTCCTATCCACAATACCCCTATACCTAGCATTGCATACTTCTTGTAGCAGTCATAGGATAACATGAAGCATTAGGTACTAAGGGCTAACATGGAACCTGTAGGGCTGCTTAGGACGATTAGTAGTACTAATGGCTTTCTGGGGCCCACAGAGCTATATATTGTCCATACTATACTGCTGTTCTATACTGCCAGGCATTACCCCCACTCCACAATACCACTTGACATGCCATAACGTACTACCTATACCAGCCATAGAATAATACAAAGCTATCGGTTTGTTAATAATACCGAGGACTAACAGGGGGCCTACAGCGGTAAACACATTGCACCCTAAGCCCCACTTCTAAACGAACGATTATAATACAGCCTAACCTAGCATAACGAACTACCAATACCAGCCATAAGATAATACAAAGGATTCGGTAGGTTAATAGCACTAAGGGGGGTAAAAGGCTAACAGACCATTCATCCTATACTGTCCAATTTAAACCACCAAGGACTATCTTGCAATACCGCACTGGCCGACCATACATGACCCCCATGCCCACAATACTGCTTGACCTAGCGATAGCAGACATAGCATAATATGAAGACCCAAGGGCTAATAGTATACCAACATGGCTATATACCACTACTACCATATCACCACACTCCATACGAGAAGCCCGACATACCCTGACCCGAACAACGTTATGTCAGATTGTATAATGGACAATAACAGCGGTCAGCATCTCTATGACGTCGCGCGCGTATCATGACGTCACGACGTCAATAGCAACGTCAACCGTTTCGCGGGAAAAACTTTCAAGAAAATCCATCTTCACCATTAATTTTCCATCACATACCCATACTATATGCCTATAGTCCCATGCGTACATATATCACTATACATGCCATAGCATACTATATATACAGTACCTACACCACTTGTCGGATCTAGCTTCATGGAGCCGTACTTTTGCTCCCCTAAAGTTGCTCCCCCAAACGGATCCGGTTCATATGGGAATTTAACACTAGCTGCTCCCCCAAAGCTCCGGGTAATGAGGCAAGATTCATACGTGCTATACTACTAGCTTGCCATAAAAAGCTAAGTTTCCTTTGTCACTTTTAATAACGATTTTCCGCTTAATAAAAGTAACAAAAAAGGAACTTGGCTTTATTTTCTAATGATGTCTTGGGTATTTTATCATTTACTTGCTTCTTACTTAATTGGACCTTTTCCTTTCGTCTAGTAATGTTAAGGGAGATAATTTTATCGAAAGTCAATTTTCATGACGATTTGAGGCAGGAATGGAAATAAGTGCGAGAACCGACCTAGCGCAGACGTCATGGCCTTCCCAATACCAGATGACTGACTTATCACGTCACAAAGAGATCTGGTCTACTGAAGCTGGCCAGTAAGTGACTATTGTACCTTGATCAGTACACTACCCTCCCAATCTCCGGCGATCCGCCATCCATGAATCACAACCAGATTTTTATTCACAGTGGTTGAAAGATTTTCCGCGCTCCCCCAAAGCATCCATAACTTCCCAGGACTGAACGCCCCCCCCCCTCCACCCCCAATGTGATAGATAGAGAGAAACATGCAGGAGCCAAGGCTCGTACCCTTGATCTTTGGCGTAAACAACAACCGAATTACCAACAGGATGAGCGTAGTCAATTTCACTCTTTTTTTATATTTTTGACATTACAAATCAACTACGTGGTTTGCGAAGAAGCTCTTCGAGTTTAGCGCCTAAAAAAATCGGGCCAGCGTGAATACTGTTTATATGTTTCATTTTATATGTCAAAGTTAAATAAAACTTTTTTATCCCCCATAGAAACGGGACGTGAAACAGTGCTTTCTTACTGTGTAAATAAGCGCTGTTTACTGATAAATTATAACCCACTTACCAATGCTTGGGGTGGAAGTCCTCTAAAATCAGCAACATGGGTATAAACGATTGACTAAACTTTACCTTATTTCCATGTTGCGGTCACGGTTAGTTATTGTGCAGAAACATGTGACCTTAAACACCAATAAATAAACAAATAAGAGCACGGTGTTCAATGACACTTTCAACATCTATGACAAAATCATTACCACAGTAAAAATATTGCTTCAAGTCAATGAAACCAATAATTCATTCCGATGGCGACCATCTTAGAAGATTTCCACCCGATACGATGATAACTGGGGCCTTTCGTTCCAATGAAACTAAACTTGTCAACCCCAGTAGACATATATCGATGAAACTTCCCGGGAGGCCCAGGTACTCATGAGTACAGACGTTTTACTTTATATTGGAAATGTACCCGTAAACAAGGACGTGAAAATGAGTTTTAACCCTTTACCTAACATGAAAAGCAGACGACACTTGCAAAAAAATTCTTGAATAATTAATTGTTTTCATTTTTTGTCTCAAAAACATAGGTTATGACCCCTCGTTGGAACGAGCTCGACGAGCTCGTTCCAACGAGGGGTCATAACCTATGTTTTTGAGACAAAAAATGAAAATATTTTGAAAAGTAATTGGCGATTTTTGAGAATAGCGCTGGCCGGTTTTGGCCGTTACGTTGGGTAAAGGGTTAACGCAATGAAAAGTTTAACAATCGAATGAATAACCTAAGAGACTTCTTCGTTAAGGAAGGACATACTTCCATGTGGATATCTCGACTGAAGCAGCGCAAGTCGAAACCTCTACAACATTGGTCAGTATTTGTTGATTTAGAAATAGAAGTGACCCTCTGATGGGGGAATGGTGGCAGAGGTCACAATACATAATTGAAATATTGTACAATACCGAAACACACATGGAAGGGTGTTTAATTCTCAGATGATAATGCTGATCAGACGCAGCGGATGCTCTATAGAAGAGGAGAGAACTTCCAGGACGCATTGGGCTCATAGGATCTACCATGGTTCAGCATGGTGAAACAACAAGTTAACCCGTTGAGCCTTCGTTTCCTAGAATTGTATAACCTTTGTGTACACTTATTGTGAAATGGGTCAGTCCAATATCAATATATAGGGAAGATAAAATAATAACTGCAGTCAGCAGTTATTATTTTATCATCGATGCCCTGTGTATAGACCTCTTATAATAAAACAAAAATAGGACGAAATATTGCCTTGGGCCGATAAACCTGTCTTACGCGTTCAAAGGGTTAAACATGGATCCACAGAGGATATTTGACTTCCTCAAGTTGTGATACTGCATTGTGAAGGTCATCAACGATATGCGTTACATCAACTTTGATACGAACACGACTCCGGTTATGAAATCTGTTCTGCAGTATCAAGTGGAATGTGATATTGCAGATACCACCAAAACGCACACAGTGTGATACTGCAAAATCGAAAACGAGCCTGGGTAGGATTTGTGTCGTCCTCTTCTTCCATCTCAGACTCTAAATCTCCACTAAAAGTCCACAAACCGTCAGTTAATAAAAACTCTTCATCCCCCGTAGAAAACTCGGGACGAGAAATAGTGCTTGCTTACTGTGGTAAACAAGCGCTGTTTACTGGTAAAATAGGACCCAGTTACCAATGCTTGGGGTGGAAGTTCTATAAAATGTGCAACATGACTATAAACGATTGACTAAACGTGACTTTATCGCCATGTTCCGTACACGATTAGCTATTGTGCAGAAACATATGACCTTAAACACCAATAAATAAATAAATAAATAAATAAATAAATAAATAAATAAATAAATAAATAAATAAATAAATAAGGCTTTTTACATCTTCCTCATTGTACAAATCCATCAATATTCACTGTTCATATTGTCGTACCTATAGTAGATTTGTGCCAGATACAACGAGAAGACGAGGTAGATCGAGTCCACCCATTTCGGAATGGAGATAACGACCAAGTTGTAACAATAACTACAACAAAAATTTTCTCGCCCGTTCTCGTCCAGATAGGATTTGACCGACAGTGGTCATATTATATAATATTGCCCAAGGGCAGGCATATAATAAAATGGCCGTCAGTGCCGTGAAGTTTTTTTTTCTAGTGCGCTCGTTGAGGACCTTCAGTGCACCAGAGAATTACACTGCACTGATAACCTCTATTTATTATCCAACACAAACATGCTGCAGTACGACCGCCGTGGACTGGTCACTTTCCACTGGTTGGCAATATTTCCACGGACGCAATAATATTAGATGCCAAACACTAATTACAGGAATAATCATCAAAAATTTAATTTAAATTTTGCTGATGATGATTTTTATTACCTGGTAAACGCATGGGTGGACATCACTACCCACGCGTGAATTACGACCTATCCACGGTGACTGTAATGTACCCATCAAACGGTTATTCTATACATTTGGTTTCGAAAACACAAGCTCCGTTTATGCAAATGGTTCCCCACCTTTTCCCGTTTCTGTGCCATTGTTTGTTTGTTTGCCTTGAACCGTTGTGTGTGGTCTCTCAGATCATGCTTCTGAATTGGTTTCGCCGATGAATGGCTAGAGAAATCCATGATACTTTTACAGTTTTTTTCACTCTTACCATTTGTAGAGTTAAGGAGTCAGGTTACTTAGTTTACTGTTGTGCAGTGTGTGTCTTGCTTGTATGCACTAAGAGCATGTCATGGGAGAGTGTGCGTTTCAGGCCACAATATTTGTTGGTACTCCTCTAAGGTTTATGTACATTCGGGGTTCCTCTATGGCACACAACCTCCCCTCTCTCTCTCTCTGCTCCTCAATGAGGGTAGTCTGTTAATAGTTGTACTCCCCAGGGAGCTTGAGTAGGTGTTGGTGGTATAACGCCACAATCGTAGTGTTTGTCCTGAAGTTTAGGTGCGTATGGACGTTAGAAGTGAAACCGTGGTCCGCTATTTTAATTGATTTTACCGCGCCGCGTACTGGTGTTGATTTATGTCATTTGATTGAATGTGGAACTCTATGTTGAGTAGGGTGAGTGGTAAACACAGCTATATTAGTAGATACCCGATAGGAACACGTGCAGGGAGTATATATCCCGATGTTATTTGTCCGCGTGAGGTTTTTTCTGTCTTTTACGCACTCGTATCTAATAAAGTTGCAAGATGAAATTTTGTCCATTGACTTGCTTGATGTGAATATATCCCCATTCTCTCCTGGGTCCAGTCACAAACCACTTGATCTCGGCAATTTGATGAAATGAAAATGCTAAGAAAAAACTCCTACCTATAATAACTATTTAATTATTTATTATAAGTAGGAGTATTCTTTTCATTATGTACCTGTGGTACAATATGTTGTTTATTCAGATGACCTAGTTGGCCATATGGGTGAAATGTAGGTCGGGCTTGGTGGCACTTGAACTGACTCCTGTATGGAGCTATGGACGTGGCATCCGAATAAAAATCTCATTGTGAAAAAACATTGGAACGCAACGTTCTCTTCAAATAATGACCTGTAACATGCCTTCAGTTAGATAATACCATGTATACAATCTCACTGGTAACGATCCTTGAAGACGTTTTTTTTGTTGTATTTCCAATATCTGGAATTCTTCTTGAGAAAATTGTGGAATGGTCTGTGTCTTGGAGGTAATCCATAGGAGTCAAAGTATTCTGCGTCGTTGTGGCTTACGAAGAGAGCCACCCAATGTTCTCCCTCCTTTCTGTGCTCTTGATCTGTGTTGACTATCAAAGCCACTGGTCTGTGATCTGGTAATCTTCTTGGTAATCTGTTTCTTGCAAATACGCCCAAACAAATTCTCTTCAAACAATCATCTGATCGGAGGGCGTTCTTCAACTGCAACGTCTTCTTGTCGAAAATGACTTTCTGTTCTTGTCCACTGTTATGATGCTTTGGAATTCTGCATACACCAATACGTTGATCGTGGTCGTCAACGGATCTTCGAAATGGACTACCAGTCTCAAATTTTCTCTCTTCACCAAATCGAAGTGTTGTCCATGTGATAGGTCTGGCGTCAGGTCAAACGCGAACTGCGTGTATCCTTTTATATACTACTCTCGGCTAATGTGGATTCCTTCATTCTCGTACATCTATCCGGTTCCTTGGAACAGGATTGCATAACATCTCGCCACTCCTTGTTGATCGAGTCGAGCTTGTAGGGATTTTGCAGGAACCTGCTGTCCGTCTACACACAGAGCAAAGTAACTGAAGTTGTAGTTTTTAAAATTGAAAGGATTCTTTCAAAAATTTCCATTGAAGGCGTCGATGTCCACTCATCCCACCACGACGCGTTCGGAAGTTGGCCAAGAAATACATTTTCTTGTGTGATGCTGAGATTTCCCTTTGGCACTGAGAACACTTTGGTTTCCACGCGGTCGATGGGATGTTCTGCCGTCGCTTTAGCCAATGCTTTTTCGTGAGCCATTTTCACCACTGAATGGAGTCTGTCTTTACGTACAAAAATGGAAACGTCTATAATCTTGATCTTGTAAGTTTCTGCATCTGCCATCAAGGCAAATGCATCCTCGGCTCTGTTCATTTTTACGTGAACGTTAATCCCATTCAGTAGGCGAGGTGTTTGGAAAAACATATCCAAGTGCAATCTTCCTGCCATGTCCAAGACTTTACTTTCAGCTGTATACTTTTTTTATCGTGATCCATTGTTATCTTCTGTGAGATCTTCCATGTGGCCAGCCGAGTCTTTGTACCATAAGGCCTTAGTCAATTGTGACTTTTTGGCTGCTGGTCCATAACTTAGCAAAGTCTCTATGTAGGCTCTGTAGTGGTAAGTGTTGTTGGAAGGAGACACCAGTTTCTCATTCAAACTGGTGTCGATTTGACTGAATAGGGAATGCATCCGTAAATTGACCGGTCCCATTTTGGCATCATTTGTGATTGCTGCTCCACTGGAATCTACAATCTTTGCCTTAACATTCAGATATATCTGTGCCAGATTCAAATAATCATCTCCCAACCCCGCGATATTGAATTCTATCGGTCCACTGTTTCCTATAGTACCCAATGGTCTGTGTTCCACCCATTGTCCATGTTCCACACCGGTCTGTGTTGGTGGTATTGAAAATAAGTCGAGGTCACTATTTCCAAACCCACAGGATTTGTCGTTGATGAGAGACATCGCGCACCGAGAAAGTCTTGCGACTGTACTGCTCTCTTTCCTTTTTTTCAATTTACTGGCAGTGCGTGGTGCACGCCTTTTTATACTTTTGCGTCCGGGTGGATTCGAGCCATCCACCACTTCATTCCAAGCTCCCGCACCAGCTTCTTTGAGTCTGTTCATCGCTGCCTGTTTCACAATTTCCCCTTTGATGACATCTCCAGCGAATGCTGCTCTGTTTTCCCCCACTGTTTTGGCCGTAGTTTCCAATAAGGGCCACGCCATATTCTTCTGTCCTCTCAATATACTACCCAAACCATAACCTCTCTGTATCTGCGTTCCAGAAAAGGCTGCCAGCCCGTTCCCAGCTTGTTTCGTGTAATACTCCTCGTACAACTTGGCATTACAACAATAAGTCTTTCTTTGTGAAATGAAGAGATCTTCGATTTCGGGAATGAAGTGCCACTGTCACCTTCCCAAACTCGAATGGTACATTGGCTCCTGTGTCGTCTCTTATATACACCCTGGCGGTGCCAAAATTCTTTCGTTCCACTGGTATACGTCTTGGAGATAATACTTCTATACTTGCCTCTCACGGGTACGAACGTAGTAGAGGCACGCTCTTATCTCCCACGACTGGGCCACGAACCAAGTCAAGTAGATATACAGTGAACAGTGAAACTTTTGGCTTAACATTCGTGGAGAAGAAGCTTTCGTCACAGTGTATTGGAATTCGAAAAAAACATTATCAGCTCAGTCTGGAAGAAGGTCGATATTCGGAATCTACCGATGTAATACGGGGCATCAATGGTGTTATAGAAGTACTTCTACCTCGCCACGACAAGATAGATTTTGAATTGGACGAGTTCACTGGTAAAGTTCGAATCAAGGTGCGAGATGGGTTCGTAGTCACATTAAGTCCGACTCTCCAAAAAATCTTTGGCTTTGACGAGTGTGTGTTCAAATCTGGCTCTTACGAATCATCTCGAGGAGCCGATGTCAACCAAGGTTTCTATTCACTGTATATCTACTGTGACTTGGTTCGTGACCAATTCGTGGGAGATACGAGGGAGCCTCTACTTCGCATCGTACCCGTGAGAGGTAAATATGGAAGAATTATCTCCAAGACGTTTGAGAACGTATACTACGTACCAAAGGAACGAAAACATTTTGGCGCCATCAGGGTGTATATAAGGGACGACACAGGAGACAATGTACCATTCGAGTTTGGGAAGGTGACAGTGGCATTTTATTTCCGAAATCGAAGATCTTTTCATTTTAAATAGACAAGACTTACTGTTGTTATGCCAAGTTGTCCGAGGAGTATTACACGAATCAAGCTGAGAACGGGCTACCGGCTTTTTTTGGAACGCAGATACAGAGAGGTTATGGATTGGGTAGTATATTGAGAGGACTGAAGAATATGGCGTTACCCGTATTGAAAACTACCGCCAAAATAGTAGGAAGACAGCTGGCTACAAAAGGAGCAGCATTCGCTGGAGATGTCATCAAAGGGAAAAATGCGAAACAGGCAGCGATCAACAGACTCAAAGAAGCTGGTGCGGGAGCTTGGAATGAAGTGGTAGGTGCCTCGAGGCCACCTGGTTGCAAAGGTATAAAAAGGCGTGCACCACGCACTGCCAGTAAATCAAAAAATGGAAAGAGAGCAGTACAGTCGCAAGACTTTCTCGGTGCGTGATGTCTCTCATCAACGACAAATTCTGTGAGTTTGTAAATAGTGAACTCGACTTATTTTCAACACCACCAACACAGACCGGTGTGGAACATGGACAATGGGTGGAACACAGACCATTGGCTACTATAGGAAACAGCAGACCGATAGAATTCAATATCGCGGGGTTGTGAGATGGTTATTTGAATCTGGCATAGACATATCTGTATGTTAAGGCAAAGATTGTGTATTCCAATGGAGCAGCAATCACAAATGATGTCGACGTGGGACCGGTCAAGTTATGGATACATTCCCTATTCAGTCAAATTGACATCAGTTTGAATGAGAAACTGGTGTCTTCTTCCAACAACACATACCACTGCAGGGCCTACATAGAGACTTTGTTAAGTTGTGGACCAGCAGCCAAAAAGTCACAATTGACTAATGCCTTATGGTACAAGGACACGGCTGGCCACATGGAAGATCTCACATAAGATAACAATGGATTTGCCGCGAGAAAAAAGTTTACGGCTGAAAGTAAAGTCTTGGACATGGCAGGAAGATTGCACTTGGATATGTTTTTCCAAACACGTTACCTACTGAATGGGGTTAAAGTTCACGTAAACATAAACAGAGCCAAGGATGCATTTACCTTGATAGCAGATGCAGAAACTTGAAGATCACGATTATGGACGTTTCTATGTTTGTATGTAAATAGAGACTCCATTCAGTCGTGAGAATGGCTCACGAAAAAGCATTGGCTAAATCAACGGCAAACTATCCCATCGACCGCGTGGAAACCAAAGTGTTCTCAGTGAGAGAAGGGATGGGATGCGTGGACAAGGACGCCTGCAATGGAAATGTTTCAAAGAATCTATACAATTTTAAGAACTACAACATCAATTACTTTGCTCTGTATGTAGACGGACAACAGATTCCTGCAAAACCCTACAACCTCGGTTCGATCAACAAGAAGTGGCGAGATGTTATGCAACCCTGTTCCAAGGAACCAGACAGATGTACGAGAATGAAGGAAACCACATTATCCGAGAGGAGTATATCAAAGGATACACGCTGTTTGTGTTTGCCCTGACTCCAGACCTATCACATGGACAACACATCGATTGATGAATAGAGGGAATTTGAGACTGGAAGTCCATTTCGAAGATCCATCGCCGACCACGATCAACGTATTGGTGTATGCAGAATTCCAAAACATCATAGAAGTTGTCAAGAACAGACAAGTCATTTTTGGCTACTCGACATGAACATGCTGCAGTTGAAGAACGCCCTCCGATCAGATGATTGTTTGCAGTGGCTTTGATAGTCAAAACAGATCCAGAACACTGAAAAGGAGAACATTGGGTGGCTCTCTTCGTGAGCCACAAAGACGCAGAATACTTTGGCTCCTATGGATTACCTCCAAGACATAGACCATTCCACAATTTTCTCAAGAATAAAGCGGAAATACAACAAAAAAACGTCTTCAAGGATCGTTACCAGTGTATGGACAGTATTGCTTGTTTTATCTGAAACATTGCTGTCGAGGTGCATCAATGGACAAAATCTTCCGTATGTTTACAACCGATCTAATCGACGATGACGTGTTAGTTGATTATGTCATAACTGAAATCTGCCACTAGTCGTCGCTGCTATGAAGAAAACTGTAAAACTATAAAAGGAACGTTTCCAGCGAAAATCGTCATTTGTGTGCCGACAGGCGAAGGAAAAGGATGTCTACTAGCATAACCGTCTTCAAAACCAACAACGAATTACAGATTCAACTGTCCAAGAACGACGTGGGATTCAAGTTTTCCACAGAAGATTGGGATCAGGTCACCAAACCAGTGACGATAGCAAAAAAGAGAAACGTTGGAGAGAATCAAGAAAACGCCATTAAACCAAAGACAGGCAGAAAACCAAAGAAGGATGATTAGATAGAATGTTCAAGATGCCATGTTTGATCACGATGGCTCTGAATGAATTTAACCAAGAAACGAGGAACCATGATTCGAGAAATCCATTTCCACGAGACTATGTAGAGAGAATGGACGCTGAAACGTTTAATCGGGATGTTCCACAACAAGTAAAGGAGCAGATTGTACGTGGAGACACTCATTCACTGGTTGCTCTAGATAAATTCGAGCCAGTACAGAGACCATCGCGCCACATGAAGTATACATTGGAAGAACACCGCCTCAAGACTTTTGAAAATATGTTACAAAGAAAAAGTGCAAAACCCCCGAAAGAACTAGCGAGAGCTGGCTTCTTTTATTTGGGGACAGGAGACAGAACTCAATGTTTTCATTGTGGAATAGTTGTGCGATTCTGGGGGTAAGGAAGATGATGTTATAAAAGAACATAGATAATATGCTCCATAATGTTATTATATTCACAACCTACCCGAATTGATGGAGGAGGAAGATGAATCCAATGAAGAACAAGAAGCCGTGAGAAAAAAAGATTCACGGAAATGGGAAATGTTGTGTGTGTTTATTAACTGAAGCCAGTGTCGCGCTGCGACCATGTAATCACTTGTGCCTGTATACTGACTGTTGTAAATCACTGAGAAGATGTCCAATCTGCAGAAAGACAGTTTATGAATACTTGACATTCTACATACCATAACAAGTTGTATTGTGATTTGTTATACAATAAAAGAAATTCAAATGTAAAGAATGTGTTGTTATATTTTCCTTTTAGTATAGCATTCCCATACATTAAAGACCTGACTGAGAACATGAGGGCTTGAGGGTAAATCAAGAGAAATATTTCCATGGGCCTCTCATATGGGTTGTCAAAACATCCTCAGATGGGTATTCTCCGACAGGTATCCCCAAAAAGGTATCCCAAAAAGGTATCATGGCTGTAAACACAAATGACTTGGGGTTAGAACAAGAGAAATAGTTTCATGGTGCTTATGTATGCATACGGGAGGGTCAGTATACTAGATAGAAGTCATTACAGATTAAAGAATGATGGGTACAAATGGTAAGTAGACGAGGATTCTTAGGTAATCTGAACCCCTTTGGGTGATTTCGGTGATATCCGGTGATTCTCGGGCTCAGTTTGATAATTCTTAGTAGAAATAATATTCTAGTATAATGGAACACACCCTGTAGTTGTCTTATAGCACTACGTGGTACTATTTATATCAAAGATTCCATTTAGGATAAGTCCGTTTCGGTAATCATTTCGGTGATTTCCGGTGATTCTGAGGCTCATTTGGGTAATTCTTGGTAATAAACACTCCACTACATTGGTACACACCCTACAGTTGGCTTATAGCACTACGTGCTACTATTTACATCAAAGATTCTTGTTAGGATAAGTCCGTTTCGGTGATTTCAGTAATCATTTCGGTGATTTCCGGCCACTCGCGGGCTCATTTGTGTATTTTGTGATACTCCGTTTCAATCAAGCATACCCCCGTCCTATAAGAAGACAGTGGGTCACCCAGCAACAACGTGTTACCATAGAAAACAAGATGGCGGACTCCACTATACAAAAATGGACGACTGAAGCGCATATTACCATAACAACACGCGCTGCGCATGCGCACTAACTCCACCAATCACTATGTGGATGACGTCAAATATCACGCGGGTTACCATGGCAACTCATCTTTGCGGTCCCCGGTCATGATGTCACATGAGATACGGCATGGGATCCGGGTGATGTGGCCTTAACCATGCAACTTATACTACTAGTCCGCTATACCCCAAAATCTCCAGAAATCTGACCAAAATCAACTGGGACCTATATCGCGACATTCTGTACGCCAAACTCACCCCAAACAAACCCTCAAACGCGACAGACATTGAGGACCAATGCGCCGATCTCAGTAAAGTAATCACCTCCGCCCTAGACGAATCTGCCCCAAAGAGGAAGTACGCACCTGGAGACGAACCATCTCAGAGAGCACACTCTCCCTAATAAAAACAAAGCGAAAATCCCTCAGCAAGGTCAAATCAGAAAAGGACCCCACTTTTGAACTGGAACTCAAAAAAGCCTACAATCAATTTCATGGCGAGGTACAAGAAGCACTAAAGGTCGAACAACAAAACAATTGGGAACGGGCCACATCCAAACTCAACGTAACAAAAGACGCCAAAAAATTCGGGGGACACCTTCAAGGTGCTTACAGGCCGAAAAAGCAACCCCAGACCTTCCAGGCCACACGGCATCCCCGCCGCCAGCGACAAAGAAAAAGTCGATGCGTTTGCAGAACTGCTCTAAGTAAAACCCACCGACCTCATAAGGGCCAGACTACGACGACTCACTCATGAACGCGATCGATAACTTTGTAAATTCCAACCCCCAGGTATACCGAGACGCCTACATCGATTCCGAACAAGAAGAAGGTGATGACCATGATCTAACTGCCCCACCACGGCCGACGAAATCATTAACGTAATAAAAAAATGTAAAAGCTCTTCTTCCCCGAGGAAGGACGAAGTCAGCTACAAAATCCTTAAACCTATATATCTAGGCTATAAACTCTATTTAACGCATGCCTCACCCATGGCTGCTTCCCAAAGTGCTGGAAAACGGCCATAGGGGTCATGATACCCAAACCAGAGAAAGATTACACCAAACCAGCCAACTACCGCCCAATCAGCCTACTTAACTGCATCGGCAAGATATTTGAAAGAATCCTTGCTGAACGGCTAAGGAGACACCTCGAGGACACTAATTTTTGCAATGATTGGCAAAGGGCCCATAGGCACCGCAAGGAAGGCATGGAGCACATCTATCGCCTAGTGAAACACATGAAAAACGCCACCGATAACAATAATCTAGGCGCCGCCATTCTGCTCGACGTAGGAAAAGCATTCGATTCAGTCTGGCATAACGGCATTAGATACAAACTCTTAAAACTGGACCTCCCCAAAAGATAAAATAGACTTCTCTCCTCCTTTCTCAACGATCGAGAAATCAAAGTAAGAGTCAACAGAGAAACGTCCAAAAACATCCCACTCGTAGCCGGTACGCCCCCAGGGGTCCGTACTCAGCCCCTCCTGTTTAGATGCAAATTGTTACCTCCTGGGGGGGGGGGGGGGGCAAGCGAAAATGTCCTACTCAAACTGTACAAGGCCTTCGTACGACCTGTAATTGAATACGGGGCCCTTGTCCTGTCTGAAACCTATAAAACCAACATTGCCAAACTGCAACGAGTCCAGAACCAAGCACTGAGAATAGCCCTCTAAGCCCCGTACGACATCCCAATCAAACTACTCAACCAAAGGCCCAAAATCCCAACCATCAAAGACCGCCTAGCCACGCTCGCTGCCAAAAACCGCGAACGCTTTGAAGACAGCAAACTAATATCAGAACTGAGGAAGCTCTGCGCCAGCAGACAGCCCCCACCCCCCACCCCCCAAAAAACAAATGCCCCCTACCGATCAACTGAAGTAGTAAACAAACGTCGGAGGAACAGGTGTGATATTTTGTGAAAGCATGCACAGATCCCATTCAAAGTAACTCAAAATAACTAAAATGGCAAATTCATATAGGAAACTCAGCGGAGGAAAGAACAGGAAAGAAACACCCTCGGATGTTGTATTTTATGAAAGCCTGATCTCCTCTCTCTAACCCGATCCCACCCAAAGTAACTCAAAATAACTAAAATTGCAAATTCAAATATGAATCTTAGCAGAGGAGCAAACAGGAAAGAAACGCCCTCGAGTGTGGACTTTTGTGAAAGCCTGTTCCCCTCCCTCTCAAAGTAACCCAAAATAACTAAAACGGCAAATTCAAAATTCAAATAGGAATCTTAGCGGAGGAACAGTCCGGAAAGAAACACCTCCGGGTGTGGTATTTTGTGAAAGCCTGTTCTCCTATCTCTAAACCAATCCCACCCAAAGTACAAAGCCATACAAGCCATAAAAAATCCCATCTGCACCGTTTTCTTCTCTTGTAAAAAGGGCGGGATGACCCCCCCCCCCCCACCCCGCAACAAAAATCAGAGCCTAGGGAGGGAGGGGGAATTATACTAACCGTGCCCACAGCTTTATACTTTCAGCCACAGCATCAGACAAACAAACCAGCACACGGACCTTACACCTTCCACCACTCCAGCTCTCAAGAACATTCACCAGCAGACCAAGAACATCGGATAAGCTTGAGACAGACTATACTTGCCAATGATAGCTCCACCAAACTATTAAGAGGCAGCCTGTTCTTGCTTGAACAAATCTCAAGACAAGAACAGACGCGGAAGAGACAGGGGGGCCCACAAATCATCTCTGAGCTATATACTTTCCGATAACCGAGACACCCAGCACAGATCACCACAAGATGACTCAATCAAGCAGACAACAGGAACCAAGCAACCACCGACCACCAAACACCACCACCGAACATCAGAACAGCGAGATCAAACCACCAACCACCAGCAGAAGAGCTTGAAGCAGACTTTACTTGCCAGTGATAGCTCCAACTCATTTCTGAAGTGGCAGACTATACTTGACTGAAAGACTAGAACAGACACCGAAAAGAAAAGGGGGGGGGGGGGACGTATTTACCCCTACGATATTTTCCAAAGATTAGCAAAATTGTTCCTAAAATCTGTATTCTGAAAGTCAGTCAGTGTGATTCTATTTGCTCAGCTTCAAAAATAATTTTGGTCAAAATTACTGTGGGAATTTACCCAGTTCAAGTTAAGCTTTCATTTCATGAAGATTCCCCCTGGGGAGGTCCCACGGCCGCAACAAAACGAGTGGGGGTAGTAACGAACGCGACGTGTTAATTACAATGAGGGATCCTGACCCATGTTTTGAAAGCAAAAAAAAGGAGAAAATATAAACGTGAATGGCGATTCTTGCGTATAGCGTTAGCAGGTTTTGGCTGTCACTTTAGACTTTTGCAAAAATTAAATTTATTCGTCATACGAGAATATTTGTTGTAAGGACTTTGACTTTTATATTCAATGAACAAGCTTAATCAATCAAGCGATATAGAATTAGTGAGATCCAACGCGGAACTCCATTTCTATTCTCCCGAAAGTTCATGCTGCATATAGTTCAATCAGTGAAAAGATAATTACAATCACAAACAAGTCGATGACTTCAGCGTTCGTTCACATCAGAATTTCGAGTTAACTCCCTTGCCCATTGCGGTAGAATTGCTGGCAAAGGGAAATTGAAAAAAACATAAACTCAAGGTAACATATAGGGTCCGTCATACCAGGACCATTAAACTATTTTCTGTGAAACGCCTAGGCACAGAGCGTAGGATTTATTATATGCTATGCTGTGAATTATCACAACTTATCTAAAATATATTTCTCTATTGTAGTCAAGCGCGAGTGAAAAATGAAACTTCCAAGTCCACACTCATGAGATAATTCACAATATTCACTAAAACAGCGTATTTATCCTATATGTATCGCGGTAAGTTGTTTTAAAACATAACTGTACGCGTTTGCATGTAATTTCTGTGAAACGACTTAGCACTACTAAAGCTACTCGGCTATAAAAAAGTATCCACGTGCCAAGGCTTGTCACAATAACTAGTTGCATGCTCCTGCCCTGAAAGGCCCCTAATGTTACACCCAACGTATTATCGCAATCTCTGCGCCTGAGCCACAGAGATTACGATAACAAGCTCGATATATGAGTGTAAGTGAGCTCGCCGCGTTTTAACATAATTTTCAAATCCGAATGGGAGACGGTCCATCAAGTGGAATTTTCAAGCTACAGTACAGCCACCGTGGTCACTTCAAGTTCCACGTGTGGGTAATATTTCCTTGGACGCAATAATATTAGATTCCAAACACTAATTATTAGAATAATTAGAAAGAATTTAATTAATGAAACATGGTTTTGTATCCGGTGCTTCACATTAATTAAACCTGGTGCTTCATGAATTAAAATTTTGCTGATGAAGATTTTATTACCTGGTAAAACATGCGTTGACATCACTGCCCGCGCGTGGATTACGACCAGACCACGGCCACTGTACTGTATGCCACCTCCTAACAATACTCATGTAACATGGACTTGTTTCGTGAATTGTGTGTCAAAGTGTACTGTGAATAAACTTATTTCATTTCATTTCGGAAATGAAGCAAAGAGAAGCAGAAACAGATATAAAATAAAACAATTCAGAAATTGTTCTCTTTGTATCGTAGTTGTATATAAGGGACGTTTCGGGGGATATTTACTGGATCTCATGTCGTCCATTGGCATTCCGTGTGAATAACTGTGTTCTGATGTCATTGTTATGTTAATGGGTGGTCCCATTGTGCATGTGCAGCGGGTGTTGTTAAGTGAAAAGTGTTTCTGCCATCCATTATATTCTCTGGAAATCGCAGTCTTTGTTTCTATGGCAATACGCAATTACTGTGCACCCGAAAGGCCAGTAAGGGGGGTGGGGGTGTTCTGAGGGTTGTTCGATTCAATGGGAGAACATCTAATTACCCCGGTCACGATTAGCCATTGTGCATAAGTATGTGACCTTAAACACCAATAAATAAATAAATAAATAATCTAATTACCCGACAGCCACCAAATAATACTCTTTCGTTCCTTGATAGCACGTATTGGCATTGGATAATAAATAATGTAGGGCGTCCCTCAACTGAACCGGAATATGTAGAATCACCCAAATGAACCCGACAACTACCGATATGCACCTTACTGGACCCCATTTAGATCGGATGTTCACTGACACTGCGTGTCACCATGACAATGGCGTCGAAACATTACCGCTTACGTGGACTACCACGAAACGTCGACAACTCAACATGACTTATCTTGGTCACTATTCTCAGGAAATTCACCCGGGGGTATTTAAGACAACAATACCTACTCTCGGTGGTGGTTGGCTTTGATCTTCCGTCGAGATCTTTTAATTAAATACTCGCCACCCCCGTCACAGGATTACGTTTAGTTCATTTTCGAGCGATATTAAGATATGTAAGAATGTTTTAACTTTCCCCAAGCAAGAATTGATTAGTTGAAACAGGCTAAAAGAAAATTTATTCAAATGAAAATCCCTTAAATTGTCAACAAAAACATACAACGTGGAGGAGTGGGATTATTGCTAGTAATTGAGAAGTGAGTAATATATATATATATAATTAAGAACATGTATTTAACTGGTTGAGTGCTAGAAACTACTATCAGGGCATTCAGAAAAATGAGAGAACCAGAGCAAAAGAAGACATTTTCCTTGCTCGTATCTCATCTTCAGTCAAACGCAAATAATATTTTGTTTACACAAATTTGTTTTATGTAAAATTATTGGAGAGCGCACTCTTTTTGATTAACAAATCAAGCCCTCACCCAGTTAAGTAAAACAAATTGCATTGAGTAATTATGAGTGATTAGTACTTCTTAGAAATGTCTCTGACGGTAGCCTAATATATAGAACATGACTGTCTATTTAGAAAAAAATATTTGTTTGCATCTCTTCTCTCTATATTGAATGCACTTCGCAGTGGCCAAAATTTCTGCTGCATTACAAGAGCGTAGCGAATTTGACGCAAGTGGTGTGGATGTGGGGTGGGGGTGGGGCTGTAAAGCTGATTTGTCCCTACTATGATGGCTCAAGTCCCGACCGACTTATATTCTAACTATATAGCATTGATGATGGAGTTGGAATATTAGTCAGTCAAGATTATAATTTAAAAAAAAAATCAAGACTTTTTGGAAATTGTCGTCTGCTTTTCATGTCAGGTAAAGGGTTAACACATAACGTACCGGAACTCCAAATTGGTCTTGTTGGGCCCCCAAAACCAGTACAGACCTCCTTCGCATGACCGACTGTGTGTGTGACACAAGTCCATATATCAAATCTATAGTTTTTTAGGCCCCACAGAGTTGAGTTTCTGTTTTTTATGCCATTGTTTTGTAAAATTGCATATGAGTGGGTGATTTTTCTTTTTCTTTTTTTTTTTTGTAATTATTTCTTCGCCATTAAACAGTTCACGTTCTTGGTTTGTTTTATGCTTTAGGTCCCATAAATCTATAGAATAGTATGTGCTGTCGTGTATGAAGTGAATGAAGCCTTTGCAATGTTTCTCTGAAGGGGGGAAATTTATCAAATTTATTAACTTGGGTGAAATACCAGACATAAATCATTTATTTTTTATATTTTTAAGTTTGCATTGGTTTATAAAAAGAGAGCACGCGGCAGCCAAAAGGGTCATGCCTGGGGGTGGGGGCATTGGAAACACATTTTTAACCTTATTAGGCCTTAAGGCCGTACATGATTACTAGCAAGCGACAAGTGATTTCTCAGACTCCAATCCTGACGAAAGTGTCCCGACTAGAAAAACTATTGTCAAGCACTCCTAATTCCTCCGCTCCCCTTAGTGACATTCCTGCATCATTCGCGGGCATATGTTTAGAATTGATAGATTCGTATAAAAGAATAAACAAGATAAAATAAAAATAAACAACGAAAATAAATACCTACGATCTCACCTTCCCCATGCCGTCAATTCAAACCATTATGTTGACGGCTGAATATATGAAACAACCTTCTACAATGGATACCTTTAATTCTTTACTTAACCCTTTACCCAACGTAACGGCCAAAACCGGCCAGCGCTATTCTCAAAAATCGCCAATTAATTTTCATTATTTTTTTCATTTTTTGTCTCAAAAACATAGGTTATGACCCCTCGTTGGAACGAGCTCGTCGAGCTCGTTCCAACGAGGGGTCATAACCTATGTTTTTGAGACAAAAAATGAAAAAAATTAGTTATTCAAGAATTATTTTTGCAAGTGTCGTCTGCTTTTCACGTTAGGTAAAGGGTTAATGAATACGCCGCATTTCATTAAGCAGTAGGAAAAAAGTCAAAAAGAAACAAAATCAGCAAAACCATATCATTTAACTCCTCCTCGTCGAGCTCGTTCCAATGAGGAGTCACGTGATATGGTTTTGTTGAATTTGTTTGACAAAAATGTAAAAAAACAATAATTGAAATAATAAATCTGTGTGATTGAACAGTGCTGTAGGAAAAAAAAAACGGAAAGAGCCGCGACCTGGTTGAAATTCTCTGTCCGTATTTATGACTTTTATGTTATGGTTAGTGGTGTTTAACGACACTTTCAACAGCCAGGGTCAACTCGTGTCGGACAGTAAAACGGGTGGAGAAAACCGGAGTACCGTGAGAGAACTACAGAGCAGCGGTGAGCAACTATCAGACTCCTCAACGTTCTAACTCCACACAGGCAGGACTAGTATTGTCTGAAGACAAGTGCACCATCGCCGTGCGGTAGAGCTTAGTACACAACGCCACCGTACATATATGCAGGCAATTGGGGATTAAGTGCCTTGACCAAATACACAATGGTGTTGCCCCCGGTGGGGATCGAGCTGCGGACCTTCAGTTTAAAGTGCAATGCAGTAATCACTGAGACACTGCGCTCACCAACATATTCGATAACAGTATTGTAAGCTATGTTTTTATGCCACAAATTGAATGGCAATTTTTATGAACACCGCATTCGCATTTTGCCGTTACGTTGGCCTAACATAACAGAATGAGTTGCTGGATTTAGTCCTACCAAGGTTTTACGGCTCCGTCATTCCCACCACCGAGCAACGTATAGATGAATAGTTTTCTACAGTTGACTGACTTGTATCTTAGACTTTTTTCGGAAGGAGATTCTTCATTACTTGTTCCAAAAGCGCATTCCGGCGTATCTTATCACTAACAGTCATTGGGAATGAACCCATGAACAGAACATATTTCGGTATCAGCTCAGTTGCGACTTTATTTTCTTTAACGATGTCGAGAAATTCCGATTCTGTTAATGATGCCCCGGGCTTCCTGATAATGCAAACGCAGACTCGTTGATAGCATTCATCATCAGGAATGGGTAAGACAACAAGATCTTCAATTCCTTCAATTCCTATATCTCTGAATGTATTTTCTACTTCAGCAATATGACGACCGCACTCATCAGTCTTAATATTATCGATATCTCTTCCGAGGACATAGAGCTTCCCAATCTCTGATATATATCCCACATCTTTGGTGTCCATCCACTCACCACTGACGATAAGATCTTCTTCGTCGTCTTCTTTCATGAAGCTTAAACACGGAAAAGGTACTCGCACCAGTATTTTGCCAGTAACACCCCTATATACAACACACTCATTGTCATCAATTATTTTGATCTCTACATTATTAACTGGATACCCACCAATGTTATTTTCCATCTCATTTTTCCTCTTCACCAACAGTGTCGATATCGGACCGGTCTCTAAACTCCCGTAGCGACAACGGAGACGCGGGACGTCATCCAAAAGCTTGCCAGCATCCTTAGTGAGTGGTGTTCCACCTAAAGTTATAACCTTCACTGATGCAGGTATATGCAATTTTTGTGTGACAATCTTGTTTACTGAACTAAATGATAGAGAAAGGACGTTACAACATTCTCTATCCACAATACTCAGTGAATCGCGCAACTCTATTGCGCTGCGATGACCATGCATTGTTACTCTGGTTGTTCCTGCTGTAATTGTTTTAAGAGGATGACCACCCGCATATGACAGAAATGCGTTTGAGAATAGTTTGATAGTTTTTCCGTTGGTGGTACTTTCACCTTCCAATGTTTGATACAGGAATAGTTCATAAGAGAATGAAATATATTTAGGTTTTCCAGTGGTACCAGATGTTCTCAATACCATCGCGACGTCATGTGGATTCACTTCATTGTTAATTTTATTATCGTCCAAGGGACCTTTATCAAGCAACGAAGGATAACTTAAGCACACGCTATCGTCCTTGTTAACATCAGTGGCAATAATGTATTTCAAAGATACACATTCAAACTTCAAATCTTGGATATCTCTATTCGTACCTGAAAAACTCCTTTCCAGTATTATAGCAACGGGCTTAATTTTCTTCAGAATATTCATTAGGTCTGAACATCCGTATGCATTTATGTAAGTATTTACTGGAATAGCGCCTATCATGAGCACTCCAACTTGCGCTATCACAAATTCGATGGAGTTACTTAGATAGAAAACTACTTTATCTCGGTTCTTTATACCCAAGGCGGTCAATGAAGCTGCAAACTTTCTGCTATCCTCATATAGTGTAGCGAAGTTTATACTTTGTCGCTGTGTCTTGGAATGATAGACGACAAAAGCCTCTCTCTCTGGTATAAGAATTGCTCGATGTTTCAAAATATCATTAATCGATTTATAAGACACACCGGAATCGCCAGTTGGACCTTTTACGTGACTTTTTTGCATATTTCTTTCTGTACCTTTCTTAGCTTCTGAAAAACCACTTGGTAAATAAGTATAATCCAGCCTGAAAGGAAGAAATGTGTATAAAAAAATAATCACACCAAACGCTTTTGAAATAGAGTGAAACCTTGTTATTTGAATAGACACGTTGCCACTGGAAAATATTCATTTAACAGGAACATTTAATTAGCAGGAATTTGTCTCTTCTGCATTATTGTGACGAACTTGGCATTTATTCTATAACATATCGTTGTGTTGATTACATTGGATATGGTGAGCTCACATATTCCTATAAATAAAAGCAATTTAGTCGTGTCGACAGAACAAAGGATTTTGTATTCAGTTAACAGGGCGTTGCCTGAGTGCTAGAATGTTATAGCACTCCGGCGACGAGGGGTTTTCTATATAACCTATATGTATAGTTAAAAGGTTTAATTTGTACTAAAGGTATGGTAAATAATTTATTGTTAGTAAGTCATATGCCATTAAGAGAATTAATTAAGTATGAGATGAGATATGCAATTACGTGAGCTCCGCTGCATCATGTTTATTTCAAAGGGCCCTGCTTTAAAATACCAAACTGTCAGTGTTAGGAACAACGGCGGAGGCCGATGGCGGATCTTGCTGTTGACAAATGGGCAATCCCACATTTTCCCTCATGCCACTACGGTTATTGCATCGTGAAGACAATCGGCGACCGATACAATTCACACTTAACTGGGAATGTATAACTGAGTAATAATCACAGTTTGAATAGCCCCCATGTGCACATTTTATGGCCCTCCTTGGTCCATAATCAGTCCATAACTTAATAATATTAGAAGATTGCATCATTAAATCCCAAAACTACTCTTCATGGAAATCAGCGAGAACGTCTCCTTTTCAAATGTTTAGAGTTCAATACATTCAAGAATGGGCGAGGGTTATATCGAAAATGACATAGCGGGGATTGAACCTACGCCGAGAGAGTTTCCATCGGCACAAAGCATCCAGCAAAACTTCACTAGCCATGCACACCAATCGGGCACTGGTATCCGAGCGGTGAACGTGATTAGTATTGTTTCGCTAGGCAGTTGCCGGTGGCCGAGTAGGGTGCGTGGTTAACACAATTTTGCTAGTTGTTGGGTGTTTTTGCCGAAGTTTCGACCCCCGCTATTCCATTTTTATTGCTGTAGCTTTAAATATTGATCTTAGGGCATCTAGTAACTACGGAACCATGAATGTTCCTATTTTAGACACAGTGATGTATAATTTACTACCCGAACCGGTAGGTAGTAATTACACCCAGGACTATCAAAACCCATATTCGATTTGAAGTTTTCTAACCGCGGTCAACATTACTTTGAAATGCGTCGTTGAGTCGCCGCGGTAATCAGTCTGCGTTGAATACACAGATTATTGTTTTTGTACGGTTTCATTTTCTTTTTCTGGGACCAACACCAAATGAGTCAAAAGTCAATTAAGGTTCAATATGTGGATCAAGGTCACCCAGGGTCATTGGATGCTTTTTTCAGAATTGCTGAAAATCACATTTTATGACCACCTAAAGCATTCCCGGAGTTAATACATGTATTTCTATACTCAAAAAGTGAGCGGGTTTATTTATAGCTCCAGAAAGTGCGAGGACCAAAAAAATTTGGAAGTGGGTCACGTTCATATCTCAACTATGGCATCTCCTTCAGACGTAGGACCAACACGTGTTTTGAATCCAGGCATGCTATTTTGTTTTTGTGCACCTGCATATACCCGGTTTTGACTAAAATTGACAGACGGTCACAAGTACTCGGACACCAATGTTTTCAGGCCTATGGGGCCATGGGGCTACCCCGAGGGGTGTTTTGAAAAAGTGGATCGCGCTCAAATCTAATATATCAGGCATGGCATGACCTATGGACCTGACACCCACACCAAATGAGTTCACAGGTTCAGAATATGGGTCAAGGTCACCGGGGTCACCCAGGGGTTATTGAGTGCATTTTTCAGAATTGCTGGAAGTCACATTTAATGACCTCCCAAAGCATTTAAGGAATTCATACATGTATTTTAACACTGAAAAAGTGAGCGAAGTACAGAATTTGGAAAGTAGGTCACGCTCGTATCTCAAACATGGTATGACCTATGGTCCTGGGACTAACACTGAATGAAGCGAAACTTGAAGGATGTTCAAAATGTTGGTCAAGGTTATCCCTGGGATATTGATCGCAGTGTTATGACACTCTGATACATTCTCGAAGTTCAGACATGTCTTTTTACACTAAGTAATGGACAGGGCCAAAAAATTGAAGTGGGTCACACTCATAGCTCAAATATGATATGACTTATGAACCTGGGACAAACACCACATGAATCAAAACTAAATGGAGGTTCAAAATATGGGTCAAGGTCACTGAATTCATTCAGGGGTCATTGAATGCATTCATCAACATTGCTGAAAATCTCATTTCATTACCCCTAATACATTCTCGATGTTCATACATGTATTTTTATACTCAGAAAAGGTGGGCTGAGCAGAACAGTTTGAAAGTGGGTCATGCTCATATCTCAAGCATGATAAGACCTATGCACCTGTGCATTTTTAGAATCACTGGAACTCGTATTCCATGACTCCCCATTGTGTATTTTTACACTAAAAAGTGGGCTGGGTCAGGAATTTTGAACGTGCGCCACGCTCACATCTCAGGAATGGTATGACCTACAAACAATAAATGTGAAGAAACTTAATGGAGGTTCACAATATTAGTTAAGATCACTGAGGTCAATCAGAGGTCAATGAGTGCACTTTCCTGAATTGCTAGAAATCGCATTTTATGACCCACAAATGCATTCCCGAAGTTCATACATGTATTTCTTCACTCAAAGAAATGGGAGAAGTTAAAAGTTATTAATGTGGGTCATGCTCATATCCCAAGCATGGTATGAACTGTGGGTCTTGAAGTAGGACCCGGTGAGTCAAGATGGAACTTTAAATTATGGGTAAATTTCACTGGGTCTCCATGGGTCATTAGGAGCTATTTTTTATAGTTGCCGGGGATTGCATTTATAACCCCATGCCGCATTCGAGAAGTTCATACATGCATTTCATCACGCAGAAAGTGGACGGAGCTAAAAATTGTAAAAGTAACCTACTATTAAAATGCTTCAACACCATCCACTTTTTAGAGCATGGTATAATCTATGGCTAGAACTAAGGACATACCCATAAATTTTGAAAGCTAATCACGCTAATATCTCAAGCATAGTATAACATTATCAACTTGGAACCTTTGAAAATCACGTTGAAAGTCATTGGAGATTCACAATATGTGCCAAGGTCTTTTGAGTCACGTGGTTACTGGTTGAACCTTGTATACATTGGTAATCGGTATTTAAACCCTCTAATGCTTTCCTAAAATTCATGTAAATTTAAATGTCCAAAAGGGCCGGACCCAGCAGAGGCGCCGGAGCCAGGCGGACACAGGGGGGCACGTGCCCATCCACTTTTTTTTCACAGATATGTTTCGCATTTACACAATGAGGTAAAATGGGCGCATGCAAACGTGTCAATAAACAATGTTTAGCCAAATAATCCCACTTTCGGTCGTTTCAGTCCGTTTCTTCTACTTCAACCATCTTCCAACCCGAAGGCCAGCCTTCGGGTTGGAAGACTGTTGAAGTAGAAGAAACGGACAGGACAGTCACCACACAGCGGCATATTCATCTAAACGAGTCATGGCATATTTACCGATATACAATTGTAACTTTTCTTTTTCTGGGTCGAACCATGACAGTATTGTAAATTTGTGTCCCTCCACTTTTATCGAGCTTCCGCCGCCCCTGGGGTCGAGTCAAAAGTTTTGAAAGCAGAAAAAAACTCACATATCAGACATATTGACCTGGATCAAATACAAGGTTTGAAATACAACAGGGGTGTTGAGTATGTGTAGGGGTTCAATTTTTTGTTTGCAATAAAACACTTCTAACACAGTACAGAGCAATGCAATTCTGACTTCTTCAGTATCCCTTTCCTACAGAAACATATTAAATGCAGTACACAAAAGTTATTTCTGTTTTTTTTTTAAATATTTTATATGATTCCTGTATGAAAATCTTTAAATGCAGTTTACAAAAACCCGTTTCTGATTTCTTCAAATATATATTAGTTCTGAAAATAAGTCTCCATAAATTCTCTTTCCATATAGTTTAGTTCTAAAACTTTCATCATTTTCATACAGACTCGAATTTACTGATCACAGTAAATTTTGTTTTTTTATTATTTACTAAGATTTCGTCAAGGGCTTAATCCCGGGGAAGCCGGTAACGATACCCGGGAAATCTATAGCACGGAACCAGGAATCACGCATGGCACTGTTTGTGTGATGAACTGAAGTTTTTTAAATTGAAAAAAAACCTGCTTCAACGTTATGATTTCGTCAGCCCTTCCACGTGTGAACTTTTTACAATCCTGCTTCCTGAAGAACCTTTCTCACCACTCCACCTTAGGTCTTAAGCACAGGAGGCTGGTGACGGCAGTGAAGGTGGATTTGAAGCCAGGAGGTAGTTGTGATGAAACTGGGGATTCTGAAAATGAAGACGACTTGGAAGCGGGTTTGGGTTTTCATTCGTCTCTTAGGAAAGAACTTTTCCGCATGGAGATTGCAGATCGCCAATAAAATATATTTATTTTTACGAAAATAAATGCGTCTTGTCACACTTGTAAATTTACTTGATATTATCCGGAACATTTTCCGGTTCCCAGTTCTGTGTGTAAATTCCATTCCCGTTCCCGTTACTACAGAAAGCCGGGAATATATTAAACCATAATTTCGTCTTGTAACTTCTATAGGGATAACATAACAATTTCTTATGTCATTCTCACCAGTCCCTCTTGCCCTTACGATAAATCGAACTGTCAAAAAACAGTATCGACAACTGTGAAAAAAGCACATGTGTTGTGTGCGCAGTGTTTGTACAAAGTTTTTGTCGTGACGAAACTCGCTTTAGGAGACGTGTGGCTGCACCTCCCCGAAAACGAATAGCCGCGATAAAAGATTCCGTATGAGCACAATTAGCACTTAAAACTTTTATCTGCCAATTTATACACATTTATTCTAGAAAATAGGCGTCAATGAACAGAAAACCACACTCAACTGATCAAAATAACGGGACTCCGTTTTTCATTCCCTCAACCCAACGGTACGTGAGGAAATTCCTTTAACATGAATGAAATTGTACGCGATGATAAAAATAATCAAACTCAACCAATGTATGCTATTTTCAGTCGCGCATTGATAGTTCAAATTAAAATCCAATTCAACGGATGGGTAGGTGGTTTACGAAAACAACTAGGAAATTATATTTTTGTAGGGCGCATGAATCTCTTAAAATACATGACGTCACCTCATTCATAACTTTTAGAAGAGTGAAAATCTCAATGAGATTGTCGTTACGTTATAAAAATTTACGCCATTACTTTCAATTATATTACACACCTGTTCTATCAAATCCCCATCTACAGTAGCACTAAACCATGTGGAAAATGAAAATCTGTTCCACACATATGTGTGGAACCGAAATCGTTGACGGACTATTTAAAAAAAAAAACGAAATTTCTCTGGAATGTTCTTCAAAGCGTGCAGATTGAATCGCCAGTGATAGCTAAAAATCGTCCCCCGAGTTCCAATGTGTTCTATGTGCCAGTAGGCACATAGAACACACTGGAACTCAGGGGACGAAATAGTAACACGGGTTACACTCGCAAATTTGGTTGGCATAAAATGTGTTCTTTTTGTTGATACTGGTCAAATGAATTGCCGAGTGTCCTAATAATGGGGTGCGGTGGCGTCGCGGCATCCGGTTCTCGTCAGATCACCGAAGTTAAGCAACGTCGAGCGCAGTTAGTAGTTGGATGGGTGACCATTTCAGCGTGATTCGTGCTCCTGCGTTGTGTCCTTGGACAAGGCACTTAACCCGATTGCCTACATGGGGACACGATGACGCTGTGTACTAAGGCGTACTGCACGTCGATGGTGCGCATGTCTTCAACCAATCTAACCCTGCCTGTGCCGCGGTGCAGAGTTCAGAGTTACGATGTTGGAGAGCTGACAGCTGCTTGTCGTTGCTCGGTGGTTCTCTCCGGGTACTGCGGCTTCCTCCATCCGTAAAACTGTCACCGACACGATATGACCCTGGCTGTTAATGTGTCGTTAAACACTAATAAATAAATAAAAAAAATTCTAATAATGGTTTTTATTGACGTGAAGGCGTGCAATAAACACAGAACGACACGCGTGTGTGAATGGGTTAATCGATATGGCACCTGTGCCGTCGCGGAAGGATAAAACTCAAGGCCTGCGACCTCTCGTTGTATCTTCCGCGCTGGAACTCGTGCCTTATCGATTAACCCATTCACAAACGCCTGCGACCTCTCGTTGTATCTTCCGCGCTGGAACTCGTGCCTTATCGATTAACCCATTCACAAACGCGTATCGTTCTGTGTAAAAATTGCGATTTGTCTCCTTTTTGTTTTGCTTTGGTGTTTGGCGTGGCGGATTATTTATGTATTGGATCGTGCAATTCCTTGCAACATGGAATTATATTGAGGGAAACTAGACGTAACGCTCGGTCTAAAACTATCAGTTTTGGAATGGACTGACTTGTGATTACCAGCCCAATTGAAATAGTCCGTCAGGCGCATGTGCGTTCGTTTCGCGAGAAGCCACGTGACTTGTATTGTTTCTGCATTAACAATACAAGAAGTTTTATCGCAACAGATATTGCTGTTTGCGATTCCGTTTTTCTGGTACATGGTAGATAATAGGAAGGATCTCACAAAAGTTCCCAATTGATACCAAAGATATGAACAAAGATAACAAATTTCACTTCAGTAGACAAGTTTGTAAATTCTCCGATTCTTTAGATTGCTTCAGTTCTTGTACCGGCTGAACACGAACCCACCATAATGCGGTATATCAGGGCGCAGCGGAAATCACCGATGTGTGTGTGTGTGGGGGGGGGGGGGGGGGAGGGAGGTGTAAAACCAGAGACGTTAGGTTTCGGATGGGAAGGGGGTCTTCCACCAGATTTCCAGTTACACCTCAAGTTGGCAAAAATCTGACTACCAATTCATAATTTCCAACAAGTGAGAAATCCATTAGCGCCTGGAGCAAAAATTTTCAGCTGCAGGTTGTAACCTTTTACTCAACGCAAACGATATCAAAATTTATTTTTGTTATTTCAGTTACACTTTTTCAGAAAAGTTCAACAAGCCCATATTATGTAACAAATATCTGAAACGAGCTCGATACTTTCACAGCGACGAATATGACCGATTTGGGGGTGGGGTTGGTGTAAACCTAGTTACGACTGTCAAGACCCAAGTTCCGACAAAGACTGAAGAAATATTCCAACTACATCATTGAGACAAGCCTTCATGATGTAGTTGGAATATTTGTCAATGGCAAGTATAGTTAAAAACCCAGACGATATCAAAATTTATTATTTTAAATACCATTTTTTAAAATTTTTCAAAAAGGTTCAACCAAACCATGTCATGTGACCCCCTCATTGGAACGAGCTCGACGAGATCGTTCCAAAGAGGAGTCACATGATATGGTTTTGTTGAAATTTGTTGAAAAATAATGTAATGTTTTTCAACTGCTGAATTTGGCTATTACGCGGGCGGATGTGGCTGAATCGTTGGGTAAAGGGTTAATAGTATGTTCATGACTCAAATTTGGGCATGCTGGGATTCCAACATCCCTAATCAGCCACATTCCTTCATTTTGCAGGAGACCGACTGCTTGTGCGATAAAAAACCAAGAATTAAATCTTGTTCTGCAAAAATGTACATGGTTTCCAGTAAGACCGAATCTACCTGTTAGGCACCAATTCATATGAAAATGGTCCAACAGGAAAGTTATTGGGAGAGGGGGTTTACACCCCTAAGCCTCCTATGGTCCCACTCCTGTCCATTTGTATGACCGACTTATGGAGACAGCAATCAATAGAATAAACACGATATTGGGTGTCACAACTGGTTGATACAACGCTTGTAACTAGCAAATGCTGAAATTGTTTCTCGACTTGGTGTGTTTCTTAAATCAATCTGTCGTCTGTTACAATCAACTGGGGAGTAACTGTATCGATCCACTGCAGATTACACAGTGTGGTCGCCGTGAACTGGTCGTAATCCACACGTGGGCAGTGATGTCCACGCATGCGTTTACCAGGTAATAAAATTCATTAACAGGAAAATTTTAATTAGAGAAGCCGCGGTTGTACCCGGTGCTTCATTAATTAAATTTTTGATGATTATTTCTATAATCAGTGTTTGGAGTCTAATATTGCGTCCGTGAAAATATTGCTCACTCGTGGAAAGTGACCAGTCCACGGAGGCTGTACTGTAGCAATTAACAATATATTGAATTAGAACATACGTTGTTTTAGATAGACATGATTACACGAGTTAATAAAGCCAACAGCGTCCACATAGAAATCATCCTAAAGCGAGTTCTAGTTAACTTTGTCACCACCACCTCCCCCAACCGAAGGTGCATATGTCACTTTTTAATACCAAAGATTTGATTTATTTATTTATTTATTTATTTATTTACTTGGGATGTCCATTACAGCTGAAACGGTTAACCGATTAATCGACTAATCAATGATCAACATCTTGATCGATCCAAAAAGTAATCGTTCGATTAACCGTTACTTTTGATCTACTGTATTATATGGGTCAACAAAGGAACAAACTTGCTCCAAAACACGCAAACATTGTCACACTGACTCACATCAATTATATGAGACAGAGTAAAGCATGCAAGTTGCTTGCTGACATATTTGTTTACTTGCATGATCGTCATACTGTATCAGTAGCTGGAAATTCTTAACCCTTTACCCATTGCGGGTAGCAGACGATACTTGCAAAATCAGTTCATGAATTACTAAAAATTTTCAATTTTTGTCTCAAAAACCATAGCTTATGATCCCTCATTGGAAGACTGGAGGGGTCATAAGCTATGTTTTTGAGACAAAATTGAAAACATAATAAATTGGAATGGAGATGTTTGTTTATAGGCCTAGTCGATTGTGTGTGTTACATTGGGTAAAGGAGTCATGCTGTAAATCCTCAACGGTATTACAGTAACTGTTATTCGGATATCTATTTAGTTAAGTGTTTAATCGATCAATAAACCCCTTAACTAGCCGTTTAAGCTCTAGTGTCCATGGATTAGTTTCCAATGAACAGTGACGCACTTTCATAAATAAATTAAATTTTATCACTAACCTAAATCAGCTTCGATATTCTTCCTGTGGCTGACAATTTTCGTCATTGGATGAGATGTTCGGAAAAGTTAGCACCCCACAATTAATTTCCTAAAGCTGTCAGTATATTTAACACTAAGAGTTTGGGTCATATAAAGATTGAAGTTTCGAAATGTCAGGGAATTTATATCATCAATGTGCACATCATTTCAAAAACGTCAGGCATTTTCATGTGGAGTAGTATAAAAATACAGAAGCGGGCTTTTTACAATTGTTGCCCAATCAAGTTTGAAGATTCGACTATTATTTTCTGTTGAAGCTTTTTTTAACTGGTGGAGTGAAAAATTATTTTGGGTCGTTATTTATGTATTTATTGATGTTTAAGGTCACATATTTATGCACAATGGCTAATCATGACCGTGACAGTTTCACGGGTGGGGGAAGCCGAAGTACCCGGAGAGAAACACCGTGCAACGACGAGCAGCTGCCAGCTCCCCAACATCGTAACTCCGCACTACAGCACAGGCAGGGTTAGATTGGTTGAAAGACATGCGTACCATCGACGTGCAGTACGCCTTAGTACACGGCATCATCGTGCCCCCACGCGGGCAATGGAGATGAAGTGTCTTGCCCAAGGACACAACGCGGTTGCCGCAGGTGGGATTCGAACCGAGGACCACTCAGCTTGCAGCCTGCACCTCTACCTACTGAGCCACCGCGCTCCCCTTTTGGTCGTTAAATGTTTTGATATGTCTATGCCTTGTTACAGTTTATGGAAGAGTGCCTGTGGTTCCTACTCTCTCGTAAATTGTAACAAGGCAAGTCCACACAGACTAAATAATTTCACTTGAATGATATGGAGCACATTCAGAGAATATGAAGCTTTTAGTTAGAGTGCCTTTATTTCAGAATAAAGCCCAAATATGGGCTTCCTGCACTCTACCGGTTAAAAGTAAGAAAGCCGCGTGTTCACCATCTTTTGAGGTTCTGTAATTTCTTTCCTTTGATTGTATCGTCAGCGTGCGCAACGCGACATATAATACAGACGCTGCCTTTTCCATTAACCCCTATCACACTGGTATTGCAACATAATTTTCTCCAATCACTCTGTTTCTCTCTTGTTTAACTATGGATTTAACCAATTATATCTTGTTTGACAGAGCTCACCGAGCTCTGTCAAACAAGGTACAATTGGTTAAATATGAAAGTGCATTATGGGAAATATTTGCTGCTGAAAACGTTGCCTTTTTGACATAAGTGTGATGAGGGTTAATATAACAGTCTATGAGGTAAGATTTGCTACTTTTTTTTCTCGGGAAGAATAAAAATGTGCAAGTTGCGTTGAAAACACATTCTCTAAACAAAGAGCCGAAGTGGTCGCTTCGTGTCGGGATGTGTGATGCTGACATATATTCCTAATGGCGGATTATCTGTGAAACAAGTTGTTTCTGGAGCTGAAACTTTTAAGGGGTTTTCTTGATCGATTAATCACGTGGAATAACCTTGGTTAACCGATTAATCACTTGTCCAAATAGATATCTGAATAACTGCCATACCGTTGATGATTTACAGCATGAACCCTTTATACAACGTAACAAACAAAACCGACAAGGCCCATATACAGTACTCTCCATTCAAATTTATTATGTTTTTAATTTTTGTCTCAAAAACATTGCTTATGGCCCTTCATTGGATCGAGCTCGTTGAGCACCTTCCAACGAGGGGTCATAAGCTATGTTTTTGAGACACAAATTGAAACTTTTTAGTAATTCATGAATTTATTTTGCAAGTATCGTCTGCTACTCGCAATGGGTAAAGGGTTAGAAATGACCATTTCCAGCTACTGATACAGTATGACGATCATGCAAGTAAACAAGAGCAAGTAACTTGCATGCTTTACTCTGTCTCATATAATTGATATGAGTCAGTGTGACAATGTTTGCCTGTTTTGGATCAAATTTGTTCCTTTGTTGACCAATATAATACAGTACTTCAAAAGTAACGGTAATCGGACGATTACTTTTTGGATCGACCAAGACGTTGATGATTGATTAATCGATTAATCGGTTAAACGTTTCAGCTCTAGTTGTTTCTAGCTTGCCATAAGAGGCCAAGTTTCAGTCGGATATAAGTCTATGAAGTGAGATTTGCTACTATTTTCCTGGGACAAATAAACACTTGCAAGTTACTGTGAAACCACATTCACTAAACAAAGAGCCGAAGTGGACTCTTAGTATTGGAAAGTGTGATTCTGACAGATATTCTTAATGACAGATTATCTGTGAAACTAAATGCTTATTTTATCTTGCTATAAAAAGCCAAGTTTTATTTTGTTACTTTTAATAATCTAAAACAACAGACCACTCCGTGCGCTGTCTGTTGTGATGGTTTATTTATAGTAACAAAAAGTAACAAAAGGAAACTTGGCTTTATTATTTACTTATGTCATAAGTATTTGCTTGCATAGCTGGACCTTCTTCATGCATTTATTTTGTTTATTGGGCTTCAACAACACTTTCGGAAACCAGGGTCACTTCGTGTCGGATCGCGCGTCTAATAATTTCAAGGGAGATAATTTTATCGAACGTCGATTTTCATGACGAAATAAGTATGGATACCTATCAGTACCTTATAACAATCTACCAATGACAATTTAATCCATTCAACCTATTAAACAGTGACTTTGACGAACTTGTAAATATGAATATGTTTTTTTAGTATTCTTCTTCCACCTCCATCTATTGAATAACATTGAGTCTAATTTATACACAGAACGACACACGTGTGTGAATGGATTAATCGATATAGCACGAGTGCCAGCGCAGAATGATAAAACGAGAGACCGCACGCGTGTGTCGTTCTGTGTTTATTACATGCCTTCACGTCTATAACAACCATTATTAGAAGGACCCTCGGCAATTCATTTGACAACTATCAACAAAAAGAACACATTTTATCGCCTACCAAATTTGCGAGGTAAACCCGTGTTACTGTTTCGTTCTCCGAGTTCCAATGTGTTCTATGTGCCTGCCGGCACATAGAACACAATGGAACTCAGGGGACGATTTTCAGCTGTCGCTAGCGATTCAAATTGTAATTACGTTGTACGATTTGTGGAAAATTCCAGTGAAATTCCGCTTCTTTATAAAAATAGTCCGTCAACGATTTCCGTTCCGCACATCTGTGCGGAACTGATTTTCATTTTCCAGTTGGGTTAGTTTTACTGTAAATGGGATATCAGAAAATGGGCGTGCAGTAAATATACTACTCAAAGTTTGCTAAGCACCAAATATTTGACACATCATTGTGAAATTTGCTTGTGACATATTTGCGATATTTTTGGTGGATATGATTGATGTGGTCTCCAGTGTTTACATTAGCTCTCTTGGCAGGCAGACTTTTCGTGACAGTCATGGCAAACATGTACCTCTTGATTTTCATGATGTTTTCGTGTACTGTCTACATGTGCATGACATGTGTAGGGTATTCAATCTTCATTTCAACACAAACCCTTGTGATTTAATGATTGAATATGGCAAATGCAAATGTAAGAAGACATTTGTCTGAAGCAGAAATGTGGTGGGCTGTAGGAATGGTGGCGCAAGGGGCTACCCATCGTCAGGTTTGCGAAGCCTTTGGTGTGCACCATACGGTGATCACCAGAGCCCGGGCTACATTTCAGCAGTACGGCACACCAGTAAAGCGGCATGGTGGTGGCAGAGACAGGGCAACATCTGCAACTGAAGACCGGTTTTTGATCATTCAGGTCCGTAGGAACCGCTTTTCCACACAAACCCAGCTTCGCAGTGACCTTCAGAATGCATCCGGGGTAAATATTTCGACACAGACTACCCGGGCAAGGTTGCACGACGGTGGTCTCCGATCGAGAAGACCATGCATTCGAATTCCGCTGTCCCAGAACCACCTACAGGCACGAAATGAATGGGCCATTGCCCATGTTGGATGTAAAAAAGGACAGATTGGCGACCTGTCCTTTTTACAAATGAGTCAAGGTACTGCCTAGACCACACGGATAGGCGTTCTAAGATATGGAGAAGACCAGGGGAGCGATTCCATGCAGCCAACATTGCTGAGCATGACCGCTATGGTGGAGGGTCAATCATGGTCTGGGGCGGCATCAGCAGGGATGGACGTACATAGCTCTGTGTCCTTGAACGTGGTGCATTGACTGCACAGCGGTATATTGATGAGATCCTGGATGTCCACGTCAAATTCTGTGCAGTTGCAGTGGGTGATAGATTCATTCTGATGGACGATAATGCCAGTCCCCATGTTGCTCATGCTGTCGGGGAGTACCGACAGAGGAAGGGGATTGAGCGTATGGACTTGCCAGCAAGATCGCCTGATCTCAATCCAATCGTACATGTCTGGAATGAGTTGCAGCTTGCAATTTCAGCCCGTCCAGTCCAGCCAAGAAGTGTCCAGGAGCTTGGTGCCATGCTGGTCCAAGAATGGAACAACATCCCACAAAGAACCACCAGGAACCTGATTGGGAGCATGAGAAGGCTTTGTCAAGATGTAATTAATAGTAATTGATCTCATACTCGATATTGAACCCATACCAGTTCGCTCCGTCAACTTTTTGGCAAATTTGAAAAATTTCCTCTTTTCCCAATAATATTCATTTGCCATGGTTATCGTATTCAAAAGCTAAAAAATAATGTCAAACACAAATAAAATCTTAATTTCTATACTTAGATCATTAAAGATATAATTAAATAAAAAATATATACATTTTTCATCACAATATTTCAACTAAAACGTAAAACAGGAAGTCGGATATACTTGGTGCTCAGCAAACTTTGAGTAGTATACTTGAACATAATTAACTTTTCTAAAATCTCAATTCGCAAATACTTCGAAAATGCATCTCAGTACACGTAAATCGCTATCTTTACTCTCCGGTCAACTTGAATCGACACAGAATCTATCACATTAAGAACTCACGGATTACCAAATGTGTGGCACCGTGTTCGGATTGGTGCATTCAGTGCTGCAGATAATGTTCGCATATTGAAATGCAGGCTACCAAGATGTGTTTATTTTTCTTCTTCTTACAACATGGCGGTGATGACATGTATAAAAAAAAGTTTTTTTTTTTTGTCATGGGTGGCCTATCCGTGGAGTCTGTTATTATGTGTTATGTGAATCATATTTAACTGAGGATTTAAAATCCTGGATGTCCCGATGAGTGTAAACTCACTAAAAGTAATATCTGCAACCTCTATTGCCCTGCTTGCCTTTTCTGTTTTGATCATGAGTTTGCTACTTTGGGGGACATTGAAACAAACCCAGTCCCTGATTACGTGAAATGTAAACACAGTAAAAATTCTTTACCAAAATATACAGAGCTTGAGTCCTGAACCAGACAAAATTCAAAGAGAATCGTCAGAATTTGACATCCTAGCTTTTACAGAGACCCGGACACAGTATTATATAACTTTTACAATTGTATTTTCTAGATTTGTATTTTCTAGTTAGGACTTTAAATGGGTTGAAATGAATCAACAGCATTTTCAAAGATATGGCACTTTGCCATTTGACAAAATTTCGTTTGCTCTGCAGTCCGCATTGATGCGACGGCATCGTGCATGTTTCATGTACAGTTGTTGAGAGTTGAGTAACATTAAAATTCCAGAGGCGTATGACCTCCACTAATACAAGAATAAGTAGTTCAAATAGAATTTCAGTTAACAGACCACCGGGTTCACACGGAGGTCTTATTCCTCGAATTGTGCTTGACAATCTTATACCCTTTTCACAGACTTTGAGACTTAATTTTCGGATGGAAGCTTCACTCCGCGGTGGGGTGGGTACAGTGGTAATTTACTATCTACGTCCCATATTCAGGATCGTAGATACGGGCGGAGAAGGGAGATGTCCTTCCAGAAAGGTTTTCAGAATATCTGTGGTTCTTGCTTATTTGTTTTTTTATAAATTTTAAACCCTTTCAATTACCGGAAGACAGACAAAAATTTGCCAAGAGCCAGTTAATGAAATCATGCCGTTTAGATCAGGTGAAGGGAATGGGGGGTGGTGGTGGTGGGGGGGGGGGGGGTCTAAAATGCGTGAACACAGTAGGACATTTTTACCACCACCCTCTCTACTCTTACATTTTATATACACAACTTTGGCACTCAAACACCAACTCGAGACGCAAAATGCAGAGGTGCAAAACTGGTACGCACTTACCACAGTACGCGGGGGCGCGGTAGCTCCGTGGCTACGGCATTGAACCGAAATCCACTCACGTGGGGGCACAGTGGCGCTGTTTGCTAAAGCCCACTGCACGTCGACGGTGCATTTGTCTTCAACCAGTGCTAACCCTGCTTGTGTTGAGTTAGTTCGTGTGTTCTCTCCGGGCAGTGGCGGCGCCAGAGTTACAAAAGTGAGGGGGTACAGTTGGGTATTGTCCGCCGCGCGTAAGTTTTAAAAATTTTCTCAACTTCGGGAGGGGACACTCCTCCCCATGTTGAGAAAATTTTTAAAACTTGCGTTGTAAATGGTGTTCTCTGGAGCATTCTCAGACAATTAAATTAAAACAGCTTTATCCTTTTGAAACTTACTGGTTAGGTCTTTCAGTTATAGAAAACGTCGTACATGGTGACATTTTAACGGCAGAACGCTGTTGTAAAGTGCGAACACAAAACACCAAACGACACTCAGATCGAAAATGAAAGTAGGCTGCATTCCAAACGGATGCGTTGCACGCTCTCGATTCTAGCATTCCTCGAATACTCTTAAGCGGTATGTTTCAGACCGTTTGAACGCGGCATGCCTTGTTGCAATTTGGGACCACGACTCTTGTTTGTTGTTTGCAGCTAATATGTGTGTGTGTGTGGCGGGGCGGGAAGGAGGGGGGGGGGGGGTGGTGTGTCGGGGGGGGGGGGGGGGGGGGCACACACAAACATAATTTAAAAACTTCTCTGATTTAGTGCACTTGGGAATATGGAATTAAGCATACCCACCATTAACCGCAACGTTCAATACAAAATTAAAATGATAGTATTTTTTTTACTAGGCTTGGCGAAAAAAGTGGAGGGGTAAGTACCCCCCCCCCCCATACACCCCCCCCCCCCCATGGCGCCGCCAATGTCTCCGGGTACTCCGGCTGCTTCCACCCGTAAAACTGTCCGACACGAGGTGACCCTGGCTGTCGAAAATGTCGCTAAATCACAATAGATAAATAAAATAAATAAATTACCATAGTTTACATAATAAATAAGGAATTTCCAGTGGCGTTTCCCTGTTTATGTCATAATTTATGTCCCGATAAAGTTTTGTTGACAAACTTTCTGCACAAGTTCCTGTAAGTTCAGCAGATTATTCCAGCAAATACCGACAAATCAGCCCTATATAATGTGAAAGGTACATGCGGTGAATGTGAATACATTGTTCCTTCTAAAATTACGCTGTCTGACATGCTCCCTTCCTCATATTTGCGATTTGGCGCGTCCAGAAAATGTAAAATAAATAGAGGTAGGGCAGGTACACCAACTATGACGAGCAGCATCATCCGAGCTGTGAACCAGCCTGCCCCAGAACAATTTTTTGAAATTTCAGTCTAAACTTGCAACTTCCTTATCTTGAAATGCGTTGGTGTTCATATTTTATGAGTTTTGAACGGCGTCACTATATTCGACCATTTTTTTGAGGTTTATGGATCCCCCAACCCGCTTCAACCCCCTCTGCTTCAGCCCGGCTGAAGTGATTCATGGTGTTACAACTATCAATACCCAACTGTATAGAATAAGCAATAGAAACAATTAATGGATGTCAAGACCTTTTTGGTTTTTGTTGAAATAAAAATTAATATTTTCAGTTTTTTCATTTTGAAAAATCAGTCCAACCTAGCTGTTATGACTCATTAGAGAGGTTTATAAATACTATACTTCATTTTAAAGAATGTTCCATTTAGAACAAATCGAATATGAATGAATTATGTTGTGAATGGATATTATATTCGACTTTAAGAGAAAATTGTATGGAAAATTTTATTTTCATTCAATAACGAACAGCCACCCCCATCCTCACGTCAGTTTGGGGTAAAATTTTCCAATATTTTTCATATTAAGGGAGTAACTTTTGTTAAAAATGCTTCTAAATTAGCTTTTACGGTCAATTTGTGACATTTTGTTACTGTTTGGGGCACAAAAGATGCTATAACAGTGAAAACGGGGGAAAAACACATTAACTATTTATGCACATTTTTTTTTGTCGCCTGACCACCCACCCACCACGCCTATGTTCACTCCTGTTTAGATGTCTATTTTGAATTTTCACCTAACGTTTAGGACTTTACATATTATAATACATTCCTCTGCTTTGTAACTACTTTATCACGGAAAATTATTGGTATTGCACCATCACCGGGAAGAGAAGCAGTCTATTTTACAACCAGTGTCAAATAATATGATTCCCTGCATTGCATACGGGAGCAGAGGCGTCATCACACTAATAATTTTTCAAGTCGGAACACTAATGCCAGGACTGAAGCCTGATACATGGTTTCTCTCCTGTTAGTAATCGTGCACCTTCTTAACCAATTACCAAACATGAAAAGCAGACGACACTTGCAAACAAAATTCTTGAATAACTAATTTTTTTATTTTTTTCTCAAAAACATTGGTTATGACCCCTCATTGGAACGAGCTCGACGAAATCGTTCCAAAGAGAGGTCATAACCTATGTTTTTGAGACAGAAAATGAAAAAAAATATTGAAAATTAAATGGCGATTTTTGTGAATAGTGCTGGCCAGTTTTGGCCGTTACGTTGGGTAAAGGGTTAAAAGACTAGATTTGATACTTGGACTTATGTCACACACGTAGTCGGTCATACAGATAGTGACCCGTAGAACCCGATTCGGGCTACTGGGGGTCATCAAGACCAATTTAGAGTATTGCTACCTCACGTGTTAATTAAGGAGTTGCTTCACTCCAACAGTACAGTCGCCGTGGATTGGTCGAAATCCGTGTCCACGCATGCGTTCACCAGGTAATAACAATCATCATCAGCCAAATTTTAATTGATGAAGCACCGGGTTTGTACCCAGTGCTTCGTTAATTAAATTTTTGATGATTATTCCTATAATTAGTTTTCGGAGTCTAATATTATTGCGTACGTGGACATATTACACACCCGTAGAAAATGACCAGTCCACGGCGGCTGTACTGTACAAGACGTATATTTTTACTATTTTATCCACAAACGAATTCCCAAGAAGTCTTTTACTACAATCCTCACCAACTAATAACCCAACTACATCATCATTCACCAGGGCTTGCCTTCAGCCATGCCTTGCCTTGGTTATGTAGTCGGAATATTAGTCAGTTGGGATTTGAGAAATCACAGTCGGGACAAATCTGATTGTTGTCCTCAGTGCAGACCACACATACTAAGGATCACACTGAATCTGTTGTCGGCAGTGTAGTAGCGTAGCCAATGGGGCGGGGATTGAAGGAGTTTGGGCTCCCAAATTTCCCATTGCGCCCTAAAATGTTGATTTCTACGATCTGAGTGAGGCGTTAACCAATTACGTTACAGATAACGTACCACATTTGGGGAGGACTGACATTCTTAAGAGCCTTAAACTTACTTCAATGGATGTCATCTTCGCGACGCCCGGGAGTATCAGACAACCAAATGCAGGATATCTAAAATTCGCGGTCACCATTTCGTAAAGTCAAATCAACATCACTACTGTTATTTACAAGCTAAATGATAAAAGAACGAACATAAATAAACTAAGGAATTAAATACATACCAACCGCTTTTATTGTTTTAAATACAGAATACCGTATGTATCAAACATCAGTCGCGTAAATCTGAAGCGAAACAGAAATCTTCGGATTTATATACTCTTTTCTGTAATACCATTTTGGTGGGCGTTTCTGTGGACTTCAGTTGTGCACCTCATGCATCATTATTCCACATCAACAATTTAACTTAATATCCTATCAGATATCGTCATTCAAAAGCCTTTAGCTAATCCGTAATAATTACGCAATAGATAATTTCTACACCACCTCAGTTGTACATCTTGTTGCGATAAGACTCGCTTTGGGGGCAGCACCCCCGTTGAAGAGGGCTTATGACGGGGATCGTAGCATCTCATCTTGAGACCTGCCTATCTGACTCATTCCCGATGTGGTTATACTTCTGCTATGGGTTTTGGAGTATTCCGATAGAATGCCACAACTCTCCAAGTGGAACAGTTTTATTTCCACTAGCGCTGATAGTATGAGTGGCTTTTTGCCAAACTATGACCATCACTAGCTTCTTCACCTGCTGTCTTCTACAAATAGCTATATTGACCACTACAAGTAAAAGTCCCAGTTTGTATCACTGCAAGTCATACGCTTTTTGTGATCATTGCTACTATTTCTAACACCATCAGTCTCTTCTGTTGATGGTCCTACCAATAAAACTTACAGCTTGATGCAGACTGCCTCGTCGTGGTACCCTTTCCCCCGAAGGTCGAAATCACGGGTATGTGGGACATTGTCTTTCAACACAACATGAGAACACGAGGTTAGACGTCAACGAGGTATTTTCTCACAGCCTTCATACCCAAATGTGTGTATTGAATGGCCCACATCCTATGGCATCCTCACTTTGATCGCGCGTCTCTGACAAGCGACTAGCCATCGACACCTCTTTCCCCTCATATGGTGTGAGCTGCTATGGGAAAATACCTCTTTAAGGCCCAACCTCACGCCCCTCATCTAGGTATTGAAAGACAATGTTCTACGAGCCCACGGCTTGGACTACGAGGGACAGAGTACTACAGATAGGTAGTCTGCCATCGACTATTACTGTTACTCCTTTACCCAAAGTAACAGCAAAACGCGCCCAGTGCTATTTACAAAAATCACCATTCACTTTAATACCCTTTTCATTTTTTTGTCTCTAAAACATAGTTTATAACCCCTCGTGGAGCGCGTTCTAATCAGGGGTCATAAGATTTGTTTTTGACCCAAAAATAAAAAGCAATAGTTATTTCGTGTAAGGTAATAGGTTATTCGTAGAACCACCAATAGAATGGACTAGTGATGCTAGTTGTTGTAGTAGTAGTAGTAGTGTACATAAAGGCATGGGACTTACAGCGATACATTCTGGGAAACACACGAGGATTTCTGTATTTGGGGGCGCCACATTTCAATCAAGTCAGATGCGAAGCATCACCCGACGCGCATATCGGCGACTTGCGGATGGGCACGAGGGAGGTTATCCCACCCTCATCGACAGCGACCTAGACCCTTCGTTAGATCTACCCGTGGGAAATGTTTGAAAATGGAAGGTTAGATTGGTCCTCTCGTGGCTTTTTGGACATGACCACAGTGTTTTCCAGCCCAAATATTTCCGAAATGTAATATAGTGTAATTCAAATTTTGAAAAAATGGAGGCTAGTTTATGATGCCCATACAGCACACTGCCCAATCGATTAGAGGCTTCTCTGTGCAATTAACGAGCTCTGTATGCAGTCAGTCGGACTCTCTGTACAAATCAAAAATATCTGATGATGGGAAAAGCCAATCTTTGTAGGTAATCGTGCACAATGTCAATGGGAGGGTACAATCTGGTGGGTTTACCCATTCTTGAACATAGATTGTGGAATTCTTGTTGATATTATGAACCTCCATTTAGTTTCGACTCATTTGGTGTTGGCTCCAGGTTCGTACGTCAAATCATGCTTGAGATATGATCCTGACCCAATTTCAAAATTTTTGGTTAGGGCCACTCTTTTGAGTATAAAAAAAAACATGTATGAACTTTGGGAATGTATTAGGTGGGGGAAGGTGGGGGTGGGGGTAAAAAATGTGATTTCCAGCAATTCAGAGAAATGCACTCAATGACCCCCAGTGATCTCAGTGACCATGAACTATGTTTTGAACCTCCATTGAGTTTTGATTCATTTGTGGTGGTCCCATGTCCATATGGCATACCACGCTTGAGATATGAGCATGTCACACTTTCAAACTCAGTTGGACACGCTTACTTTTTGTGTGTAAAAAACATGTATTAACTTCGGGAATGCTTTAGGGATCAAAATGTGATTTCCTGCAATTCTGAAAAAAACACTGAGTGACCCCTGGGTGACCTCAGTAACCTTGACCTATATTTTGAACCTCAATTGAGTTCCGACTCATTTGGTGTTGGTCCCAGGTCCATACTTAAAACCATGCTTGAGATTTGAGCACGGCCTACTTTCAAAAATTGTTAGCCACGACACTTTTTGAGTGTAAAAATGTATTCGGGAATGCATTAGCGGTAAAAAATGTGATTTTCAGTAATTCTAAAAATTGCACGTAATGACCCCGTACTCAGTGACCTTCACCCGTATTTTGAACCTTCATTGAATGTCGACACATTTAGTGTTGATCGCAACTCCGTAGGTCATACCAAGCCTGATATATGGGCGTAACTCTACGAACTCTACAATGAAGAAGAAGAAGAAGAAGAAAGAAAGAAAGAAAGAAAATGAAGCCATACAAAAACAAAAGTCTATGTCTTTCACACAGACGAATAAATGCAAATAGAGAGGGGTGTAATGAAGCGATCAAAATGTGTAAAATGTGGACGACAGTGGGGGTGGCGTACAAAAAGAAAGTTGCTGTGAGCGACGTGGAGACCTCTCAGTGTAGCATTGCGTTGAATGCTTCGTTCTTTAGGGATATATCACGGCAACGAAAATACATTCCGTAGGCATTATAATTCGATTTGCAACATCCAAAATGTCTTTGTGCAATTACTACCAGTAGTATAGCAGGTATAAATCGCGCCAATTCTGTCAGACCTTTGGTGGAGACTTGCCTGACGTTTGGAGAAGACACCATGAGACATGTTCTTCGCTTCATCTGTATGTACCTGGCTTTGGGTATATACTAATGATATGTGTTAGAAGACTGATGTGGAAGGTGTTTTCTCGAAACATTTCGCAGCGAAACGATTGACGTTGGCAATTACATTATGATTTCAAAATGACCAGTCGCCGTCATAGAGATCTCGACCATTGTTTACGTCCAATATACAAGCTATCATGACGTTGTTTGTCGGGCTCCTCGTACTAGAGTGACATGGAAGTACAGTGTTGGCGGTCTGCATCCCTTTTGGTCTATACAATCTACCGTTAATGCTTGGAACTACTAATCTACCAAAGCCTCATACCGACGCGTGATTGCTATAGATAGTCAGTAATGGTAGGCCATGTGGTGTTGTAGAGTAGGCTTTGTTGTCCAGTACAGTAGTAGAGCATGGATTTTATGTACTCCTGTTGGTTTACTCTTAGCCCCTGGTACAACTTACTCACGCAATACTTTTTACTATACTGTAGTTGGTATAGGTAGTATTTAATGCAAGCTCATATGTTTTTGTCAGGATATGTTTGTTTGCCCGTTATGGTAGTATAATATGTTCTGTCCGTTACTCTTTGATGTACATTATGTTATGTCCGTTGGCCCTTCTAAAGCCTTTTACTATACCATATTCAGGGAAAACGAACCAAACCGCGATCGAATGAGTCCAAATGTCTGACCACTCAAATATCTTATCGAGAAAATGGGCAGTAATGCAATTGCTCAAAAACTGACTCCTCGCGCGACTCTTCCACTCGTCTCGAAGAAAGAGATCCTACAAGCAAAGGCATTAAGATTAAACAAGAAATTCTTCGAAAAGAATGAATTCTCTTGTACCCAGGCTTCTAGATAGTCTGGTAATTTCTACTTCTAGGTTTTTGCTTTGCTGTTACTTCCACCAGTTTTTCCATCCATAGTCTAAAAGTGGCCTATCGCTCAGAGGCGTTGCTATGGGGTCTCGGATGGGGTGTCCATCCCCAAATTTTAATTGTAACTCTCCACCAGGTAGACAAAATTCCGACTACCACTACATGGTTTTAACAAATGGGACAATCCATTAGCATACTCCTCTCCTCCCTGGGTACGGGGTTTAAGATGTAGAATCACATTTGTACATCCCCATTGACTGTAAATTATCAAATTCATTCTCTCTGTTGGGTAGTCACAAATTCCAACTACAACTCAATATGTGGGGTAGGAAGATTTTACAACGTTTCACTCAATACTTTCACTATGTTTCAGTCTAAAAACTCTATATTTTGACCATAATCTAGACATGTTTGGAAACATTCTACTAGGGCCATGTCGGATATTCCCGGCTTTTTTCTTTTTCAATTTAGGGTTTCGAATGTCTAATTATTGAGAAGGAAAGGTGGCGTGTCAGTGGTTGCGGCATTGGTCTTTAACCCTTTACCCAACGAATAGCCCGCATCCGCCCGCGTAATATGCAAATTGAGCAGCTGAAAAAATATTATTTTTCGAAAAATTTCAACAAAACCATATCATGTGACCCCTCTTTGGAACGAGCTCGTCGAGCTCGTTCCAAAGAGGGGTCACATGATATGGCTTTGTTGAAATTTTTTGAAAAAATTTAAAAAATGACATTTAAAATAATAAATTTTGAAATCGTCTGCGTTGGGTAAACTGTTAAACCGAAAGGTTTTCGCCAGGAGTAACTGCGTTGTGATCTTGGGCAAAGCACTTTATCCTGATTGCTCACGTTGGGGGCACGATCGCATTGTGTATTAAGGCGTATGGCACGTCCATGGTGCACTTATCTTCATCCAATACAAACCCTGCTTGTGTGAACTAGTACATTGAGAGTTTAACAGTTGCGCGATGTTGCTCGATGGCTCCCTTCGGGTATTCCGGCTTCTTCTATCCGTATAACTGTCCGACAGGAGGTGCCTGGGCTGTCGAAAATGTTAAACTTCAATAAAAAATATTGTAGATTTGATGAATTATGGAAGGGGGCTGGTCAGACACCACCTCCTCCCCTTTGTGGCAACGTCCATGTTGTACCAAATATCTCTCTCACTATCTTCCAGGAGTAGTACTACTACAGCCATTAGCTTCTATCCATGGAGTTATGTTTTACCGTACTGTACTATCTCCGGTGACTACTATAGCTAAACTCAGCTCTACGGTGACAATATGACCTTTACTTTAATCACTGTCACTGGAACACTCTTCCACTGGAGAAGGATGTCTGTTATCCATACACATGTACTTCTAAGCCTCTCATGTTGATTTCGATCGCGGGTAGTTCCCTGTGATTCCAGTCGTTTTTGGTGACTCACCATACTTCCAGAATATAAAAAGTTTTCGAATGGCTAACGGGCCTTGGTTAAAATGCATCAAAGAGCGACATGCAGTCCATACTATACTACCTTACCAGATAAACAACTATACCATCGCATAGCACATGACGTTGTCTGAAGAACCACCCATACCAAGCATTATTTATTTATTGGTGTCACATATTTCTGCGCAATGGGTAATCGTGACCGAATACCAACTATAAGATTGTAAAAAAAATATCAAGGTGAGTAAGTAGTAGTACCAACGACTAAAATAGAACTAATATAGAACCTAAGGGATACGGATACTCCATCCCACACTATCGTACTGGACAACCAGGCATACTCCATACAATGCCACTCACACGCAATACATCCTGCCCCAAACAAAGTCACGTTTGCCTGTATAGTGGACATCTACAACGGCCAAGGTCTCTATGATGTCGAATGAGCGTTACGACGTCACGACGTCATGACGTCATTGGCAACTTCGAGCGTTCGTGAAGAAAAGTTTGAGAAAACTCATCTTCCCCATCAATTTTTCTATCATATACCCATACTTTATACCAAAAGCCAGTTACAAACATATATAACTACAACAGCATGGTGCAATATAGTATCTCACACAAGAGCCGGATCCAGTTTTTTGATAGAGCGAGACACACGTGTCATGTCTGCTCCTCCAAACGTTCTGGAAGGCTTGACAAAACGCCACGCACTATTGGAACGCTTCATATATGCTATACTACTGGAACGGATTGCAATAAGACATGTTTTGTGTTGGGACTGGAATCACAATGGCCAGAGAAGCTGAATGTGTCCTCGCGAATGACTATTCAAGAAAAGAAAAACACAGGCTCCCCTGATGAAGAGAGAAATACGCAAGATCGCAGGCCACCAATCTAACTGTGTTATGTACACAGTGCTGTTATATGGAGTGGAGTATGCGCATAGACTATATATGAATTGAGATGTTCCTTTACTCACGGTCAACAAAGGAAAATACATATTCTTTCGTATCCTGGTATAGACATTCCAAGCAGTAAATATCGAATTCGCCTTGAGAATACCAAAATATTAACAAAATACGGTACAGTCGTCGTGGAAAGACACGTGTCCAAGGTGGACGTGGGTGTGCGTCGAAAAAGTGAAGTAACATTTTCCCGCTGACATTTCTGGAAAAAATAATTCGGCGTTCTGTGATTTCTTTCAAGTCAGTCGTGCCTTTAATGCTTTCTACTGTGTTTCCGAGGATTTACCGAGAAACGGATTAAACCCGATGAAGTTAGAGTAATCAATAGTTCATCGTTGCTACAATAAAATAAAACTGCACATGAATTTTTTTAAATCCATGACAGTAGTAGGAGAGGGATGAAACTTCCCCGGTGGCGTTACGGTAACCGGTCCTCATCAGATCACCGAAGTTAAGCAACATCGAGCCCGGTTAGTCCTCGGATGGGTGACCGCCTGAGCGATCGATGCAGAGTCCCGAGTTGTGTCCTTGGGAAAGGCACTTAACCCCGATTGTCCATATGGGGGCACGATGACGCTGTGTACTAAGGCGTACTGCACGTCGGTGGAGCGCATGTCTTCAACCAATCACTGCCTGTGCTGCACGGCAGAGTTACGATGTTGGGGAGCTGACAGCTGCTCGTCGTTGCTCGGTGGTTCTCTCCGGGTTCTCTGGCTTCCTCCATCCGTAAAACTGTCACAGTCATGACTAACCATTGTACATAAGTATGTGACCTTAAACACCAATAAATGAATAAACATGAAACGCCCCCTTTCGGCCAGTCCCCGATGTGGCGTTATAATCAATCGCGTGACCTAGTTATATTGTGTTTGGGTGTCCGCGCTAATGGCCATTTTGTGACGTAATTCCCATGGTGATACATAGTCTTAGAGCGCTTGCACAGCGCGTGTTGTTAGGGTTGCTCGTGTTTTCGTCGTCCATTTTGCACACTGGAGGACTCCATCTTGGTACCTATAGTGACACGTGGTTTCTAAGTGACCCAAAGCTGTACAATAGAACGAGAGTATGTTCGAAGGGTACGTTCCGTTATATAAGAGCACACCTAATTACCCAAATAGTCCCGACAATCCCCCAAATCAATAAAAACACCTAAAAACTACCTAAATTGACTTTATTTAGTACGGATTAATACTGCCCAGTTACTACCATTCATTTGAAAGGTAGCGACAGATACCCAATATCTCACCTTTCTCCTTCACGAAAATCTCTCGCTCATCCAACGTCTCCACCATCGTCGCGACCTTAGAGTGGAAATAACCCTCACAAACTTAGGACGTGGTCTCATTTTTCGTGTGCGATACTTTTTTCATGGACCATATCATTATCATCTTTATTTCGATAAGGCGACCCATGTTCGCTCGAAACAAATTCGACCCGATTGATTTCATGACATCTCTGTTTCGGGGTAAAGATCTCTCTCTCCTCTCTCTCTCTCTCTCTCTCTATCTCTGTCTCTCTCTTTCTCTCTCTCTTGCGAATTGAATTCATTATTTATCATTTGTATCAATCTGTCATTCGAGACATTTGCATCCACTGTAGATCTAGCGAAATCCAATAGACGATCGTGGATATTCTTGTTTTCTCGAGGATTTGTTCCTTTCTGACGAAGAATCTATAGATTTTCTTTTTCTGTTTTTCTCTACTTCGGGTTGTTTCCGCATTGGAATTTTTCTATTTGTTTCTCTGCTTCAGATTGTTTCGTTCGCTAGTTTTCCAATTGTCTTCTTTGCGTCGGACTGTTTCGTTTCTTCTTTTTGCTAATCCACAGTGGCAACGAGAGCTTTACTTTTTCTATTGCCAGACTGTTTTTTCTGTTTTTGTAATCCATAGCGACGGGTAGTTTTCCATTTGTTTTCTTTGCTTCAGATTTTTTTATTCGTTTGAGAGTTTTCCTTTTTTCTATCGTCAGAATCAAGAAAGGACGCTGATTGTATTGCAAATGACACAGAGTGGTTCGAACCCACATCGAGAGAGTTTCCTTCTGCACTAACAGCCTAGCAAGACAGTACTGAACGGTGTAAGATTCTGGGTTTGGGCGGGTGGCCGTAACATTTCAATCATAGGTCAGGATGAAAGTCATCATCCGGAACACGAGGCGGTGAGTAGGATTAAGCATGAGAGGAGCTACTCCATTCTCGTTGACGCCGTCTAGGAAACATTTTCGAAAATGTATGGTTAGAATAGACCCTCGGAAACTTGTTTGCGCATGACCACCATATATATTCTCCAGCCAAAATATTCCCGTAGTTGACATAGAATTGTTAAAAGTTTGAAAAGGGAACACAATATATAATGGCTCTCAAGAGTTATATTCGCGCGTACGGGGTACGGTATTATTAGTACCTCCGACAGGGTATACACGTGTTATGGCGGATAATAAATACCGCATTCTTCGGCATCGGTGTTTGGGAAACAATTTAAGCCACAGAAAACAAGAGTTCAACCTAACCCTAACTGGATCCACCCCCGCCAAATAATGCAGACCACACGACCATTGGCTGGTTCTGATGGTGGCCGAGCGGTGAGCATTATTTAATACAAATGTTTTTCGCGTGAGTCCGACTCCCGCTCCATGCACCGTAAATTCATAAATTAATCATTAAATGGAAGTTTGATCAACAAGAACTTAAAGAAACATATCAAATTGCTTGAGAACAAATTTGAATTTGTAATGTGTCCATTGTTAGCAGTGACGAGAATATTTTCATTAATACGTGCACTCTGCCCACATAATCCCTTAAGATGTTTTGATAATTTGAAATGGGAATTTCAAAACTTCTCTGATTTAGTGCACTTGGGAATATGGGATTAAGCATACCGACCATTACACCGCAACGTTCAATACAACAAAAATTAAAATGATAGTATTGTTTTACTACGCTGGGCGAAAAAAGTGGAGGGGTAAGTCCCCCACATACCCCTCCATGGCGCGCGCGCGCGCGCGCGAGAGAGAGAGAGAGAGAGAGAGAGAGAGAGAATGACACCTTTACCACCACCACCAGAGTATTAAGGTGCCACTCACGTCATCAATGCAGAGACCCGAAGAGTATTTCTCATTTGGATTCCAGTCATTTGAGTCTTATTGGGAATTAGCCAGAGGAATGTACCCCGACTCTTTACTCTTAAGATGCTACCAAAATTCTCTTCTTTGATCTGTCTCTCTCATGGCTTCTGAAATCCAGCGATTGCACATTTTGAGTTTACACTTTCTTTCCAGGCTAAATTTGAAAACTGGACAACTGTCACACAAAACGCCAGCCCTACAAACTGGAGGTCTGTGGTGATCGATGCGGCTGTTGGGATGAGGGTGGCCAATTTGGAGTACAGGTACGATACGTATTTACCCTTTGAACATGAAAGGCCACTTTTCGGGTCCAGGAACATAAATCATAATTTCATTAAGTAGGATGAGTGTTAATTGCATATGTGGGGTAGACCAATCAATATGTTCAACGTGCAGCACCAAGGCTGCACGTTGAAAATATTGATTGGTCTACCTCCAAATAATGAACATGGACTCTTCTAATTGCTGCTGTTGAACTGAATGGAAGATATCACCATTTTCAAAAGGGTTAATTAAATAAGGAGTATAATGACTATTATTTATTTTATTCATTAATAAATTCCCAATGCAGATGAAATATTTTATCTGTCGGGACTTGAGTTTTTACAGTTGAAGCAAATCAGGTTTACGAGGCTTTATCTCCACAATTGACACCATCGTGACACCCTTGACAGTACAGAGAGAGTGAGATCAGAGTTTATAATGATAAATATTTCATATCCACTGAAACTACGCGAGCCACCACTACATTCTTGTGACCAGTCAACTTTACACATCAGACCAGAGACAATACCTGAATAAAAAAACATACCCTTCAATGACTAAAAATTAAGAAAGAATATTAGTTACCCCGTGTCTGATCACGTGGTACGGGTTTTTACCGAATTTATCTATTGACTTTCCTTTTTAGAAGTACAATCTATTTCATGTGTGAACACACACAGCAAGAGATCTTTTATCTTCCATTGTTGAGCCATACAGGTTTCTGTGGAATTTTTGTGCAAAAGAGTTTTTGTGAAAATATGCCGATATGACTAGTATAAAAAAATTATTGAATTTCTTTTTTTCTTTTTTGTCTCAAAAACATAGCTTATGTACCCCACATTGGAGGGTACTCGACAAGCTCATTCCAATAAGGGGCCATGAGCTATATTTTGGAGATAAAACATTAAAATATAATACATGTATGCTGTAAAACTGGAATGACGATTTTTTGCGAATAGTGCAGGCCGTGATCAGACATGGGATAACAAATTTACACGTATCTATCGACTTCTACGGGGTATGGACAATTTGTAGATTTCAGAACGAGGCTTCCACTTGGTATGGGAAATTTGTTAGTGGCTGGGCGGACGTATCGTGGGTTTCAATGAATATGGTCTCATACCACGTATCTATCAACCAATCAAATCAAAAACTTTACTTTAGTCAATAGATAAAACATTGTCCTGAGTCATTGCATTCGGGACAAATAAGGTGTACACCCCATAATCAGTCATAATCCATCGCGACACCTCCTGACTGTATACTGTGAGCAATGCTGAAGTTTGTCATGCTAAATAACTCGTCGTTAGGTTCTTGTGACCAGTCAACTTTACACAACAGACCAGGGACAATACCTGAAAGAAAAATATACCCATCAATAACTACAAAAATAAAAAAAAAACAACATAGTCTGGAATCAATACAGTCGGCACAAATCAGGTATACACCCTATAAACATTCATCATGGCGACACCTCCTGACGGCATACTACGAGCGACACCGAATCTTTGTAATGTTTTGGAATGACTAATAGTGATCGTTAGCCTTTTTTATCCTTCAGCGAACAACTGCCACATTTCTAAAATTAAAACCACCAAATTTGTAACATTTGTAAATGTTGAACCGGTGTGACAGGAATGATAGTCCGTAGGAACGTTAGTCCCTCTGGACTATTATTCCGCGGAATTACATTTCTAGGAATAGTAGTCCGGCGGACTACTATTCCTAGAAATGTTAGACCTAGGACTATAATTCCGCGGAATAATAGTCCAGAAGGACTAATTTTCCTACGGACTATCATTCCTGTCACACCGGCATTGAACAATCCGTTCTATTACTTTCCAAAGTGTGATTTATTGGGATTTCCGGGTTTGATTATAAACGATAACTTCATAAGTGAATTATGCAATCAACAATAGTGTTATGTATCCGTGCGCGCAAACGAAAACGCTTTGCCGTTGGTGTAATGGGGACTTCATTGTTTGTTTTTTTTTTGCCTTTTTTAACACTTTACCTAGCATGAATAGCAGACGGCATCTGCAAAACAAATTCTTGAATAACTATTATTTTCATTTTTTGTCTCAAAAACATAGGTTATGACCCCTCATTGGAAGGGGCACGTTGCAATGAGGGGTCAGAACCTATGTTTTTGAGATAAAAAATGAAAAAATAATGAAAATTAATTGGCGACTTTTGAGAATAGCGCTGGCCGTTTTTGGCCGTTACGTTAGGTAAAGGGTCAAATAATATAATTACTGGTTACGTGAAATAATTCATTCGAGGCGAGGGACTATATCGCGCACTCGTGTTTGTACAACGTCCCTCACTTCTGATGAATTATTTCACGTAACCAGTCCAGTCAAGCGATTACTCTCTATATAACAGGCTTGGCATTATGAACAATACAGAAGGGCTACACATTCCCCCCTAAATCCTCCCAGGAGGGCAAATGCTCTCACCAGGATACACGTCGTCACTTGAGTTCCATTTTGTAGGGAGATGGAGCATGTTTGAGGAAGTCTTCTTGCTTCATACAGTAAGTGTAAGAATAATAAGATTGACCACATCTATCCCTTGCAGTATTTCTAGAAGGAGATGTGAACAGTATCTTCACCCTTTACCCAACGCGGACGATATCAAAATTTATTATTTTAAATATCATTTTTTAAATTTTTCAAAAAAATTCAACAAAACCATATCATGTGACGCCTCGTTGGAACGAGCTCGACGAGCTCGTTCCAACGAGGGGTCACATGATATGGTTTTGTTGAAATTTTTTTAAATATAATATTTTTTCAACTGCTGAATTTGCATATTACGCGGAGGGATGTGACCGATTCGTTGGGTAAAGGGTTAAGGTCGAATTGTACTTTCCACCAACAATATTCAAATATTATTCTACATCTAACTGGCAGCATTACCAGAGAGTAACATACCACCAGTACCATAAATGTGACAGAATGTTCATAACAGAAAACAAACAGACCATATAATAAACATTTTCCCATCTTTTTTTGTGATGCTATGTGAAGCAAGAAGGTGCAAAATTTGGGAGGCCCACACAAAACCACTGTGGTTAGCAAGACACCTACTTTTTATTTTAGGTACACCGAACTAATTAACCCTTTCCCTAACAAGATTTTAGACAAATCGACAATAGATTGTAAATCAAATAATGACAGAAACCCTTTTGGGAGCCTTATGGCGCAAAAGGGGTGCATATTTTGGGGGGCCATCAAAGCACCACCATCTTTCCCAAGGCACGTCTATAAATTTGGAGAATACCAAGCAGATTGCCTCTTTCACTAACAAGCAGTCAGAAAAAACTGATAATAGCTCTTATAACAAAATATTTCTCTTCCTTTTTGGGGATGCTTTGTGGACCCAGAAGGGTACAAAATTTTGGGGAGGGGCTCGCACAGAACCACTGTCGTTAGCAAGACACCTACTGTTTAGTTTGAGAATACCGAGCTAATTGACCCTTTCTCTAACAAGATTTCATACAAATCAATAATAGAGTGTAAATCCAATAATGAAAGAACCCTTTTTGGAAGGTGTGCATATTTTGTGGGCCCTCAGAGCACCCCCATGCTTCCTAAGGCACCATCTATAAATTTGGAGAATACCAAGCAGATTGCCCCTTTCTCTAACAAACAGTCCGAAAAACTGATAATAGCCCATATAGCAAAAACATTCCCTTTCCTTTTGTTGGGATGCTTTGTGAACCCAGAAGGGTGCAAACTTTGGGAGGCCCGCACAGAACCATTGTAGTTAGTAAGACACCTAGTGTTTATTTCGGGAATACCGAGCTAATTGACCCTTTCTCTAACAAGATTTCACACAAACTGATAATAGACTATAATGCAAAAATTTGCAGACCTCTTTTTGGGAGCCTTATGGCATAACAGGGGTGCATATTTTGGGATGCACGCAGAGCACATCTATGCTTCTTAGAGGCACCATGTATAAATTTGGAGAATACCAAGTAGATTGCCCCTTTCGCTAACAAACAGCGAGAAAAACTGATAAAATCCCATATAACAAAAACATTTCCCTTCCAGTTTTGGAATGCTTCGTGGATCCGAAAGGGAGCAATATTTGGGGGGCGGGGGGGGGGGGGGGGGGGGTCGCAAGAACCACTGTGGTTAGCAAGACATCTACTGTTTATTTTAAGAATGCTGCGCTAATTTATCCTTTTTCTAACACGATTTCACACAAACGGATAATAATTTGTAAAGCAAAATATGACAGAACTCTTTTTGGGAGCCTTATTGCACAAAAGGTGTGCATATTTTGGAGGCTCGCAGAGCACCACTATGCTTCGTAAGGCACTATCTATATATTTGGACAATACTAAGCAAAATAATGTGTAAACCCAAAAATGACAGAACCCTTTCTGGGAGCCTCATGGCACAAAAGGGGTGCATATTTTGGGGGGCCCGCAGAGCACCATCATGCTTCCCAAGGCACCATCTATAAATTTGGAGAATACCAAGAAGATTGCCCCTTTCGCTAACAAACAGTCAGAAAAACTGATAATAGCCCATATAACAAAAACATTTCCCTTCCTTTTTTGGAATACTTTGTGGCCCTGGAAGTCTGGGGGAGGGGGGGGGGCTCATGGGACCACTGTGGTTAGCAAGACACCTACTCTTTATTTTGGGAATACCGAGCTAATTGATCGCTCCTCTAACAAAAAAAAATGAGACAAAGTTGATTTTATAGAAAAAAATGTTGGATCCTTTTTTGGGAGTATTTTGACACAAAATGGGATGTCTGTCGGTTACACGACTGAATGCCGCCCCAGTTGACGATTTCTTTAACAAGTAGTCATAGAAACCAATAATAGCCAATTTCGCATAAAAGCGATTATACCTTTTAAAGTCCTTTTTTGCGAATTCTTAATATCCAACAATAGCGCCATAACAAGTAGTCAAAGAATCCGGTAATAGCTCTGCAAGATAGTTCAGTAACTTCTTTTTGGAGCTTGGTGCCACCACAACGGTGTACACTGTTTAGTAACCAACCCGCAACAAATTTCGAGAATAAGGAACCGGGTTCAATCTCTTCGATAAAGCAGTTTGAGAAACTAATAATAACGCATACTGCAAGAAAACGCAAGAAAATGTAATTATTTGTTTGGTTGTGATGTGGTCCGAAAAGGGTGCTCTTGTTAGATGGCGTTTGTTGAAGTCAAGGGGACATGATAGATATAGACGTTCAGTACTCCTTAGTGCACATCGCTCAGGGACGTGGCGACGGGGGAGGTGTAGGGGAAGGGGGTTGTCACCCCCAATCATGGCAAAAATTTTCTACAGTTGGAAATTCAGAGGGCATGTCATGAGTAGTTGGAAGTTCCATCCCTCTGAATTTCAGAGCTTCTTTGATGATGCTGATGTCTCCTTTACTTCCCAAAATCCCAACTCGGGTACAAATCGGCAAAAATTCCAACCGTTACTATTTACAACTACAATGCACGCAATATCGAGCTTCATAAGTATGCATGATGTCAATCGGTACGAGATTTCTATAGTACGTTTGCTTATCATAATAAAAAAAAATGCACTTCAAGAAAATCACATCATTTAAAATCGTTATCCTGGGTTAATTCCATCATTCACAGTTACAAGATGATGAAACATCGAAAATTGATCATTCCTGCATAAGATCTGATTTAATGTTAGGACAGTGTGAATTTCTCAAAGTTCTCAGGTTGAGCTTGTTTAGCACATATTCAATTCCCAGAATAATACCAAATAATAATAACAACCTGATAATTCTATCATAAATATGTTGGCATTTCAGTTACTAGAATCAATTGTATGCCCCCTCATGGCTTCATTTTCAAAATGTTTCTCGGTGGTGAATTTCCAACTATAGGGAAGGACGGGGAGGGGGATTTCCCCCTGCCGGTCCCTCCCCCTAGTTGGAAATTCACTACCCTGCACCCCAATCGGAAACCTTTAGACACGTCCCTGACAACGCTACAGCGACCTCATGTGTTGGGCATTTCGCATTAGGCGCTTAGCCCAAGGACGCAGTTACCGCTGGTCATAGTCGAACCGCCGACCCTACTGTTTGAAATCCAGTGCTCTAACCAGTATGCCGCTTCTCACGAAACTTGTGCATATTTCTGGGGGAGGAGTGGTGGTGCAACAACAGGCCACAAAGCCCGGATTAGCAATCACCCTATCATAAATTTTTACTCAGAGAAACCCTATAAGATCCCGTAGTGCAAGAACGTGTGATTACCCATCTTTGGTAGATTTGGGGCACACAATGGGTGTTAGAGCAGCACCTTTCTTAACAATCCTTCCTGTATGATATCTTTTTTGAGAATCATGAGGCGATTATTTTTGTCTTCCAAAATCAGCCCGGCAAACATTTAATAGCATGTAAAGCACTTATTGTAAAAATGATTTGTGGCAAAGTACAATTGCCGAGAGTGGGGGTGAGGCAACTACCCCTTGGAAATTTTGTCCTGGGGGGAATCGTTGGATGTTTTTCATGATGCATGTGTGAGTTTCTTGCATCTTGTATTTGAAAATGGAGAATAATTGAACGGTTGTCTCCCCACATCATTCACTTCTGTGACATCCTTGACCATGCTTAAATAGGGTCGTAGGTTTCAGCCGGTAGGGGGACACACCCAAACATGTTGCACAGACCAATAGGATTATTCGACAGATTTGAGATTGGGAAGATAAATTTGTATCGTTTTGACACCCAATCGGGTTAGTTATCGAAACTCCAGTCTAAAACTTGTTTGAGAAAAAACATCAATTATTAACCTGCGTGTATGGTTTTTTCTATTTTTTTTTTCTTCTTTTTCTCCCGATTTCTGTCTTCTAATCAGTTCCATGTCTGCACGATAAATCGACCACGAATCTTCCTATCTCGCTGCTGTGTGGTATGCTGAGAGACCGTCACAAGTAATCTGTCATCTATATTTTCCCCGTTCCTGGGGCATTGGAGTGCCTCTGTTCCTTTTTTGAAAGTGGGTCACGCTCATATCTCAAGGATGGTGAGGAAGTTGGCCCTTCCAACACCAAGATGAGTCGAAACTCAAAGGGGGCCAAAATGGGGGCCAGTATCATTAAGATCACAGGGTTCATTGAGTGCAATTCTTCAGAATTGCTGGAACTCACATTTTATGACCTTCTAATACATTTCACGGGTTCATACATTCACCGGTATTTTACACTCAAAAAGTGGATGGGAGTAGAAAATTTTGAATGTGGGTCACGCTCATGGATCAAGCATGGTTTGACCTATGGTCCTGGGCAGAACACCACATGATTCAAAATGCGCTAGAGGTTCTGAATATGGGCTACGATTACTGGGATTACTAGGGGTCACTCAGTGAATTATTCATAATTACTGGAAATTGCATTTATAACCCTTGAATGCATTCTCGGATTCTCATCAAGCATTTCATCACCTACATTCAACATGTCTGGCCCTTCTCAATATTGACGAGCATGGTATAATCTAAGGCTAAAACACCGGAAATTCAAAAAGCCACACATTTTGAAAGATCATCATGCTAATATCTGGAGCATGGTAATACATTATCAACTTGGAACCTTTTAAAATCACGACGATGAAAATCATTAGGGATTCAAAATATGTGCCAAGGTCTTTTGCGTCATCCTGTGGTTATTGAATGCATATTGTAGGGATATAATTAATCAGAATTTAGACACTCTAATGCATTCCTGGAGTTCAGGTGTAAATTTAAATGCCCCAAAGTGGGCGGGGCAAAACTTGTGAAAGCATGGCAGACTTACAAATCAGGCATATTGATCTGGGTCCAATACCGGGTTTGTCATGAGAGGGGCAGATGGTGGTGGTGGGGGATCACATGGAGATCACAACGAGAAGCAAAGTTGATTGATTTAAAGTCAATTGCTAGGCCATAATGGTGTAAGGGTAAAGAATATGTACAGGCCAGGATATCCCATCTTTCATCTTCTGTCATCAGCGCGAACCGACCTTTTGTGGTGGTTTTGTTTATGACAATAACATTTCCAACAGAGCATAGCTAAGTATTTAACTGCCACGTGATTCAATGTCTCCTGATCATAAGTAGCACCGCAAAAGTTGTTGGACATTTATGGTCATAAATTGCGTACCGGTATTAAGATATGATGCTCCATGCATTGTTTACATGGTTTTTAAGAAAAGATGTTATCCTTTGACTCTATTTGAAAATCAGAAGTTATTTCAGTCACAATAGAATGATAATAATGTAATAAAAGAAATTCTGTTCAACTATTATTGCTTATTGTGGCTTTAACGATACCTTTCAGAAGCCAGGGTCGTATTGTGTTTAACCCTTTACCTAACATGAAAACCAGAAGACACTTGCAAAAACAATTCTTGAACAACAATTTTTTTTCATTTTTTGTCTCAAAAACATAGGTTATGACCCCTCATTGGAACGAGCTCGACGAACTCGTTCCAAAGAGGGGTTATAATCTATGCTTTTGTAACCAAAAATGAAAAAATAATGAAAATTAACTGGCGGTTTTTGAAAATAGCGCTGGCCGGTTTTGAACGTTACGTTGGGTAAAGGGTTAACGAGTGGAGGATGCCGGAGTACCCGCAAAAAAACACGGAGCAGCGAGGAGCAACTGTCTGACCCCTCAGGTTCCTCTACTAGTGTTGAAATGATTAGTGAATTTCTTAGTGGACTAGTCACAAACTATTCGCCGACACGTCTCCCTCCACTCCACCAGAATCCGCTGTTCTAATTCATAAAAGAATGTCTCGCAAGCAGCTCCCTGTCATTCACACCCCTGATGTCTCCCAGATGTGAATCTTTCATTGATCCCCATTTCTCTCTCCCTCGATCGCGTTTGGTAATAAACATAGCACTTTTAGTAAGAAAACCTTCGCGAAAGTCTTGGCATCTATCAATGCCAAATCGCTTATTTTTACGTGATAACTCACAGACATGAGCAAACCGCCAAAATTGTATGCTGAAAATGTGAGAGATACGAATGGTAATTACGTGGGAGGCATGCGCTTAGTCTCCATAAGACTCCTTAACACCTCTGGCCTACCCGGGCTCGGATCAAGCCCAGGTTCTACTAGTCCTGCAGTGTGGTGGGGTATGTTTTGTTGTCTAGTACAGTTGTGTTCCGTTACCCCTAATTGTCTACTCTGATCCCTTAGGACAACAAAACCATTTTATGGTTTGTACTATCCATGGGTAGGTCGGAATGTTAGGTCATGTGGTGTTATGCTTGGACCATGTAGTTCCTTTGATGGTTTAATAACACTAAGGTTTAACAATAGACCAACAGCTGTGCAGATCATAATCCTATACCACTGTTCTAAACTACCAAGGACCACTACACAATACCTCATGGCGTAGCATAACGTACTACCTATATCAAGTATAGGATAATATAAATCATCATGTGGATTAATAGTACCAAGTGCTAACAGGGGACATACAGGGGAATAGACCACCCCTACTACACTACCACATCAGTCCAGAACGACAAGGAGACTGACATACCTTGACCTGAACAACGTATTGTCGGATTGCACAGTGGACAAGAAAAGTGGCCAACGTCTCTATGATGCCGCCAGCGCCCCAGGATGTCACGACTTCTTTGGCAACGCCAACCGTTTCGCGGGAAAAACTTTCAAGAAAACTCAGCTTCCCCACTAATGTTCCATCGCCTCATATCCATACTATATACCCAGAGTCATAATTGTACATATATCACAATATATAGCATGGTATATTATATATGTAGTGCGCACGCTACCTGCCGGATCTTGCTGGATGGAGCCCAAGTTTTGCACAGGAAAAAGTTGCTCCCCAAAAAGTTCGGTTCATATGAGAATTTGACACTAGCTGCTTACCCAAAAGTCCGGATAATAAGGGACGAAGGGCCCTGCTCTGCTACATGCAGGAACTTATATTGTTAGGTCACTGCGTATTTAATATTCTATTCTCCGCTTAGAGTATGTCGGACAAATCAAATACCGTCATTTCATTGTCTCAACACGACACTAGTGACTATTTTGTAGATGCTTATGTGAGGTAGAGACTGGTATAGGTTAATGTGGTACGCTGTACCTGTGACAACCCATTAGCCACGCAAACCAAGTAATGCACTGCTGGTTCCTCAAAGCTGACAAACTTGGTACACTCTGTGTTTTTGATTATTGTGTTGCCCTGAAGATTTCTATTTCGAGTCTCTTCATTTTATTTGTCCGCCCATATAATACAAGTTGTTTTAACCCCTGACCCAACACAAACGGAAGACGACACTAGCAAAACATTCTTGAATGACTAAACATTTTCATTTTTGGTCTCAAAAACATAGCTTATGACCTCCTCATTGGAATGAGCTCAAATGACCGTTACGTTGGGTAACGGTCTAATTGTTGCCTATGGAGAAATGCTCAGTACTGTCAAACCAATAAAGACAGCACGAGCCAAATGTATATACTTCTATCAGTGACAATGTGAGAATCAGTGACGTCAATACTCGCTGTCAAAATCAGATTTATTACTTCAATCCAAGCTCAAGCATATTCTCATTATCTGTTTTTGGATTATATAGCATTTTCTTTCTCTCTGTGTGGTATGATAACTGTTATATTATTCAATCATGTGATATATTGCCATTAACGTTGTCATTCTCGGGCTTTGAAATTGCGACATACAGCAATATGTGGCTGAAGAATATAATTAAAACACATTTAGGGTGGGGGCTTCCACCCATGAAAAATATTAAAACCCGTGAAAAGGTAGATGTATAAGCAAAGTTTCAGGTAAGCTATTAAGGGTTAAACCATGAGATCTTTCCTTGTGTTTCTTGAGCATCGTCGGGAAATTCGTAGCGCTTCATACAAAACTCAACACGCCTATCTAGAGCCCCGCAAACCTTCGAGATTCGATTAAAAATTTTAAGTTCCTATTTGGTTCGATTCGATTCGGCTGCACGATTCGTATCCATTCGAATCCTTTCACTGGAATTTAGATTGGCACCTGTCATCTTCGTCGTCTCACAATACGTATAGTACTGGTGGAAATTGAACATTAAAAATATTAAAAACAAAGACCAAGCATAGTTTCCGGTATTTAAACAGAAACAACATCTATACCCATGCCACCAGCCATGCTAATTCCAATCTCACGAGACACTACCACTGTTGAAAGGCAATTTGAAGTTTCCAGGCAATATCAAAGATGAGCTGTTGCTAGCGGCTAGCCCTGTGCACTGCACAGTATTGGTGATTTTTGCACCCGTTTCTGTCTTTGAACTACAATCCTTTCCGGGTAATATTCCAACTACATCACCAAGGCATGCCTTCGACGAAGGCATGCCATGCCTTGGTGATGTAGTTGGAATATTTTATCAATGGGGACTTAAGCCATCACTGTCGGAACAAATCGGTTTTACAGTACCCCCTTCTCCCCAGCCAGCCATCTTCTGATTCGATTCGAAGCGAAAATGGATGATTCGCAGGGCCGTCCGCCCATCCTACATTCATACTCCGACAAAACGTCAGATAATTCAGTTCAGTTGTTATAATTTAATTGTTTGTATTAGGATGGACATAAAGCGGGCGAAATCGCCGCCGTTTATATCATTGCAGTCGTGTCAACTTTTGTGCATACGAGGTTAATTATTGTCAACACAATACCCGCGGTCTCGAATAGTCGATAGATAAAAAACAAGTGTGAATAACTCACGCCGATACTAACTAACAGTAAACACAGATTAACTGCACCACTGGACACCTGATGTGTCACACCTCCACAATGTTTTATTTGACAAATGGGAGTTGGGGGGACAAAGCAAAAAAACAAAAACAAACTATTGCAGATGACGCCTTGTTCCACTCAAGGTACGATATACAGGGGATATCTACGTAGTTTTAGTGAATATCGGGAATTATCTCATGAGTATGGACCTGAAACTTTTATTTTTCATGAGCGCTTTGGTTGTCATATGAATAAATGATCCAACCTTTGAAAAACAATTTATAGGTCCATCTACTTGTATTTGCGGTTCCATGGTTCGAAATAACCAGTACGCATATTGGTACTGGATTCACGTCAGGGACGAAGCGATAGGGAGGTGTGGGGGGTGTGTGTGGGGGGGGGGGGGGGTGGACCCCCCCCAATCCTGGCCAACATTTCCTATAGTTGAAAATTCGGAGGGCAAGTCATGAGTAGTTGGAAATGCCATCTTTCTGGATTTTAGAGCTTCTTTGGTGATGCTGATGTCTTCTTTACTTCCCAAAATTCCAACTCGGATTCAAATCGTCAAATCACCAAAGTTAAGCAACGTCGAACGCGGTTAGTCCTTGGATGGGTGACCGTTTGAGCGATCGATTCGGACTCCCGCGTTGTGTCCCTGGGCAAGGCACTTCATCCCGCTTGTCCACATGGGGGCACGATGACGCCGGTACTAGGGCTTACTGCACGTCGACGGTGCGCATATCTTCAACCAGTCTAACCCTGTCTGTGTTGCAGAGCGGAGTTACGATCCTGGGGAGTTGGCAGCTGCTCGTCGTTGCTCGGTGGTTCTCTCCGGGTACTCTGGATTCCTCCACCCGTAAAATTGTCACCAACACGATATGACCTTGGCTGTTAATGTGTCGTTCAACCCTAATAAATAAATATAAATAAATATTCGATTCGAGATTCCATTCGAGAGAAGAATCGTGATTCGCCTTGCTCAACATCAACAACAAGGTATCAAAAGAAGGTTGTCCTGTGTGGTATTTCTTTAACAATGTATGTTCAATGAAAACAGCCCAAAAAGGTTTGTCTGACTACAATCTTACAAACAAGGCTATAACCTTACACTGTAAAGAAAAGAGGAATTCACCATATCAAATGTTATGAAAAAGCCAAAGAAGTCTCAACTTACGACTCAATGAGCTCAGCTGGGAAATCTGTGGGCTGAAAAATGGCCTCTCTCTTTTGATTCTCTAGGAGCTCCCCTGCTAACAACACCGTAGAATCTCACCCGTCGAAAACGAAATGCGACAACATTCCATCAGATGCCATTTTGAGGACATTTTGTTTGTATTTCGTGAATCGTAAAAGCTATCATGTCATCCGCCTAATTCTTTGAGGAAATCGACGCTGTTATGGTTTGTTTGTTTACCCACTCTTCACGCAGTTTGTGCAAAATGATATTCTTTTACTCACAAAGATATAATAGTATTTTTTGTGCTCCAGTTATAGATATTCCAATCGAAGAGTATTCATTTCACCTTAACTCTTTGGACCCTTGCGGCCGATTTTCCTCCAGGAACATGATACGTCATAATGTCATTAAATATGGTGGCTATTAAATAAATGTTTGGGGAAGACCAATCAATATTTTCAACGTGCAGCCTCGGGGCTTCACGTTGAAAATATTGATTGGTCTTCCCCAAATAATGAATATGGACTCTTCTAATTGCTGCCATTGAACTGGTATGGAAGATACCACGAGAGTTCAAAGGGTTAAAGACAGCACGACATTAACACAAGTTGTGGAACTACGCGGCGTAATCATAAAATTATGACTGTGGTGAGACTTCATTCATAATTATTTAGTAAACAAAAATGTCTAATAGTATTCATAACATCATCAAATATTCGATCAAATCAAATGTGGACTGAGAAACATTTCTTGCATTGTATCAAAATAAATGTTTATTTTTTTAGATTTTGTTTGCCTGGAATGTTTTAGTTGGACGGAAAAGATTTCCCGACCAACTGAAATATTTCAGACGAGTGAATCTAAGGATAGGACTATTCAGGAAGGAGTAGACTGGTTCCAGGCCACAGCAGCGTCAATTTCTTGACAGAATTTGATTGCTGTCTTGGGAGCTTGAATTCGGCGTTGATTACACAATATATTATTGAAGAGATCTCGATCTAATCTTTTGAGAGTAACTCGACCAGGAGGCAATACTATAGAACTTTTACAATTGTATTTTCAAGAATTGTACATTCTAGTTATGACTTTAAATGAGTCAAAATGAACCATTAGCATTTTCAAAGATCTGGCAATTTGCTAGTTGGCAAATTGCAATATCTTTTAAAATGCTAATGATTTATTCTAGTCAGTTATATTAATTGGGAGAAAACACAATTGCAAATGTTTTGTAGTACTGGCTCCAGATCGCGATCTGATCGAGAATATAACCCCTTTATGATAACAGTAATGCATTTATATATAGAGCGATTATTTACATTTCTTATTTATATGGGAGCGGGGTGGATCAGTGGGGGAGATGTAGGTTGGAAGCCGAGAGGTCCTCGGTCCCACCTGTGGCAACCGCGTTGTTTCCTTGGGTAAGACCCTTAATCCTAAATGCCCACGTGGGGCACGGTGGCGTTGTGTACCAAGCCGTACTGCACGTCGATGGTGCACTTGTCTTCAACCAATGCTAATCCTGCTTGTGTTGAGTTAGTAAGTTGGGAAGTCTGATAATTGCTCGGTGGTTCTCTCTGGCTACCTCGGCTTCCTCCACCCGAAAAACTGCCTGACATGATGTTACCCAGGCTGTCGAAATGCCGGTAAACCCCAATGAATAAATAAATAATAAATAAATAAATAAATTTTTACAACTTCATTTTTGATATTATCGTCTTACATAACATCCATTGTACTCATGGGCAGGTAATAAAATATATTTTGTTGACTCCGAGTCAATAGCGTTGATATAACCATCTATCCCATTGAAAATCGTACGTGTACTTTCACTGTCATTGAACATTTTTCCATTCAAGCAATTGTACAATAGTCAGATGTTTTCTTTCTTTTTCTGTATCTGTCACAAAATTCATCGCTGTACACATTGAGACTACATGCATAGTCCCCCCCCCGAGCAGCATAACCGTCACGCTACTCAATCGAAGCACAAAGTGTTACCCTCTTCTTACTATTAAATCAAACCACGTTACTCTGTAAAGATTCAGAAATCTTTAACGGATCGGAAAAGCTGACATTTTCGTCATTAGATGAAATCTACAGGAAAGTTACCTCTACCTCCCCTTAACCCTTTGCCCAACGTAACGGCAAAAACCGGCCAGCACTATTCTCAAAAATCGCCAATTAATATTCATTTTTTGTCTCAAAAACATAGGTTATGACCCTCATTGGAACGAGCTAGTTCCAATGAGGGGTCATAACCTAAGTTTTTGGGACAAAAAAAATGAAAAAAATTAGTTATTCAAAAACTTTTTTTGCAAGTGTCGTCTGCTTTTCGTGTTAGGTAAAGGGTTAATATATAAAAATTGAAATTGTAAAATGTTAGCGAATTTGTGTCATCGATGTGCGCATCGTTTCTCAAACCTCGGACATTATCTTGTAGAGTGGTATAAAAATGCATGAGCTGGCTTTTTTATTATTTTTTTCCCAATCGCTTTGGACGTTTCTGTTGAAACCCATTTAAACGGCGTTTCGCCATGTTTTGATGTTCTGTAATGTTTTTCTGCTAATTTTATCAACACTGCGCACATCGTGACATATAATACAGACACTGTGCTTTCCATTAATTTACACCATGATTACCTATTCTACTATATATGAAAAGCCTATGAAATACATTTTAGCTTTACACACCAACCGTGGTGAACACGTCTGCAATGGGATTTCAGCAGTTAAAATTTACGCCCACAGTGGAACTACATCCAAGCTTACCTTTGGTGACGTCGACCTGAATGCGAACTTGTCTAAATTTATCGCACGCCGCCTCGCGAAGGGTGAAATGAAAGTGGCAATTATTTGTTACGTTTTTAAATGAGTTCACCGCATAAAACACCAAAATTAACAAACATGCATTGTCTCATGTCAATAGAACATCCATAACCTCAAACAGTATGTTATTAAAACGAAAGACTTAACCCCGATTGTCCACACGGGGGCACGATGACTCCGTGTGCTAAGTTGTACTGCACGTCGATGGTACACATGTATTCAACCAGTCTAACCCTGCCTGTGCCGCAGTGCGGAGTTACGATGTTGGGGAGCTGGCAGCTGTTCGTTGTTGCTCGGTGGTTCTCTCTAACTACTCCGGCTTCCTCCACCCGTAAAACTGTCACGGTCATGATTAGCCATTGAGCATAAGTATATGACTTTAAACACCAATAAATAATAAAATAAATAAATTAAAATGAAAAAGGCCCTGCTTCTTTTTCTATTTCGTTTCAGTGATAAATTTGACAGCGGGAATACCGCCTACCGGTGCTGATGTAAACAAAAACAAATTCTCCCGTTTGTACGGCTGCTGCTCAGAAAAGTCGAGAAAAAAATAATAGCGACTCTTAATAATCTGACAATCGTGGTATAAATAAAATATACCCAAAGTAGCTTGGTGTACCAAATGTTCACCACTCGTGGTGAACATTTGATACACCAAGCTACTATGGATATATTCTATATAAAAAACGTCTGGAAAGTGAGATTCCTATTTTTTCTCGGGTGAAATAAAACTTGCAAATTATGGTAAAGCACATTCTCTAAACAAAAAGCCAAAGTGGACATAAGTGTTGAGAGGTTTGCTTCAAATAGATATTCTTAATGACGGATTATCTGTGAAATAGTTGCTTCCAATTAGCTTGCCATAAAAAGCTAAGTTTTCTTTTGCCACTTTTAATAACGGTTTTCCGCTTAATAAAAGTAACAAAAAGGAACTTGGCTTTATTTTCTATTGATATCTGGGGTGTTTTCGTGATTACTTTCTTCTTAATTGGACCTTTTTCTTTCATCTAGTAATGATAAGGGAGATAACTTTATCTAAAGTCAATTTCCATTTACTTTGTTTCCATGTTGCGGTCACGATTAGCTATTGTGCAGAAACATGTTACCTTAAACACCAATAAATAAATAAACAAGGCACGGTGTTTAATATCATGTATCATCTTTGAAAGAACATTTTTACAGCCTCAGTTCTCTCTTTCATCAAAGATATCAATCGTTTTAATCAGTTTTAGTTGTTTTTATTCTTTAAGGGGGATGTAAACAGAAAACAATTTAGCAAACATTGTCGTGTAGAATCTCGTTTTATTCCTTCTTGAGGATCCACTCTTCGTACCCGTGTATTCTATATCATAAGTATGATATATCTATACCGTCAAAAAATTATTTTTGTTATTTAACCCTTTATCCAAAGCAGACTATATCAAAATTTATTATTTTAAATATAATTTTTTAAAATTTTTCAAAATATTTCAACAAAACCATATTATGTGACCCCTCATTGGAACGAGCTCAATGAGCTCGTTCCAATGAGGGGTCACATGATATGGTTTTGTTGAAATATTTTGAAAAATTTAATGTTTTCAACTGCTCAATTTGCATATTACGCGGGCGGATGCGGGCGATTCGTTAGGTAAAGGGTTAAATATTTGATAATGTCACCTGTAAAGAGCATTTTTTAGAAGCAATTATTCTCATTCATGTGTAATCCAGACTTTACAAAAACTATACTGACAGTTCTGTTTTTACTAGCGTATATGGGTTGAGACCTGGAATTTTTATATATAATGTCATGAAAGAAGAAATATGTGTACAATTTCTGTTGTTATGCAAATGAAGCTAGAGTGCCTAAATGTCACAGGGCTGCCGTTTTCCTTGTGTTTACATTTTATGACGTTCTCCCCAGCTAAAATCCCAAGTTCACAAGATCACACATGGAGTCATGAGAGAGTGAATCAATGTAAAATGAAGAATGTCTAATGTGGCTTTTGTCCGTCTGCAGTGCTCATACGTCCCATAATTCTGTGTCATTTTGTATGAGATTTGTTTCAAATTGGTAAAATCAAAAAGGGAAAACTACCTAACATCCTCATCTGGTATTATCTGTGACCATTTCTGATGTTGCATCAGCAATGACAGCTCACAAAAGTGCCATGTAAATGCTCTAGTATGGCCAAAGCAACAAAAATGACCTGCCGTGCATGCAAAAGACTTACATCAATCAGTTTCGTTAAGTTAGACAGCATGGATTCTAATTCATGTGCGTACCTGGTTTGATATGCTTCATTTGTTTTGAATTTTCTGCCCTTCTGTAGTGGCTGTTTGTGGAGCCTTGACTGCTGCTTACTCGTGAGATGTAACCCTTTGATACTTTTGTACGTGTTATAATGTACGAAATCAAACAGCAAGTTGATATTTTGTGGTCATTTGTTTTGTTACTATTTTTCGATTTTTTAAAGTTTTAACCTCAATTTCCTATTTTCTCCCAAATAGTGCTCATTCATAACCGCTGTGCCAAATGTTATCGCAGCTTAAAATACTAATATAATCCTGCTGTCAAGACTTATTAACTGGTTGAGTGCTAGAAGCCACTATCAAGGCTTTCAAAAAATGAGGATACCAGAGCAAAAGCCAACACTCTCCTTGCTTATATTTCATATTCAGTCAAACACAAATAATATTTTGTTTATATAAATTTGTTGTATGACAAATTATTGGAGAGTGCCTATGGGCACTCTCCAATAATTTGTAATAAAACAAGTTTTGAATAACAAATTCAGACCACCAAAAATAATCTAGCCCTCAACCAGATAATCACTAATGTGAAAAATGTCTTGTTATTGGTACTTTCCGACGTTTGACGTCGCATTTTGAAAAACGCTGAAGAAACTGAATTCCAAGTGACGTTTGAACGTCAGGATAATTAGTCTCAAAGGGTTAAGAACAATATAGTAACTGATCTACATACCAATGCTAATTTTATCAGCAGTGAATTATTGGCTCACACAATATCGCAATTATGTGGGTTATAAAATTCATTTATCTAAAAATCTCCGAGACATTGAAGTCTCATATCTGTAATTCGTATGATTTTGCTCCCAGGTGACTTCATGCAATTTCTGAGTCAACAGACTGTACAATAAAAATGGATTTTTGAAACATTTTGGTGAACGTAGAGATTAAAATCGACGTGGATCCATCTTACACACAATACGGTTGTGTGAGGAAGACATTTGAATTTACGATGGTACTAAATTCCACTATATTTGGTCAGCAAAAAAAAAAAAACACTTTCTGAGACTTTGGTCTTCTTTTTGGATTAGCAGATTTTCACCAAGCTTTCTTTACGCCACAAATATAGTTCGGCTTCAATCAAACTATTGTTTCGTAATATGAAACTGTGAGGACTGCAATGCATGTTGATGTGAATATATTTTTGTTTTCAAACATAATTTTCCAGTTTTATGTTTTGCTCATCGACAACAACCAAATAATAGTACCCCGAATCCGTTTCGTATTAATCCTTTGCTGAAACTTTCGTAACTTTCTACAGTTTCCGAATTCAACATTGCAACTAAGGACGAAATCTCCCAATTATAACATTGTCGTTTAAATATATTCTCGTGTGCTGAAAATTACATTGCATCGCAGATTAAAAAAACGGCAAAAAAATGTTTGCAGATTTTTAGGAAACTGTCATTTCCCAACTTTGCCCCAAAATCACGTGATCAAAACAAGCATGTCTTCCCAAAACAATCTGTATTTCATTGTTGTTCATTTCCCTCTGAGCTTTTTCAACGCGCATTGAGGAATGATGAATATGCTTTCTCCAAATATGGAGTGTAGAGTCTTTTATTTACATTTCGGACTTAGAATTACCTATCCATTTATTATTATTCTTGTAGGTTACTTATTTGGTATATGGACAGAACTCGATGTGTATTTGAATCGATGGGTGTTTTGCATAACGAGTTGGAATAGCGTATTCATATTTCGCTCGAGTCTACGTCTCTCGCGAAATATGACTACGCCATTCCAACTCGATGTGTAAAACACGCACCGATTCAAAGACACATCCCGTTCTGTGTTTATTGCACATCCCGTGCATTAAAATTCATTTAAATAAATAATTTTTAATTCCGATGTTTAAGCCCAAAGGCGAAGAGTCCGCTTGTTTTGTTTGAAGCTGTACTGATCAGAAGGATCAATAAAAAATCAAAACAACCTATTGGGAAACAGTCTAAATTACATTCGTTATCTTTTCTTTTGGGCGTGTTTGTGGAAATTCCTATCGCTGTTTCTCTTCGTCTGGTGTCCATTCGCTCCTAACCATTTGGTAGCTATTACTGTTAGTTAAAATATAAGTACAAATTTGGGCGAATTTGTAAAACAGCTGGAAGAAACCATTTTTAAAGAAGTTCGAAGCATGTCAGGATGTCCGAAGATTTACCGAAATAAAGTTGACCAATTTAGATATAACGGGAACCGCAGACGAGAGGGTCCCGGGACTCGGTTAATGTTGTGGATCCACACTCATCAAATATACACAGTGCAACAACCCCGGATGTTCAGCATGGATACCTCGGCATTAAGCTGAAGATTATTGGGCACCTTATGTGGTATGGGCTGTGTCGGTAAGTTTTATTGACTGTGTTGGTAAGCTTTTTACCAACAACATAGAATGTGCTGGCACTTGCCGATGCCATGTATGGTAACTGACATAATATGCAACTTATTTTAACACACAGGTCTTCTATACAATGAGCTATAAACAAAATGTTCTTAGATGCCAATAGTGTATACATTTGAACATCAGGCGCGTAGCGAAACATTTTGTTGGAAAGGCGCGGCGGAGAAAATTTGAGTATGAGATGGAAGTCGGTGGTAGCATCTGGGAAGATATTATTTGAAATGTTGGACCCACTCTGTTCACAATTGTATATTCTGGGCATACTTTATTTTCCAGATATATACTATACCTGTATATGTAATTATGCTAATATAACAATAACATGGCTTTGGAGGGCATTGTGGTTTATTATTACTACTTTAAATGGCGTCTCCTAGCACATTAACAAAGTTTATCAGGTCACTACATGAACGTAACGCTCAGCTTAAAAAGTCACGTTATGTGTCGGGCCGTTACTGAGTTGAACATCTCATTAACAGCCTCATCACGTCGCATTGAAGGATGATCAGCTGATCTTTGTTATTGTTTTGAAACGTACGCATTTGCGGTCGAATTGGGCTGAATGTTGTGCAATAAAATGTCTCGTGGCATGCAATAAAAAGGAAATTCTACTACTCTATTTTAGTCAGTGTCTGGAATTATCTCATGAGTGTGGACTTGAAGATTTTATTCTTCGTGAGCGCCTGCGCGAGTGAAAAAACAATATTTTAAGGTCCATACGATGAATTTTGTCAGTAGCTTCCTAAATTACGTTACGCTTCGGCGCATGATGTCGCCTTGAACGTCGCCTTGAAGGAACGCTCAGTAGCTTTTTGTTATTGCCTTGAAACTGGTTGCTGTCGAATTGGACTGAATATTGTGCAGTAAAATGTCACGTAGCATATAATAAAAAGAAAATCTACGCTGTTTTTGTGAATATCGGGAATTATCTCATTCGTGTGGACCTGAAAGTATTATTTTTCACTCGCTCAAGATAATTCACAATATTCACTAAAACAGCGTATATATCCTCTATGTATCGGGGTAAGTTGTTTTAAAACAGGAATGTACGCGTTTGCATGTAAATTCTGTGAAACGACTTAGCACAACTTCCAGTGGCGTAGCCAGCTCAAAGTAAGGTGTGTGTGTGTGGGGGGGGGGGGGGGGGGGGAGCAACCATAGTCTACTTCGATGCTTTTTAAATAACATCGGCTATAAAAAAGTGTCCAGGTGCCAAGGCGTGTCACAATAACTAGCTGCATGGTCTTTCTATGAAGGGCTCTGTATGTTACACCGAGCGTATTATCGCAACATCTGTGGCTGAGCCGCAGTGATTGCGATTACACGCTCGATATTTGAGTGTAAATGTGCTCGCCACGTTTTATCATAATTTTCAAATCCGAATGGGAGATAGTCCATCAAGTGGAATTTTGTGCGTGTGTGGAGGAGGAGGGGGAGGGGGACTTTAGCACACCTCGCACCTCCCTTGATTACACGCCTTAACATCTCTATTCGCAAAAACTGAACAATGTATGGGTGTTGACAAGCGTATGCTTTAACTCTATACCCAACGCAGACGATATCACAATTGATTATTTCAAATATATTTAAAAAAAATTTTTTTTTAAAAATCAACAAAACCATATCATGTGACCCCTCATTGAGCCCTTATCGACGAGCTCGTCCCACAGAGGGTCACATCATATGGTTTTGTTGGAATGGTTTGAAAAATAGTATTTTTTCAGCTGCTGAATTTGCTTATTATGCGGGCGGATGTTACCGTTTCGTTGGGTAAAGGGTTAATTGAAGTAAAAGATGGAGACGATATTTTTTCACCAATGTTCACCAGGTGTGCTGCTATCAAATTACCATTTGTAAGGACGACATGGGGGCAGCTAATCTAGCTACACAATAGCCACCATGGTCACTTTCCACGAGTGGGTAATATTTCCTTGGTCGTAATAAAATTAGATTCCAAACACGAATTATTAGAATAATTATGAAGAATTTAATGAAACACGTGTTTTACCCGACGCTTCATTATTTAAACCTGGTACTTCATGAATTAAAATTTTGCTGTAGATTTTATTACCTGGTAAAACATGCGTGGATGTCTCTGTCCGCGCGTGGATTACGACCAGACCACGGCCACTGTACTGTATACTAAGTCCTAACAATACTCATGTAACATGGACTTGTTTCGTGAATTGCGTGTTATAGGGTACTGTGAATAAACTTATTTCATTTCATTTCGAAAATGAAGCAAAGAGAAAAAAGAAATAAAATAAAACAATTCTGAAATTGTTGTCTTTGTATCGTAGTAGTATGTCAGGGTCGTTTCAGGGGATATTTATCTCATGCCGTCATTTGGTACCACGTGTGAATGACTATGTTCTGACGTCATTGTCATGTTAATGGGTGACGTCAGTGCACATGTGTAGCGGATGAAGTTAAGTGAAAAGTGTTTATGCCATCCATTATATTCTCTGGAGATCGCAATCTTTGTTTCTATGATAATACGCAATTACCATGCACCCGAAAGGCCAGTAAGGAGTGTGTGTGTGTGGGGAAGAGGGGGTTCTAAGGGTTGTTCGATTCACTGGGAGAACATCTAGTTACCCGACAGCCACCAAATAATACTCACTCGTTCCTTGATAGCACGCATTGGTAATGGATATTATTAGTTACCCCGTGTCTGATCACGTGGTACGGGTTTTTACCCACCCAAAGCCAGCCTTCGGCCTCATGGGATACGGCTGGCTTCGGGTGGGTAAAAACCCGTACCACGTGATCAGACACGGGGTGACGAATTTATCTATTGACTTTCCGTTTTAGAAGTACAATCTATTTCATGTGTGAACACACACAGCATGAGATCTTTTATTTTTCATTGTTGAGCCATACAGGTTTCTGTGGAATTTTTGTGTAAAAGAGTTTTTGTGAAAATATGCCGATATGACTAGTATAACAAAATTAAACGGGGTATGGACAATTTGTAGATTTCGGAACGTGGCTTCCACTGGGTATGGGAAATTTGTCAGTTGCTGGGCGGACGTATCGTGGGTTTCAATGAATATGGTCTCATACAACGTATCTATCAACCAATCAAATCAAAAAGTTCACTTTAGTCAATAGATAATAAATAATGTGGGTGCCCCTCAACTGAACCGGAATATGTAGAATTACCCGACTGAAACCTGACAACTACCTACACACACCTTACTGGACCCTATTTGGCTCGGATGTTCGCTGACACCGCGTATCACCATGACCATCGAAATATTACCGCTTACGTGGACCACCACGAAACTTCGACAGCTCTACATAACTTCACTTGGTCACGAGACTCAGGACGTCACATGAGATCCGGCATGAGTACCTGCAAATACCCCATGAAACATCCCTGGTGGGCTGCTTGTTTGAAACACTTCCAATAGCCAGGGTCACACTGGACAGTGGAGGAACACAGATTATCCGGAGAGAACCACCCAGGAGGGGTTATCAACTGTTAGCCTCTCTGTCTTTCTAACTCTGCACACGCATAAGTTAGCAGTTCACCATCGGCGTGCAATGCACCTTAGTACACATCGTCGTCGTGCCCCCAATCAGGATTAAGTGTCCCGTCAAAGGACACAATGCTGGTCAGGATCGGGCCCTAGACCGTTCGCTTTAAAGTCCAATGCCTTTACCATTAAGAAAAATCACCATTTAATTTTCATTATTTTTTAATTTTTTGTCTCAGAAACAAAGCTTGTGATCCATATTTGGAACGAGCTCGTTGAGCTCGTTCCATTGTGGGTCACAACCTACGTTTAAAATTAGTTATTCAAGAATTTTGTTTGTAAGTGTAGTCTCCCTTTCGTTTTAGGTGGAGGGATAAACATCATATTCCACACAATGTACCTCACAGTGGGTAAATCAACAGAACTCTTCCTGTTGGGTATTTGCATGTTATAATTGCCATTTTCACTGTAATTTTGTGAGGGAAAAACTGCTAAACTATTCTCAGGAAATTCATCCGAGGGTATTCAAGACAACACTACCTGCTCTTGGTGGTGGTTGGCTTTGATCCACCGTCGAGATCTTTTAATTAAATATCCGTCACCCCGTCACAGGATTACGTTTTAGTTCATTTTCGAGCGATATTAAGATATGTATGAATTTTATAACTTTCCGCAAGAAAGAATTGAACAGCTGAAACAGGCTAAAAGAAAATTTATTCAAATGAAAGTCCCTCAAATTGTCAACAAAAACATACAACATGGAGGAGTGGGATTATCTCTTGTAATTGAGAAGCGAGTAATATATATATATAATTAAGAACATGTATTTAACTGGTTGAGTGAAAGAAGCTACTATCAGGGCATCGAGAAAAACGAGGATACCAGAGCAAAAGAAGTCATTTTCCTTGCTCATTTCTCATATTCAATCAAGCTCAAATAATTTGTTTGTATAAATTTGTTTTATGCAAATTTATTGGAGATGCCGGTGTCAACTCTCCAATAATCTCTAATATATTTTTTTATTAACAAATTTAGAACCCCAAATAATCTAGCCCTCACCCAGTTAAGTAAAACATTGCATTGAGTAATTATGTGTGATTAGTACTTGTTAGAAATGTCTCTGATAATAATTTTAAAGCTTAGAATCCACACACGGTTCTCGATGGCTGTACAATAATTGCATACACACATATACACACATACAGGTGCATTCTCTCACAGATCCATTGATACATGGATCACTGTGATCATTTATTGGTGCCCAAGCCACATCAGCAACCAAGGCTATGTCGTGACGATAAAAGCGACAGAACCTAAAAGAAAAAGTGTATTGAATTAAAACAAAATAAAAACAAACTAGACTTTATGATTCTGGAGAATCATGGCTTTTCCCGATGAGATTCCATGATTTTTCATGACCCCACAGTGTCTGATGAATTGTTTTTAACTGTCTCACTGAAGTTCCTTCATTGATGTTATGAGAAAGGTGAGTACAGTAGTCTCAAACGACTCAGTTTGATAAAAAAAATTGTTTAGGTAAAAACCATCATTAACGGTGGAGTGGGTTAATGTCAATATCGTCGTCCAACAAGTTAATGGCCGACAGAAGGAGTTATGTTTGTTTGACACATACCCACGTAGAGCTGTGGCTATTTGAAAATGGTCCATTTTATCTAAAATGCATCCAAAATATTGATGTCTGGCAGTTTGTAGAGGGTTAACAAGTACTAACAGGAATATTCATTCATGCAACTTGTAATGTCACACCAAGAACTGCGAATGGCCATTTTTTCTTTAAAATCTACAAGATGTTTTCAGAGAAATACCCTATTGATGGGTATCATTGTTTATCCAGTCCAAAACGGGTTAAGTGTTGTTTTTTGAATACTCTTGTTACTTCCAAAAGTAATTCTCAGTGAATTCTACTTCCACTTATTTTGATCTCTCGTCTCAAATTCAGGTGCTGTGGGTATGCAAACACAGCCCATTTTATCAACATTTTAATGTTTGAGAACCTGCGTAGGGTTAACAAATATTTCCAGGAATATTTTATACATGCAGTCTGTAATGTCACACTAAGATCTGAGAATGGCCATTTTTTCTTGAAAATCTACGAGATGTTTTTAAAGAAATCCTCAGATAACACGAATTTTTAACCTTTTGAGGGGTATCTCTCTGCAACTAGCTCTAAAGGGTTAATGCTTGGTTTTGTGAATATCTTCATTACTTACAGAAATGATCGACGGTGTATTCCACTTCCAATGAAGGAGGTTATGTTTATCTCGTAGGTACACATTTGGTGTTATGGTTGCCCAAGAACAACCCATTTTCTCCAAATGTCTTTGCTTGGCAGCCTCTGGAGGGTTAACAAATGCTTACCGAAACATTTTGTTCATGCAACTTGTAATGTCACTCGAAGACCTGCGAATGGTCAATTGCTCTTGAATTTTTTTTTTGAGAAATCCACAGAAATCTGGAATTTTAAGCTTTTAAGGGGTATAACTCCTTAACCAGTCAAAAATGGGTTAACTCCTCGATTTTTGAATACATTTACTACTTACAAAAATGTTTCCCTGTCAGTTTTGCGTCCTGTAAAAGAAGATATGCATCTCTGTTGCATTCCCATTTGATGTTGTTGGTGACCGAAAACAGACTATTTTTTTCAAAATTTTCACATTTAGTAGCCCATGGAGGGTTAATAAATGCTACCCGGAATACTTTATCCTATCAATTGGTAATGTGACACGAAAGCCTATCAGTGGCCATTTTCTCTTGAAAACTCTACCAGATGTTCGTAAAGAAATCCAGGGAAAACATAAATTTTGAAGCTTTTGATGGGTATCACAATTGACAACCACAAAAGGGGTTAACGCTTGGTTTTTTGAATACTCTTATTACTTACAAAAATGACCCTCTATGAATTCCACTTCCAACAAAGGAGATTATGTTTATTTCTCAGGTACACATTGGGTGCTGTGCGTGTCCGTAAGCAGCCCATTTGAACAAAATTACGCTGCTTGGCAGCCTCTAGAAGGTTAATAAACGCTCACCGGAATATTTTGTCCATGCAACTTGTAATATCACACAAAGACCTGCGAGTAGTCAATTTTTCTTGAAAACCTACAGAATGTTTTTAGAGAAATCCACAGAAAATGGGAATTTTAAGATTTTAAAGGGTCTCTCTCTTTAGCCTGTCCAAAATGGGTTAAGACTTCGACTTTTGAATACCCTTACTACTTACAAAAATGTTTGCGTATAGATTGTGCGCTCGATAAAGGAAGGCACTTTTATTTGTAGCGAACCCATTGGGTGCTGTTGGCGTCCAAAAACAGCCCTTTTATCACAATTTTGACTTTTAGCAGCCCGTGGAGGGTTAACAATTGCTCACCGCAGTATTTTGTCCATGCAACTTCTATTGTCACCCCAAGGCCTGGGAGTGACAAATTTTTCTTGAAAATCTATAAGACTCGTTTAGAGAAATCCACGAAAAATATGAATTTTTTAGCTTTATGGGGGTATTGCTGTTTAACCAGCCCACAACGGGTTAATGCTTGGTATTTTGAACACCCTTATTACTTACAAAAATGATCCTCGGTGAATTCCACTTCCAATAAAGGAAGTTATGTTTACCTCTCGGGTATCGTTTGGATGCTGTGGGGGTCTGAAACCGGCCCATTTCATCAAAATTTCGATGTTTGGCAGCCTGTGGAGGGTTACCATATGCATCGCCTAGTATGTCGCGTGTATCAAAGGTCGTGTCATGGGCAGGTCTAGCAATGATGAATGTTTAAAAAAAATCTATAAGACGTGTTTCGAGAAAGTGCCGATAAACCCCAATTTTGGTAGTTTTTTGCCAATTCTGGCGAAATGAAGGGTTAAATCGAAAATTCCGCTTCGGTACATTTTTAGATTTTTTGCCCCTCTATGCCTGTGCCAAATTGTGTGAAAATCGGTTCGAAAATGGCTTCTGAATCGTACGGACAAGAATGTGTGGAATCCCGATGAGATTCCATGATTTTTCATGACCCCACAGTGTCTGATGAATTGTTTTTAACTGTCTCACTGAAGTTCCTTCATTGATGTTATGAGAAAGGTGAAGATATTCGTCTCAAATGACACAGTTTGATAAAAAATTGTTTCGGTAAAAACCATCATTAATGGTAGAGTGAGTTAATGTCAATATCGTCGTCCAACAAGTCAATGACCGACAAAAGGAGTTATGTTTGTTTGACACATACTCACTGAGTGCTGTGTCAATTTAAAAATGGTCCATTTTATCTCAAATGTATCCAAAATATTGATGTCTGGCAGCTTGTAGAGGGTTAACAAGTGCCAACAGGAATATTTATTCATGCAACTTGTAATGTCACACCAAGAACTGTGAATGGCCATTTTTTCTTTAAAATCTACAAGATGTTTTCAGAGAAATCCAGGGAGAACAGGAATTTTAAGCTTTTGATGGGTATCATTGTTTTTCCAGCCCAAAACGGGTTAAGTGTTGTTTTTGGAATACTCTTATTACTTCCAAAAATAATTCTCAGTGAATTCTACTTCCACTTATTTTGATCTCTCCTCCCAACTTCAGGTGCTGTGGGTACGCAAACACAGCCTATTTTATCAACATTTTGATGTTTGATAACCTGCATAGGGTTAACAAATGTTTACAGGAATATTTTGTACACGCAACTTGTAATGTCACACTAAGATATGAGAATGACCATTTTTTCCTGAAAATCTACGGGATGTTTTTAAAGAAATCCTCAGATAACATGAATTTTTAACCTTTGGAGGGGTATCTCTCTTTAACCAGCTCTAAAGGGTTAATGCTTGGTTTTGTGAATATTTTCATTACTTACAAAAATGATCGACGGTGAATTCCACTTCCAATGAAGGAAGTTATGTTTATCTCGTAGGTACACATTTGGTGTTATGGTTGCCCAAGAACAGCCCATTTTCTCCAAATGTCAATGCTTGGCAGCCTCTGGGGGTTAACAAATGGTTACCGAAACATTTTGTTCATGCAACTTGTAATGTCACTCGAAGACCTGCGAATGGTTAATTGCTCTTGAATTTTTTTTTTGAGAAATCCACAGAAAACTGGAATTTTAAGCTTTTAAGGGGTATATCTCCTTAACCAGTTAAAAATGGGTTAAGACCTCGATTTTTGAATACATTTACTACTTAGAAAAATGTTTCCCTGTCAGTTTTGCGCCCGGTAAAAGAAGTTACGTTTCTCTGTTGTATTCCTATTTGATGTTGTTGTTGTTCAAAAACAGACTATTTTTTCAAAATTTTTACATTTAGCAGCCCATGGAGGGTTAACAAATGCTTACCGGAATAATTTATCCAATCAACTGGTAATGTGACACCATGACCTAACAGATGTTGGAAACTGGAATACCACTTACTGCCCCGTTAAGTGAGAGTTTAGGGGAGGAAACACGAATTTACATTGAACACCGTCCTATGGCGTTACAGATTCCGGTTTTGGCATCTCTACCCAGTCGGAAAATTTGGCTGTATCTGGTGCCAACAGACGGGGGTACCGGCCACAACCTCACTATATCCTTCTCATAAATTTACCCTGTCATAATTTAGAATTAATTATAAACGTTACGGCTGGCTACCACCTCCATACTATGTAACTATTGACTCGACCAGTGTGGCGAGGGCGCACACACACTCCCTCACACATGTGCAATATGTATATATGTATGCATATATGTAATGTGTATATGTGTGAGTGTGCGTGTGTGTGAGTATGTATGTGTATATACACACATACATGCATACACACACGTATGGGTGTATAGGTGTGCATATGCATGTGCATGGGGCTATTTACTTATTTATTTACTGATACTGACAGAGAAATAAGGCAAGGGGGGATAGATACCTGTTATACATGTATATACAGCGGCGAGGGCAGGGGGGGGGGGGGGGTGTTAAATTACGATTGTAGACCACCACCACGGACATGTTTGTAACATCTAGAGAAATTATTGTTTGTAAATTGCTTACATCATGTATATGCAAAAGCATTTGAATAAATCAATGGTCATTTTCTCTTGAAAACCCTACCAGATGTTTGTAAAGAAATCCAGGGAAAACATAAATTTTTAAGCCTTTGATGGGTATCACTATTAACAACCACAAAATGGGTTAACGCTTGTTTTTTTGAATACCCTTATTACTTACAAAAATGGTCTTTGGTGAATTCCACTTCCAACAAAGGAGATTATGTTTATTTCTCAGGTACACGTTGGGTGATGTGCGTGCCTGAAAACAGCCCATTTCAACAAAATTACGATGCTTGGCAGTCTCTAGAGGGTTAATAAACGCTCACCGGAATATTTTGTCCATGCAACTTGTAATATCGCACAAAGACCTGCGAGTAGTCAATCTTTCTTGAAAACCTACAGGATGTTTTTAGAGAAATCCACAGAAAATGGGAATTTTAAAATTTTAAGGGGTCTCTCTCTTTAGCCTGTCCAAAATGAGTTAAGACTTCGACTTTTGAATACCCTTACTACTTACAAAAATGTTTGCGTATAGATTGTGCGCTCGATAAAAGAAGGCACGTTTCTTTGAGGCGTACCCATTGGGTGCTGTTGGCGTCCAAAAACAGCCCATTTTATCACAATTTTGACTTTTAGTAGTCCGTGGAGGGTTAACAAATGCTCACCGCAGTATTTTGTCCATGCAACTTCTATTGTCACACCAAGGCCTGGGAGTGACAAATTTTTCTTGAAAATCTACAAGACTCGTTTAGAGAAATAAACGAAAAATACAAATGTTTGAGCTTTATGGGGGTATTGCTGTTTAACCAGCCCAAAACGGGTTAACGCTTGGTTTTTTGAACACCCTTATTACTGACAAAAATGATCCTCGGTGAATTCCACTCCCAGTAAAGAAAGTTATATTTATCTCTCGTGTATTGTTTGGGTGCGGTGGGGGCCTGAATCCGGCCTATTTCATCAAAATTTCGATGTTTGGCAGCCTGTGGAGGGTTACCATATGCATCGCCTGATATGTCGTGTGTATCAAAGGGCGTGTCACAGACAGATCTAGCAATGACGAATGTATAAAAAAAATCTACAAGACGTGTTTCGAGAAAGTGCCGATAAACCCCAATTTTGGCTGTTTTTTGCCAATTCTGAGGATATAAGGGTTAAATCGAAAATTCCGCTTGGGTACATTTTTAGATTTTGTGCCCCTCTATGCGTGTGCAAAATTTCGTGAAAATCGGTTCGAAAATGGCTTCTGCATCGTACGGACAAAATGTGTGGGGAAAAAAAAAACAAAAAAAAAACCCAACCCCCCCCCCCCCCCCCCAAAAAAAAAAATAAAAAAATAAAAAAATAATAATAATCCGTAGAAAAACAATAGTCTTTTCCAGAGGGAAAAGCCTAACTATAACTTTACCAGAACAAGTATGTAAGTGTGACTTGACGGGTAACGAGGCAATCCTCACTGACTCAGTCGCACTCACGCACCTGGTAATGTCAGTTTATGACCAAGATTAAAAGACCATTGAAAGAAATGCCTTACGAAAAAGATAGGTTTTAGTAGCAGACTTGAATGATTCAAGTGATTTACTATTTTTTATGTCGATTGAAAGAGAATTCCAAAGCCTTGTGTCAGCAACCGCAAAAGCCCTATCACCAGCACTAGTCAATTTAGATGCGGACTGAACCAGATTGAGTTGACCTGATGACCTAAGAGAACATGACTGTCTATTTGGAAAAAATATTTGTTTGCATCGTTTCTCTCTATATTGAATGCACTTCGCAGTGGCCAAAATTTCTGCAATACAGGCGCGTAGCGAAGGTGACGGAAGTGGGGTGGATGTAGGGTTGGGGTGGGGCTAGGGCTGTAATGCTGATTTGTCCTGTATATGATGGCTCAAATCCCAACCAACTAACAATCTAACTATATAGCATTGATGATGGAGTTGGAATATTATTCAGTTAAGATTATAATTTAAAAAAAAATCAAGACTTTTGGGAGATGTATTAGTAAATAAATAAAATATACACATAGTAGTCGTGACTTAACTTCTTATTCAATTAACCTTTTACCCAACGTAACTGCCAAAAAGGGCCAGCGCTAATCTCAAAAATCGCCAATTAATTTTCATGTGTACCTGCATTTTGTTGATAAAATTTGTCTTGTATTAGACAGAATTCCGGAATATTAATGCGCCCACTTAATAACAACCGATCTTTTATTGGATCACAATATCAGTGGGCAGTGTTTTTTTTAATAATTGCCGAATAGTCACGAAATTATGTTCGCTGATTTACGTAAATTTCCGAAAACGGGCGAATGCGATAATTGCCGAGAAAGGCAATCGGTAGTTTATGATACACTTCAAATAAAACAAAGGCATTTGTTTTTTACCTAACATAACATAATAAGCGTTTGGTTTTAGTCCTACCAAGGTTCTACGACTCGGTCGTTCCGTCCACCGAGCAACGTAAAAATGAACAGTTTTCTACAGTTGACTGACTTGTATCTCAGACTTTTTCCGGAAGTAGATTCTTCATTACTTGTTCCAAAAGCACATTCCGGCGTATCTTATCATTAACAGTCATTGGGAATGAATCCATGAACAGAACATATTTCGGCACTATCTCAATTCTGACTTTACTTTCTTTCACGATGTCGAGAAATTCCGATTCTGTTAATGATGCCCCGGGTTTCCTGATAATGCAAACGCAGACTCGCTGATAGTATTCATCATCAGGAATAGGTAAAACAACAAGATCTTCAATTCCGTCAATTCCTATATCTCTGAATGTATTTTCTACTTCAGCAATATGCCAACAGCACTCATTAATCGTAATATTCTCGATATCTCTTCCGAGGACATAGAGCTTCCCATTTTCTGATATGTATCCAACATCTTTTGTGTCTATCCACTCACCGCTAACGAAATGATCTTCTTCGTCATCTTCTTTCATGAAGCTTAAACAAGGAAAAGGTACCCGCACCAGTATTTTGCCAGTAACATCCCTGTCTACAACACACTCATTGTCATCAAATATTTTGATCTCTACATTATTAACTGGATACCCACCAATGTTATTTTCCAACTCATTTTTCCTCTTCACCAACAGTGTCGATATCGGACCGGTCTCTAAACTCCCGTAGCTACAACGGAGACGCGGGACCTCATCCAGAAGCTTGCCAGCATCCTTAGTGAGTGGTGTTCCACCTAAAACTATAACCTGCACTGATGTAGGTATATGCAATTTTTGGGTGACAATCTTGTTTACTGAACTAAATGATAGAGAAAGGATGTTACAACATTCTCTATCCACAATACTCAGTGAATCGAGAAGCTCGATTGCGCTGCGCTGACCATGCATTGTTACTCTGGTTGTTCCTGCTGTGATTGTTTTTAAAGGATGACCACCCGCATATGAAAAAAATGCGTTTCAGAATACTTTGTTAATTTTTCCGTTGGTGGTACTTCTTCTACCTTCCAGTGTTGCATACAGAAATAGTTCATAAGAGAATGAAAGATATTTAGGTTTTCCAGTGGAACCAGATGTTCTCAATACCATCGCGACATCATGTGGATTCACTACATTGTTAATTTTATTATCGTCCAAGGAACCTTTATCAAGCAACGAATGATAACTTAAGCACACGCTGTCGTCCTTGTCAACATCAGTGGCAATAATGTATTTCAAAGATGCACATTCAAACTTCAAATCTTGGATATCTCTATTCGTACCTGAAAAACCCCTTTCCAGTATTATAGCAACGGGCTTAATTTTCTTCAGAATATTCATTAGGTCTGAGCTTCCGTATGCATTTATGTAACTATTTACTGGAATAGCGCCTATCATGAGCACTCCAACTTGCGTTATCACAAATTCGATGGAGTTACTTAGATAGAAAACTACCTTATCTCGGTTCTTTACACCCAAGGCGGTCAATGAAGCTGCAAATTTTCTGCTATCCTCATATAGTGTAGCGTAGTTTATACTTCGTCGCTGTGTCTTGGAATGATAGACGACAAAAGCCTCTCTCTCTGGTATCAGTATTGCTCGATGTTTCAAGATATCAGTAATCGATTTATAACACACACCGGAATCGCCAGTTGGACCTTTCACGTGACTTTTTTGCATATTGCTGTCTGTACCTTTCTTAGCTTCTGAAAAACCACTTGGTGAATAAATATAATCCAGCCTGAAAGGAAGAAATGTGTATAAAAAATAATCACACCAAACGCTTTTGAAATAGAGTGAAACCTTATTATGTGAATAGACACTTTGCCACTGGAAAATATTCATTTAACAGGAATGTTTAATTGACAGGAACTTGTCTCTTCTGCATTATTGTGACGAACTTGGCATTTATTCTATTACATATCGCTCGACAGCGCTCATGGATCTCTGTTAAATATGGTATAATAGATTAAATGATTGCATTGGATATAATGAGCTCACATATGCCAATAAATAAGAGCAATTCAGTCGTGTCGACAGAACAAAATATATTTTATTCAGTTAGCATTCTAGCACTTAGGCGACGAAGGGTTTTCTATATAACCCATATGCAGTTAAAAGATTTAATTGTACTGAAGGTATGATAAATGATTTAGTGTTAGTAAGTTATATGCAATTAAGAGAGTTAATTAGCTATGAGCTGAGAGATGCAATTACGTGAGCTTCACTGCATCATGTTTATTTTAATGGGTTCTGCTTCAAAATAACAAACTGCCACTGTTAGGAACAACGGCGGAGGCCGATGGCCGAGCTTGCTGTTGACAAATGGGCAACCCCACATTTTTCCTCATGCCACTACGGGTATTGCCCTGTGAATACTTTAGTAATAATCACAGTTTGAATACCACCCATGTGCACGTGTTATGGCCTTCCTTGTTCCACCTCAGAATATTTAATTGTCAGGAATTTGTCTCTTCTGCATTATTGTGACAAACTTAGCATTCATTCTGTTACATATCGTTCGACAGCGCTCATGGATCTCAGTTAAATATGGTATAATAGATTAAATAATTACATTGGATATAATGAGCTCACATATTTCTATAAATAAGAGCAATTGAGTCGTGTCGACAGAATAAAAGATTTTTTATTCAGTTAACAGGTTTTTTTATATAACATATATGGAATTGACCTGTTTAATTTGTACTGAAAGTATGATAAATGATTTAGTGTAAGTACGTCATATGCAATTAAGAGAATTAATTAACTATAAGATGAGATATGCAATTACGTGAGCTCCACTGCATCATGTTTATTTCAATGGGCCCTGCTTTAAAATACCAAGCTGTCAGCCATTAGAACCACGGCGGAGGCCGATGGCCGAGCTTGTTGTTGACAAATGGTGACAGATGGGTCACCCCACATTTTTCCTCATGCCACTACGGTTATTGAACTGTAAAGGCAATCGATCGATATAATTCGCACTTCACTGGAAGTGTATAATTATGTGATAATCACAGTTTGTATAGCCATACAGTACGTGGAGAGTGGATTGTAACTAAATCACCCGCGGAGTGGAGTTTTCACCCAAGCTATAACTTTCAAATTTTGTACATATCGACAAAAAACACAAGCAATGTTTCAGCCAATGGACCTCCGGGTTTAACTCGGAGGTCCATTGGCTGAAACTTTGCTTGTGCTGGTTATGCTTTGCAACACATTTGCAATTATTGCTTGGGTGGAACCTCCACTCTCCGAGTGATTTACTGATAATCCACTCTCCACGTACTGTACGTGCACATTTTATGGCGCTCCGTGTTCCACGTTTATAATAGCAGAAGATTGCATCACTAAATTCCCAACCCTACTCTTCATGGAAATCATCGTGAACGTCTCTTTTTCAAATTTTTAGAGTACAATACAATCAAGAATGGTCTGAGATTATATTGCAAATGGCATAGCGCGGGATTGAACATACCCCGAGAGAGTTTCCATCGGCACAAACCATCTAGCAGAACTCCACTGACCATGCATACCACTCGGCCATTGGTAGCGGAAAGCTTTGCGTGTTTAGTATTTTTCGCTAGGCATTTGTCGGTGGCCTAAGAATGTGCGTGGTTAATACAGTTTTCCTAGTTGCTGGGTGTTTTTTGTGCCGAAGTTTTGACCCCTCTATACCATTTGTAATAGTATAGCTTTAAATTTTGATCTTAGGGCATCTAGTACCTCTGGACCCATGGATGTTCCTTTCTATTTTAGACACCGTAATTTATACTTTTCTACCCGAACCGGTAGGTAATAATTACCCCAGGGCTATCGAACCCCATATTCGATCTGAAGTTTTCTGACCGCGGTCAAAATTACTTCGAAATGCGCCATTGAGTCGCCGCGGTAATTAATCTGCGTGGAATACACAGACTGTTGTGTTTGTACGGTTTCCTTTTCTTTTTCTGGGACCAACACCAAATGAGTCAAAACTCAATTAAAGTTCAATACGTGGGTCAAGGTCACCCAGAATTATTAAGTGCATTTTTCAGAATTGTTGAATATCACATTTTATGACCACATAAATCATTCCCTGAGTTCAAAGATGTATTTTTACACTCAAAAAAGTGAGCGGGTTTATTTATAGCTCCAAAACGTGCGAGGAGCAAAAGATGCTAGAAGTGGGTCACGCCCATATCTCAAGTATGGTACCTCATTTAGACGTAGGACCCACACCTGTTTTGAACATAGGCATGCTATTTTGTTTTTGTGCACCTGCATATACCGGGTTTTGTAAAAAATTGACAAACGGTCACAAATACTCGGACACCTATGTTTTCAGGCCTATGGGCCTTGGGGGTGTCCAGATTGGTGTTTTGGAAAAGTGGATAGCGCTCAGATCTCATATTTCAGGCATGGACCTGAAACCAATACCGAATTAGTCGAAACTCATTAGAGGTTCCAAATATGGGTCAAGGTCTCCGGGGTCACTAGGGGTTATTGAGTGCATTTTCAGAATTGCTGGAAATCACATTTAATTACCTCCTAAAGCATTTCCAAAGTTCATACATGTATTTTAACACCCAAAAAGTGGGCGGAGTACAAAAAAAATGGAAAGAAGGTCACGCTCGTATCTCAAGCACAGAATAACCTATGTTCCAGGGACTAACACCGAATGAAGCGAAACTCGAAGGATGTTCAAGATGTTGGCAAAGGTCACCCATGGGTCATTGAGTGCAGTTTTACGACACTCTGATATATTCCCGAAATTCATACATGTCTTTTTACACTAAGAAATGGACAGGGGCCAAACACTCATAGCTCAAATATGGTACAAACATCACATGAATCAAACCTAAATGGAGTTTCAAAATATGGGTTAAGGTCACTGAATTTATTCAGGGTCATTGAATGCATTCATCAGCATTGCTGAAAATCTCATTTCATGACACCTAATACATTCATACATGCATTTTTATACTAAAAGATGTGGGCTGAGCATAACTGTTTGAAAGTGGGTCATGCTCATATCTCAAGCATGGTTAGTCCTTTGGGCCTGGGACCGACACCACATTTGTCGAAACGCATTTGAGGTTCAAAATATGGGTCACTGAGCTTACGTAGGGGGTCATTGAGTGCATTTTTAGAATAGCTAGAAACTGCATTTTATGACCTCCTAATGCATTCCGGGAGTTCACACATTTATTTCTGCACTAAAACGTGTCCGTTCCAAACCCTTTGGAAGTGGGTAATGCTCATATCTGAAGCACGGCATGCTCTATGGACCCTGAAATAACACCGCGCCGGTCGAAACTGATTTGAGGTTTAAAATATCGGTGAGGTCACTGAGTTCAATCAGGGGTCATTGAGTGCATTTTTTGAGAATTTGTGGAACTCCACACTTGTATTTTTCCTCTTGAAAGTGGGCAGCAAAAATCATTTTGAAAGAGCACCGTACTGATATTGCAAGCAATGTATGACCTATGAACCTGAAACCAACACCAAATGAGTCGGACGAATGAGGTTCAAAATATGGGTCTAGAACAATGGGTTCACCGAGGGGTAATTGAGTGCATTTATTAGAATTGCTGTAAATCACATTTTATGACCCCCAATGCATTCCCAACGTTGATACATGTATTTTTACAGTAACAAAGTGGGCGGATCCAAGGATCTTGAAAGTGGGTCACGTGCATATCTCAAGCATGGCATGACATATGGACCTGGGACCAACACCAAATGAGTCGAAACTCTATGGAGGTTCAAAATATGGGTCAACGTCACTCGGTTCACTCATGGGTCATTGAGTGCATTTTTAGAAACACGAGAACTCGCATTCCATGACCCCCTATTGTGTATTTTTACACTAAAAAAATGGGCGGGGTCAGAAATTTTGAAAGTGCGTCACGCTCACATCTCAGGAATGGTATGACCTATGAACCAGGGACCAACAACAAATGCGTCGAAATTCAATCGAGGTTCACAATATAAGTTAAGATCACTGAGGTCAATCAGGGGTCAATGAATGCACTTTCCAGAATTGCTAGAAATCGCATTTTATGACCCACAAATGCATTCCCGAAGTTCATACATGTATTTCTTCACTCAAACAAATGGGAGAGGTTTAATGTTTTTAATGTGGTGCACGCTCATATCCCAAGCATGGCATGGTCTGTGGGTCTTGAAACTTTAAATGGAAACTCGAAATGGAACTTTAAATTATGGGTAAACGTCACTGGATCTCCTTTAGTCATTGGGTACATTTTTTATAGTTGCTGGGGATTGTATTTATAACCCCGGAACGCGTTCAGGAAGTTCACACATGCATTTCATCACACAGAAAAGTGGACAGAGCTAAAAATTGTGAAAGTAACCTGCTATTAAAATGTTCCAACCCGTCCACGTTTTTGTGCATAGTATAATCTACGGATAGAACTAAGGACATACTCATAAATTTTGACAGCAAGTCACGTTGATAGTTCTAGCACAAGCATAGTATAACATTATGAACTTGGAACCTTTGAAAATCAAGTTGAAACTCATTGGTGGTTCATAATATATGCCAAGGGCTTTTGAGTCACTTGGTTATTGCTTGAACATTGTAGATATTAGTAATCATTATCTACACCCTCTAATGCTTTCCTAAAATTCATATGTAAATTTAAATGTCCAAAAAGGACAGGTCCGAGCAGAGGCGGCGGATCCAGGCGGGCACAGGGGACACGTGCCCATCCACTTTTTTTCCACGGATATGTTTCGGATTTGCACAAGGAGTTAAAATAAATAGGCATCCCTGTAACATTATTTGCAAATCCAAACAATATTTAGCCAAAGAATCACACTTTCAGTCGCTTCAGTCCGTTTCTTCTAGTTCAACTATCTTTCAGTCCGAAAGCTGACCTTCGGGTTGGAAGATTGTTGCAGTAGAAGAAACGGACAGGACAGTGACCACACAGCGACATATTCATCTTAACGCGAGACAATAGCGAGTCATTGTACATTTATCGATATACAATTGCAACCTTTCTCATACTGGTCGAACCATGGTAGCATTGTGAATTTGTGTCCCTCCACTTTTATCGAGCTTCCGCCACTCCTGGTGTCGAGTCAAAAAATTTAAAAGCAGGAAAAAACTTACATATCAGACATATTGACCTGGGTTAAATACAAGGTGTGAAATATGACAGGAGTGTTGAGTAAGTGTAGGATTTCAATTTTTTGTTTGCAATAAAACACTTCAAAAACAGTACACAGCAATGTAATTCTGACTTCTTCAATATCCATTTCTCACAGAAACATTTTAAATGCAGTACACAAAAGTTATTCCTGGTTTCTTGAAGTATTTTATATGACACCTGTATGAAAATCTTTTAAATGCTGTTTACGAAAACCCGTTTCTGATTACTTCAAATATATTTTAGTTCTGAAAACAGGTCTCCATAAATTCTCTTTCTAAAAAGTTTTGTTCTAATACGTTCACTATTTTCATACAGACTCGAATTTACTGATCATAGTAAATTTTGTTTCTCTGGTATTTACTTAGATTTCATCTTGGGCTTAATCTCGGGGAAGCCGGTCATGATACCCAGGAGAAATATAGCACGGATCCGGGAATCACGCATGGCACTGTTTGCGCGTTGAACTGGAGTTTCTTAAATTGAAAAAAACCTGCCTCAACGTTTCTTTGTAAGATTTCGTCAGCCCTTCAACGTGTGAACTTTTTACAATCCTGCTTCCTGAAAAACCTTTCTCACCACATCACCTTAGCTCTTAAGCACAGGAGTCTGGTGACGGCAGGGAAGATGGAGTTGAAGCCAGGAGGTAGTTGTGATAAAACTGGGGATTCTGAAAATGAAGACGACCTGAAGCGGATTTGTGGTTTTCATTCGTCTCTTAGAAAATGAACGTTCCCTTATGGAATTGGCAGATCGCCAATAAAGTATGCTTATTTTCACGCAAATAAATACGTCTTGCTATTATCGTAAATTTACTTGATATTATCCGGAACATTTCCCGGTTCCCAGTTCTGAGTGTAATTTCATTCTCGTTCCTATATAATGCCGGGAATATATTAAACCCAAATTTCGTCTTGTATCTTCTATGGGGATAACATAAGAATTTCTTATGTCTTTCTCAACACTCCCTCTTGCCCTTTCGATAAATCGAACTGTAAAAAAACTGTTTCGACAATTGTGAAAAAAGCACATGCGTTGTGTGCACACTGTGTTTGTACAAAGTTTTTTGTCAGGACAAGACTCGCTTTAAGGGACGTGTGGCTGCCCATTCCCGAAAACGAGTCGCAGCGATAAAGGATTCTGTACGAGAAAAATGGGCACTTAAAACCTTTATCTGCCAATTCATACACATGAATTCTCGAAAATAGGCGTCAATGAACAGAAAACCACACTCAACTGATCAAAATAACGGGACTCTGTTTCTCATTCTCTCAACCCAACGGTACCTGAGGAAATTCCTTCAACATGAATGAAGTTGTACGTGATGATAACAATATTCAAACACTTCCAAAGTATGCTATTTTCAATCACCCACCCTACGGAAGCGTTGAGGCGCCAGTTGAGTATTATGTCTATCTTGCACGTGCAAGTTAGCTATCTTGCACCTGCAAGTTACTATCTTGCACGTGCAGGTTAGCTATCTTGCACGTGCAGGTTAGCTATCTTGCACGTGCAGGATAGCTATCTTGCACCTGCAAGTTAGCTATCTTGCACGTGCAGGTTAGCTATCTTGCACCTGCAAGTTACTATCTTGCACATGCAGGTTAGCTATCATGCACCCGCAAGTCTATACTATATTTTAGAATGTCTGTCTGTCTCTCTGTCTGTTTGCCTCTCCGCTATAGAAATGAATATGGGGCTATCCAGAGTGCCCAAAATGGGTCTACTAGGGGTACTTTTTATGGAGGAGGTCCTCGTCAGGTTTAAAAAAAGTGTGCGGGGTGGGGGTGGGGTGGGGGCAAGGAAGGGCACCGAAAGTTATGACCAAATATTTTTTCACCGATATAGGTCTTCAAAGGGGTCTACTTGTGGTAACTTTTTATCAGGAATCTAACGGTGGTGTTTAAAAAGTGCCGGGGGTCGGGAGGGGCAAAATTGATGGATTTCACCGTTATAGGTCCTCAAAGTGGTCTGCTAGTGGTAACGTTTTACCAGGAATCTAATGGTGGGGGTGTAAAAAAGGGGACGGGATCGAAGGCCCCGCCCGTCGCCCGTAGTGTGCCGCCCGTAGGGCGGGCTGAGTCGAAAAATACGCGGCCCCTATTTTTTGTTTTTTTTTTGGGGGGGGGGGTACTTTTCATATGACCCCTACATTTTCCTGTGCAACGCGGGGTAACCCTGCTAGTTAGTTATATTTGAGGAACATCATTTTAGTCATATTTGAAGTTGAGTTCATCAAAATTAGTATATAAGGGTCCAACATAGCCCCAATTTGCAGGACCTAGGTTCGAATTTGCCGGACCCCCTTACGGACTACGGAAATTCCTATCGCGGAGACAACCACTATAGGCTCATTGGACATGTCTAGTCGCCTGGCTATGTACGTTTCGCATCGCTCGCATCGCAGGCTAGGTGTGGATGCTTTATGTTTGGGTGTGAATGGGAAACGTCAGGTATAAAGAGTAAAAATGGTTAGAGTTGCAATGACGTCCGTGTCGCCATAGTGACGACGTTGACCGCTGTCGATGTCCACAGAAATGGGTTACTGGCACCTGCAAGTTGCTATCTTCCACCTGCAAGTTGCTATCTTGCAAGTGCAAGCTACTATCTTGCACCTGCAAGCTACTATCTTCCACGTGCAGGTTAGTTATCCTGCACTTGCAAGTTAGTTATCTTGCGACAGCCACCCTATCTCAGAAGCCCCGACTCCCCATACTTGAATGGTATGGTATGATATGGTTTTGTTGAATGTTTTTGAAAAATTTAAAAAAATAATATTTAAAATAATAAATTTTGATATCGTCTGCGTTGGGTAAAGAGTTAACCCATTCACACACGAGTGTTGTTCTGTGGAAATATTGCGATTTGTCTCCTTTTTGTTTTGCCTTTGTGTTTTACATGGAGGATTATTTTTGTGTTGGATCGTGCAATTTCTTGCAACATGGAATTATGTTGAGGGAAACTAGACGTAACGTTGGGTTTAAAACTATAAATTTTGGAATGGATTGAATTGTGATTACCAGCCCTATTGCAATAGTCCATCAGGCGCACGTGCTTTCGTTTCCACGTGCAATAACAATACAAGATCTTTTATCGCTGAAGTTTTATCGCAACTGATATTGCTGTTTGCGATTGCGTTTTTCTGATGAATGGCAGATAATAAGAAGGATCTCACATAAGTTCCCAAATGATACCAAAGATATGTACAAAGATAACTAAATTCGCTTTCGAAGGCAGGTTTGTAAATTCTTCGAATCTTTAGATTGATTTAATTCTGGTACCGGCTGAACACGAACCCACCATAATGCGGTCTATCAGGACGCAGCGGAAAAGACCGATTGGGGCGGGGGGGGGGGGGGTGGAGCGGTCTTAAACCAGATACGTTGGGTTTCGGATGGAAGGGGTCGTCCTCCAGATTTCCAGCTACACCCCAAGTAGGCAAACATCTGACTACCAATTCATAATTTCCAACAAGTGAGAAATTCATTAGCACATCGAGCAAACTTTTTCAACTACAGGTTTAAACCTTTTACTCAACGCAGACGATAACACAATTGAATTTTGTTATTTCAATTGAAATTTTTCTTACTTTTTCAGAAAGTTCAACAAGTTCATATCATGTAACCACTAATTGGAACGAGCTCGACACTTTCACGGCCACAAAGATGACCGATTTGGGGGTGGGAGTGGTGTAAACCTATTTACGACTGTAAAGACCCAGGTTCCGACAAAAAACTGAAGACATATTCCAACTACATCATTGAGATAAGCCTTCATGGTGTAGTTGGAATATTTGTTAATGGCGATTATAGTCAAAAACCAAGGAAACCTGTTTGTAGATAAAGTCATATTGTAGTAATGATTGATGTGAGTCCAAACGTCTTATTTAACCCTTTACCCAACACAGACAATATCAACATTTATTATTTTAAATATCATTTTTTTAAATTTTTCAAAAAATTTCAACTAAACCATATCATGTGACCCCTCATTGGAACGAGCTCGACGAGCTCGTTCGAAAGAGGGGTAACATGATATGGTTTTGTTGAAAGTTTTTGAAAAATAATATGTTTTCAGCTGCTGAATTTTCATATTACGCGGGCGGATGTGGCCTCTTCGTTGGGTAAAGAGATAATTAGTATGTTCATGACTCAAACTTATTTATTTGGGGGTGTTCATTAGAGCTGAAACGGTTAACCGATTAATCGATTAATCAATGATCAACCTCTTGATCGATCCAAAAAGTAATCGTTCGATTAACCGTTACTTTTGAACTACTGTATTATATTGGTCAACAAAGGAACAAACTTGCTCCAAAACAGGCGAACATTGTCACACTGACTCACTTCACTTATATGATACACAGTAAAGCATGCAAGTTACTTGCTGACATACTTGTTTACTTGCATAATCACCATACTGTATCAGTAGCTGGAAATGGTCATTCTTAACCTTTTACCTATTGCGGGTAGCAGACGATACTTGCAAAGTAAATTCAACGAGCTCGTTCCAATGAGGGGTCATAAGGTATGTTTTTGAGACAAAAACTGAAAACCTAATAAATTTGAATGGAGATTTTTGTATATAGGCCTAGTCGGTTTTGTTTGTTACGTTCGTTGGGTAAAGGGTTCACGCTGCAATCATCAATGTTATGACAGTTATACAGATATCTATTTGGATAAGTGATGAATCGGTTAACCAAGGTTAATCCCCGTGATTAATCGATCAAGAAAACCCCTTAACCGTTTCAGCTCTAGTGTCCATGGATTAGTTTCCAATGAACTGTGACGCACTTTCATAAATAAATTAAATTTTAGCACTAACCAAAATCAACTTCGATATCCTTCCTGGGGCTGACAAATTTCGTCATTGGATGAGATGTTCGGGAAAGTTAGCACCCCACCATTAATTTCCTAAAGCTGTCAGTATATTTAACACTAAGGGTTTGGGCCATATAAAGATTGAAATTTCGAAATGTTAGGAAATTTATTTTATTATTTTCATGTAGAGCAGTGTAAAATTCAGAAGCGGGCTTTTTAGTAAATTTACAATTTTTTTCCAATCACGTTTGAAGATTCGACTATTATTTTTAGTTGAAGCCCCTTTTAAAAGCAAGAGACACTGCGTTTTCACCATCTTTTGATGTTCTATAACATTTTTCCTGTTCATTCAGCTGGTTCATTATACCAACAGCGTGTGCATCGTGACATATAATGCAGACGCAGCCGTTGCCATTAACCCATTGAAACCCAGCGGCCGTTTTTTCCGACCAGGAATATGGTACATGCTAAAGTCATTAAATTGGATGGCTGTTCAGTAAACGTGTGGGGTAGACCAATCAATATTTTCAACGTGCAGCCCCGAGGCGGCACGTTGAAAATATTGATTGGTCTACCTCAAATAATGAATATGGACTCTTCTAGTCTTGCCATTGCACTGGCATGGGATATACCACCAGAGTTCACATGGTTAATATATGAGTCCATGAGATGAGATTTGTTAATTTTTGCCTGGGAAGAATACAAAAACTTGAAAGTTACTGTGAAAAAACACATTCGCTAAACAAAGAGCCGAAGTGGACGCTCAGTATTGGGAAATGTGATACTGATAGATATTCATTCTTAATGACGGATGATCTGTGAAACTAATTGGTTTTAATTCGCTTGCCATAAAAAAGCAGGGGATGGGGGCACTGTGGCTCAGTGGTAGACTGCTGGACTTCTATGCTAGAGGTTCCGAGTTCGATCCCCGTCCGGGACGACCCGCGTTGTGTCCTTGGGCAAGGCGCTTTATCCCGATTGCCTACGTGGGAGCACGATAACGCCGTGTACTAAGGCGTACTACACGTCGATGGTGCACATGTCTTCAACCGCTGTAACCCTGCTTGAGTAGAGTTTGACCAAAGTTAGAATGCTGAGGAGCTGACAGTTGCTCGTCGATGCTCGGTGGTTCGCTCCGGGTACTTCGGCTTCCTCCACCCGTAAAACTGTCACGGTTGCGATTAGCCATTGTGCATAAGTATGTGACCTTAAACACCAATAAATAATACTAGTAATAATAACTGTTTCTCCAAACGGTCATTTTTCTGATAGGATTAAGTACTCCAATCTTCGCCAGCTTGTAAGTGAGCTCACATACTTTACCAAATTGTCTGCTTTACTGACTGATCTATACGCTGTTAGCCACACATTCAACGTCTTAAAGTGTGAGGTATTACAATCAGTAATACCCAAGATGATTCGCCATCACTGTCCAGTTTGACTGGAAGTTCATTTTATAAAATCGCCACCTTCAGTCTTCAAGAGACTATATGGTTGCTTATACCATGATTACCTATTCTACTATACATAAAAACCATATGACATACATTTTAGCTTTACAGACCAACCATGGTGAATGCACCAGAAGTGGGATTTTAATAGTTAAAATTTACACCTATAGCGGAACTACATCTAAGTTGACATTTGGTGACATCGGCCTCAATGTAAACTTCTCTAAATTTATCACTCGTCCCCTCGCGAAGAGTGAAATGGAAGCGGCAATTATTTATTACGTTTTTAAATGCATTTACCTTACAATATACCAAAAGTAACACGCATCCGTTGCCTCATGTTAATAAAGCATCCGTAACTCGAAATAATATGTTATTATGTTATTAAAATGAAAAAGGCCCCGTGATTTACGCGTTTGTTTTTAAATTTCGTTTCGGCGATAAAATTAACAGCGGAAGTGCCGTATGGGACATTGTTTAGAATTTAATATTGAATATTGTATTATTTAACATTTAAAATCTTAATGATCTGAATATCATGGAATAAATTAAATATACCCAAAGTAGTTTGGTGTACCAAATGTTCAAACTTTTCGCCAAAAGCTCGCGATTAACACCGCTTCAACACTCGTGGTGAACGTTTGGTACACCAAGCTACTATGGGTATATTCTATATATGCACAAGGGGACTATGAAGCCTTACAGCTATGAGCGATGGGAAATCCGTTTCTATAATCCAAGTCTTGATACCAAAGTGTCAAATGTCACAACTACGGTACTTGACACTGCATCCAAACATATTTCTACCAAAATTACAACTTCAAGGATAACCCAGCCTAAATGGATGCACAACGAAATACTTCCACTGATTATACAGGCAAACGATGGTATCGTACGCTCAATGGGGACCACTCTGTCATGGGTGAAAAAAAATAAACAGAAAGGAATTGAAGTACCGGAGATTAGGAAGGCCAAATCCATATGCTAGCGCCCATACTGTATAGGCGTACTCAGGGAGGGGGCTAATAAATTTGTTCTGCGGTCAAGAGTGAATTTGTGTTTCCTTAACAAATCTAACCGCGACCAGGAATAAGAACAAACATGGCCATGCAGTCATGTACTCGTTTTCGAGGGGAGGGGGGTGTAGTAGCTACACCCCCGCCCCCGAAAACGAATACAGTTTCTACCTGACAATAGATTTTAAATCTGTTTTGACCAGGCGTCACCCCTGGAGACTCAACGGTTCTACAGCTGTACGATTTATAAGATGATCTCCGCCGAGCGTTGAACGAAGGTAAAGAATTTAAGGTTGTCTTCGGAGATATCAGTGAGGCTTTCGGCAAGGTATGGAATGCTTGTCTTATTCAGATGCTTGAATGAGTTGACGTTGAAGGCGATCTTTTTCTGTTTTTGAAGTTCTAGCTCTCGAACAGGTCTCAATGTGTTGTGATAGTGTCCAGAGCATCTTCCTGGAGACCAATTAACGCCGGTGTTCCTCCAGGTTGCATATACGGAGCCCTATTCTTTCTTGAACATATCGATGATATAACTGAAAATGTAGTTAGTACTATACGCTTCTTTGCTGATGGCCCATCCTTATATCTTATAGTGGAGCATCTAGACCAAGCTTCGATCTTGACGAGACGTGATTTCAGCACAACTGCATATTGGTCTAAGCATGGTCATTGGGATTCCCTCACACAACAGAGAGTATGATGATATCAGACACATGTAATCCCACTGCCCACTCACCATTACTCCTCGGTGGCACTCATATTTAGGTATAATATTAAATAGTACTTGTACGTGGAATGACTGCATGGCCATGTTTGTTCTTATGCCTGATCGCGGTTAGATTTGTTAAGGAAACACAAATTGACTCTCGACCGCAGAACAAATTTACATTTATTAGACCCCATCCCTGAGTACCCATATACAGTATGGGCCAACTGTTCATATCGAAGGTGGAAGATCTGGGGAAAATACAGATAGCCGCGGCAAGGCTCATAAGTGGTGCAACCATAAGTGCGAGTAAGTCTCTGCCTATTCCGAGACCCGCTCGGACCCTTTCCGTGAAATACGTCAGAAACATAAATTAGCACAATTCTTCAAAACGTATCACCATTTAACTCACCCACATACTGCTAATAAAGTATCGCCGCTTGTCCCGTTGACTAACTAACGACACTAGCCAACAACTCTAGCCAACGACACTAATCAATGACTCAATCTTCGATCTAATCGCAACTATCAAGTTCCGTTTTGTTGCCCAATAGTATTCATTCATTCCAAACATAACGAACCAATATTCCAACTTCATGCTCTGGAATCACGCACGGCACAGTTTGAGTGTTGAACTGAAGTCTTCTAAATTGAAAAACTACCCCAACGTAACTTTGCAAGATTTCGTCAGGCCTTCACTTCTGAACTTTTCACAAACTTGCTTTCTGAAGAACCTTTCTCACCAAATCACGGTACCCCTCAATACGTTCCGGGGGACTTCTCTTTTCTACAGCAAGATCTTCACTCGCTTCAAATCTCAAACTAGTCTTCATTTTCAGAATTACTTATATCACTTAATATTTACTACCTCCTTCAACATCAACTTCTGCTTAAGCAGAGGAAACTGGTGACGGTAGTGAAGGGAAGTTGAATCCAGAAAGTAGTGGTGATAAAACTAGCAATTCTGAAAATGAAGACTACATGGAAGTGGATTTTCATACGTCTCTTAGGAAAAAAACTTGTCCGTATGGAGATGGCAGATCGCCAATAAAATAAGTTAATTCTCACGAAAATAAATGCGTCTTGTTACTCTCGTAAATTTAGTTCATATTATCTGGGACATTTTCTGGTTCCCTGTTCTGAGTGAAATTTCATTCCCGTTCCCCTTATTATATAAACCTGGAATATATTAAACCCTAGTCATTGTTAGTTAGGCAGAGTGCGCTTTATAAAAGTATTGATGCTACTACCACCAATTTCAAAATTGCTGGCATTGTTGTTAATCTGATCGTGTGGGTCGCAATTATAAAAATAAAATATTGCGTTACCCAGACTCAATCAAGAAAAATACGAACGAGAATAGCCCAAGAGATTCATCTTTCTCGCATTTCTTTTTTTCGACAAGATTCTACAACGTTCAAATAAAACTAAAATCCTCGCCCTCTGATTGGCCGATAATTCCAGTAGTGTTTTCTACCATTTTTCACTCGTGCAGCAGACGGTTCATAGCGAATGTCGAATAAGGAACCGGGAATAACTAACGGTTGTCACGTCAGTGTTCCGAATGAAATTAAAGTTAATATTCATTTATATCGTCAATACATATCATAAACAATAGGGTTCCGAGTATGCAACCTTGGGGAACGCCAGCGTTAAAAGGTCCCCAGGGGGATGCTTCGAATGCTATCACAACTCATTGGGACCTGACCGAGAGGTAGGACTTCAATAACAGAAGAAGGTCACACGAAACATCAATGCGTTTCAGCTTCTGAATAAGATCATGCCATACCCGCCAAATGTCCCCCTGACATCAACAATGACAACCCTAGCGTCTTTTCCTTCTTCTAACACTCGACGGAGTTTATCGTATAAATCGGTCAGCTGGCGAACAGTTGTTTTCAGGAGTGAAGCCTGGCTAAACTTGACCTAGAATATTATTGTCAGCTAAAAACTGCCACAGGTGTCTAAATACACATTTCCCGAGTCATGTACCAACCCAACTAACCGGTGATACTGAGGTATAATTATTAACCAAATTTGAGGGGGTCTTTTTCAGAACGGGGGAACGTTGGCCTTTTTTCAATCGGATTGAAAGTTGGAGTTATTCAGTAAAATATTGAACAAGACCAGGAGTGGCTAACACAAGGAGGATTCACATTCTGCAAGGAGACGATGTCTTACGAAATCCGGGCCACATGTCTTGGAAGTGTTAATACATTCCATTGCCTTGAATACTTCACTATATTTAAGTGTAATATTGTCAATGGAATGGTTTAAGGAGAGGTCGAACCGGGGTCTGGGGTTGATATGTCAGAATCGTCAATTGTAGATATGGAACAGAAGTATTCGTTTAGAACCTCAACGCTCTCTGCATTTCAGAGGTAGATATTGTTTGAGCGTTTGATAGAAGGAATGTCTGATTCTTTGTTACCTAGTAAGGATTTCAAAGTTTTCCACCAACGAGACGGTGGTGTTTCATGGCAGCTCAGAGTAAATTGGACTTTAGATAAGTATGTGGTTTTGGCCTTCGTAATGGCTGCTACAACTTCATTTATTTTGTGTTTAATTTTATTTGTTCCCATGTCTGAGGGACGGTGTTGTGTTCAGCGGTACTGTACAATCGTTTCCAAGTCTAATCAGTAGACGCATTTCGTTGTGTATCCACTTAGGGTGGATTGTCCCTAAGGTTGTGATTTTTGGTAGGAATATGTTCGAATGCAGTATCAAGTACAACAGAAGTGAAATTGGAAACTTTCCTATCAAGACTTGGATTATGGAAAATGATTTCCCATTGCTCAGCTCATAACTGTAATGCCTCATAGTCCCCCTGTGCATACAGCCATACACGTCTCTTGAAGATTAAAGGGGGGGGGGGGGGGGTATAAATAAGACTTACAGTGAACGGTGGGTAGTGATAGCAAATCATCAAATCGGGCATTATTGCCTCCAATACCTCACGTTCTAAGATGTTGACTGTGCAGCTAACAACGTACAGATAAGTTGAGCAGACGATTCTATTCTGTGAAGTCTGTAGGCTTACTCACAATATGACGAAGATTGAAATACTTACTCATGTCAGAAAAATGACCGTTTGCTGACAGTATTATTTATCATTAAAATCATTAGTAAGTAATAATTAGAACATCAATAGACGTGTATTTAGCGTTTTCCACGAAGGATAATATAATATATCATATCTCTGGTACACCGTTAGGTTGGCGATAAAATACCCATAATAATATCGACCTACGACACTTAGTAAACACCTCCTCGCTATATGCACTCGACGTGCGGGAAGTGAAGGCCAGGTCTGTGACGAAAACAAATAAAATACGTCCTTTGATGAAAATGACATCTTCACATCCTCTTGACAAGCGGTTGAACCGCATAATGTACGTATTTTAAACTGAATAAACGTTCTCGCACAGATGTTTACTAAAAAACATTTTTTACGTTTTGTAAACCACTTGATAATGGTAGAATGCGACCAATGAGCTGCACAATTCACCCGCCCCTCTCTTCCCTTCCAAGTGCCCAGAAGCAAAGCTGGGCTATTGATCGAGAACGGCATCAACAGGACAAAGTTAAAAAAGATTTCGGCGTCCCCATTGGGTCACAAACATCTGAACAGTTTTTTATTGTTTTTTATATATTTTTTTGTTTTGTTTTAAATGGACCGGACTGGCCACCTAGAAAAGTTTTTTTACAGAGTTAAAGATAGAGAGAAAGGAAACGGGTTTACCTGCCTGGCAAAAACTGATGTTTATACTATTCCCCTATGGGTTCAAGTTTGGCCCTAACGAGGAGATTACGCAGGCTTCAGTTTTTTCTATAGGCGATGATAGGTGGAACTGACAATTTTGAATTCACCAAATTAAATTCCTCTTTTAGTATTTTGGAAGTTTCAACATTATTTCTGTAATAAGTTATAGTGACTGGAATGATGGACTGTTCCTTGAATTGCCCTCTCGACTTATTTATTCCGACATAATGTTTGAAGACAGTCGTCCAGAAAGCTTCTCTTTGTTTTCTGTAATCGTCTGCTTCCGACTCGGTCTCTTTAATCGGCGGTTGCTCAATCAGGTGAATTTCGAAATATTTTAATGAATGGACAGGAAGATTGAAATCTTCTGCTACTGGCGTATCATAATTGTGTTTTATATCAAGATTGTACCCGGTAGCTTGTTCAAGGGTTGGACACTGAGTTTCGCCAGCATACTGCTTTCAACGGCGATTACAAGTGATGAGATAAACCACATTAGGTGAATCACAATGGAGGAAGCTACAAATTTGGTAGTGATTTTTTGTTTGTTCTGACGAAAATTCATCTTTTTTATCCGTAATAAATAGACAGAACGCGATGTGTGTTTGAATCGGTGGGTGTTTTACATAACTCGTTGGAATGGCGTAATCATATTTCGACCGAGCCGCTCGAGGCAAATATGATTACGCCATTCCAACGAGTTTTGTAAAACACCCACCGATTCAAACACCATCGCGTTCTGTGTTTATTACACAACCCATGCATTAACATGCATTTAAATAAAGAAATTTTAATTCCGATAATTAAACCCAAAGGTGAAGGGGTTTGTTTTGACTGAAGCTGTACTGATCATATGGATCGATAAAAAAAAAAAATCAAAACAACCTTTTCGGAACCAGTGTTTGTTGAAATTCTTATCGCTGTTTACTAACAGTAATAGGCACCAAATGGTTAGGCGTGAATGGGCTGTTGCCCATTCACGCCTAACCATTTGGTGGCTATTACTGTTAGAAAAAATATAAGGACAAATATGTGCAGATCTGCAAAACAGCTGGAAGAAACGTTTTTAAAAGAAGTTCGAACCATGTCAAGGTGTACGAAGATTTACCGAAATGAAGTTGACCAATTTAGATATAATGGGATCCACAAAACGAGACGTCAACGGGACTGGGTTAATGTTCTGGATGGAAATGATTGGGGTTTTTTAAAAATGTTATCTCATTTTTGGCTAATTTTTTGTGAACCGACTTTATTTTGCTTTGGACGTTTTCATTTTCACACTATGCAACAGACGGTCGATGATTGTATAACGGAATTTTTCGAAGCGTAACTAAACGGTGTAGTAAAAAGTTCCGGCTTGTATATCACCTGTTGAATACAGAATCATTTATATCAGCGGCGATTCCGTTGAATACAAGGGTTTAAAGTTTAATGGATGTGTAATAAAAGTGTGTAATCTGCAGCGAGGACCGTCACAGTGCACAAGTGCGCCTTTTTGATAATACTCTATTGTTTTTAATTTTTGATGGTTCAAAATCATTGATATTTTCAAGATTTTCCAATTTCTTCAGGGGTTCAGATTTTTTACTTCTGAGGAGGCGGATGGAATATCCCCTCGATCTCAGCGACCTTACAAGGATAGAACAGGCCTCGTTTAAATTTATCATGTCACTCGAATTGCTGTGAAACCGTATGAGCTGTGATTGTATGATGCCCTTGAAAGTGTGGGGTGGATGGAATGATTTGGTATGTAAAAGTTGATGTGAATCGGTTGGTTTAAAAAAATACTTTATAGTAAAGCCAACCGGTGGATTGAAACTGTTTGCATTTGTAGACTGTCACATCTAAAAAATCAACAGAATCTTGACTTATGGCAGCTTTAAGTTTAATGTTAGGATCGTGACTGTTCAAAATTTCTAAAATATGATTAAATCCTTCCCTTGAATGTTCCCAAATAATAAATAAATATGTCATCCAAATATCGGAGGTAAATAAGGGGTTGTTTAACACATTTTCCTAAAGCCCCCTCCTCCCACTCAGCTACGTAGATACTTGCATAATTTGGGCTGAAGCTCTTTCCCGCAGGGCACCCCATGATTTGTAAATAGATATGTCCATTGAATTCGTTATCATTTCCTTTCAGGCTCAACTCCAAAGGACCTAAAATTTGTTTATCTGAGCGTTGAGTGTCGGGATATTTTCCGAACGCAGGTTTTACAGATTCTACTCCTTTGTCTATGTCAATATTTGTGCACACAGAGTCAATATCCAAAGTGGCCAAAAAAGTATTTTTGGTATTTTTTTCAATTTTGAATAGAAAATCTTGCGTATGTTTTATATAGCTCGGGTGTCTATTAAATATCAGTTTGAGGTGATAGTCGATTATTTCAGATATTGTGTAAGAGTCAGAATTACAGTCCGAAGCAATAGGTTCTCCAGGTGGAGTTAGATTATCCGTCCATACCGATGAATTTTAGGCAAGAAAAAAATTGTCTTTTTTTGGGCAGCGAGTGGAGGTGATATATATCTCATCTGCCTTTTGGTTTTGTGACCTTCACCAAGGAGAGATTGAAGGATTTCGTTAAATTTCCCTTTGTCTATGAAGCCAGATAATTCTGTCTAATGTTTCATAATGTTTTGTATTACTAAGCTGCCTCTTAGCTTCCTAAAGATAATTTTCACGAGATAAAAGTACAACTGCGCCACCTGTATCCACCGGCTTTATGATATTTTTTTTTATTTTTGTGAAGTTTCAAAAGCGCTCCCGGTTCATTACATGTTAAATTGTTTTTATCGGAGAGTAGGGTTAAATCCAAAACTCGTTCAGTAACCCGTTTACCGGCCGCGCTATCTGGGGATGCCCACCCAGAAGATGCTGTAACTGGAGGTTTTGACCCCTTTCGTTTTTGAAGAAGTCTGCAAGTTTTAATTTTCTATGCAAACATAGATAATCAGAAGATGGACGTTTTGCCCCCATGCCAGATTTCGGCCTTGGTAGTATAAATGTTAGACCGCGATCTAATAAAGATTTGTCGGCGGGTGTTAGGTCATCGGTGACAGACAGGTTAACCACATTTGTTCCTAATCCTAGATGCTTTTAAGGCTTGAATGATTGCCTTATCAAAGTTCAGGTCTTTTAATGATTTGGCCGAAATAACCTGTGGCTTTAAATTTTCTAGGCAACTTTCGTAATGGGAAACGAGCCTGGCCAGGATCACATGTGCCGAACTCAGATGTGTTCTCCTGAGTTTGGAGAAAACATCAGAATTGGGCAAGGCAGGATTTAAGAAGGCATTCATGTCATCCAATCTGTTTTGTAAAGTTTTGAGAAATGTCCTATCAGCCCATTGACCTTGCAACAGACCAAGGTGGTGAAAATACCGTATCACACGAAATAGGGCCTTTACCAATCTGGCGAAATCTCAATAAGATGGTCAGAGGTTCCATTTCTTGGGGTGAGCAGTGTTGTGTGGATTAATTTTCCTTTTATTATTTTTTCTAGAAACCACGGTTAACTGAATGTCCTCCTCCTAAATAACTAATATATAGACAAAAATAATATGGCAAGAAAAATGTTTTTGAAGTAATGGAAGCTACCATTTTTGTGTCTTTGGTTGATCTTCAATCCTTCTTCGTTCTGAGAATCCGTCCGGCTAAACTAATTTCGTGTGTGGTTTTGCTTTTTCAAAAGCCTAAGAGAACAATGGGTTTGGGGTAAAGGAACAAGCCACTTATTTAATTATATGCGTGGGCGGATCAGTTTGTCTACATGGTGGTGACTGACAAATAAGATATTAACCAATTAATCTCGGCTAAGGGGTGGAATTCAAAGCTCATTGTTCCGCATGTGTTTTCTGTCAATAAGTTCGAGTCTGCTAAGATAAAACAGCTATAAAGCACAGTGTGAGGTAATTTGTTGTATAATCCAAAGTAAAAGGGAAGTTTATTTTCAACTTTGATTTGTGATGTAATTCACCTGCTGTTACTGATCCCGTATGGTTTCAATATGTGCAATGTGTCGATTGTCAAAATAAACGAGAAGAATTTAAAGAGAGAGAATTTTTACAAATGAAATTTGGAAGCTCTGCTCAGAGAAAATTATCTCAGTGAGTGTGCATTTAGAATTACGAGTATTCAATTCGAAAATCCACCCGGAGAGGGTAATCAAAAAGATCAATTAAAATTTTAGTCAGATTTGAGAAGAGTCAATACAAAAACACAATAAAAAATCCCTTTGAAGATGTTTCAGCGCCAAAACCATACCTAGTCAGTAAACCACACAGTGCCAAGCCATCTGGTCCCACATTCTAACTGGATGTCCTCTCTGAGGTGAGATCTATGAGAGCGGACCACCAGGACATCAACGCAGGTCACCAACCAGAAAACGTGTCCCAAACCCCAAAACTTGGTAGGGTGGCTAACCTATTGATGTAAACCCCCACTCCGATTATTCCTCGACGGAAGGTAATAAAATAAACGGAGGTACATTTTCACAAAACTCAATTAGGTGAGGACTGCCAGAAAATTGTAACATTTTGAGAAGCTACTTTTTTCATAAAATTAAAATTTTCTTTTGGGCATATCAGTGATCTGGCATTCGCTAGTAGGTATTTTAAACTGAAAAAAACGCACTGGCACAGATGTTTACTGAAAAATATTATTTTAGTTTGGTATGACACTTAATAATTCTGTGGTTTATAATTACCAATTCATTGCTATTATTATATATATACATTTTAATGACCATGTGCATGCCCTCCCCTCTAATTTGTATCAGATTCTCGGTCGTGTTTACAGTCGAATCACAACTCGCATTGACAGAGAATCTGACACAAATTACCGAGCATTCACATGGTTATGATAATACATGTTTCTAACAATCCCGTTACAAAGAGCCCGTTTGCCCCATTTTTCAATTTAAAATGAGTTGAAATTGGTAAAAAATGGTTGAATTTCAGGAACTATATTTTAATGCGTTATAACAAAGTATATACGTGATAGTGCGATGTTTACCGGAAATTTAATCTGTCTGATACGGAACTGGAACGGGGTTGGGGGGGGGGGGGGGTATGATACAAACGTTTTTTCGAGTTTTTGGGATCAACTTAAGTCAATTGTTAGATACATTGTCTTTTCACCACACTTCGCACATATTGTGGTGTCTAATTGCACAAACCCTGTTGAAACCTCACGGTGTCAACGCGCGCGGGTGCTGGGTTATTTTTTACCGGCATTTCTTGATTCTTGTTCATATACGTAGAGGAATAATATACTTTTGTTATCTTGTTATTTTGTAAGCTCATTTCCTCGTGTAGCATTTCGACAGCAGGAGGGAAAGTGTCTGTTTGATGAGGAAATGTGTATCACATGTCACGAAGGCTTAACCGTTGATAACTTGGCAGTCCAGGTATCGCTGAAAGGTTTTAGGGAATTATAAATTGTAGCAAGCAGCGCAATTGATGGCAATGTTATCGCACTATCGTCACGAATTACCAAATCAGTTCAGGCTGAATAAAAGCTAAATTTAAGTGACAAGAGCTACTCCTATTTTCAATTGCTGGTGGAATGGAGATGAGAGAAAAAAACTTAAAACTGTGGCCGATTCATGCACACTTATGAAGCTCGATATTGCGTACACTGTAGTTATAAATAGTAACTGTTGGAATTTTTCCGCTTTGAAACCGAGTTGGAATGTTGGTAAGTAAAGGAGACATCAGCATCACCATAGAAGCTCTAAAATCAAGATAGATGGAATTTCCAACTCCTCATGACTTGCCCTCAGAATTTCCAACTATAAGAAATTTTGGCCAGGATGGCACCCCACCCCCACCCTCCCCTCCCCTGTCGCTACGTCCCTGAAAGAACATCAGACTGGATCAAATAAGCCAAGCTGACGAAAGAACGTTTGTTATTTTACACTCAGAAAAACTCAAATATTCACTTCAAGCATTACGATATGCAAAATTCACGAACAAGGTTTCGTCTAGCAGAGCGGTGGTCGAGACACAAAACCTACCTCCCACTGAAAGGGCTGCTCATTTCCAAAGTTTGAGGATGCATTAGCCGGTAATTGTGTAGAAAACATACAACGATGCACTAAACCCCGAGAACTGGGGTTGGAAGAAGCAGGAACATGACACTAGCCGACAATAATAGAACTGGAAGTAGCACTTTACGCACTTCTTAAGTTTGACGATGTAAATGCAAAATGACTTCACGGAACCCATGCGCAAGCAGTTTGTGCTCATGTAGAAATAATGGGCTAAAATGCTTCACAACCTGTGGAGACTGTCCGGAAGATGTTTGTCAAAATTCAGAAAGTGTAGTTTATGAGCACGAGCATGACAATGAGCGAATCGGTGTTAAGGTAAAACATATTCATATGATACCAATAATTTGATAACAGAAATATCCCAGTATGTGGCAACTTCGATCTCAACATCATATGAGAGTGAGATGTAATAAATATTTAAAATGATAAGTAACAGTAACTTTTCCTATGTTTGACATTTTGAGCGAGATCAGGTCTGTTTAGCAAAATTGCACACCAATCGAAAAGACCCCAACAATAATCTGTTAAGCTTCTCCATTACGCTAAAATACACGGGGGTCGTTTACATGCGCGCTAAGTTGCAACTTGTACCTGGTTTCATCGAAATTGCACCACCTCCTGGGATGGTGTAAGATATACCTGTTAAACATTAAATATACCCTGTACAAATCTGTTCACACGTCACAAAATATCGTTCTAAGCACAAATATTTGTATCTATAAATGCTATATATCAGGTACAATTCGCCTCATGTAAATGGGACTTAAGATTAACACCTAAATAAATGTATTCAGGGTCGTAGATGCAGGTGGGAGGAGTTGAGGTGGAGGGTAGGAGATATCGTATCCCAGCAATTGTTTTTTTTATAATATTTTTGGTTTGCGAATGTTTTGTTCATACACACTAGACCATTTCAACCACTGGAAGACAGAAAAACTATTGCAAAGAGCCACTCAAGGGAATCGTGCCTTTTAGGCGTCCATTTTGATTGTTTACCTAAAGTTTAGATCGTTACATCATCATATAATGCATTCCTCTACTTTGCTTAACATTGTTTACGGAAAATTTATGGTCTTGTCCTACCACTAGGAAAAGCTGTCTATATACTGGAGGCCGCCATCTTGGTTTCTATGGTAGCACGTGATTGCTACGTGACCTAAAACCTTCTTATATGACAGGCGTATGTTCGAAGAATAGGTTCCTTTGTACAAGAGTAATTTTCCTATTCGAAGAATTGCCAGAAACAACCCGAGAAGTTCATTATTTCGAATTCTTTCAGAATTCCCTGCTTCTATCTATCTATGCAATAGTTTTCGTCTACCTGGCCATGTTTCCTTGTCCTGGAGTATACTCCAGTAGAGTAGAAGAGCCCATTAGCTAGAACAGCTTCGCTTATTATTACTTTTGTAGCTGTTCTGGTCTGTTCTTGTAAGTTATGACGCTAAGTAACCAATCAGATTGCTTGATTTCCCATAACCTGTACTTAACCATACAGAGTTACCTCCCTTGTCTTTAACAAAAATATATATCATTCCAAAAGCCAATAAGCTATCCAGCAGTTACTGACAAATCATTGTTCGAACGACTCGAAGCTCATCGAACAAATGAGCTATCGAGCAATTGCTCGTTCGAGTGACTCGCACATACGATTCTTCGACTCATTTCGGTATTTGAGAATACGAATGGCCCGGTATTTTATTATTTGAGGATACCTTTCGAGGATACTTTTTATAGGATACTTATCTGAGAATACTATTACTTGTTTGGCCCAACCTTCTAGGCCAGCCAAGAACATACCCATCTAAAATTCCCTTTATAAACGATCGATCAATTACTGAAAAGTCATTCATTGCTCGATGAACTATCGAGCAATTGCTTGTTCGAGTGACTCGCACATACTGCTCGAACGACTCGAAATCTACCGAGCAAATGAGCTATCGAGCAATTGCTCGTTCGAGTAACTCGCACATACGACTCTTAGCCTCATTGCAGTATTTGTGGATACCTATGGCCTGGTTTTGTATTATTAATTGAGGATACCTTTCAAAGATACCTTTTATAGGATACTTATCTAAGGATACTATTACCTATTTGGCCCAACCTTCTAGGCCTCCACAAGACACACCTATCCCAAAGATCCCCTACAAGCTATCGAACGGTTACTGAAAAGTCATTGCTCAAACGACTCGAAGCTCATCGAGCAAATGAGCTATCGAGCAATTGCTCGTTCGAATGACTCGCAGATGCTGCTCGAATACTCTAAGTCTACCGGGCAGTTGAGCTATCGAGCTATTGCTCGTTCGAGTAAAAATGGACGACGGAAACACGTATCACCCTAACAACACGCACCGCGCATGCGCACTCACACCACGTATCACTATGGAGAGGACGTCACAAGATGCCCGTTCACGCGGGCTACCACGACAACACAACATGGCGCCACTGGGTCACTTAGTTTAAACATATTTTATTGTCATTAGATTAAAAACTGACAAAAGGATTGGAGCACAAGTTATTAAACTTATATAAGTTCCTCTCCTAAAACATTCAATGGCAGCTAACAAAAATATACCAGGACAAACCAAACAAAAAAAACCCCCAACAAACCCATTTTATATCTACAATACAATAAACATGCTTCAAACCAATTCATAGTAGCTGGAGAGAAGTGAAAGACACGACATGCAGGTATGGGATAAGATGGTATAAAGCAAAAGAAAGCAGAGGATAGTTGAGTGTTGTGTCCTTATCGTACGGATGCGGCCATCGCAAGTCATCACCGAGCCTTAACTTGATGTTGGAGAGAAGGCACACCAAAAAGGGGTATGGTTGAGAGTTAACTAAAACGATTGCTACCTGAAATAAAGGACTGTACTAACATAAAAATCAGATTCTTTCCATTTTGTGATAAATTAGGTTTTCCGAAAAGAACATCGTCTGTGGAGGTAATGTTAAATTGAGAAAGTCGTCTAAAGAGGATTTCACGCTGGACTACGTAGTGAGGACATTCGAAGAAGTGATGAAAACTGTTTTCAAGTACGTGTCCACAACTACACCTGGACGTATCAGACATATAATTTGCATATTTATCACCGTTCAGTTCGCTACAACCATTCCTTAACCTACAATGTAGAATGTTCAGTTTCCTTGTTCCGGAGGAGAAATAGAGCGGAGGTTTCACGACAGGATTTAATTTTAATAGCTTAATTTTAGTTTTAAACTCATTTACAATTTCAGGTGATGACATATATTGAGGTAAATTGTTCCAAGCCACTACCATGGATGGCAAGAAGGATCTTTTAAAATGTTCAGTTCGGGATTGATACATGGTAAAATGATCTGCGTTGCGTAGGCTGTAGGTTCCTGGGTCACTTGACATGACATCACTTCCGAGGTCCGGCACCGAGGTCCGGCAAATAGTGACTCAAACGTGCGAAACATACTACTTATAGGATATCGATAATTTGCGACCCCCGCTTTCGTTAAGACAGATCTGAGTCACCAGTGTTATTTACGAGATAACTGATAGAAAACGAATATAAATAAACTAAGGAACCAAGTACATACCACCCGTTTTACTGTTTAAGTAGAGTATGTATCAAACATCAGCCGCGCAAACCTGAAACGAAATTGAAATCTTCGGTTTTATATACTCTTTGCTGCGACACCATCTGGTTGGCGTGTCTGTGGACTTTAGTTGTCCACGTCACAACATTATTCTGTTCAGTAAACTGTTGGACAGTAGACCACAGTCGAATAGATGACCAGATTGTAAAATTGAACTTAACACCCTGTATACATTTCGTCATTCTAAAAGGCCTTCAGAGGAAGATATCTACGGAAACGTATTAGCGCCACCTGTAATTTAGTTATTAATGAGTTATTATTATTTAAGAAATAGCTAATCCATAATAACGAAATGGTAATCCGTAATAACGAATTTGCTAATTCGCAATTACGAATTTGCTAATCCGTAATTACGAATTGGCTAATCTGTAAAGACGAAATAGCTAATCCGTAATTACGAAATAGATAATTTGTACACTACCTCAGCAGTATATCATGTCAGATAAACGCTGGTCTTTTGTGGTGCCGGTAAGGCTTTGGACAAGGTGTGGCATGCTGGTATTATTTTCGAATTAGAGTCCCGGGTGACCTTCTTCTGGTTTTGAAGTTCCAGACAGTTCTTGGACAGGTTCCAGGGAGTTGTGATATCCTCCGAAGCATCCCCCTAAAGCCCGGCGTTCATCAAGGCTGCATATCCAGAGCCCTATTGTTTCTTGTATACATCGACGATATAACTGAAAATTTACTTAGCTCTATACGTCTCTTTGTAAATAATACCTCCTTTTATTACACCGCCTCTTACTTTTCCTCCAGTTCCATATTTACAACTCGGCATGACGGACTATTTTTCCACCTGACGTCATGGATCCATCAAAACAACTAAACTCCGCCTATTTTCGTAATCGGTCAATCGAAACATCGCATTCAGACAAAGATCAAATTGGAAGCTGTGACGACAACAGACAAATCGAATGAAAACTGGAAAATGTATTTGTTCAAATCCACCAAAATAAACGAAATTTAACCTATTCTATAAATGGAAGTAATTTTACAACAAACACCTTTTAACTTTGAAGCGAATATCTCTAAGATAACAGCAGCTAATTTCTTAAAAATACGACCAAATAACCTGTTTGGACATAATTTTCATTTATATTTTTCTGTTTACGTATCCATCTGTCACACGTGTTTGTCAATCACACCGGAGTTTTGCTTTTGTTTTTATTTCAAGCAGAAGTCAGAACTGCGAGATATCTGAATTTTTAAATTAATGGATTCTACAGATAAAACTAGAAGTCCTGTCATGAAATGCGCACAAATAGCACATCCATCTGTGCGTTAATCTACACATTAATCCACGCGTTATGGCCATAGTAAGGCCATCAAATTCTGTACATATGGCTTGTGCACAAGCACTGTTTCAGCCAATGGACCCCCGGGTAACCAGGAGGTCCACTGGAAGAAACATTGCCTGTGTTTGCTATGAGTAACCAGGAGAACCTGTCGTTCTTTGGATGCCATTCGATATGGCACTTGCGGTCAATTCCTATGCGCAATTAAGCTTAGTTAAGCAGGTTCCTGTGCACAAGCAATAATTCAGCCAATGGACCCCCGGGTAACCCGGGGGTCCATTGACAGAAACATTGTCTGTGTTTGCTATGAGTAATCAGGAGAACCTGCAGTGCTTTGGATGCCATTCGATATGGCAAATGCGCGCAATTTCTACGCGCAATTAAGCCTAGGTAAGCGCACAGTTCGTGACAGGACTTCTAGTTTTAACTGTATGTCACAGGGACGTGCAATAAACACAGAAAGCCAGGGTGTGTGAATGCATCAGATAATATGGCAATCATGATGTCGTGCCGTATTGACAAACACATTCACAAATCGTGACGGTCTTTGTTTTTTATCAAATAGTGGAGAATCCAGTAGACGCTTCGATCTCAATAAACCACAATTTCACCACAACTGAACATTCGGCTAAATTATGGTTAATTGAGTTCAATCGACACAAAACGGAGAGTATGCTAATATCAAACAAATGTAATCCCACTGCACACCCTCATTACTCTTCGGCCGGCACTAAAATTTCTGAGGTAAAACATCATAAGCATTTATGTATAATTTTAAACAGAACTTGTGGGTGGAATGACTAAACTGATCATATTCGTTTGTGCCAATGTGGTGTGGAATTAGTACCTTGGGTCTGACAATTGCTGGCCACTGCTCGGTGATTTCTCCTGGTACTCCAGCTTCACCCACACGTACAACTTTCATCCCGCAGTATAAAGCCTATTTATTACACGCCTGTTCTATGTAATCCCCATCTTCACTAAACCATGCGGAAAATAAAAATCCGTTCCGCATAATTTCCGATTGTTGTTTTCGAAAACGGGCGACAGCCCCCGCACACTTATGTAGATTAGATCTCCGTAATGGTATAAAATCAATGCTCTAGATGTTTTACCTCTTTTTTAACACCATTCGACGGGAGCGCGGTATTCAGTGGTTACAGCATTGGACTTCAAACCGAAAGGTTCATGGTTCGATACCCACCAGGGCAACTGCGTTGCGTCTTTGGGCAAGACACTGAATCTAGATAGCCTGCGTGCGGCATGGTGGCACTGTGTACTAGGGCAAACTGCATGTCGATGGTGCACTTGGCTTCAACCAACGCTAAACCTGCTTGTGTGGAGTTAGTATGTTGAGGAGCCTGACAGCTTCTCGCCGTTGCTCGGTGGTTCTCTCCGGGCACTCCGATTCTTCCAGCCGTGAAACTGTCCGACAAGAGGTGATCTCTGTCTGTCGAAAGTGTCGTTAAACTCCAATAAATGAATAAATAATTTCATTCGAAGTTAAGGTTGACTTTCTATTGTATTATATAGCCTAAATTAATTACCATCTTTGTCAAGCCTCGAAATAAGCCACGAACGATCGTTCAGATTACGCAAATGTTACCACAATGGTGAAATCCGCGAACGAAAATAAATAAACATTGTACGGCCGGTACATTATTTCCTGCATTGGCAAGTTTTCCCATCAAAGTTGGCAATCATTCTTGACATTGTCCGCGCAGTTTAAATTGCTTTTTTCAGAACTTGCACAAATATAAATAGAGCATTAGCGAGATCGCGCGTGAGTTGTTGCTATTTATTTTCAAGATAAGATTGCGCAACATGATTCGTCTGTAAAAACTGAGAATGCGTAATGTCGACAGAAATGAATATTCTCGCAAATGGTTGCCTTAACTTTTTGGTTACGACCATGTTATTTGAGCGTCACCTGCTAACACGGTACGATCTAGGGCCTTTATTTCGAGGCCTCCTTTATTCGATAGAAAGGCCGAAATAAGATGCATGGCGCTGTGTCAAAATGTAGATAACATTTAATTATGACTGTATCGCTTCTATTTGTGACAGTCTTATCATAGTAAAGCCATTTACGGTCGAATCGCGGGGACCAAAATGAATTTGACTATGCAGTGTCAACGTCGCAATCAAATTTAAACTAGAGCTTTCGCCAGTGTCGTATTTCTGCGCCATTCGTACCGAAGCGATAAAACATGTATGTGTTATTCATGAGCAAAAATCATGGGGTGGGGGAGTGATACATCTCACGAATAGTCGTGGGAAGAATGTCTTTGCATCACTCTAACAATAATATTTGACATATCTTGAAAATATTTTCTTTAGGGTCATTAAATGAACGTCTGTTAATTTCGTTCTCTCGAGCCTATTTGCCAAAGTTACGATGTCATGTCTCGAGCGTACAAAACGCCGTCAGAAGACTTGCCTTCAACCATTGTTAATGCTTATGCTGGATAAGTTAGTCCAACAATTAATCGCTTCTGCTCGGTGATTCCCGCCTGGTTCTTAGATTTGTCAACTTGTCAAACTTTCCGACACGATATGATCCCGGTTGTTGAAAATGTAACAGTAATACACGGACACACAAACAATTACCTGCTTATCTTTGTTCTAGTTTTACGGAGCTCGCGGAGAGGTCATTTCTGTAATTTCGTTTGCTCTGCAGTCTGTATTAATGTGAAGGTATTTTGCAGATGTGGAGAGTTGAGTAACATTAAAATTCTGGAGTCATGTAGCCTCCACCAATACAATAATAAGTATTTCAAGTGGAATTTCAGTTAACAGACCACCGGGTTCACACAGAAGTCTAATGTGATTGTGATTGACGTCATTATGCTTTTTCACAGATCTTGCGAATTATTTTCGGGTGGAATCTTCAATCCGCGGTGGGGTGTTTACAGTGGCAATTTAATATCTTCGTCCCATATTCATGATCATATATACAGCCGCAGTGGAGAGAAGGAGGGGGAGGGTGTTCCCCCAAAAAGGTTTTTCATAACATCTGTGCTTCTGGCATATTTGTTTTTCATGAATATTAACCAATCTCAGCTACCGAAGACAGAAAATGTTTTGCTAACATACACCTAATGAAATCATATCGATTAAACCAGGAGGGAGGGGAAGGTACGTGGACATAGGTGGACATTTTTTTCGCAGATTATTCGCTTCACACCCCCTTTCTGCATATTTGTTCATGACATGTTTGGGACCCACCCTCTTCAAATACATTTTAATATACAAAACTTCCGATTAACTTCGGCTCTCGAACGCCACCTTGAAACGCGAAATACATACGTGCAAAACTTTTACCCATTTACCATCCCTTTACCTAACACGAAAAGCAGACGACACTTGCAAAACAAATTGTCTTTAAAACATAGGTTATGACCCCTCGTTGGAACGAGCTCGTCGAGCTCGTTCCAACGATGGGTCATAACCTATGTTTTTGAGACAACAAATAAAAAAAATAATGAAAATTAATTGACGATTTTTGAGAATAGCGCTGACCGGTTTTGGCCATTACGGTGGGTAAAGGGAAAGTGCACATAATAATTAAGAAATATCCAGGGGGGTGGGGGGGGGGGGGGTGCCTGTTTACATCATAATTTATGTTCCGATAAAGCTTTGTTGACAAAATATCTTCACAAGTTCATGTCCATTTATGAGATCATTCCAGCAAATACCGGCAAATCAGGCTTTTATATAATGAGATAGGTACATTTAGTTAATTCAAAAACATTGTCCCTTCTAAAATAACTCGGACTGACATGCTCCCTTGTAAAATAATTAAAGACAGGGCAGGCAGGGGTGTATCAAAGATGACGTGCAGCATGATTTGAGCTGTGAATCAGCCTGCCCCGGGAACATTTTCGAAATTTCAAATTAAAATAGCAATTTCCTTGTCTTAAAATCCGTTGTTGTTCATATTTTGTGAGGTTTGAACCGCATCAATAAATTAGACCATTTTTTTTAAATCTGTGGTTTATGGATCCTCCAACCCGCTCCAACCTCTATGCTTCCGCCCGGTTGAAGTAATTCATGTTGTTACAGCTTGTCAGTTATCAACACCCAATAAAAAAAATCTAATATAAGTGAATTATGTTGTGAATGGATATTTTAGTCGACTTTACGAGAAAAATTGTAGGACAATGTTTTTCCATTCAATATTGGACACTCACCCCCATCCTCAAGTCAGTTTTTGGTAAAATTCTCCAATATTCTTCATATTAAGAGGGTAACCTTTGTTAAAATGCTTATAAATGGTGACAACACATGTCATAACAGTGAAAAATGACACAAATGCATTAACTGTTCACGCTCAATTTTTGGGAGGCACTTAAACACCCACCCACCCACCCACCCACCCACCCACCCACCCACCGCCTATGTTACCACAATTTCCGCCCCCAATTGTATAGACGTCTATTTTATTTTTCTAAAGTTCAGGTCGTTACATCGTCTTATAATACATTCCTCTGCTCTGTAATGTTATTTTTGTCATGGAAAAATATTGGTGTTGAACCACTACCGGTCAGAAAAGCTGTCTACTCTACTACCAGCATCAAATAATACCCTTCCCTGCAATGCATACGTGAGCGGATGCGTCATCAAACTAATAATGTTCCAGTCAGGACAATATTGCCAGGATTGAAGTCTGATAATCCCACTGCCCCCTAAGATGTTGAATTCTACGATCTGCGTGTGGCGTCAACCAATGACATTACAGATAACGTACCAAATTTGGAGAAGACTGACATTCTTCCGAGCCGCAAACTGACTTCAATGGATGTCATCGCGATGCCCTGTAGTATCAGGCAACTAAAGACAGGATATCTATAATTCGCTGTCCCCTTTCCTAAAGACAAGTCAACATCACTACTGTTATTTACAAGATAAATGATAAAAAAGTAACACCAATAAACTAAAGAATTAAGTACATACCAACCGTTTTGTTTAAATACAGTATGTATCAAACATCAACCTCGTGTACCTCAAGCGAAACAGAAATCTACCGATTTATATACTCTTTGCTGTAGAATCATCTGGTGGGCGTGTTTGTGGACTTTAGTTGTGTACTTCAAATTAATGAAATGTATCATTATTATGCATAAAAATGCATCAAAATACCCTGAGTGCATATCGTCATCCAAAGCGTTTAGCTAATCCGTGATTACAAAATAGATAATTTCTATACCACCTCAGTTGCATATGTTGTTGCGATCATCCTTGATTGGGGGCAGGATCATCGGAGAAGAGGGCGTAGGAAGGGGATAGTAGTATATCATCTTGAGGCCTGCCTATCTGACCCATTCCCTACGTCGTTATACTTCTGCTTTAGGCTTCTGGGGTTTCCCGGAAGAGTGGAACTACTATCCAATTGAAAAAGTTTTATAACCACAAGCGCTGATAGTATTACTGGTTCTTGTCAACTATGGCCATCACTAGCTTCTTCTACAGCTGTCTTCTACAAAGAGCTACAGTTAAAACTAGAAGTCCTGTCATGAAATGCGCACAAATAGCACATCGATCTACGCGTTAGTCTACGCGTTATGACCACAGTAAGGCTATCAAATTTTGTACATATGACCTGTGCACAAGCAATGTTTCTACCAATGGGTACCCGGGTAACCCGGAGGTCCATTGGCAGAAACATTGGCTGTGTTTGCTATGAGTAACCAGGGGAACCTGTTGTGGTTTGGATGCCACTCGACATGGCAATTGCGTGTAATTCCTACGCGCAATTAAGCCTAGATAAGCGCACAGTTCATGACGTGGCTTCTAGTTTTAACTGTATACTGGTCACCATAAGTAAAAGTCATAGATTATATCACTGCAAGTCCCACGCTTTTTGTGACCATTGCTACTACTTCTAACACCATTAGTCTCTTCTATTGATGGTCCCAACAAATAAAACTTGCAGCTTGATGCAGACTGCCTCGTCGTGGTACCCTTTCTCCCAAAGGCCGAATCATGGGTATTTGACACACAACATGAGAACATGAGGTTAGACATCAACGATGTATTTTCTCGCAGCCTTCATACCTGAAGTTGTGTATTGAATGGCTCACATCTCGTGGCACCCTCACTTTGACCAAACCTCTCTGACAAGCGACCAGCCATCGACACCTCTTTCCCCTCATATGGTGTGCGCTGCCATGAGAAAATACCTTTCTAGAGCCTAACCTCACGCTCCTCATCTGGGTATTGAAAGACAATGTTCTACAAGCCCACGACTTGGGACTACGAGGGACAGAGTACTGCAGACAGGTAGTCTTCCATCGACTATTACTGTTAACCCTTCACCCAAAGTACCGGCCAAAACCATCCAATGCTATTTACAAAAAATCACTATTTAATTTTCATATTTTTTTCATTTTTTTGTCTCTAAACATAGCTTATTACCCCTCATGGAGCTCGTTCCTATGAGGGATCATAAGCTTTGTTTTTGACACAAAAATTAAAAAAAATAGTTATTCAAGAATTTTGTTTGCAAGTGTCGCCTACCTTTCGTATAAGGTTAAAGGTTAATTGTAGAACCACCAATAGGAGGGACTAGTGATGCTTTTTGTAGTAGTTGTAGTAGTGTACACAAAGGCAAAGGACTTACAGAGATACATCCTGGGAACTACAGCGGGGACGGAGCCAGGTTTCTGGATTTGGGGGCGCCGCGTTTCAATCAAGTCAGATGCGAAGCATCATCCGACGCGCATAGCGGCGACTTGCGGATGGGCACGAGAATCGAGTTATCCCACACTCATCGACAGCGACCTGGAGCCTTCGTGAGACCTACCCGGGGGAAATGTTTGAAAATGGAAGGTTAGATTGGTCGTCTGGTGTGTTTTTGTACAAGACCACAGTGTTTTCCAGCCCAAATATTTGCTAAATGTAATATAGTGTAATTCAAATTTTGAAAAAAGGAGGCTAGTTTATAACGGCCATACAGCACACTGCCCAATCGATTAGAGGTTTGTCTGTGCAATTAGCGGATTCTGTCTGCAGTTCGTCGTACTCTCTGTACAAATCGGAGAAATCTGATGATAGATGAAGCCGTCTTTATAGGTAATCTAGCACAATGTCAATGGGAGAGTGCAATCTGGTCGGTTTTACCCCATTCTCGGGCATAGGTTGTGGAATTCTTGTGGATATTGTGAACCTCCATTTAGTTTCGACTAATTTGGTGTTGGCCCCAGGTCCATTCGTCATACAATGCTTGAGATATGGGCCTGACCCACTTTCAACATTTTTGATTAGGTCCCTTTTTTGAGTATAAAAAAGCATGTATGAATATTGGGAATGCATTGGGGAGGGGGTGGGGGCGAAAAATGTGATTCGCAGCAATTCTGTGAAACGCACTCAATGGTCCCTGGGTGACCTCAGTGACCTTGAACTATATTTTGTACCTTCATTGAGTTTCGATTCATTTGTGTTGTCCCTTGTCTAAATGACATAGCACACTTAAGATATGAGCATGTCACACTTTCAAAATTGTTGGCCACGCTCACTTTTTGAGTGTAAAAACATGTATTAACTTAGGAAATGCTTTAGGGGTCAAAAATGTGATTTTCTGCAATTCTGAAAAATGCACTCAGTGACCCCTGGGTGACCCTAGTAACCTCCCCCTATATTTTGTACCTCCATTGAGTGTCGACTCATTTGGTGTTGGTCCCATGTCCATAGGCCATACAAAGCCTAACATAGGGGCGTGACCCAACGGACCCCCCTCCCCATTGCCCCAGGATTCTGAAGTATATAGGTGGCCGAGTACTTGTGACTGTCTATGAGTATGCCAAAAATCAGCGAGACAGAACAATTCGTTTTCGAGTTATCGTGCTGACAAGGAAGTGCATAGAAGACAGAAGAAGAAGAAGAAGAAGAAGAAGAAGAAGAAGAAATGAAACCACAAAAACAATAGTCTATGTCCTTCACACAGACGAATAAAAGCTAATCGAGAGGGATGTAATGAAGCGATTAAAATGTGTAAAATTTGGACCAGAGTGGGGGTGGCGTACAATAACAGAAATGGCGCAGCGGAGTTACTGTGAGCGACGTGGATACCTCTTAGTGCAGCATTACGTTGAATGCTTCGTTCTTTGGGGATATATCAGTGGAACGAATATACATTCCATGGGTATTATATCTCGATTTGCAACATCCAAAATGTCTTTTTAGCAATTAGTACCAGTAGTATAGCATGTATAAATCGCGCCAATTCTGTCAGAATTTTAGTGGGGGCTTGCCTGCTTTTTGGAGAAGGCACCATGAGAGGTGTTTTCGCTTCATCTGTATGTACCTGGCTGTGGGTATGTACTATTTGTATGTGCTAGAAGACTGACCTGGAAGGTGTTTTCTCGAAACATTTCACAGCGAAACGATTGACGTTGGCAATTACCTTATGACTTAGACATGACTAGGCCCCGTCATAGAGACGTCAACCATTGATTACATCCAATGTACAAGCTATCATGACGTTGTTTGTCGGGCTTCTCGTACTAGAGTGACAGAGAAGTATAGTGTTGGCGGTCTGTATCCCTTCTGGTTTATTCAATCTTCCTTTAACACTTAGAACTATTAATATACCCAATGCTTCATACCGACGCGTGATTGCTATAGATGGTACATAACGGTCGACCATGTGGCGTTGTAGAGTAGTCTTGGTTTCCAATACTGTAGCAGAGCATGGGTTGTGTGTACTCCTGTTGGTTTACTGTTAGCCCCCGGTACTACTTTCTCGCGCAATAATTTTTACTATCATATAGTTAGTATGGGTAGTACTTGATGAAAGATCATATGTTACTGTCAGGATATGTTTGGTTGCCAGGTATGGTAGTTTAATATGTGTTCTGTACGTTACTCTTTGCTGTACTTAATGTTATGTCCGTTGACCCTTCTAAAGACTTTTACTATACCACATTCTGGGAATACGAAACAAATCGCGATCGAATGAGTCCAAACGTCAATCGAGCAGTCACTGTAACAGGCTTTGCGCCGACGACTCAAATATCTTATCGCGAAAAAGGGCAATAAAGCAATTGCTCAAAAAGTGACTCCTCGCACGACGTTTCCACTCGACTTTACAAGCACAGTCAGATTAAACATGGAATTTTTCGACAAGGAATTTGTAAGCAGTATTCTCTTGGCCCCAGGCTTCTAGATAGCCTGGTAGTTTTTACTTCTGAGTTTTTGCTCTGCTGTTGCTACCACTAATCTTTCCATGCCTGGTCTAAAAGTGGCCTATCAGCTCAGAGGCCTTGCTAAGGGGTCTCGGATGGGGGTGTCCATCCAAAATTTCAATTGCAACTCTCCCCCAGGTAGACAAAATTCCTACTACCACTACATAGTTTTCAACAAATGGGACAATCCATTCGCATGCTCCTCTTCTCCCGGGGTACGGGGTTTTAGATGTAGAATCCCATTTGTAAAGCCCCATTGACTATAAATTATCCAATTGAGACTCACTCTCGGAAGTCACAAATTTAAACTACAAACCAATATGTGAGGGAGGGGGATTTTACTACGTTTCACTCAGTACTCTCACTATATATTAGTCTAAAACTCCACATTTTGACCATATTATAGACATGTTTGGAAACATTCTACAAGCGCCATGTCGACAATCTCCGGCTTTTTTCAACTTAGGGCTTCAGATGTCTAAATATTGAGAATGAAGGGCGGTGTTTCAATAGTTACGCCATTGGTCTTTAAACCGAAAGGTCCCCGCCATGGGTAACTGCGTCTTCACCTTGGGCAAAGCACTTTATCCCGATTGCCCACGGTTGCACGGTAACACTGTGTACTGAGGCGTACGGACCGTCCATGGTGCACTTATCTTCATCCAATACCAACCCTGCCTGTGTGTAACTGGTACATTGCGGAGTTTGACAGTTGCTAGCCATTGCTCGATGGCTCCCTCCGTGTATTCCGGCTTCTTCCACACGCATAACTGTGTGATAGGAGGTGCCTGGGCTGTCGAAAATGTCGTTGAACCTCAATAACAAATATTGTAGATTTGACGAATTATGGAAGGGGGCTGGTCAGATCCCCCCACCCTCGTAGCAACGTCCATGTTGTACCAAATATCTCTCTCACTATCTTCTAGTAGTGGTACTACAACCATTTACTTCTACATCTGTTTCTATTTTTTTACCGCACCGTACTATCTCCGGTGACTACTGCAGCTAAACTCAGCTCTACGGTGTCAATATGACCTTTACTTCAATTTTCAATCACTGTCGCTTGAACTCTCTTCCCTTATCCCTTTACCCAACGCAGACGATATCAAAATTTATTATTTTAAATATCATGTTTTGAAATTTTTCAAAAAAGTTCAACAAACTCATATCATGTGACCCCTCGTTGGAACGAGCTCGACGAGCTCGTTCCAACGAAGGGTCACATGATATGGTTTTGAAGAAATTTTTTGAAAAATATTTTTTCAACTGCTGAATTTGCATATTACGCGGGCGGATGCGGCCTCATTCGTTGGGTAAAGGGCTAGAGACGTGTAACTGTTATCCACCCACATCTGTTGCTCGCTAAGCCTGTAATGTTGGTTTCGATCGCGGATGGTTTCTTGTAATTCCAGTCGTTTTCGGTGACTCTACATACCCCCAGAATATAAAATGATTTCGAATGGCTAACGGACGTTAGTTAAAATGCACCAAAGAGAGACAGGCAGTTCATTCTATACTACCTTACCAGAAAAAACAACACAACTGTACCATTGCATGACCACATAATCTTTCTTGAAGATCTACCCATACCAACCATTATTTATTTATTGGTGTCACATATTTCTGCACAAAGGCTAATCGTGGCCGCATACCAATCACAGAACTGCGAAAATTTCAAGGTGAGAAAGTAGCAGTACCAACGGCTAGTATAGAACCTAAGGGGTACGGACACACCATCCCACTCTATCATACTGGACAACCAGGCATACTCCATACAATGCTACTCACGAGCAATACATTTTGCCCTAAACAACATCACGTTGATCAACGGTTTGCGCTTTATGACGTCACGACGTCATTGGCAACTTCGACCGTTTCGTGAAGAAAAGTTTGATTTGAGAAAACTTATCTTCCCCATCAATTTTCTGTCATATCCCCATACTATATACCAAAAGCCAGTTACATACACATATAACTACAAAACCACGGTGCACTATAGTATGTATGCAATACGTATACCACACAATAGCCGGATCCAGCTTTTTTGTTTTTTGATAGAGCGAAACATAAGGTCTCGTTACAGTTATTCAGGTGAAAATGTCGGCTTTTCAAAAAATGTGCAGCTTCTGATTAACACGGCCGAGGATATTTCGTATTTAAATTACCTCCCTTATTCACAAAACTCACAATGTATATAGTTTCTGGAAGCTTGAGTATGGCCCTTTCTGGAGACAACTGTACACAACAAAAATCTTACAATATCACTCAAATACACTCAGCCTAATGACACAGTTGATGGCTAAAAAAAATGGCTAAAAATGGTAAATATTTTCTCATTTTGGGGATAAATCTCCAATTTTCGTGCATCGATAGTGATAAAACTGTGTTATAGGAATTCCCCATTCCTGCACTGAGGATTTTACAGCATAACATGATCATTCTGACAAATAAAAAACATATGGGTTTCTTATTCATTTTTTCAGAAGGCTTTCTCAAAGCAAATTTACACAAAAATTGTCCAATTTGTAAACTGCAAATTGTCAGGTCCCAAACAGGTCTGGGTTAGTCATTTAACACTTCCATGTAACCTTGACCCCCAATTGAAATGCACTTGACAATACACAGTTTGAATCAAGACCAGCAACAGATTATTTTGGCCATATCACCATTAATGAGAATTATTTACTAAATCCACACCACCATAAACTAAAACTATAGCTCAAAATAGCCATATGGCTGAGGATATCCAATAACCTCGGAAATGACCTTTTAATAGGAAACGAGACCTAAACGTTCGGGAAGACTCATCAAAACGTCACACACAATTGGAGCGATTCATACGTGTTATATTACCGGAACTGACTGCAATAAGACATATTTGGTGTTAGGACTCGAATCATAATGGCCAGATAACCTGAATGTGCCCTCGTGACTCAGTACACAAGAAAAACATAGACTCTGTTGATGAAGACAGTAATACGCAAGATCACAGGCCACCACTGCAATTCTGTTACGAGTACAGCGCTGTTATGGGCTGTTTGTTCACCTACGTGTCGTGGAGTATGAGCGCAGATTATATGTCGTCGATGAATTGAGATGTCCCTTTACTTTTTTTGTTAAGGTTTAACGACACCTTAACAGCCATGGTCATATCATGTCGGTGACAGTTTTACGGGTGGAGGAAGCTGGAGTACCCGGAGCGAACCACCGAGCAACGACGAGCAGCGGTCAGCTCTCCAACATCGTAATTCTGAACTCTGCACCGCGGCACAGGCAGGGTTAGATTGGTTGAAGACATGCGCACCATCTACGTGTAGTACGCCTTAGTACACAGCGTCATCATGCCCCCATTTTGGCAATCGGGCGAAGTGCCTTGCCCAAGGACACAACGCGGGAGCGTCCCTTTACTCACAAAGGTGTATAAATATTCTTTCGTATCCTCGTTATAGACATTCCAAGCAGTGAGTGTCGAATTCGCTTTGAGAACAAGAAACCAAATATACTAACACAATACGTTACAGTCGCAGTGGAGCGACACGTGTCCAAGGTGGACGTGGGAGTACATGGAAACACTGACGTAATATTTCCCCGCTGTCATTCGTGGATAATTCGGCATTCTGTGAGTTCTGCGTTTCTTTGTATAAGAGGACATCTAATTACCCAAATAGACCGGACAATCCCCCAAATCAATAAAAACACCTAAAAACTGCCGACATTGACTTTATTTAGTACGGATTAATACTGCTCAGTTACTACCATTCATTTGAAAGGTAGCGACAGATACCCAATATCTCACCTTTCTTCTTCGGGAAAATCTCTCGCTTATCCAACGTCTCCACCGTCGGCGCGACCTTAGGCTGGAAATAACCCTCACAAACTTAGGACGTGGTCTCATTTTTTAGTGTGCGTTACTTTTTCGATGGAACATTTCATTATCGTCTTTATTTTGATGCCGCGACCCACGTTCTCTCAAAACAAATTCGTCACGATTGATTTCAAAGCACCAATGAACGCTTCGGTGTTGTACATTTTCGCGACCGGGAATGTCGAATGATTTAAAATAATTCATGATCTCTTCGGCTTTCTGTCTCGGGGTGAATCTCTATCTCTCTCCCTCTCTCTCTCTCTCTCTCTCTCTCTCTCTCTCTCTCTTCATCGCCATTTCTGGAAAAATGTTGGGGACATATACGGCCATAAGACTATCTAATCAGCTTCAGCATAGTGAAAACGATCTTTCAAAACTCAAGTAAAAAATAAAAACCAAATTACTCATTTTCCGTAATACACCAGACAGTCCAAATTTCCAATTCAAATAACCAAAACATCTCAAGGGATTATGAGGGCACAGTACACGCATTAATGAAAATAAATATTCTCTTCATTGCAAACAATGGACACATTACAAATTCAAAATTGTTCTCAAGTAATTTGATTTGTTTATTTAAATTCTTGTTGATCAGATCTGAAAAAGTACATCTCTGTTTACTTTCATGTCATGATTAATATATGAACCTATAGTGCATGGCAATCTGTAGGTTCATCCCAAATGGTAAAGAGAGGGGTCGGACTCACGCGAAAGACATTTATAGCAAATCACGCACACCACTCGACCACCGGCAGACCCTTCCAATGGCAAACGGTGTGCATTATTTAGCGTGGGTGGATCCAGAGGTTGGGGGGGGGGGGGGTGCACTCCTGTTTTTTGTGACTTAATTTTTTAATGCTGAAGAACACGATATTTATTATCTGCCATAACACGTGTATACCCCATGTCGGAGGTACTCAACTAATGGATGTCCATGTGTTATCACGGATAATACCGTATCCTGTACTCACAAATATAACTCCTGCGTTGGTCTCATGCGTGCAGTTATATATTGTGTTCCCTTTTCAAAATTTTAACAATTCTATGTCAACTACGGGAATATTTTGGCTGGAGAACATTGTGGCCATGTGTAAAGGAGTTTCCGAGGGTCCATACTAACCATACATTTTCAAAATTGTTTCCTAGACTGTGCCAACGAGAATGGGGTATCTCCTCTCGTGCTCAATCAGACTCAACGCCACGTGCTCCGGATGATTACTCTCATCTGACCTATGATTGAAATGTTACGGCCTCCCGCCCAAACCCAGAATCTTACACAGTTCAGTACAGTAACATTTGGCTGTTAGTGAAGAAGGAAACTCTCTCGACGTTGGTTTAAACCACGCTGTGTCAATTGCAATACAATCAGCGTCCTTTCTTGATTCTGACGTTAGAAAAAAGAAATACTCTCGAGCGAACAAAAAAAAATCTGAAGCAAAAACAAAAAAAAAAAACAAAAAAAAAAACAAACGGAAAACTTCCCGACGCCACATGTGGATTACAAAGAACAGAAAAAACAGCCTGGCAACAGAAGAAGAAAATCGCCGTCGCCATTATAGATTACAGATTAGCAAAAAGAAGAAACGAAACAGTCAGACGCAAAGAAGACAAGTGGAAAAGCTTCCCAGCGAACGAAACAATCTGAATTAGAGAAACAAACGGAAAAACCCCGGTGCGGAAATAATCCGAAGCAGAGAAAAACAGAAAAAGGGAAGCTGTGGATTCTTTACCAGAAAGGAAAAAATTCCCGAGTAAACAACAATATCTATTTGTATCAATCTGCCATTCGAGTGGATGCAAATGTCTTCTCGAATGACAGATTGATACAAATGATCAATCGCGAATTCAAAGCGCGCGAGAGAGAGAGAGAGAGAGAGAGAGAGAGAGAGAGAGAGAGAGTCTTTCGATCAACATTACTGTTTTTGAATGACGAGGAACTGATGACGGAATTGGGAGAGGATTGGGTGGAGAAAAGGGAGAGAGAAGAGAGTTGTTAAGAAAACACTTGGAAACAAAGATTGAGATGAGTAAACAATGATTTGTCGAAGTGGGAAAAGAGATAGTTCAGCTTTGTATTGACTACCATGTGAAAACTATACCATTACTCTAGTTTTTGTGATAAACTAATGTTGAAATTAATTGCTAGAACGTTATCGAGTTCTTGAGGCCTAAGAGTTTGTATGAGATAAAAGTACTGATATCGGAAAATCGAGTTGTTTGTCCGAATATGTCTTCTACTCAGAAGTAACCAGATAGAACGTGGATACCAGGGCCAACCTCTGCAAGAACCAACACTTCCAACTCAAAGACACTGCGGTAAGGGATTGAAGTATGAACTGTATTACAAAACCAATGAACATTGAGTCACAGCCATTAACGCCCACTATGCCACACCTCGCCAGGGGCCAAGTACATTGTGTCCTTAGGCAAAGCACTTAGTGCCGATTGCCCAAGTGGGGGCACGGTGGCGCTATGTACTAAGGCGTACTACACGTCGACGATGCATCTGCCCTCAACCAATTCTAACTCTACTTGTGCGGAGTTAGTACGTTGAGGAGTCTGATAGTTGGTCTCCGTAGCTCGGCGGTTGTCTCCGGGTGTTCTGGATTCCTCCACCCGGAAAACTGTCCGACACGAGGTGACCCTGGCTGTCAAAAGTGTAGTTAAACCGCAAAAAATGAATAAATAAATAAATAAATTTATTTGATTGTTACAATATTTTCGTTTTAATATGCATTTCAAAAATGCCTGCGAATCTCAAATTTCGGGCCGAATCGAATCTCAAATCGAATCAGGAAGAGAATTTCGAATCGATTCGAATCAGATCTCGAGTGTATTCGCATGGTTTTTCAAACTGTAAATGCAGATCCGTGCTATAACCGTAAATATTGCCCCAATAAAAGAAAAGAAAAAAAAAAAAATAAATATCAACTGCTTGATTGTTAGTTACGTGATCGGATGTGGCCGATTGGTTCGGTAAAATGTTAATAATCCTACCTGTACTACCTTTTGATTCGTTTTTTTATACGATCTGTTGGCTTACTCGATAACAGCGGCGTGGTCATAGAGGGGATTGGACGAGATGGGAGGCGGGGGGGGGGGGGGGGAGGGGGGTTCTTTGCATGAAAAATATCATCCTAAAATGCATTCATGCCTGAAATCCCCAAAACAGGTTCGTATTTTCTCGTCCAATATTTCTTTGGACCTTTTGCTATAACAATTCCTTCACTTTCTGGATACTTTAGCCTGAAAAAATAATCAAGTGCCCCAACTGAAAAATTATTTTTCCCAGTAAAACCCCCGAACTTTCACCTACGGAGTACACTTCCTTCACAACGCACTAGGTGAAATGAAGTGGAGAGCAAACTATCTTGTCTGCACATTTGCCTAACTTCAATTAGCCTGACCTCGCCCCTAATAATAATAATCTTTGTGTAATTTTCATTTTACTTGTTTGTTTATTGGGGTTTAACGACACTTTCGACAGCCAGGGTCTCCTCATATCGGACGGAGAGTACTCCGGCTTCCTCCACCCCTAAAAATGTTCGATACGAGGTGACCCTGACTGTCGAACCTGTCGTTAAACCTCAATAAATAAATAAATAAATAAATAAATAAATAAATAAATAAATAAATAAATAAATAAATAAATAAACTGCACGGGTTCTCTCCGGCTTCCTTTACCCTTAAGACTTATTTATTTATTGGGGTTTAACGACACTTTCGACAGCCAGGGTCACCTCGTGTCGGATTGTTTTACGGGTGGAGGAAACCGAGTACCCGGAGAGAACCTTCGAGCTACGACGAGAAACTGTCAGACTCAGCGACGTACTAACTCCACACAAGCAGGGTTAGCATTGGTTGAAGACAAGTGCACCATCGACGTACAGAACGTATTAGTACACAACGCCACTGTGCCCCCACGTGGGCAATTGAGATTAAGTGTCTTGCCCAAGGACACAACGCCATTGCCGCAAGTGGGATTCGAATTGAGGACCTCTCGGCTTCCAGCCTGCATCTCTATCTACTGAGCCACAGCGCCGCCAACCCCAATACATAAACAGCTCGCACAGCACTAAGTTTTACCAATGTGGAAACCCTTTACCTAATATGAAAACCAGACGACACTTGGAAATATAATTCTTGAATAACTATTTTTTTTTTATTTTTTGTCTCAAAAATATAGGTTATGACCCCTCTTTGGAACGAGCTCGTCGAGCTCGTTCCAAAGAGGGGACATAACCTTTGTTCTGAGACATAAAATAAAAAAAAATAATTAAAATTAATTGGCGATTTTTGAGAATAGCCCTGGTCGGTTTTGGCCGTTGCGTTGGGGAAGTGGTTAACAAACGGCGAAATTAAATGAAATGGGTGGAAAATTCACCCCCCCCCCCGTCATTTGGCCTGGCCACCCCCTGTTCAACAAATATAATAAAACAAAATGGACTGAAGTTTTAACATAACCGGAGAGGTATTCCGACATGAATCACAAAATTCACAGTGAAATCTCATCTAATGCCAAGCTAACCCAAAATCATGTTTTTTTGAAATGGTGGGTATGGTGGGGCACAGGTAAATACCGATGCCACATCCCAAATTGAGCATGCTGTGCCATACTTTCCTGAAAAAAGACCAAACAATCATATTGATGAAGGTGTCATTTGCAGCACCAAAGTCACAACTGGAGACCATTGTTGTTTTTTTTTAGAAGTGAAAATCGAATTTTTAAAAACCTAACTATTATTGTCTATTGAATAAAAGGAAAGATATATCTTTTTAGAAAATTTCATATCAGTTGGTGGTTGTGAGGTTTGAGATTTCGCAGATTCATAATGTCCATTGAGTTCAGCGAGAAAATACAAATTCAAATGTCCCCTGTAAAAACAACAAAACGTCATGAGCCTTAAAATATGATTGGCTGCACGTTTTGCACGGATTTTTTGTCATTCAATGCTGGAAACACGCTTCTAAATATCATTTGGCGGTTCTGAAAGAAGAAGACAGGTTCTACTGTTGCTTTCTGCTACCATGTGAAGGTGAGTTCCAAAAAATGTTTTTGTAAACTTTAGATTCCTTCTCTAAAGAAAAGTACTTTTGCCTTGGGTAATATAAAATAAACATAAATTGAAAAGTGAAAAAATGACAAATGTTACTCCAGAAAAGTTTCGAATTAGGAACATAAAATTATGAAAATCTGTTCCTGTGAATCATGAACATTTTATAAAAAGACCCCTCCCCCCCCCCCCCCAAAAAAAAACCTAATAAAACTAAAAAACAATCGGAGTGAAAAAATGAGATGGAATGCAACCAAAACCTAAATTTAAATGTTTCCATATAGTTCTGGAAGAATGTATTTCTTCTGAAACACGACTGGCTCATTATTCATTATTTGGAGCAAAATTGGTGTTCAGTGATAAATACGTTTTACTAGTGAAATGGGACCTGGTCACCAACGCCTGGGGGTGTATACCCCCTCCCGTGGGTCACAGATATAAACAATTGGATCTTCACTTGATGTCATAGTGTTTTACGGATGATGGTGTTGGGTGCCAAAAGTAACTAAAACAAATATAAAGGTATTTCTTTGGGAACCTTCGGGGGGTGGGGGGGGGGGGGGAAGGGGGCTGTGGCTCAGTAGGAAGAGGTGAAGTCTGCAAGCCGAGAAGTCCTCTGTTCGAATCCCACCTGCGGCAACCGCGTTGTCCTTGGGCAAGACACTTCACCCCCATTGCCCAGGGGCACAGTGACGTTGTGTACTAAGGCGCACTGCACGTCGATGGTGCACCTGTCTTCACACAATGCTAACCCTGCTTGTGGGGAGTTAGTATGTTGGGGAGTTGACATTTGCTCGCCGTTGCTCGGTGGTTCTCTCCGGGTACTCCGGCTTCCTCCATCCGTAAAACTGTCGAGGTCATGATTAGCCATTGTGCAGAAATATGTGACCTTAAAAATAAATAAAATAAATATTTAATTTAATTATTTAAATATTTAAATAATTTAAATAAAATTTAAATAAAATAAATTAAATAAAATAAATTAAATTAAATAAATTCAATAAGTTGAATAATTTAAATAAATTAAATTAAATAAATTCAATAAGTTGAATAATTTAAATAATTTAAATAATTTAAATAAATTAAATAAATTAAATAATTGGGAACCTCGGGAAGTGGAGAAGTGCTTGTTTATTGCGATACCCCTGTACCTAAACGTAACACACAAAACGGACCAGCGCTATTAAACAAATCACCATTCAATTTTACTTTTTGTTTTCATTTTTAGTTTGCAAACATATCTCATTGAGCTCGTTCCAGTGATTGTTATAAGCTGTGTTTTTGACGCAAAAAAATGAAAAGCTATTAAAGAATTTTATTCCCAAGTGTCGTCTACCTTTTGTTTTAGGTAAAGGGATAAACAAGTTCTGCTGTACTAGTAATAACCGGAACCAACGTCTGGGGCGGGAGCCCTATTTAAGGGCCTATATAAGGAATGGAATTTGGTTTATTTTGAAATTCTCGCCTCTCATATTCCTTAAATTCAGATTAAAAATACAAATTATACATCAAAATAAAGGTTGGGATGTATAGACCACGAAACGTGTAATCACCTCATCGAGTCGACTGTAGGCACCACTGGTTCCTGGAAGTCTGCTACCGTATTCGCACCAGAACTGATAATAAAATATTTCATCAGAACAACTTGTGGCCAAATGTGCTTCATACATCCAAGAACAAAGCTAGGCATTAAAAATACTTCCGAATACAGCGACAGGACTGCATTTTGGAAAAGAACACTGTCTGCATTTTTCTGAAGATGGATTCCATGCTCGACAGACATGCGAAAATCACTTGTTACAACGAATTTCCATCGAAAAACAAAATCGTAATTCCAAGAAATTAAAACAGGTATCATGATACCTTGCATTGAATATGGCAACTGCAATCTCAATCTAATAACAGTATACTGTATGAAGGCGATCTTTTTCATTATTTGATTTTAGACGGCGTTGTTTTTACATGCGTTTCCTGTCCAATGACGTCGACCGGAAATCGAAAGTATACTCATACGTAAACAAAAGCGAAGGCTTTGGAAATTCCCCCAATGCAGCTCTGTCGCCTTGTTTTGAAGAAGTGTTATCCCCTAGCTTTGTTCTTGGATATGTAAAGCACATTTGGCCACAAGTTTTCGTGAAATATTTATCTGTTCTGGTGCGAATACGGCAGCAGACTTCCAGGAACCAGTGGTGCCTACAGTCGACTCTATGAGTTGATCACACATGTTTCGTGTTCTATACATCCCAACCTTTATTTTGATGTACATTTTGTGTATAATAATTTGAAATGAAGGAATATCAGAGGTGAGAATTTTCAAAATAAACAAAATTTCATTACTTTGTTAAATAGGCCCTTAAGGGCTTTGGTTATCCAAGTTTTCAATAATCAGATTAAAAAATCTGCACACAAAAGCGAACAAAACGTCTGAAATTGAATCCCACGTGATCCGCCGGTTTGTACTGATATTGAATGCAGTATTTTAGCCGGAATTCCAAATTTGAATTTAAAGTTTCAATAAACAATAGGTTCTATTGGATCTACTTGATTTTATACCAGTTTTGCGGACCATGGTGTTGTAGGATGTCGAAAGTAACTAAAACAAATATATACATGTTCCCTCCACGTCAGAACCCCTGGAAGTGAAGCAGTGCTTGTTTACTGTGGTAAACAAGCTGTTTTACTGATAAAATAGGACCCAGTACCAATGCTTGGGATGGACGTCCTTTAAAATTGGTAGCATCTGTATCAACGGTTGACTAAACATGGCTTTATCTCCATGTTGTGGTCACCATTTGTCATTGTGCAGAAATGTGACTTTAAGCCCCAATAAATATATTCCTAGGTAAACCCAGAAAGAGGAGTAGTGCTTAAGCCCTATATAAGTAATGGAATTTTATTTATTTTGAAAATTCTCACTCTTGATATTCCTTCAATTCAAATTAAATATACACAAACTGTACATCAAAATGAAGATTGAAATGTATAAAACACGAAACACAAGTGTAATCAACTCATCGAGTCGACCGTAGGCACCACTGGTTCCTGGAAGTTTGCTACCGTATTCGTACAAGAACTGATAATTTAATATTTCACGAGAAGCTGTAGCCAAATGTGCTTCACATTTCCAAGAACAAAGCTATGGTATCAAAATTCAAACCAGAACGACAGAGGTGCGTTGGAGTAAATTCCAAAAATATTTAAGTTTGTTTACATAAAATTTACTTTCGATTTCCAGCCGACGTCATTGGACGGAAAAAAGCATTTGTACAACGCCGTCTGAAATCAAATGAGAAAGATCGCATTAATACAGTATACTATTAGCTGGAGACTGCAGTTGCATTATTCAATGCAAGGTATCATGATACCTGTTGAAATTAGAATTTAGATTGTTTTTCGATGGAAATTCGTGGTATCGAGTGATTTGCGCATGTCTGTCGACCATGGAAACCATCTTCAATAAAAAATAGACAGTATTGTCCTTTTTCAAAATGCAGTCCCATCGCTGCACACGAAAGTGTTTTGAATGCCTAGCTAAATTGAATATCTGAAGCACATTCGGCCACGAGTTCTTGCGAAATATTTTATCAGTTCCGTACGAATACGATAGCCGACTTCCAGGAACCAGTGGTGACTGCGGTCGACTCCATGAATTGATTACGTGTTTCGTGTTCTAAACATCCCAACCTAAAATGTTTTTTCTGTCCCATGACGTCGACCGGAAATCGAAAGTAAATTCATATGTAAACAAAAGCAAAGGTTTTGGAATTTACTCCCATGCAGCTCTGTCGCTAAGTTTTGAAGAATTTTGATACCCTAGCTTTGTTCTTGGATATGTAGAGCACATTTGATCACAAGTTCTCGTGAAATATTAAATTATCAGTTCTGGTACGAATACGGTAGCAGACTTCCAGGAATCATTCCAGGAATCGGTGGTGCCTACGATCGACTCGATGAGTTGATTGCACTTGTTTCGTCTTTTCATCAAAACCTCCATTTTGATGTATAATTTGTGTATATTTAATAATAATAATAATAATAATAATAATAATTGATTTTGTAAAAGCGTAAAACCACGAAGAGTGCCCTAAAACGCTTCACAGAAATAAAATACACTTTTCTGAAAATAAAGAGTCACATGTTTCAGAATTTATGGAATATCAGGATACCCGGAGAGAACCACCTAGCATCGACGAGCAACTGTCAGCTCCTCTACATTCTAACTCGGTTCAAGCTCCGCTCAAACAGGGTTACAGTGGTTGAAGACATGTGCACCATCGACATGCAGTACGCCTTAGTACACGACGCCATGGTGCCTCAAATTAGGCAACCGAGATAAAGTGCCTTGCTCAGGGACACAACGTGGGTCGTCCCGGACGGGGGTCGTGGGATCCCCGGGAAGTGAAGCAGTTTGCTTAGTGCGGTAAACAAGCTGTTTTACTGGTAAAATAGGACCCGGACACCAAAAGAATGTTGTAATGCTTTTGTTTCACAACGGCAACCACGATTGCGTTATAACAATATAACAAAGTTCGTCAAAATAGCAACACCAAACGCGCGATCTCACTTTAGTGAGATCGCGAGTCATTTTTTGCTCTATCGGCAGAAATTCTGTTTGCTTGACCCCAGCGGGTACCCCGAGATCTGAAGCAGAACTTGTTTAATGTGGTAAACATTCCTCGGTGGAAGTACTCTTAAATGGGTAACATGGGTATAAACAGTTGGATGAACTTGACTTTATATTCATGTTGAGGTCATGGTTACCCGTTGTGACGAAATACGTGACCTTCAACACCAATAAGTAAAAACCTTTGACTTTTGTAAATCCGCGTCATTTTAACTAACCTTTTTTGCTGTTTAAAATTAATGAAACCAACATTCCCGCTCATTTCTATGGTAGGAGGCGGAGCAAAATAGGTATCTCTGGCAACATCCAGGGTACATGGGATTTAATTTCATTTATTAATCCAGTCCATTTTGATCGTGGTAGCTCAATGGTTATAGCATTGAACTTTAACCCATTACCTAACATGAAAAGCAGACGACACTTGAAAAAAATTCTTGAACTAATTTTTTTAATTGTCTCAAAAACATAGGTTATGACCTCTCATTGCAAAGAGCTCGACGAGCTCGTTCCAATTTGGGGTTATAACCTATGTTTTTGAGAAAAAATAAAATAATGAAAATTAACTGACGATCTGAGAATAACGCCGACCGCTTTTGGCTGTTAATTGGGTAAAGGGTTAAACTGAAAGAGGTCCATTGTCAGATCCCAACCAGGGCTAATTGCATTGTGTCCTTGGGGTAGACACTTAATCCCAAATGTGCCACGGTGGCGCAGTGCACTAGGGCGTACTGCACGTCGATGGTGCACGTGTCTTAAACCAATTCTGTCGGACAGTTGCAGGCCACTGCTCTGTGGTTCTCTCCGGGTTCTGCGGGTGCCCTCTCTGAAAAACGTCGATGCGAGTTGACCCTGGTTGTCTAAAGAGTCGTTAAAACACCAATAATTCCAGGCCTTTTGCTAACTGGGTTGATTCGACTTGTACAAATATCTTCCAATCCCAGAACTGTAAACATCAAACTGGACCTCGCTGTCCTTTCTATTGTGAAATGCCCCATGTTGATATCGAATCGTTCAAATTACAAATGGGTTGGTTGTTCCCCCGCGGGAACCCCGGGAAGTAAGGCAGTGCTTGTTTACTGAGTTAAATAGAACCCAGTCACTATAATGCTTGGGGTGCGAGTCCTCCAAAATAGTTAATATGGGGTATAAATGATTGACTGAACTTGACGTTACCTCATGTTGTCACAATTATCCACTGTGCAGACGTATGTGACCTTAAACACCAATAAATCCTAAATTTTTATGGGTTTGTTTTTATCGGTGTTTTGTATTGGGCAAATTCGTAAACCGGAACATGGTCGACATTTTGCAATTTGATTAATCTGTGCACCCTGAATTCAAAACATTAATTTTAAGGACCATTGTTTCCCCATAATACCTCAACTAATTTAACCAATGTAATCTTGTTGGACAGAGCTCAATGAGCTCGATTAAACAAAATTGCTTCCGACTGGAACCCCGGGAAGTGAAGCAGTGCCTGTTTATTGCGGCAAACGGGCTCTGCTATACTTGTAAAATAGGACCCAGTCACCAATGCTCGAGAGGTGCAAACCCTCTCTAAATTGCGCAACTTGGCTTATTAACGCTCAACCCCGGTCTTGAGTTGATACCCGTGTTGAGGTCACGATTAGCCATTGTACAAAAATGTGACCTTAAACACCAATAATAAATATAAACAAGATTGCTTTGGTTAAGTTCCAGTTGCATTGTTAAAAATATAACTGCTTGAAATGTAGGTATTGTGGCATCAGTATGCGAGGTTAATCAAAATGCAAATGTCTATTGCTGGGTAAAGTTAGTCTAATTCTGTACACCGTCTAAAACAGACCACACCCATTTGTCCATTTTTGAAGTATTTGAGATCAATAAATACTGTCCAAAAAAAACTTAAGACGCCCCTCCCCCCCCCCCCCCCATATATTTATCATGTGATGCTTTACCAGTAATGTTCATGGCGTCTTTGGGCGATCCAAACTCGCGGATTATGATTACTCAACCAGCAGCCAATCCTTTTGTTATCACACTGTCCCGAGAAATCGTGAACTTTGGGCAAAATCTCCCATAAGATTCAGGTCCATGTGTTGCCTTCCACCAGTTTCGAAATGGCGTACAAATGTAAAGCCACGCTGCGTATAGCTGAACCGAATCGGAGAAATGGTGTACATAGACGCAGGCTGGATGACGGAGAGCGTTGGCGCATCGTGTCCCTGTCTAACGATGCTGGTTGGTCCGCAAGAATCCTTTTGCGAGTGCTGCCACTACTCGCACTAACTTGAGATCTCTGGGTAACTATATCAGAACAAACAGTCAGAAACGGATTATCCGAGAATCAAATGCAGAGTTACAGACCCGCGAAATTTCCCGTTCTGACAGCACGATATAGAGGCACGACAGCAGTGGGCAGAACATGGAGACTGCGTGACTGGCATTCAGTACTGTTCGCAGGTGAATCGAGATTTAATTTGCATTTCTCGGACGGTACAGTTCGCGTTTGGAGGCTCTCAAAACATCGGCATGAGACTAATGTTCTGCAGGTTGATCGTTACGGAGGTAGAAGTGCTATAGTTTAACTTTTTGTGGACAGTTTTGACCGTTGAAATATACAGTTTTTTTAAGAAAGCTGTGTATCCCGGTAGTTACTTGTGCTAAAAAGGGTTTAGGAAAAGGGCGTAGTTCTTGAACTATCGAATGGAATGAACTTCAAATCGAAAGGTAGCAAGTTCGATCGATGCTGACCTACATCTACGTAAATGGGCAGAGATATAGCTCAGTACACGCTTGTGAAGTATGCTGGGGCGTACAACACGTTGATGCTACACTAGCCTTCAAGCAATACTAATTCTGCACGTATCGTTTAGTAAGATGGATGGTCAGTTAGCCGCTGCTTTTGCTTCCGTTCGGGTGCCCGGTCTTCCTCCCAAAAGAGTTCTACACGACATAGTCCTGGCTGTTGAACGTGGTGTCAACACTCAACAAAGAATCTTCATTCAGACAGTAACTTGTTTTTCATCTCGCGTTTCTGACCCCACAATGCAAAGTTAAGTTCGTTGCAATTACAGGTCTTTCGCTGGAACTCCGAGAAGTGAAGCAGTGCCTGTTCGCTTCTGTAAACGGGTTCTGTTTAAAATAGGACCCTGTCACAAATGTTTGTGGTGTCTAAAATGGCCAACATGTTTATAAATTATTGGCTGTATTTGACTTGATATACATGTGATCACGATTAGCAGTTGTGCAGAAATGTGACCTTAAACACCAATAAGTATAGGTTTGGAGCTGTGTGCAATATTAAATAGACAATTACATTAATAGTGTGGTCTAGGCTGGTGTTTCAAGTTATTAAATGCACCCCAAAGAAAGGACGGCCAGGAGAACTGGATAAGTGTCAGAATCATTTTTTATACTTGGAATACGACTTGTTGACAGGCGCAATATTGTCAGTGTTAAAAAATCTAGGTTGTCCCACCCCTTACCTAGCGCTAGCTAGGTATTTCGACTCTAGTGGGGGATATTAAAATGGGTCTAGAAAAATTAAATTTTCGAGTGCTGTACAGAATATTGGGTAGGTGGAGGAACAATCATTGAAGGCCAAATTCCTTTAATCACTTTCTACAACAAAACTGGTATCGAACATGCAAGTCTTGGCTGCAAAGAAATGTAGCCAAAACTTGCCTAGGAACAGCTGCAAAGTCCGTGGATATCGACTGTTAACCCTTTACCCAAGCTAACGGAAAATAACGGTCAGCGCTATTAACAATTTTATCCAATTTTTATTTCCTTTTTTCTAAAAAACATAGGCTATGACCCCTCTTTAGAAGAGCTCGTCGAGCACGTTCCAATGAGGGGTCATAAACTATGTTTTTGTGACAAAAAATGAAAAACATAAGTTCAAGAATTGTTTTGCAAGTGTTTTCTACTTTTCATGATAGGTAAAGGGTTAGTGTCGAAAACCTGTATACAAATCTCCAGTCCTTTAACACTTCATATAACACACATTAAAATCTAAATTCCACGCGGAAATACCGTAAAGTGAAGCAGTGCTTGTTTACTGTGGTAATAGGACAGCAAAAACTGCTTGGGTGGAAATCCTCTAAATGGGTAATATCTGTATAAATGATTGACTAAATTGAGCACGTTCGAATGAGGGTACTCATCTGGCTTAGTTGAAATGTTTTGTGAACTGTTTGCTTGCAAATCACGTGGAAGGCGGGGGGGGGGGGGGAGGTTGGGCGGCCAATTTAGGTAAAAGGTTAAGGGTCAAATGAACCACGTCGAGGCGATTCCCCAGTAGTCAAGTAATGTGTAAAGAAACTAATTCTTTTAACTAACTGGTTGTTTGGGATTTTTCCGGTGTAAGTTTCCTTGTGGAGTTTTCGACTCCAAAAGCCTTGTTTCACTTCTCCGATGTCAAGTGCATGAGGGGTACGTGTATATTGTGTGGAAAACATGTTGATGCTTTACTTGTAAAATAGATCCCCGTGACCAACGCCTGGGGTGAAAGTCCTCTAAAATGGGCAGCATAGGTTTGGTTGGCGAAACGCGACTTCATACCTATGTGAAGAAAGCCCCTTAACCCATCAAAAGGTGTTAGAAAATGAATAGGAAACAAATTTCACAATTTGTCAACGAAACCATCCAAAATATGGATATCAGAACCAGCTCGATGAGCTGGTTCCAATGATATCCATAACTGTATGGAGTTATTGAACCTTCGGAGATACTTTAGGCTGCGGTAGGCTTATACTGCTTAATTTTCTAGCCATTTGTGGACGCCATGTTAGATAAAGGGTTAAGCACCAGTGGATATACATATAAATAAAATATCATTTGTATTTCAAGTTTACATGAAAACAAATCATTTATTGTGGTTAATTTTTCTCTTTTCAGGTAGCTGGTGAGTTATGATTCATAAATATGCACAAGTGAACGTAGGTCGTAAGCCGATGTGTTGGGAGTTGTTATATAGGAAGAATAGGCGTGACAAAAGCCACGGAGTGTTATGTAGCCAATAGTTGGTTTGCTCGTAGAGTCGACGCAGGGTAAGTTTTGATGACATTATGGTACGCTGGTAAGAAAATTGTAGCATGAACAAAAAGTACTGTTGAGTGTGTTAATTTGAAATATAATATGCAAAAGTACCAGGTTTCAGTTTTCTCGCTGCCATTTGGCCCGACTTTCTCTAGATAACGTTTCGAGTATATTTTCATCTCTCGCCCTCATCAATATACATCAGGTGACTAGCGATGAAATATGCGAATCGTTTTCACAGAAAATTGCCCAAAGTCAACGAGAAAACTAGAAGCGGTGAATTCTAAACATGAAACTTTTTGTTGATTTTACAATTTTCGCTATACTTGAATACTTCAGTCGACTCAGTAAAATATTTGGTTCTACTTGACCCGTTTAACGTGGGTCGAGCCGTCATTGAGAATAGGTCGCTTGTGCTTCTATCGTTTAATGCTGAATATGGTTTCATTGGTAGTTGTACATATTTGTGTATCCGATAACGATACATACCGATGAACTCTTATCCAGGAGGAAATGATAAGAGCTACACACTGATAAGTTTGTGTTCAAGACGTTTCTTCAGAAACACGTCTTGCCGGACATTTTTGTGATTTGTTTGAACTTTGAACTTATTCTGGAGATGGAGGAGCCGCCAAATCGACATAATTCAGGAGACGACGATAGAGGATTGCAGATGGGAGATGGTATGTACAGGTTTTTTTGTTCTTTTTGATGCCCCAACTGGCCGTTTCGTCCCGGACTTCCGAAATACCAGCACAAGCAGTCTTTCCATTCACAACACTTGAGGCATATGACACGGGGGTTAGGTGACGGTCAACAGGGTGAGGGAGGCTACTAACTGGTATTAGGGTTCCTTAACAACTCTTGATTTAGGATTTGATCGAGAGCCTAACTGTCAGTGATTGCCGTTATTGGAGAATACTTTGTCTTTTCCTTTAACGGTGGCATATTTTTCTCAAATGTTGTGACTGAAAAGTACAGTCCGTGGTAAAAAGGTGAAACAGATGTTGCTGGACCGATTAAGTTGCGTACAATGGTGGGGGTAGAGCCAATTCCGGGGTCACTTAAAAAGTTAACACTCAAAAATGAATCTGCATTTTAAATTAATATCCATTTTCTATCCAAAAAAATACTGGGGCTTATTTTGAAAAAAATCTTTAAATAACAGCATATTTTTAAAATTGAATTATTTACATAATTTTTCCCTGGAGACATTTTTGTGTGTTAAAATTTGAACCCTGGTTTGGGAAGGGGGGCCGATCTCTACGCGGAGATTCCAGTTGAATCAGCTGAAAGAGATCGCTGGAGACCCTGCTTTGCGAATCCAGCAGTTATCTTTCTTTGGTTAAATACCGCTGTGAAAACTTGAAGCTCAGTTCGTTATTTACTGCATTTACAAAGAGCAATGCCCAGTGTCACGGTCGCATGCACGTTGCGTATGCCGCGAATTCGTGTGTTTCCGGAAATCGTGTGAACTAGTTTTTTTCTTTGGTTTTTGCTTTTTTCGCTAATAAAAAGAAAAACCTGTGTTTTACATCTTTCAACAGGAATATGAAAAACACGTTCCTCGGTGCGCATGTGCAGTAAATAACTCGCCCTTCTCTTTCACGTAAAAACCGCACTGACAAAAAATAAAAAAAATTAAAATGTTAACCGTTTTTTCAGGGTGTCCTTGTGACTCATGTATCATAATTAAAATATCTTTGTGTGAATAAAACTACTAATACACGTATAAATAAAAATTAAACCCATTTGTATACAAACAATGACAGGGATATAGTAAGTATATTTTCGTCGGAAAAGCGCGGATTTTTCATGTCAACTTGTCCCAAACAACCACAAACGTCCGCGTAAACACAAAAGATCAGTATAAAATACTAATTAAGTTTTTGTCAGTCGGTTTATCATGGCCCGCCCATCATCATTTCTTAGTTTATTTGTCTATACATGCAGTTTTTTGCTTTCACCATCTCATTCATTCAAAACAGTTTTTGGTTCAACTTTTTACTACACCAGCGCACAAGATATCAATTTATTTCAAATCAGATTTTTGAAATTAATTCAACAAAACCATATCGTGCGACCCCTCATTGAAACGAGCTCGATAAGCTCATTCCAATGGGGGTCGCATTACATGGTTTTGTTGAATTTCAGCCAAGGCTTTTTCTGAAATAGCAACTTTCATTTTATAGTTGGAAATAGTGTGCTCCTTGGTGAAATTATTGACGGTTGTATGGACAAAAAGCTGCATATTTTCAGGTCGGCAGAGAAGGTGAGTGGGTTTCAGCTGCATCAACTCTACAGTAGCTACCTCAAAATTTAAATATTTAAAATTTTAAAATTTTGATTAAAATTTAAACAAATCTGGATTTTTCTTCATCCATCATTGAGCTGCTGGGGTCAGCAACAGATCGTCAAAATAGTAATAAAGCTTAATGAGACTTGATTACAAATTTTGTTCATCTGTTTGATTCCCAGCATTGATGTAAAGAGTGGCTTTCCACTAGATGAACTGGTAGTGGCAGTTTCAATGCCACATCTGTTTGGTTTGAAATGCATCTTTGGCGGCTCCTTTATAAAGAGAAACAGATAAAGTACAGATGAAGAAAAGAACCTGGTATCCCCCATCCCACCCCCTTCATCGCCCACCCTGGCCACTTAGCTCCACTGTTAGCATATTTGATTAAATGTTTATAGTATTAGCCACCTTAATTAACCCTTTAACTGTACTTGAAAACACTTCAAATATTCTTGCATTTGGCATTAATGTTTTCTACTTTCTGAACAAAGCGTTTGATCCCTCTATGTCCACACTTGGCACGAAAATGCTCAGAAATGTTCAGGTTTTTTTTTTTTTTTTTTGCATTCAGAGAGGTCAAACTTGGCCTAGAAAGCAGAAGTAAATCCAACAACACTTGCAGGCAACTGTTGCAAGCAACTGTTGCTGTTTCTTGAATAACTTAATGGCTGTTTATTTTGCCACCAAAGTAGTTTATGACCCCTCATTGGAAAGATCTCTATAACCTATCTTTAGGAAGAAACAATTGAAAAAAACATTCCAATTTGAATGTCGATTTTAGTGAAGGGCGGTAGATCTAGTCGTTACGCTTGGTAAACGGTTAAACGGTGTTTTTCCCGTTAATTTTAGTTTGTTTAGACGAGGGGTTAAGTTGTCTATAAACTCATCTAATCACTTGAACGATAAAACACTGTTCCATCAACTAAAATATGAGGGTGCGGTGGCTCATTAGGCAGAGGTGCAAGATGCAAGCCGAGAAGTCATCGGTTCGAATCCCACGTGCGGCAACCGCGTTTTGTCTATGGGCAAGACACTTCACACACCCATTGCCCACGTGGGGGCACGGTGGCGTTGTGTACTAAGGCGTACTGCCCGTTGATGGTGCACCTGTCTTCAACCAATGCTAACCTTGCTTGTGTGGAGTAATTTTGGGGAGCCTGACACTTGCTCGCCATTGCTGGATGATGCCCTCCGGGTACCCCGGCTTGCTCCCGTTAAACTGTGACACGAGGTCGAAGGTGTCGTTAAACTCCAATAAAATAAAATGTGGAACGTGAACCCGGTGAACCAATTCGTATTTCCAATCGGTAGCCTCCGGCAGCACGTTGGAAATATTAATTAATCCCACCAACTAGTTAAAAAATAGCAGATTATCTGCTACTCGTATGAGGCAGAACATTTAATTAAAATGAGTTGAAAAGACTGGTGGCTGTCTTGTGTGACCTCGTGTTAAATGCATCTGTAACTTTGTTATATCGACCCCAATTAAACCACACCGTGCTGAACGTGATCACTCCACCTGTTTTAAGTTACTTCTGGTTCCATCATTTAGACCTTAAAATTGCTTAAGTGCGGGTTCCATGAGGGGGTTTCAGACCCATCTAACATATTTGCATATGCATTATTCTAGTTTGATTTCTACCAAAAAGCGTATTAAGACCAATGAGATTACTGATCCCCCCACGGAATTAAGACCATTGTAAGGCCAGTTTTCAAGGTTCAAGCTTCATCGTGGATGAATCAAAATGCCTCATCGACCCAGGGGAAGATTTGAATCCATTGCCAGCATAAATGAGTCGTGTTTGTACTGTGATAATGTATGGGTAATGTAGACCTCGACACTGGATCAGTATTTGGACCTACTTAGAACATGATTGGTATGGTTACTTGCCTGGAACTGGATGGGTATGAAGAACCACAAGGCATTGTAATTGTAGGCAGACCTACGTGGCGCTTGATTTGTATACTGACCTCTAGCTTTTTTGTATGTAGACCAACATGGCACTGGATTTGCATGAAGAGGTACAAGGCACTGATTGGCATGCTGAACTAAAAGATACTGGTTGGTATGCAGAGCTACAATGCAGTGGACTGGCACGCAGAACAAAGGCAGTGGATTGACAAGGATTGACAGACCTACAAGGCATTAAACTGGCATTCAGAACAAAAGGCAGTGGATTGGCAGACCTGCAAGACAGTAGATTGACGCGTAGACCTACAACGTAGTGGGCTGGAGGTGGGGGATGAGCGTGCAGACCCTCCAGGCAATGCATTTGCGACTAGACCTGCGAGGGTAGTGGATTGGCGATCAGACCCGCTTGGTACTGCATTTACGATTACCTACTTGGCGCTAGATTGGCATATGCACAGATTGCCTCGGTACCGGATTTCCTCACATGCCTAGTTTGTACTGACTCGGAATGAAGTTATTTGTATAAAGATTCAACCTTCAAGGAGAGTTGGGCGATATGTATGAATGCGGATGCGTGATCGACACAATATTATCCCACGTAAAGGCCAATACCGCTAGGAGTAGTCTCACTTATGAGCTCAATTTTACAAATTGCATGTGATGTTAGGGAAGAAGTGACCAGATGTTCTTTCGGTAAATTATTCGGGTTGAAACGCGAGTTTTTTCCAGAATGGCATTGAGGAAACGTTCCCAACACACAGATCTCTTCTGTATAATAGAAGTAGAAATCGATATTAAGGCAAATCAAACAAAATCGGTGGGTTGTAGAAGTGACGGAAACCTGTCGATTCTTCTGCAAAATGGTCTTCGCAATCGGTAACGTTCCTCGCAAGACGAAACAAAACAGATGGAATTGCGTTGATTCACACCAAATGGTTGACAATAAGTTTCAAAACCATAAAACTCAACATCGGACACAAAGCTATTGAAATTTTGGCAATCAAATCGCCATTTAACTGAAAGTTTAGAATTTTAAACCAGACCTCTCGGCAGGTGCTGATAAATTCAGTTAAAACGTTCGGAAGTACAGAATTGAAAGAACTTGGAAGGTTTCATCTGGGATCAAATTTACAGTTAACAGACTTGATGTTAAGAATATTTGGGCCAATTTTCAACACCAGGATTTCCGGACACACAATGTGAAGGATTTCACAAGGAATGACAACGGGCAGATTGCTTCATAGGCCTTTGCAGTATCGTGCATTTATATGTAACTGTTGAGGGTACTGCTTCAGCCCCGTGGTAGTTGGTAATGTGTTACTTGTTTGCTCATTGAATAAGAGTCCGGCACAAGAGGGTAAAAGTTTGTGCACTACTTGTGTAACGTCTAGGAACTCAACAAGAAAATTAAACGGCGGTGGAGTACGTTTGAAAATGAGCTTTTGCCAACGTCGTCAAAATATTTCAATGAGCCCAACTACCTGGAATGTGAGCTAAGCTGCCTTGTCGCGGGACAGAAGTACAATACGTTTCTATATCCCAACGAACTAGCAGTCAGGCCAAGAATATCTAAAAATGACCGGCTCATTTGCAGATATGGAAACAGTTGGATACCCTGTCTTTCAACCGGGATTGACCAAGTTTGACCTATTAAGGACTCAATCGCTTTGATCACGCTAGTTCACAATTGGCCAACAGACGAACCACTTTATTCACGCTGACACACGAAATAAACTGCGTTTTCTAGTGCATTCGAATCAGTAAAAGGAGTTTTTAGTACGATCTTCAATGCCCGGAACCATCGTCAGGAGACATCAGAACCTTCAGTGAAGTTGTGGAATCACAAATGGACTCGGCTAGAAAGGCTATTCATTTGAAAAGTATATAGTTTTATGCGCACCCAGGAGCAGTTCTGTACATAAGCGCACCGTACATAGTTCTCTGGACAAAGCTTTCTGACGGTTGACTGGACATCTCGTCACATGTGAATCAAGCAGATTAAAGACCCGAGTGTCAATTTGTGAATTTATTAGTCGTTTCAAAATGGATTGGACTGGATTGGTCAAGCAATCTACCTGATTAAACGGAACTAGTCACTCGTCACTCTGATATCGCGTCATTTGTCGACTTGGATGTCCGTCCATCAAGATATTAGCATATGTACTCGTGTACAAAATTCGTGAACAGCATTTTAAGGAAACTTCCATGAATTTTAAACATATCTGGCAAGACATAAGCGGCCAACTTTTAAAGTAGTTTCTCACCATCGCCGTTCCAAAATACACGCACGTCTACTTGCTGCAGAGAACAATGGGAATTTAAAAAGGAAGAACTTGGGTGTAATGATCTTTTCTTTTACGAAACCACCACTGCCGATCATGAACGGAACTTGTAGCATGTATCTGAAGAACACGTCGGAAACTAGCCAGGAGCTTACAGATTTGGGCATCATTTCTCTTGAATGTTTTTTTTATAGTGTGGAAAGTTCACATCGAACTGCTGAAGCAATTTCTATTGCTGTCCTTCATTAATTTCATTTAGTGAATAACGTTTACTTAACATTGAATCAAGTTACCGATGACGGGTGTTGAACACTCCGACGAGAAAATATATCTTTCTATCAGCTAGTGGAGCATCACCTTCACCAGAGGCAAAATCAAAACATGCATATCTGTCGTAGCCATTGAATCGACTGATAGTTGACGAAAACGGAATTGTCCGCTCTAGTTGTGACCTGAATACATTTCGGTTTAAATTAAACAAGGTAATAAGGTGAATTTGAGCGCATATTAGATTCTCGAATGGACAAGGCTGCTTTACAACACGGCTGCAAGAAACTTCGTGTTCAACCTGACAGATCAGCCTAGTTTCATCAATTTGTATTGGAATTCGAATATTTTACAACAGAAGTATTCATCAGCCAGACTTGAATACCAATCCATCAGCATATTAGTAAATCTTTTGGTACACAAGACCATTTCTACCACCTAGAAACCTCGTAAACTTGGGAGCAAGACAAAGATGGAATAAACTTTTGAAATAGTTTTCATACATCGCCAATATAGAACAGACGCACATTATCTCACTGTAGAGAATAATGCAAATTTAAAACCAGAGAGCTTAGGTGAAGACAACGTGCTTTTTACAGTACCGCCGCCTCTTAAAAGGAACGGAACTCGCGTGTAAACATGTGGAGAAGTCTGCTTACAGCTTAGGACAGCATAACTGCCTGCCCAGTTTCCTTGTCTATATTTTCATTCGGAACTTTATAATTGTGTTGCTACGGACATTTTGTGAAGATTGTTTTCAAGCATGGATGCTGTTTTCCCAGGACTGAATTTCGTGTAATCCATTAAAGTTGGTTAATTGTTTTCCTAGGCACATTGCCGCAAGTGTACAGAAGCTGTTTTAACTCCAAAAGGGGATATTTTATCGTCAAATGGAACTTCTTCACCAGAGGAAAACATCCGCTCAAGATTCATCTTTGTGGACAATTATTTTCACAAGATCAACAAATAGCTGACGAATGTGAACTTTTTCCCATATTTGGGACCCCTGTAAGAAAACATTTTGGTTTAAAAACCACCGGAAATTCAACTCGATTCTTTAGTGGAAGAGAATGCTTCACAACACGGCTGCAAGACACATCTGTTAACCAATAACCATGCAACGTCCAAGTCATACCCATCATATTTAAGTTTCTCATCCATTGGACATGAGGCAGATCAGCTTTCGTCCAGAAATGCAACTCGTTCAAGACAGGACATATTCATCAGCGTACAACAAATGCTTCTGTGAATTCAATAAATACACGAGGGAGCAGGAGAAAGTGAGTCTACAATAATATAACACCACCAGTCTACTTGCACCTTAAATCAACAATGTTACAGGAATCGGTTGCACTTCCAAGATATGTGTCGTACCCGCGTTGATTGTGGAAAGTTCTTAATATGCATAACCAAGTGATGCAATGGTAGCAAAGTTTCATGAACAGTTTTGTGGAACAGGAATACCGTTATCAGCGATTGTAGAAGCCATAGGATTAACAAATTAGATAACCTTTTGAGGAAACAGAACATAACTGGTTTTCCAAATGTAGGTGAAACATCGATGAAAGACAATTTACTGTCCACTTTTTGCAAACCTTCAAAACAATGGTACTTCAGTAATTTGAAAAACAAGCTTTCTCTACAATCTGTCCCGTTATAGATTCAACGAAACTCATCTTTCGACATTAACTCCGCGAAAGAAGCTTTGATCTAAAGACCGATGTCTCAAAATAGGCATCTAACCGCAGAGATCATAGAGCCAACGGGCTACAGAATTAGCAATCGGAGCGTTATTTAACGGCAACTAAGACCTGGAGCGGACTTGGAACATTTGGCAATAGAAACCCAAAAGGGAACCTACTTATGTACCTGCTCATACCACCATGAGCATATTCAATGTGTATTTATCGATTACAGTGGATCTCGAAACATGGAAGCCGTTGGGAAGGAGCATTAAGTGTAAAAAAAGCTTTCGGAGTGGCTGCACGTCTAACAAGTCACGTCCTGGACAGAAGGGTGATATCGATCCATAAACGAAACGAACTGGTCAGGATGCCTAAGGAATTCTGAACTTGACAAGCCCAAGTTACTGAAGATCTACAAAATAAAACCAGAGGAGAGATCACGGTGGCATCTTTATATTGGTAATCCTGTACTAGTGGGCGAAAAGAAAACCTATGAGTTAATAGCATTTAAATGGAAACTGATGTCAACAAATGGATTTGTTGGCGACCTTGACCGACGAAAGGAGCTCGAATGCATTTTTGCATGCCCTACAAAAGAAGGTAATGCTAAAAAAAACAAACGATGTTTGAAGCATTTTCCAGGATCTTTCCGTTCACAAAGTTGTAGGCAATGGCGGCCGGGACACCCGGCAGTGCGGAGAACTCAAGGACGCGCTAACGATTGCAGAACCTCGATAGACTGAAAGTACAAAATAGTCGACTGGGTGATTGCTGGACTATTCTTGGCAAGACATGCTCGCACCAGGAAACCGCCCCAGGCTTGTATTTGAGATGTCTGGAGCATTGTAGCCGGACTTTGTTGATGTGCGACAGTCGGAGACAGAATCAAATTACAAGCTCGCAATATTAGCAGAAACTGGTTGATCAGAAGTTAGAAAGGGGTGACTACCGTTAGGTTATCGAAGAATACACCGGGGCCAACTTTTGCAAAGTAACGTCAGTTTGTGGCTGTATGGGGGCGGAAGGTTTACTTCACCCAATATAGATAGAATCATTCATTTTTTCCATCAGTATCTTTAGATAACTAAAAAAAACTGTAATCTATATTTGGAGGTTTCTTCAGGTAAATCTGTCCACGAACATTATTCTACCGCACGTTCCAAAAAATTCCTCGCGGGAACCCCGGTAAGTGTAGCAGTGCCTGTTTGCTGCGATAAACAGGCTCTGTTTTACTGGTAAAATAGAACCAGTCACCAATGCTTGGTAGGCGCAAACCTCTCGAAATTGGCAACATCCCTTATTAACGCTTACCCATGGTCTTGATTTGATACTCATGTTGTGGTCATGATTAGCCATTTTGCAAACATGCGACCTTAAACACCAATAATAATTCTACAAAATAATTTTTATAAAATTAATAAAACTTATAAAAAAAAACAAAACAAAACAAACAAATGAAATGACAACCATTCTTCCTACAGTCATTACTGCCTAAAGATGCTCAGCACGGTGAGGGTTAATATATTTTGTAATAGAGTTGAATATCAATCCTTCAACTTTTCATCCATTCAAAATCAACCTTCTGTTGACATCTTATTCATTGTCTATTTGGAACAATTTGCGACGTGTTTCTGGAGTTTTTGCGCCCATGTCACAGGAGGATAATTGGACATAATAAGATTTATGGAATTCCGTTTGAAGGATCGAAATTCAAAGGCAGCTGCCCAACTGCAAATCTTAATTTTGCCCATTTAAATATTATATTCCGTCCCCATCCACCCCTCCACCTCCCCTTCCAGTTATGTATTTTGTGCTTTCTATTGCAGCCATTAACCCTTAAGATGCAAAAAAATATTTCATTGGTTCATTTGTCACGTACTGTTAACTGACATGATTTTGGAAAGAGCTCTAGCGAACCTTTTCATCGCAGATAATTGTATCTGGTAAATGAAACTCGCACCTGTAATTAATGGTATTCGTTGCCGGTCTAAGTGGCTTTGTACTAACAACGTTCAAGTTGTCTATTGTGTCGTTGTGTAATCAGTTCATCCAGCGACAAATTGATTCTTCCATTATACAAACAATTACATTTCCCCCAAATCATAACATTCCAGTAATGTTTTGACAACACACCATTTGACCGGTGTTATTGCAAACTCTAATCGAATCGGCCACATCTGCCCGCGCAATATGCTAATTCAGCAGTTGAAAAAATTATTGTTCAAAGATTTGCAACAAAACCATATGTGACCCCTCTTTAGAACGAGCTCGTTCCAATGAGGGGCCACATATGGCTTGGTTGAAATTATTTAAAAAATTAAAAATATTTAAAATAACATTTTGATATTGTCTGCGTTGGGTAAAGGGTTAAAGTATTCAAACATTTCACAAACATCAACTGAATTGTAAATGGAAATGTACGATATCATTTTTCTAATTCAGACCTAAAATGGAGATCATTTGGCCAAATGTTTAAAGAAATCTGAATGAAAAGTTTTTTAATTTAACTGGATGCTCTAACGCAGACACATGATCTCCAACTGCTACATAAGTTTTTCTTACTTGCACGAGGTCTTGTTCAGTGTTCTCGTTCAAGGTTCTTTTTCGCTTTGACTGTTTGACTGGAATTGCTCAGTTAGCCACCGATAGCAATTGGTTCGTAATCGTCAAGACAATTTCATAAACCTATCGCAACTCTTTCAAAGAATTTTTAACTTTGGAACTGGAGAGTTAAAATGTTTGTCCGGTAGAATAGACTGGTTTCATTCTACCAAAAGGGCACAACGAATGTATGCAGTAAAAAGTAGACTATACAAAAGACAAACGATAAGACATCGCATGTTTGTTGAAAATGAAATCCCCACTAAATAATGCACGAACGTGTTATCCACAAGTATTTTTTCTACTTGAAACTGGCATTGAATCATCGGTTTCCAAGTTGAGTTTGTGCAGCAACAAAATACCGTCCGATGAGTGCAACAAAGCGTCATCTGCAATGCTTTAGCTTTAGCATTAGCATTGTCGATGTCTCCGTTTCACTCAAGGGACAATATGCCAACATAATTACCTTGGTATTTCTATCAACGGAATTCGACGCTTGCCCAACACAAGCCAGACAATGGTAAAATTGATTTCGTGTGAGGGCAGAGATTATCGGGTTAACGGGTAAAAACTACCGATGAAAAGTTTCGTCGCTTGCCGCTAATGGCACTCGACGATGCTTTTCATCGGTGGTTTCTACCAGAATTCACGTTCCTGGCATCCATGTTGGAATGGAGTGTCCACACGTATCGGCACTTCGGCGGTTTGAAAAAAAATATTTCAAAGGTCGCTTCTTTGAAAATAGCCGGCTTTGGTATATTAACATGGCATAAATATAGGATCTCCATTGAGTCAACGATTCGAAATAAAATTTCTGAACAGTTTATTATAATCGAACTGAGCCAAGGTTTCTCGAGGCTTAGACCGATTTTGGTGAACAAGGTACAGACATTTTATATCAAATCGTGACGAAGTTGGGATTTTGGTTAGATGTACAATTTAATACTTAACGTTATGGTATTCGCAAACTCATCTAAATTGCATTTCGATTTTTGCATCAAAAACCGCTTATAATCCCTCATTGGAACGAGCTCGTAGAGCTCGTTCCAGTTACGTGGCGTAAGCTGTCTTCGAGGCAAAAAATAGTTAAGTAATGTCGTCCGCTCTTGGTAACTCGATGAACCGTTAATAAAAATAAAAAAATTACACTTGCGAAAGCACCTCACAATCTTACGTCAACGCAGACTTCTGACGTCACGTTTTGTAAGACGATGTAAACGATAGTTTCGTATTCTATTTAATGCTTTTATGATAAACTAAGTCAACCAATGACAAACACCTTCCCCCATTTTATTCATAAGCATTAAATCTAAATGGTTGACTAAGAACTAAGAATAATTTAAAATATCTATTGCCGGTTTAAAAAAAAATGCCCCACTTCTCACTTTAAAACAAATGAGTTGTAGTAAAATAGGACCTGCTATCAAAGGCTGCTACGCATGACGTCATCAGTTAGAAAAAAAGAAACCCAACTGAAGGCATCTACCTTGACGTTGGTAGTTGGGCTTGATGACAAAGAGATGCCACACTGAGCAGTTGACATTTTAAAACACCGCTGAGCACCTTACGTTATTGTAGTTCCAGAAAATGGGCTTATTTGTTGGTTAAAAACAAGCATTGGATATCAAGACAATGCACTATCGAGAAATTTGACAAATTTTAGAGAGGTTTGTGACAGCTAATCTTCAGACTATTTGGTAACGCTTTGGGTCTTTATATTCTGGTGGTAACCTGAGAAGTGATGTAGTGCTTGTTCACCGTGAAAAACAAGTTTTACTGGTAAAATGGGACCTAGTAACCAATGCATTTCCCAGTGGTCACCCCGGGAAGTGCCTGTTCACTGGTAAACGGACTGTGTTTTACTGGTAAAATAGGTCCAGTCACCACTTTTGGGGAGGTCCAAACGCTCTCTAAAAAAGGGCAACATGACTTATTAACGCCTCCCCCGATCTTGAGTCGATACTCGTGTTGTGGTCATGAGCCATTGTGCCAAAATGTGACCTTAAACACCAGTAAAGCACCAATGCCTTTAATTGTCTTCACAGGTGGATTGGCCGTATCCCGATTGCCCACACGGGGGCACAATGACGCTGTGTACTGTGACGTACTGCACGTCGATGGTGCGCATGTCTTCAACCAATCTAACCTTGCCTGTGCTGCGGTGCAGAGTTCAGAGTTACGATGTTGGAGAGCTGACAGCTGCTCGTCGTTGCTCGGTGGTTCTCTCCGGGTACTCCGGCTTCCTCCACCCGTAAAACTGTCACGGTCACGATTAGCCATTGTGCATAAGTATGTGACCTTACACACCACTAAATAATAAATAAATTGGCCGTATGGTCCACATGTGGAGTCCAATATCTAGTGACCCTTGGGACCCCCAATATTGATACAGCCCAACACCTGTTGGTGTGTGAAATCTCGTGAAAACGCCCAACGTGTGACATAGATCGGATTGCACAAAATGCTGGTACATTAAGATGCTCTCTTTGTGAACCAGAGAACATTTCGATATAACAGCAGTCTTGTCCTCTTACTGATCTCTCAGATGCAAGCAAAGTGTTATTTGTGAAAGATCAAAATTGTCTCCCATTGGGACGACCAAAGGCCCGCACCCCCACTCCATTTTGTTACCATTTTTGGTGAAGGAGTGATGAAGATGATACAAAAATGTCATCGAATTGTCCTGTGTGAACAGCCATTGATCACTTAGATGCGAGGAAGCAGCGTTCGTTCAGTTCGAAAAAAAAAAAAAAATTCTCGGAGTTTGGCCTTGGTTCATTTCCCGGCAAATTGTTTCTTGCCCAGTCCTCCCTTGGAAATCCTAAAAGGACCAAATTGGAAATCCATGTTTTGGTCATGATTAGCCAATGTGCAGAAATGACCTTACCAACCAACATTTATGGTCTTCACATTAAAAAATGAGCAGCGACTTTGACCATTACAAAATCGTTCAACGTGAGCTCAACAGGTAAATTGAATACCTTCATGTTGAAATAATGCACGCATGAAGGATTCTGTGCTGTTTCATAAGATGGTAATGCACTTAGCTGGCGAGCGGATGTACCTTTGTTGCAGAGTCGGACACACCGTGTAGCTTATTGCCACGTGTAATAAGCGTCCCCGGATCACGGTTGCTTAGTAGTAGACCGTTGGACCTCTGCTAGAGATCCCAAGTTAGATCCCAGTCCGAGACGCTGTGTCCTTGGGCTAGGCACTTTATCTCGGTTGCCTACATGGGGGCACAATGTCTTCGTATATTAAGGCGTACTGCACGTCGATGGCACACATGCCAACCACTGTAACTCTGCTTGAGCGGAGCTTGAACAGTCAGAATGTTGAGGAGCTGACAGTTGCTTGTCGATGCTCGATGGTTCTCTCCTGGTACTCCGGCTTCCTCTACCCGTAAATCTGTCACGGTCGCGAGTAGCCATTGTGCATAAGTGTGACCTTAACTGGTCGAGTGCTTGAAGCCCATATTTGGGCTTTATTGATGTGAAGGTACTGCAACTTGAAGGCTTCATACTCAGTGGATGTGCTTTATATTATCTTTGAAGTGATATTGAGTCTGTAGGGACTTGTCTTGTTACAATTTGTGGGAAAGTGCCTTTAGGCACTCTCCCATAAATTGTAGCAAGGCAAAGACCTGTTAACAAATTTTGATGGCCAAAAATAATTCAGCACTCTGCCCGTTAAACCCCAGTAATTGGCTTCACCTGTAGGATCCCCGGGAAGTAAAGCTGTGCTTATTTACTGTGGTAAATATGCCGTAATTTGGGAAATAGGACGCCAGGTAACCAATGTCTAGAGGAACTACTTTCTAAAATAGGCAACATGTAAGAGTATAAACGATTGACTGATCTTTATCTGTTACGGTCACGATTAGCCAAATTAGTGCAGAAATACGTAACCTTAAACACCAATCAATAAATAGCTTAATGTTTTTTTTTAAACAGCTGATGTGACTCTTTTCTTTTATATTGCCTTCATGTCCACCGTGGGAACAATGAGAAATTGAGCAGTTTGTTTACTGTGATAAGCTGTTTCTACTGGTAAAGTAGGTCCCAGTAACCAACGCTTAAGTGGAAGTCAATGTGGGCAACCTATGAATCAACTTTTGGCAAACTTCACTTCATGCCAATGTTGCGGTCAAAGGGCCATAAAAACGTATGACTTTACACCAGTAATTGACCAATGACTAAAGTTTGGCAGGATCAGGCCCGTCGGAACGAAATTTATATTGGGGGGGCTGATATTGCTAATTTGGGTGAACTGGCTGATACTAAATGGGTATGGGGTATCCAGATGCCGAAGGCATCTGGCGCGAGTGCTGAAGGCACGAGCTTTTTGAGGGGGGGGGAGGGGGGGGGGGGGTTACTCCCCCAGAAAACTTTTTGAAAAGGGCAATCAAAGGAAGCATTCTGGTAGCTTTTGAAGCAAAAACCTCTTGATTTTTTTAAACGGCAAAAGTTGTTTTTTTAACAAAATGTTTCAAAAATCCCAATAGAACCCCATAACATTTGGGGACGGTTCTCACACCGGGCTCACCTGCAGGCCGTGGCCGTATTCCGTCATGCTAAAAAACAGTCAGGCCTTATGGTGGATTCATTAGTTTTATCATTACGCCAACGGTTGTCGTGGTCTTCTGAGCTGCCAAAGGAATTGCTCAAAACGTTTGCACATCAACATATGCAGGTGCATGTTATACATTCAGTGATACGTTCATAATTCTAATCCAGGGGCGTAGTAAGCTAATTTTATTGGGGGAGGGGGGGGGAGGGGTAGGACCTATATTCCCATGACGCGACGCGTCATCCGAGCGGCGAGTGGGGGTGAACACGAGAGGGGATATCCTCCGTCTCGTTGGTGGGGGGTCCGGGGGCCTCCCTCGGGAAAATTTTCGAATTTAAGATATAAAAACATGCGTTCTGGTTGATTCTGAGGAAATAAATCGTATATTCCTATGACGCGAAGCGTCATCCGAACCGCGAAAAGGCGAGTGGGGGTGAGCACGAGAGGGGGTACCTCCCCGTTTCGTTGGTGGGTGTCCGGGGGGCCTCCCCCGGGAAATTTTTTTAATTTAAGATGTACAAATATGCATTCTGAGTGATTCTGAGCAAATACATCGTCAATAAGGAAATACGTCAGCTCTCTGATCAATTCAGCGTGATTTCCGAGCAGAATGACAGGAATAGTGAACATGCAATGAATTACCCTGTGGTTGGTTGGGGTTTAACATCGCTTTCCACAATTAGGCGAAAACACGACTGTCAGTTTTATTGGTGGAAGAAAACCCACATGGAACCCACTCAATCCAGTAATCAATAACAGTAATGTCGGAATATGGTAACCAGTGGGCATCCCGTGTGGAGAAACCACCAACCCAGCCCAGTAAAGCCTACTTTTGACAAATTTGTGGGGGTGAGGAAAATATCTCCCTTACCCCCCCCCCCCCCCCAACCGGTTCCTACGCCACTGTTCTAATCTGAGTTCAATAATGTAATGTCCAGTTTTATTCAGATTACATCGGTTGCTTCCATCATGGATAAACTAACGACGAAATATGAGCAAATTATTGGGGGGGGGGGGGCTGCAGCCCCCCAGCCCGCCCCCCCCGGTTCCGACGGGCCTGCAGGATTGAAGTGCTGGTGCCGAAATATAAATACCTATTCGTGTTTGCTTCACATGTTGCGTTCAAATGATTTTATTCACTTTCCATTGAAGAGTGCCCATAGGCACTCTCCAATAAAAAGCAAGATGTCTCATGGAAAAATTAACGCTATTTTAGAACCTAGCAGCCCGAAGCTCCTGCACTAAAATGCCATAGTACAAATATCTGTAATTTATTTCGAGACCGATACATGAGACATTCGCCTAGCCCCGTTGTTGTAGTGTGTCATAATTCAGGCATGCACTTGACTAAAATGGCTGCTCGGGTGAATCCTCGTTCTCATAACAAAAATCCATACAATCACCCACAGCAACTGCTGAACAACATCGGTAACCAGTGTATTTAAGGGCCAATACTGTGATCTGAAAACGATGTTTCTGTATCACTTCTAGGGGAAATACGCAAAAATGTATTAATGTATCTATATGAAAATGTTGCAGTTGCTAACTCTATCCAGAAGAAATGTCCGTTTGACAGCTTGAGAGAAGACTGCATGCGCTGGAATTTCCTGGTCATAGATGTTGCGTTGGACAGTTGGGGAAACATGGTCACATTTCCAAGAAAGCTATAGATCTGTTTTAAACCATACACTTCTGAACGAGGTAAGAATAGTGATAAGAAAATTATTTCTGACCAACAGCATGCGAGTTAATTAATATTTCAGTCAAGAACAGGAACGTGGCGACGGTGTTTGGGAGTGTCTTCCTCCAGTTCTGACAAAAATTTCCATTGGTTAGAAATTTTAAGTCTTAAACCACCATTGCTGGATATTTCAAGCCCTAAACGAGATTTCGTGGCATTTGTATTTCTAGCTGCGACCGTTTGTAATACACATTCCGTGAATTTTTAACCACATTTCACGTAATTTTCTGAGATCACATTTCGTTCAATGAATGCAGTTGGGCGCCAGCTGCAATGCTGAAACATTGCAGATGGCACATTGTTAAATTCAAGAGCCGATGTCCAACTCTACAACCCAAATGTCTTAAATTTCGAATACAAGGGTATAGCATATGTTCGATGTCAAAAGCATTCAGAAATTCACAGGTAGCAGTTAAAAAATTAAAACTTTCAACTATTTTCTGCAGCCGAAGAGAATTTATTCTATAGTACAACGCTTAGAGGCCAACATCCCACGCCCTCTCGCCACGCCCCCTACTAATTAGACGTTGAGTAAGCTATTGCACTTGATACACGTCTATCCGACGAAAGGACAATTACATTCTTTCTCACTCATAATAGCTTGTGAAAATGAGCACAATTGTATAGGTTGTCCACCCAATGGCGGTTTACTACCAAATCATGTATGCATTGCGTGCGGAGGGACGGTGGATTACAATCGCAAAACCCTGAGGGAATTCCCTAAGAGGCTAAAAAGTAAAAGGACACTTCGACACACAGCCTCCAATTTGAACACTGAAGCCTGTTGGCTGAATGAACAATTATCTTCTAGTTTTTCAAATGATACTGCGCAGGTTCCATTCGGTGGGTGCTATGGCGGTTGTCCGTACAAGCTCTCAAGACGCCAGTCAACTTGTATCTAGAATGCGAAGCTGTTATGGCCTGGAACCAGTCTAGCTCTTAGTCAAGACTATGTAAATACATTATATAATGGGAAAGTCGGATTCCATGACTACCGATCCGTAAAGTTGGAAATTCAAGTTTTGAACTCGCATGATATGCGATGTAATAGTTTTACGTCGCACGGGTGGGGCTACCTATCCTCGGTCGAGTGGGTCCACTAGTTAAATATACCACGTATAAATTTGCCGATGACATGTATCTTCACATTGTTGCCTGCTTGTACGGGCAGCTGAAAATGATGTAAAGACAATGCTAAGGTTAATCCGAGGTTTTAGTTTTCGCGGAAAGAATACACTGGGAGGCATTTTTCAAAACAATAAATTGTAGCTGTATGATGACCCAAAGGTTAACTCATGTGGCATATTATTAACGTCAATAAACATCGTTTCAGAATGTTTTCTGTAAATTGGCTAGTAATAGTGACAAATACACAGAACGACACTCGTGTGTGAATGAGTAAATCGATATGGAACGAGTACCTGCGAGAAGGATAAAATTAACCTACTGGTCTCGAGTTTTAACCTTCCGCAATGGCACAAGTACCACATCGATTCACTCATTCACACACGTGTCGTTTTGAGTTTGTGACACAACTTCACGTCTATAAAAACAATTAAGAGGACTCTCAACAATTCATTTGATGAGTATCAAAAAAAAGAACACATTTTATTGCCGACCAAATTTGCGAGGGGAATCTGTTACTATTGGCACCTAGAACACACTGGAACTCGGCGGACGATTTTTATCTATCGCTAGCAATTCAAATTGTAATTGTAGTGCACGATTTGTAGAAAATTCTTGAAATTTCGCTTTTATTTAAAAATAGTCAATGATTTCCGTTCCGCTCATAGTTTGGTTTAATAGTTTAATGCATTACACTCTAATGGCAGTTACATAATTCAAACATAACAAATAAAATAAAATGTGGGAACAGATTTTCATTTTTCACGTGTTTTAGTGTTGCTGTAGATGGGGTTTTTGGTAGAAAAGGCGCGTTGATAAAATTGATTTCAACGCTTACAATCGGCAATCTGGTAAATATTTGTAATTTTACATTGTCTAATCCACTGAAAAGACGGCAGACTGGAAATTCCGTGACAGTTCGCTGTTTCTGTACCATGTTCCTGAAAAAGTTAATGCCTGGCGTTCCAGTGTTGAGAGGTTAGTACGTTATATTAAATTTGTATTTTAGGACCATCTGGGGGCGCGGTGGCTCAGTAGGTAGAGGTGCAGGCTGCAAGCCGAGAGGTCCTCGGTTCGAATCCCACCTGCGGCAACCGCGTTGTGTCCTTGGGCAAGACACTTCACCCCCATTGCCCATGTGGGGGCACGATGACGCCGTGTGCTAAGGCGTACTGCACGTCGATGGAACACATGTCTTCAACCAATCTGTGCTGCAGTGCAGAGTTACGATGTTGGGGAGCTGGCAGCTGCTCGTCGTTGCTCGTTGGTTCTCTCCGGGTACTCCGGCTTCCTCCACCCGTAAAACTGTCACGGTCATGATTAGCCATTGTGCATAAATATGTGACCTTAAACATAAATAAATAAATAAATAAATTAGGACCATCTACAGATCAAGAATTCTACCTTCATTTTGTAACCCTTTGTCTAACCCTTGGGCAAGGCTCTTAACTCGCTGTTATCAAATCTGGTCATGGCCGCTTTGAAGCAACTATGACTAGATTTGAAAACCTCATGTACATTAAACGATATCATTTGTCAAAAAGTGTAATTCACGGGAGAAATAGGTTAAAAGTACCCAAATTATACTTACTTACTTTAGTGACAAGGGAATTCTTGTGGGCAGGAATATTCACCAGCAGCGTGCAATGAGTTAATCCCGATTGCACTCGTGGGGGCACGGAGGCGCTGTGTTCTAATGCGTACTGCACTTCACTGGTGCACTTGTCTAAAACAAATGCTAACACTGCTCGTGCGGAGTTAGTACATTGGGAAAACTTAGTTAATCGGCGTCGCTCGGTGGTCATATCCGGGTACACCCGCTTCCTTCATCCGTAAAACTGTCGAGGCAAACCTGGCTGAGTGTTAAATCTCGACTGAAAAAAATGAAACTATTTGCCTAACAATCTGGCTGTATCCACACCCCGTGGGGACCCCAGGAAGTTGAACAGTGCTGGTTCACTATCATGGGTAAACATGCCAACCATGATATGTTTAACTGATAAAATAGGACTCGGTCACCTGTTTGGGATTAGTCTGCTAAAATGGGCAACATGTGTTTAAACGATTGACCAAACGTACTTTACCTCAATGTCGGGGTCACTATTGGTCATTGTGTCCCCGCGGGACCCCGAGAACTGAAGCAGTACGTGTTCAAAGCCGTAAACAGGCTGTTTTACTGGTAAAATAGGACCCGGTCACCAATGCTTGGGGCGTGCAAACCCTCTTTAAAACGGGCAACATGACTTAGCGCTCACCCATGGTCTTGAGTTGATACTCATGTTGTGGTCATGATTAGCCCTTGTGCGAAACTGTGACCTTAAAGACCAATAAATAAATTAATTGGCCATGTGCAAAAATATGATCTTAAAGCACCAATATTGACCAACTCTCGGTAAAAAATGCCTTTCAAATTAAAAATTCCTGATTGCAAAAAGTTTAATCCCACACTGAGCAAAAACGTACAGCGTTTAGCTTATTTCCATGAGCACAGCCGTTCTGGAAGCAAAGCAAGTGAAATCCAAAAATGTATGTGCTTGCCGTCATCGAGTAACCATCTTCCAAACGTACCTCTGCATCAGAAAGGTTGAAGTATCCACTAACTTGGAGTGTCCATCACACCCCCTCCTTCCCTCACACGCGCACGCGCACATGCACCCCCCCCCCCCCCCACACACACACTCACACGAGAGGATGGTTTCATAAGACTCATATTGGTAAAAATTCCAGAAGAGGATTGAACAATTCTAAAGACTGAAGTATCCTAGCCAGAACTCCCCATGTACGCAAGGATTGGACTGGCGTTTGAATGAAGGTATTTACATGGGTGAGTTTTAAATTGTAATTCAGTGTTATCACCGTGGTGCTCCCCGCGAAATGCAAATACATTCTAATGCTATTATATGTTGAAAACGGTCGGAGGTACCTGCTTGGTTTGTTTGCGGGTGTCTCTCTTCGTGTGAAGCCTCGAAAGTGAAGCAGTGTTTGTTTACTAAGTAAACAAGCTTTGCTGTACTGGTAAAGTTGGACCCGATATCAATGCCTGGGATAGAAGTCCTCTAAATGGGTAACGTGGGTATAAACGACTGGCTGGACTTGACTATATATCCATCTTGTGATCACAAATATCAATTGTGAAGGAATGTGACCTTAACTGGTGGTGCTAAATTATTTTTGGTCATCAAAATTTGTTCATTTGTCTATAACAAGGCAAATTCAGACTAATAATTTCACTTCAGAAATATGAAGCACATCCACAGAATATGGGGCCTTTGCGTTGTGGTAACTGTACGTCAGAATAATTCACAAATATTGGCTTCCAGCACTCTGATGATTAAACACCAATAAATATATAAATTCAGTGTTATGTTTTCATTTCATTTGATACGAACAAGTTCTTAAAATTGGCTTGCAAAATTCCTGAAAATACTTACACAATAAAAGTTCAAGAAAGTATTTGAACGTATTTTCGGTAACCCTCTGCGAACGCTGCATGTAGTGTACCTAATTTAAAATATTCAAACGCCTCCATTTGGTCCCTGTGTAGAAAGTATTGGTCAACCGTGCAAATTGTTTAGTGCCAAAAATAATCTGAAAAGTAAACAGAATAAACTAACAATGTATTGTACATTTGAGTGCAACAAGGCAGCACCTATTAATGTTTAGCATGCTAAAGCATTATAGATGGACCTTGTTGCACTCTAAAGAATATTTTAGTTTAATATTGCCTGGATCTGAAGTATTTTAGTTGCAGAAAAGACCGCAAATGATAAAAAAACAATATTGACAAAAACTAATAAATAAAACAAAGGCCATCCACGTTTACCAGATTATTTCTGGATTATTTACTTGCCGTTTATTCACCCCAAATAAGCTAGTAACAAATTTACCTTCCAGAAGGCTTATAAAAGATTAATTCCCTACACACTGATGTCAAAATATTGAATTTCCATCTGCAACGTTACCCATAATTTTAATCAGTTCAATCTTGTTTGACAGATCTCATTGAGCTGTCAAACAGGACAGAATTAGTTAAATTCCTAGTTGCATTATGGGAAAAATTTACTGCTTGAAAGTCTTTTTTTTTGACAGTGTACAGTGTTAAGCAAGATAAAGATTTAACAAATGTTTTGATTAGATAGAATTCTGTTGACTTCTACAAGGGTCATGATCACTCACATGTTATCTAGAGATTACTTGAGGTGTGAATTCTGTCTCTCCTCTGTCGCCAGACAGCGATTTTATTGTATGTTGCAACGCAATTAAATAAAAAACAGTCTTGGAGCCCTACCGAAAGTATATTTTTTCTGCCAAATGCTGTATTGCTGGCAAAGGCTGTATTATTACGAAATGGTGTAATTTTGCTGCCAAATCATGTATTTTTGGTTCCAAATGACTTAACACATTTACTGGGAACTAGTTTGTATACTGTAGACGCTGTGGTAGAGAATGGTGATTGTCAAGAGATAATTTAAAATGGGTTTTATTCTACTTTCGTACTGTGGAATTTCACTTCAGAGTGATAGTCCGAGATGGTACTGGGATGTGGCTTGGAATATCATTCGGCCATATTGACGAGTTTTCATTTCCATTTGTTGTGTACAGTTCTCGTGGCAATTGTTAGCATGTATTGCTTGTTCTATATGGAAGCGGAAACCTTTAACCGCTACCCCCAGGGATCGAAACGCGATGGGCAGTATGTATTAAAAACTGCCACGTTTCTGGTTTCTAAGGGTGGATTGGTTGAAAATCATCAATTATTTCCGCTGGATCTGCAAGATGTGAACATCACTTGTATTTTGAGATTTGTTTTGTAAGATGTCTGATGGTAAAGATTTGCTGCTTTTTATGGAGACATAGTGTGTGCAGTACGAATTTGTGGCTTTCTGGGCGTGTGCTACATTATATTTCCAGAATTGGGCCGATATTATTCATCTCTGGAGAAATTAAATAATTTAATCCAGTTTCTCAAACTGGTAAACTTTCAGTTTGAAAAAGTCAAGAGGGTTTGTGAAAAGTAATTGTGGAGTCGCAGAAAAGTTACCTTGCGAGATTAGTTCCACACATCAAAAGTGTAGGCAAAACCATTAGTAGAAAAATTGGGTACAAAAATATTATTGCATCTTTGTCTCTTGAAGTTGGAAGAGTGGATTTGCTCATTGAAATGTCAACTTTGTTGACCCAAAATGTGGTTGTGAAATTGGTGTTTGGATCTGCATCCTTCAGGCAGTACTGCATTTTTTTTGGCTCATTCCCTCATTAATTTCCAAACTTTCGATGATTGAAGTATAGAAGCCCTCTTGTGGCATTGGTTGTCTTCCCACGTTACGCCCCTCCCCACCCCCCTGATTTAGAATTTAGAGGTGTTTTAGAACAATAGCTGAAGTTGTAGTGGAAGGGTGCAATAGAACCTACATGTATGTAGATACGAATAAGTATCTTTCTGTTCTAGACATGCGTTTTCAAACAATATCCGCTATTATTTTGATTTAAAATTAAAACTCGTATTGAACTCTTCCAACGCAGTTTATCCAGTCAGCGAGTATAAACTAACATTTCAATACGATTCGTATACGTTTATACGTATAAATTTGTATTAGTTAGCAAACAATAATAGAGGATCATTACCAATTTAATGAAACGGACCCACGAGGGTGTTTGATAAACGGTCCCATTTGACCGTTGGACTAAATTATTACACCTTCACCGTGGGGATCCCGGGAAATGGAGCAGTGCTTGTTTACGGTGGTAAGTCGATTTACTGGTAAAATAGGATCCGAACGTCTGGGGTGAAAGTCCTAAAGTGGGAATCATAGGCACAAACGAGTGGATAAACTTGACTTCATATCTACGTCCTGATCCCTTTGGGACCCCTCGAAATAAGGCAGTGGTTGTTTATCGTGGCATGCAAGCTGTTTTAATGGTAAAATAGTCAACATGCTTAGGGTGGAAGTCCTCTAAAATGGGCAACATAGGTATAAACGATGGACAAATCTCGACTTTATCTCAATGTTGCGTCACGATTAGCCATTTTGCAGAAGTATGTGACCCTAAACTTGTGATATACCTACGTCGCGATCAACAGTGTTGAGATTTTAGATTATCAGAGAAAGGGTACCCAATCAAACGGCCCTATTTTAAGGAGACCCGTTTCACTTTTTATTTAAACAAGAATGTCCCGTGGAACCCTGCGAAGTAGTGATTATTTTCTGTGGTAAGCAATCCGTTTTACTGGTAAAATAGGGTCCAGTCACCAGTGCTTCGGAAAAAAATCGAGAATGGGCAACATAGGTATAAACGATTGACAAATCTGGACTTTATCTCCATGTTCCATTCCTCTTTGGTCATTGTGCAGAAATGTGACCTCAAACACCAATAAATAAGACCACCAGTCTAATTCTAAAAAAAACATCTACTCTGTAAGGCCTGTCTCTTGACACGTCCATTGATGTAATGTGATGTCTGTGCTTAGATATTCTTCGTGCTCCTGTTAGATATTCCAAACAATAAGTAGTTTACTGGCATTGAAAGCATCGATATTAACAGTTTGGAACTACGAAAGCGTAATCATAAAACAAGTGAGTGTGGCTAATTACAGTTCGGTTGCCGTGGATTGGTCACTTTCCAGGAGTGGGCAATATTTCCACGGACGCAATAATAGATTCCAAACACTAATTATAGGAATAGTCATCAAAAAATTAAACAAGCACCGGGTACCACCATTAAAAGTTTGCTGAAGATTTGTTACCTGGTAAACACGAGTGGACATCAATGTCCGCGCGTGGAATATGACCAGTCCACGGCGACTGTACTGAAGTTGGTAAACATGAATGTCTGAATTGTTTACATGTCATTCAAGATTCAGTCAAATGAAATCTTGATTTTGAAATATTTCTTGCGTTTATGCACAGAAAATGAATGTATGTGGTATTTAGATTAATTCGTTCTGAACTATTCCGATCAACTGAAATATTCCAGACGAGTTCAAACATGCACTGGCCTAGTTAATGGCTAGACTGGTTCCAAGCCAAAACGGCGTCGAGCTCCTTGCCGAATTTGATCCGAGGCTTGAGATCCTCAATGTAAATCTGAACGCAGACGACCTGGAAGATTGCATCCTCTGTAATGAGCTGGGAGCGATGTGGTTCAGTGGGTATTATTGTGAACTCGATCCTCACCAGTGGTAACTGCGCTGTCCTTGAGCAAGGCACTTAATCCTGACTGCCCATTTGGGGGCACGGTGTCTGTGTACTTACACGTACTGCATGTCAATGGTGCCAGTGTCGAACCAATGCTAACCCTTCTTGTGCGGAGGTATTACGTTGGGAAGGGGTCTGACATTTGCTCACCGCCTCTTGGCGGTTCTCTCTGGTAACCCCGGCTTCCCCCACACTTAAAACAGTCCGATACGAGGTGACACGGGGTGTCGAGTCTTGTTCAACCCCAATGGAAAGGAACAAAGAAATTAATTCTCTTCCATAAGACGATGATGTGTCATGAAATATAATGGAAGGGGTGGGCCTGTGTACCTATTCCGGCCACAGCATTTCGTCGCCAGTCAAAATGCTCCATCCTCTGGCAAGTACACTTGAAAAGTGACCAAGGAATACCCTGATATTCATGTATGTCCCATTATTGCTCAAGTAATAATCTGAAATTGAAACTGCTGAACAGGATACATCGTGAATGTAGATGTAGCGGTGGCCTATTTGAAAAGATGGCATCGGGTGGAATTATTTTATTTAAGGTCACATACTTACGCACAATGGCTAATCATTACCGTGGCAGTTTTACGGGTGAAGGAAGCTGGAGTACCCGGAGAGAACCACCGAGCAACGACGAGCAGCTGCCAGCTCTCCAGCATCGTAACTCAGCACTGCTACACAGACAGGGTCAGATTGGTTGAAGACGTGAGCACCATCGACGTGCAGTACGCCTTAGTACACGGCGTCATCGTGCCCCCATATGAACAATCGGTGTTAAGTGTCTTGCACAGGTCTGGGGTACGAATCGATCGCTCAGACGGTCACCCATCCCAGGACTAACCGGGCTGGACGTTGCTTAACTTTGGTGATCTGTCGAGAACCGGTTACCGCAACACCACCGCGCCCCCATCGCTTGGAATTTAACGTGCGAATATTTTCAAAATGCGATCTGTATTCTGTGGAGTCCGACTGGGCTGGTTGCCTAAATTTCAAACCCTTTATTAACAATTAACCTAACGAATCTGCCGCATCCGCCCTAGTAATATGCAAATTCAGCAGTTGAAAAATACTCATTTTCAGAAAATCAAAACACAACTAGACCATATGGTCCCTCATTGGAACGAGCTCGTTACAATGAGGGGTCACATGATATGGTTTGAACTATTTTGAAAATTTTGAAAACAATATTTAAAATAAATTATGTCTGCGATGGGTGAACGGTTAATTGGTGGATGCATTGCTTTGATATTTGTATTTCTTATGCAGTGTGGTATTGAGTGTTCTAAATGTGATTCCCACGCCTCTTGGAATTCCAGAAAATTTATTGAATTTATTAATTTAAAAAAAATAATACAAGACCCCATGAAACACCTTGAATTTTATAGTGTCTGAACATCATCAAAACTGGAATTGTATTGCCACCATTGCGTTTAAAGTTGGCCGCCGTGGACTGGTCACTTTCCTCGGGTGGACAATATTTCCACGGACGTAATTAGATTCCAAGCACCAATAGGAAAAATCATAAAACATTTAATGAAGCAAAGGGTACAACCTGGTGCTTTAATTAAAATTTTGCTAATGGTAAACGTATGTGTGGACAACACTTCCCACGCGTGGATTACGACCAGTCCACAGTGACTGTACTATCAAGTTGTAGAGCAGGCAATGGGGAATATCAGTAAAAAGTACGTCAATGAATTCATCGATAGTCTGTTAACTATCAGACATTAACGGGTTAACACTTGTCCTGATTCACGAGAATGTTTTAGATTCTCCTGCAACAATCAATTTTCGGTTCTTGATTAGAATTTGAGAGTACGGTTAGTATTTAGTGAAAACAGTGCATATTCAATAGATAAAAAACCTCATTTTCTGTCCGACTGTGTACACCCAGGGGTATAGCCATGACTTTCGTACGTCTGTCCATCCGTCTGTTAACATTCAGAGTTTAGGTTTGTGGTTAATGTTTTTTAGTAAAGGTTATTTTTTCTTTTAAATTAGTATTAATTACTATTTATTGTTTCATTCTCATTATGTTTCATGTTATTTTGGGAAATATTTAACCCTTTTTTGTATGGCAATTTAACTTACAACTTCCAAGTTATTTTTTTTTGTTTACAAAGTTACACCTTTAATTCAGTTTAGTGCAATGTCACTGTTTCTCATTTGTGACAATGTCTACTGTCTTCTTTATCTTTCTACAGTGACTTTCATTAATATTGACACGATTTTAAACCCTTTCAAACATGTTTTCAGACTTCGTTTCTTTGTATTTAAAATTAGGCTTTGCCACATACTTTCTTACTTTAATTATTGCATAGTCAATACAACTTAATGATTGCATTTACATCAATGATTTCTTTTAACGGTTTTAGGAAATATTTAACCCTTTTTGGCAGTTAGTTTTACTTAGTATTTCCATTTTAAAGTTTGGGATTAAAAATTTGCTTTTCAAGGTTGTACCTTTCATTCTTCAAACACTGTTATTGTTTTTCATTTGGGGCAAGGTCTACTGAACCTATATAAAGTGGATTCAAATAATACTGGCATTAATGTAGATCTTTTTCAAAACTGTTTTTGAACTTAGTTTCTCTAAATTTCAAATTGGCCTTCTACCACATACTTCGTTACTTTTTAGCCCCCACCCCCACCCCCAACAAGGGATGTATATTGCACAGCTCCGTCCGTCCGTCCGTCAGTCTGTCCGTCTATCTGTCCAAACTTTCTTTATGGATAACTCGAACAATAGTTAAGATTTCAATTTTTTTCCTGTTTGTCTCTACGGCAGCAATGTCTGTCAAGTTCGATGACCACCATTATCCAAAGTTGAAGTTATTTCCCTGCTCCTCCTCCCTACACCACCCCCCCCCCCCACCCCGCCAATTAGGCATTGATTTCTTTGCTCCGAAATGCATTTTGAAGTATTTAGAGTGACTACATGCAGAAAGTTTTCTAACTCAACACCCCTAACCACCTTGGCACCGGTTTTAGGAAATATTTAACCTCTTTTTTGGAGTCAATTTTACTTAGTATTCTTAGCTTAGTTTCGGATTAGAGTTTTGCTTTTTAAGGTTTTACCTTTTATTCAACCACTGTTACAACGTCATTGTTTTTCATTTGGGGCAATGTCTACTGGCGCCGTATACAGAGGTTTTAATTAATATTTGCGTTAATTTAACCCTTTTCAAAATGTTTTTCGAATTTAGTTTCGTTAAATTTGAAATTGGGCTTCTAACACATACTTTGTCATATTATGTTCTTACATGATCAATATACCTTTTAATAATTACATTTACAGACCTGATTTCTTTTACATGTATGCAGGCTTTTTCTCAATACCTGAGCTTAACAGTTTGAACTATAAAGCAATGCCTTCTGCAGCATACTAATGTTTTACATAAGTAATAAAGATTGGAAGGAAATGGGAGTTAAGGACTTTGATGATTTCTCCAAAACTTCGGGGGAGATGGGTGGAATCAATCCACCCCTCCCTTCTCTCCATGTTATCCACAAGATAAATCCAGTTCTAATTATACAATTCTCTTCAAATTTGATATTACTATTCTATAAGCCATTTGTAAAAACGGTCATCTTATGTAAGTGGTCTGTGTCCATCCGTCCGTCCAGCTCTCCACCCGTCCGTCTGTGCCTCCGTCCATCCGTCTGTCAATTGGTTTCCGACCGATAATTACATTTTAGGCATATATTCTCAAAATGCATTTCGAAGGATTGGGAGTTATTACATGCAAAAAAAAAAAAAATACTCCTATAGCCCAGCAATGTTTTATGTACTGCATCATTAGGGAGCGCGGTGGCTCAGTAGGTAGAGGTGCAGGCTGCAAGCCGAGAGGTCCTCGATTCGAATCTCAACTGCGGCAACCGCGTTGTGTCCTTGGGCAAGACACTTCATCCCCATTGCCCGTGTGGGGGCACGATGACGCCGTGTACTAAGGCGTACTGCACGTCGATGGTACGCATGTCTTCAACCAATCTTACCCTGCCTGTTCCTCAGTGCGGAGTTACGATGTTGGGGAGCTGGCAGCTGCTCGTCGTTGCTCGGTGGTTCTCTCCGGGTACTCATTGTGCATAAATATGTGACCTTAAACATCAATAAATAAATAAATACTGCATCATTAACCCTTTACTTAACACAGGTTGAAGCCAACAGTAGAAATCTATTTTTCTGAAACATCAGATTTTTTCATTTTTTACTTGTAACCCCGGGAAGTAAGCAGCACTTGTTTACTGTGGTAAACCAGTTCCGCTTTACTAGTAAAATAGGACCCAGTCACCAATGCTTGGGGTGAAAGTCCTCTAAAATGAGCAACATGTTGATCAACGATTGACTAAACTTGTCTTCATCTCCATGTTGTGTCACGATTAGCCATGGTGCATAAATGTGACGTTAACCGCCAACAAACAGACTTTTATATGTACATATAGAACACTTGTTCTGTACCAACATGTAGATTATTTGGTGGTCATGCTGATAGAAATAGAGGATATCTAGTGTTTTTGAGTGGATACCGAAAATTATCTCATGAGTGACCGAGACAAATGTTTATTTTTCGTGAGCGCTTGCGAAAACAACCATTTGTCTCCGTCACAAGTGAGATAATTTTTGGTATCCACTCAAAAACACTAGATTTTTGTTTTATTATACGCTTTTTTTGTAAGAATGTGATAATTCCACTCGTTCCAATCTTGAATTGATGCATGAAAGTAAACAGCGCGTTGAATCATTGAAACCAATGATTTGATTGATACTTGGGACAGATAGCGCTTCATAATCGGATTCAGCTCGCTGATTTCTAGTCCAAACATGGCTTGAAGGTTCGCAATAGAAGTGTTTGGTTTGATACGTCCTTTAAAAGGACGTGCCGAACCTAAAACTTACATTATGAACTTTCAGACCATGTTTGGACTAGCATAAATTCAAGTTGAATATGTGTTGAATTATTGCTGGAAATGATCGGTATCCACTCGAAAACGCAAGGTTTACTTTTCATTATACGTTTTTAGAACAAATTGATCATTTCCAGTGATAATTTGACTCGTATTCACCTTGATGTGAAAGCCGCCATTGATTGATGCCGCGAAGGTGAAAATTTATGTATTTTCAGTGGGGGATAAGATTTCGATCTTTACGCAATTTCTTCGATAATCTATCGTTAAAAAAATTGCATTACATTTGCAGTAACATACAGGCAAAACAAGATTTCACTGGACACCCCGGCTAATGGGGGAGTAAAAGTAGTTATCTTCAGACCTTGCACCGAGGACACCTTACGAATCGATGACAACTCACATGAACATTTTGCAAGTTTGAATTCTCGTTTTCCTCACGAGAATCATTTGCGAGATTCGGATTTTAAGTACTGTAAAATATTCCAACCGGGAATGTCCAGTTAACCAGTTGGATATGGTAAAAGCGACTCATGCTGACATTTAACGGTCGCGTCTATATTCGTTACTAAGAGCATCAATCAATATTTTCAACGTGCAGCCAGTGCCGTAATAATCCATGGCCGGGCTCCTAGGTTTCTAGGTACCTCGTCCTCAGAACCCCATCCGGCACTTCAGTCTTAAACCCCACTACACCTGACAGTCTGTCCCTGGTACAGTAGGCACTATGCCGCAGGACATAGCCCTATGTCCACTTTGCGTGTCTCCTGAAGAATTCTACTCACAACTGGACATATTTATATAAGCATTAAAATAATCTATATATAAATATATATATATATATATAGGATGAAAGACTCTGACTCCGATGGGGATCGAACCACTGCCTTGATGAGAGTACACTTATGCGGCACCAATCGCCTAGCGAAACTGGACCAGCGCCATAGACCACTCAACTACCGACAAGCCCCCCAAAAAGGCACGCTAGCAGATCGAGCGTCCATGGAACTGGCACAGTCCGCACGAAATTTCTCGGTATCCCCCAGAATTAGTTGTTTACAATGAATTATACCATTTAATGCAGATGAAATCAGTGAGAATCAATCTCTTTTTCAAATTTCCTGCTTAAGGTACAGAATACAGAATTCGGCACTTCTGTTATGCATTATTTAGGATGAAAGACTGACGCCGATGGGGATCGAACCACTGCCTTGATGAGAGTACACTTCTGCGGCACCAATCGCACCAATCGCCTAGCGAAACTGGACCAGCGCCATAGACCACTCGACTACCGACAAGCCCCCAAAAAGGCATGCTAGCAGATCGAGCGTCCATGGAACTGGCACAGTCCACACAAGTGAATAGCACTTATATATATAGTATAATGATGAGAGTATATATATGGATAAATACATACGCACATGTATCGTTTCGGCACAGAGTGCCAAGTGTCTTTAACCATTTGAGCCCTAAGGCGCTGATAACAGTTCCTCAGACAAAAAAAGTTAACATTGGAGGACCTCCTGTCTCTGTGGGCCCCAAGGTCTCAGCCTATTCAGCCTTATTTGTAAAACGGCACTGCGTGAAGTCGTATCGCGATCCTGGACCAGAAAAGGGCCTTTCCGCTTCAAAGGATTAAGATACTTTTTGTTATATGCATTTTCATCACACATGCTTTAGAAAAGATGGTGGGAGCGCGGTGGCTCAGTGGTAGACTGTTGGACTTCTATACTAGAGGTCCAGAGTTCGATCCCCGTCCGGGACGACCGCGTTGTGTCCTTGGGCAAGGCACTTTATTCCGGTTGTCTAAATGGAGGCACGATGCCAACGTGTACAAAGGCGTACTGCACGTCGGTGGTGCACACGTCTTCAACCGCTGTAACCTTGCTTGAGTGGAGCTTGCAGTGAGAATGTTGAGGAGCTGAGAGTTGCTCGTCGATGCGCGGTGGTTCTCAACGGGTACTCCGGCTTCCTCCACCCGTAAAACTGTCACATTCACGAATAGCCATCGTGCATAAGTATGTGACCTTAAACACCAATAAATAAATATATAGATACCCGTGGGAACCCCGGAAAGTAAAGCAATGCATGCTCACTGAGGTAAACGGGCTCTGATTTACTGGTAAAGTAGGACCCAGTGACGAATGATTGGGAGGTGCAAACCCTCTCTAAAATGGGCAAGATGGCTTATAAACTCTCACCCCTGGTCTTGAGTTGATACTCAAGTTGTTATCATGATTAGCCATTGTGCAAAAATATGTGACCTTAAACACCAATAAATAAATAAATAGTAATCATTGGTGGGGTTTGTAATACATTCTTTAACCCTTTACCCAACGATACGAACCAAAACCGGCCATCGCTATTCACAGTTGTTAATTAATTTTACAGCTCGTTCCAATGGGGGGGGGGGGGGGGGGGGGGGCGTCATGAGGTATGTTTTTGAGGCAAATTGAAAAGAAATAGTTGTTCAAGGATTTTGTTTGCCAGTGTCGTCTGCTGTTCATGTTCGGTGAAGGGTTAGAGCATTTTTACATGAATCTCCTAAAATTATTTTTGGAGACTCCTTGAAAACGTCTTTAATTTTGTTTTGTCTAGAATGTGCGATTCTGTCCATAGACGTTTTAAGGAGAACAGTTCATGTCATTTCAAGAGAGGCAACAATAAGGTGTTTCCAATTATAAAAAAAACAAAAAACTTTTGCCCTTTGGAAATCTGCACGCACAAAAGCGTAAACATTTCTATCAGTCCTCAACCCGAATATTTCTAATTTAGAAATTAGAATGTCTTGTTTGGACAATTATAAGTTTCTCCTCTCTGGACACAGCATTACATCAAAAAGATAATGTTTGGTAAACAGCATTGGGTGTCTTTCTGGTTTCTGAAAACTCCTCAGGTGGATAGTCGTCGTATTGCTGCAAAAGAGTTCACCCTTTACCCAACGTAACTGAAAAAAAACGACCAGTGCTATTCACAGAAAATCACTATTCAGTTATTTTTTTCATTTTTTATTCCGACAAATAGCTTATGACCCTTCATTGGGAAGAGCTTGTTAAGCATATTCCAATGATGGGTCATAAGATATGCTCTTGATGCAGAAAATGAAAAAAATACTTATTTTAGAATTCTGTTTGCAAGTATTGCCTGCCGTTCATGTTAGGTAACGGGTAAAAGGAAATATCTCTTGGGAATGGCAATCAAGCATGACGTAAGATAAAACGACTGTATTAAGAGACTGTTATGTACAGATAAACTCCGGTTTTCTTCGATCCGGGAACATCCCAAAGAGCTAAAAATGCACAATCCCTGACAATGTGTATTAAGGAAGAATATGCTGTGTGGATACAGGGTACTAGGCTGTAGATCACTACTATTGTTAGTCTTATCCCAGGGCCTTTGTCAAAAGTTTATCCTCTGCCTCCTGACTTGTCCAGTTCATTGTAGAGATGGGCGGCATTGAAATTCTGAGTTCGGTATCGTTCAGTATTTTTAGGGGAGGGGTATACCTCGGTATCGTTCGGTATTCGGTGTCTGACGTGACTGGGATTTGCTGGTAGTACCAAAGAGGAATTCACATCCGGAAAAAAAGAATAAGTTGTATCATTCTACCACAACTCTATAAATGACACTGCCAATGAGAGCAACAATGGCATTCTTTTACGACCAAACACAGTATCTACAGTAATTTTGTGACTTGTTCTAAACGCACCACAGGGAACACGGTGGCTCAGTGGTTACGGTAATGAAATTCAAACCGAGAGGCTCACTGTTCAATTCTCACCAGGGGCAACTGCGTTGACCTTGGCAAGGATGTCAAGGTGAGAGCTAAAAGTTGCGACTTTTGTTTGTTTATAAGTGAAAATATTTTCGATAATATTTCTGCCTAGGTTAAATGTAAAGCGTAAAGATGGGTATGTGACGGACCCTGAAAATAGATTTGTCAAACTAACGTTAAGTCAAGAGCTTCTTAATGAAGTATGAAATTTAATGTCCATTATGGCGCACTTGTTGGACGCCACAGGGGCTATCTGATAACAGATCAATATAAGAGAGACAATATGCTCTTCTGTTTTGTTATCTGGGTAATTAAGACCAGTTAAATTGTAATCGTTGGAAACCAGTGCATCACACATGTTCTGGACACACACACCCATATTACACATCTATTCTGTCTCCGAAATGTCAAAAGTCTCCATCTCAAACAAAATTCTCATTTATATCTCTATTCATATCGAATTGCAAAGCACTCGTTAAATCAGGATTAATATGTTTAAACTTTGAGTTCCGATTGTATATAGAGTGAAGAAGAATTCTGAGGGGCAGTTGGCCTGAGGGCACTCAGATAAGGTCCGAATTTAGCTTGGCCGTCGCGGGTCATAGGCACCGAGATTGAAAGTCCGCGTATTGTCGTAACCCTGTGAGGGTTGTAAGAAACCGATTGTAGTTTAACGGTTGCGAACCGTAGTCGCATAGTAGCCAAAGAAGTAAAAGCTGTAACGTTGAGGTATAGAAACCGTATTAAGAGCTTGAGTAAGCGCTGGAATATCTAGCGAGATAAGATAGTTTTAGGCGGTGCGAGAATTGGTGATGTTGAGGACACTTTGCAGAATATTTTTATGTTAGCTTTTAGTATATAGCTGAAGGCGAAGAATAACTTAACCTCGTGAGAGCCAGAAAAGGCGCAACGTGATCGTGAACTGTGGTAGACGTCGATTGAATTGTGGTTGAACTGTGAGAACGCTGATAGAGTCACAAGGAGAACATTATGTGTTAAGTCCGACTGACGGTGAAGTTAACCCTGCGAGGAGGAAGCAACGAGAAATCAATAGACACTGTATTTATCACAAACCGTGAGAAGATGAAGATGATGTGAGGTTGATACAGCGGACACAGCTAGCTGTGGGAGACGTCGAGGGCCTAAAGAAAAAAACCTTTATCCGCGTAATTAGTGTATTCGTATGGATAATTTTGTGAGTAATTTGTTTCATATTATATTTATTCATACATGTAAATGAATAATCTGTTGAGTGAATTATCGTTGATCACCCTTTGGCGTTGTAAGCCACAGGCACCTTCTGGAATCCTAAGAGTCCCAAGCGGATAAGGCGGCAAGGTTTACGTTCGAATTGGGGTTCAGACGGCAGTCACTGGCTGTTGGCTGAGCACTGATAAGCACATAACTTTTCCTTCATCACTTAACCCCTGTAATCCTGCTACGAAGGCACGTAATCCGGACTGCCCAAATGGGAGCACGGTGGCGCTGTGTACTAAGGCGTAATGTACGTCGATGGTGCACCTGTCAACCATTGCTAAGGCTGTTTGTGTGGAATTAGTACGCTGGCGAGTCTGACAATTGCTCGCCGTTGCTAGGTGGTTCTTTCCTGTTACTCCGGCTTCCTCCACCCGTAAAACTTTACGACACGGGGTGACCCTGGCTTCGAATGTGTCGTTAAACTCCAATAACTAAATATCTTAGAGCATGTGCCCTGACCATGCCATCTTTAGGAGGTCCCGTTGACAAGACGAAACACCTGTGCAGTGATTTCTAGTCGGATCTTTTTCTGCTTGAACAGGCAGCCAAGACTTGACTGGTAAGCACTGCTAATCCATTATACATTTTACAGTTTGTTTAGTGGGAATTCATGAGAAAACCGAGGGTTAACAAAACTGAATAGAAAATCGGTCACTTCATGAAAATGAACGTTTCTACTGTTATCAAGCCCGAACAGGGTCTTATAAATTGCTAATGTAGAAAAATAAAAAAATCAGACTATCGGTATTCAACGATTGGTTGAGTTCGGTTTTTCGGTATCCCTATGATATCGGTATCGGTTCGGTTTTTCGGTATATTGCCCATCACTAGTTCATTGAAGTTCTAACAGTAAATTTCTCCGTACACATGTATTTTTCTCAAATCATATGTTCTGGCAAATTTTTAGAACGAGCTCTGACATTGAATTGTTCCATTAATGCAGCTTGAGTTATGGACAAAGTTCCGACAAATCAACATAATTATTTGAGTGTAAAACACAATATTATCTTAAACATGCCAGATAAAGGTTAAACTGCTATCCAGATGCACTGACATTTTCTCTCGATGTTCTCATCAAAGAAACTGCAACTTGCAGGTGCACAAGTTTTATCTTAATTAAATGATCGGGGGCGAGTGGCTCAGTACGTAGAGGGGCAGGCAATGAACCGAGAGGTTCTCGATTCGAATCTCTACTGTGGCAACCGCGTTCGTCCTTAGGCAAGACACTGCACCCCCATTGCCCTCGCGCGGACAAGGTGGCATTGTGCACTAAGGCGTACTCCACGTCGATGGTGCACTTGTCTTCAACCAATGATAACCCTGCGTATGTTGAGTTAGCATGCTGGGGAGCAGACAGTTGCTCGTCGATGCTCGGTGGGTTCTCTCAGGTTACTCCGGCTTCCTCCACCCGTAAAACTCTCAAGGTCATGATTGGTCATAGTGCAGACATATGTGACCTTAAACACCAATAGATAAATAAATAACATAATTAAACACTAAATATCAATCGCAATAAACAGTGCAGGGTTTGTCACGGAGTCGTACCACCCTATAGCAATACGAAGGGCGTAATTAAGTACATCACTGGATTCCTTTGTCTTGTGTCCCTTTCCGTATCCAAATGACACACCCAACTCCTGACACACGTCAGTCATTTAAGTTTTGTAAAAGATGTTATGATCGGATTTCTAGGCAACTGAGACTTTGCTATAGAATTTTCACTTCAAATGCCTCATCACAGCTAATGGGGGCGCGGTGGCGTCGCGGTAATATTTGCTGTTTTTGTATTTGTTTGCCACTTGTATCAAATAGTGCCTTCAGCACAACATGGTTTCAGATCTCTGAGGTTTGAGAGTGTTTGTGTTGCCCAATCCTTTGTGACTATCGCATCATATTGTAACACTGGATGTATAAAAAACGTGTTTGGTTTAAATGGCAGGGGTTCTGTTTGTTGACTCCGAAGGTTTTACGTGAAGCATTTTAATGGATTTATTCGTTTTCGAGTGGGAGTTGATTAAGTTTCATTTTCTGTTCAAACTCACACCACAACATCTAGCTTTGTCGCATCATTTGAATGAGACTCCGTTTCCTTTCCAAAATATTCTTCTGATTGCCCCGTGTACTCATTATATATACAGCATTTACGGCAACCAACATGAGGTGCTCATTTAAACACGGAGTAACGTTTAAGTACATTTATCATTTGAGAATAGGGTATTTCAGTTAAATGACATCCTGATGGATGGAAAAGTTTAGATGTACAATATTAAGGTTTAGTCAACTGGGAAACAAAATTTTCTTCAAAATTCGTCAAAAACCTGAATTTTTTTTTGCCATTTTACGACCGAAATAAGTTCTGCACACAAAAGTAACTTGTTTTCATATATCACTGGGGTGAAGTTGCTTATTACTGTCGAATAAATGGACTCTACAATTATAAATTGCTTTCACTGCACACATTCAGTCGCACACAGCATACCCTCACCTACAAAAACAAACAAGCTTGGGAATAAATTTGTTCACCTATTTCCAGTGAAGTGAAAAGGGAACGTATGCTTTCATTTACAGTTGCGTGCTGCCGTTACTGGTAACCCTTTCATTCACAACAATACTTTGGCCCAAGCCCATCCCCGTCTTCTCATTAGATGGGCGGAATGTCATATCCTTTAGTTTCTTTGAAAAGAACCTGAATATCCAGAAAGTGTCTGTTTGGTGAATGGCAGCAGAATGCATATGAAAAAACACCTTGCAACCGAGTTGTTTTTTTCTAGTATTGATTCAGGGGGGGGGGGGGGGGGGGGGGGAGGGGGGGTCTTCAGAAAAATTTCAAACTCTAGGCCGGGGTGGGTGGGTACCCCGAGGCTGGAAAAAAACACGTAAAGTAGACAATTTGCAAATTTTTTTCCGCCAGCCAAAAAAAAAACACATTTTTGCAATAGATTGAGCTTACAAAACCATTTTAGCATGTATCTGGATGCATTCTAGCCCATTTAGAATGATAAATTTGGTTTTGGGGGGTTGAGATCTTGAATAATCAAAATGTATCTTGGATACAACCTGACCGCATCTTGCGGATGATGATTGATTACCAATTTTGCTGGCGTGTCCCTCTCTTTGTTTATGAATGATCATTCCATTTGGGTCAGTTCATATGTACTGACTGCACATGCTTTACAGGATGTATGGCCCACAAAGCTCAAAATCAATGTTTGCCTGTCTGGTAACCTAAGGCAACCAATAAACCCAATATTAGGTCAATCAAGGCACAAATAAGCTTCATGAATCAAACAAAGTCTTCTTGGACTGAATCAACAAACAAAAATATGTAATGAAATGATTGAGAAAAATGACAAAATATTAGAAAATGATAAAAATAAAAACTCAAGGCAGTATAACTAGAGTATGCCAACCTCATGAAAAAATGAAATGAAAGTCTTTCTTTTAAAGTAGAACGGTGTTAAGTGTATTTGGCGCGTGGAAGCATGTGCAGCTTGTACGTGCCTCTGTGCACCGACTACGAATAACCCCATTAACCAGAGAGCAGATACAGGATAGTGTGTTGCGGCATAAGACTTTTTTGAGAAATATGTATGTAGTACAGACACAACGTGAATTACTTTGACAACTTTCATGAAAGGAGAGATTCCACCAATCCGACCCCATCCGTTAGGCAGCAAAAAGAGAAGAAAATAAAACAGAAGGTGAAAAGAACTGAAACAAAATAAACAAACCAAGCTGAGGAACAGAATAAATCAAATTAAGAAAGGAATGAGAAGTAAACTAAACAAAAGGTAGAGACAGAGAAAGTAAACTAAAACAAAGTAATGTGCAAAATTTTTTATTGAAATTATTTTAATTTTATCAACCCCTGCAGCCTGCATCAAATTTTGGTCTAACAACCTCCGATGGTGATACTATTACTAGCTTAATGTTTGCATCTAGCATTTTTGAGTTGTGTTTTGCCACTCAAATCATGTTTGGTTTTCTCCTCAGACTCTGACACTGCGTGACTGAGTGAGGGTCGTAGGCATGGGATTTGAAACCCGGTACTTCACCATGGGTGGATTTAGATGGGGGCGCACCCGGCGCACGCCCCCCTCTATTGCCCAAACCAAAATCCGTTCAAACGAAGATCATTGATATGTGAAATACCAGTTTCAATCTTTTTGAAATTCATACTAGGCAAACAAGCGGTGCCCCTTCTTAGCTAAATTCTGAGTCCACCATTGGTAGTTGATGTCACAGTCTCCAGAAGTGCTGAAGTGAATATATAAATACCCCAAACAACCCAACCCCCCGCAATTCGAATGATCGCCATGTACCGTCGAATAGCCACGGAAAGTGTGAAGTTGATTTATCATTTTCCAATTTTTTCTCCCTCCGTTTCGCAGATGAGTTAGTGCCCCCTCCCCCCCCCCCCCCGAACTTGCAACTGAGTGTTAAACTGTCATTGGATGGCGCCCCCTCTATTTCAAAATCCTGGATCCGCCCCTGTTCAGTTCACATTAGTACCAGTGTTCATACTGTGGTTTGATGATTCAACTTGGTTCATTTCAACATGAGTGCATGTCACTTCACTCACTTGTATGTTCTCATAAAGCTGAGGAGCATCATCATGGGGGCCTAGCAGTAGCACGAATTTAGGGATGCCCACTTCCTACCATAAAAAAAACATAAACTTTTCATTAAAAGACATCTGTTCTTATTGTGGAACACTATTTTGATACCTTTTTCTGAGGACAAGTTACATATAATGTGTTTGTTGTTTTCTCATCACTGGAGACAAAATTGTGACTCTAAACATGACTCTGAAACTTCCAATTTTGTTCTAATGGAGTTAATTCCCTTGAATAAGACTGTTAAAAAATGTGGAAGTATGAAATGGAACAAATATGACTGAAATCCTGACTATCCATAACAGTTTTTGTGGAATTGGGGGTGGGTGCCTGAACTGTCGGTGGAAAAAATATGCAGAGGGGGGGAGGGGGGGGGGGGTGGGGGTGGGGGGGGGAGGGGGTGGTGGGTCCCTTAGGGGTGGAAAAAATTTTTTCGGGCCTAGTGTCTGCAAATTTTTTCCTGACCCCCCCCCCCCCCCGCACCCCTGATTGATTTGGAAAAAATACGCTTGGCAGTTTTAATTTAAGCTGGCCAAATGTGGCCCCTCATTTCTAAGACTTCTCTTCAAGGGACGAAGGCGAATATTATTTCTTCGTTACAATTATGTTGACGGTCAGTGATGAGAAACGGCCTGGAGGCAGTTGAAGCAAAACTTTCTTTCGTTTTACTTATAGCTTGATCAAACCTTTATGATGATTTTTTTCCACAGATGTCAGTACCAACTTTTTTGTAATTTGAAAAGACGAGAACCTCTGTTCATGCGTACACATGTGGATAAAATGTTGTGAATATATGTCCAAATTTCTAACAAACGTGTTATATCGTGCATGCTGACGACTGTATATGTAGCATTGATGATGAGGTGTGGAATATAAGCGTTCGCCACTCGTTGTGTATATAATACAACAGTTTGAGTTCTAAGTGATATGTTTTCGATTACAGGATATGGACCCTACACCCAAAAGATTGTTACCAGTGGCCATAGAGTGGAGATAAGTTCGTTTTACAAAAAGCCATTTTTCTGAAGAGAGTTTCAGTTGAGAGGGTGCAGATTTTGGGGTGTGTATATCACAAATTGCGGTCTGTAATGGGGGTGATTTTCATCGTGGAAGTGGTTGAAGTATGTTTGGTTTCATCCACCTCTTAAATTGACACTTCAAGACACACATACACGCTAGCGACCGATGAAAGCATTTTCAGTTCTGCACATGCGTGTATGTATATCAGAATTCTCATTGCAATAGCGATTGTTGTTTAACTCGATGGGTAAGTTCTGCTTTCCTGCTATAATAGGACCACCCTATCAAACGTGTTATCCCACTGAAATGGGCAACACAATAGCCAATCGTAATTTAGTTTTTCTTCACTGCTGTGATCATGATCGAGGCATATATTGTGGCAGTGATATTAAATCACAGTAAATGGTTAATGGGTCAATGTTATTTTTATTGAGGGTTAACGAAACAGCCGTGTTGGGGGTGAATGTTGTGTTTATCGAACTTCGACTTAGCTTTAAAACTAAAAGTTGTGTGCCACACATCCGGGTGCTCTTGCTGTTCCAGAAAGGCCAATGTGTGTGATGTATGGGCGATTCTTCACTCCAGAAAATGGCGAACCCGTTCCAGAATGGTTTAAGAGATTGGATAAGGATACGGAAAGGGCTAAAAAAATGAGGGAGCATTAGGTAAAAATTCACAATTTTTCAATATTCGGATTTTTTATAAGCATGCTATTCGATGAGAAAAAAGCGCATTTTCACAGACAGCATCAACTTGGTTTTGGTTTGAAAAAATGACTTGTTTTACACATGTAGTACGTTCGTTCTTGAGATATTTGTATTTAAATTTGGCACTGGGTGGTCACATTTCGTAACTGAATAAGCACCAATCACCAGTCAATTGTTACTATTTTTAGTATCTTTGTATATTAAGAAGTGTTGCGAGTTGCGATGGACAGGATAAGTGAAAAGATCTAAAAACATCGTCTGCAAAATCATTGCATTGGCTTAAAGAGGAGTTTATCCAAACTTTCTTTATGTCAATGAAGATTTTTTATATCAATTAAACTGATATCTTCTCATATCTCTCACAAAACCTTTTAGATTAGCATTTCACCTCATCTACAAACTGAGTGTCTGAGACAGATGAAAGGGTTAGAGTTTTAAGTTTTCAATTTATAATATGACGCATTTCAATGTCTAGAGTTGTGGTGCAGTGGGATTTAGCGTTTGGTTCACTGCATAAAAGGGGAGCCTCGTTTTGGTTGTTATGTAGAACCGAGGAATAAAGACTCTCTTTGATAATTGCATCTTTTTGTTTAGAAAATACTTTTTTTCAAAATACATTTTTCAACTGAATTGTACAGTAACATCTATAGAGTAATAGGGTAGTCAAATATTGAAGATCGGTCTTGATTTGCACCTTTTTGAAGTTTCTTGATTTTGAAGTGGTTGAACTCATTGTCATTCAAGATGGCGACGCCCTTAGCAACCAGTCAACAAATGTCTAATCCAAGGGAAAAAATGTTGATTACCGAAAAGAATGTACTGTTAGACTGTTGGTTGGTGATAATAGAAAAGTAAAAGCAATGAATATTATAAAAGAAGTAGAATCTGTGTGCGGATAAAATATAATTTAGTTGGCATAGATTTCATGGTAGTAGATTAGATTTTATTTTAAATTCATCAAACCAGAATACCATTTTTGATTATATTTTCATCTCACATTCATCAATTAGTGGTCATTCAGTTATCCATGCTAAATGTAATCTTGAGAAAATTGAATAAGGGCCTGGTGTCTGGATTTTTAACAATACACTACTCAAGAAACAAAAGTACTGTAATACTATTGAAACATTAATTGGTAAGAATAAACTACAATTGTTATAAAAAGATGACATTTTGATATGGTGGGATAATTTGAAATACCAAATTAAGAAAAATAGCATTTATTTTAGTCAAAAATTAAGTTAGGAACGGAATAAAGAGAAAAATGAATTGGAAAAAAAACTGAAAATTGAAATGTCAAGAGGAGCCCGGCTGAATAATCCTCCAAACTGTGTTTTGAAAATAAGAGAATTACAAATGGAACTGAACAAGATTGAGAATATTGAACTGCAAGGAGCAAATTTAAGGTGTAAAGCAAATCACACTCTTCAGGAAGAAAATTGTGCTAGTTACATTTTAGGTCTTAAATCTTACCGACAGCAGAATAATATTATTAAGGACATTTTTAACTGTAATAATATTTCTATTACAGATCCATTCATGATTGTCAATACTGTTAAGGACTTCTTAGAAGTTTTATATAAATCAGAAAATATTGCCGATGAAGCTGAATTTGTTCTCTTGGATAGTCTTGAGAAAAGCTTGACAATTGAAGACAATGAATTCTGTGATGAAGAAATAAGTTTGTCGGAGATGTGTACAGCTCTTTTGTCGATGGCCCCCTAAACATCCCCAAGGTCAGATGGTCGGACATCAGAATTTTACAAACATTTCTGGCCTATCTTGAATCCCATTTTATTTGAAGTCTATAATAACAATTTTGAGAGGAGCTGTGCAGATCAATGAAGACTGTAATTATTGTAATAATTTACAAAAAAGGTGATAAAAGAGACCTTAAAAACTAGCGACCAATTAGCCTCTTGAACACCGATTATAAAATTTTGTCTAAAATGTTAGCAAATCGTTTAAAAACAATAATATCTTCTTTGGTTTCTTCAAACAGACATGTGTGCCAATGAGAAATATCAGTGAAAATATTGCTAGTATTAGAGATATGATAAAATATATTGAAGAAGAGGATCAAGTAGGCATAATTATAAAATTTGATCAAATGAAAGGTTTTGATCGAGTGAATCATCAGTACTTATTTCACATTCTTGACAAATTTGGCTTTGCAAATAATTTCATAAACTGGATTAAATTACTTTATAAGGATGTTAAAAGCTGTGTGAAGGTCAATCAACATTTATCATCATTTTTCCAAATTGAAAGAGACAGGGCTCTCATTTATCAGCGATGCTTTATGTTTTTACAGCTGAACCTTTGGTTTGTATGTTGAATGAAAAAAGCTGATATTCTGGGTGTGAGCCTTCGCGATAGCAGTATGCGCAAAACCTTTATTCATGCTGATGAAACAGAACTCTCTCTTAAGGATCAACAATCTTGTATTAATACATTTAAAATGCTCGATATATACTCCAGAGGATCAGGAGCTAAGATCAGTTTAGAAAAATCAGAATATATGAATCTGGGTACTTCTAAAGATATCATTGTGGCAAATATTCCTTTGAAAAAAGCGGAGGGTGCAATTTTGATTTTGGGAATTTATCTAGGACCAGATAACGTAACATGTATTGAATTGAATTGGAGAGCAGAAGAAACAAAATTAAAAGAGCACTTCAGTTATGGAGAAAAAGAAATTTATTACTTAAGGGTAGAACAGTGGTTATAAATACTCCTTTATTGTCTACAATTTGGTATACCCTAAATGTAGTAAGTATTCCAACTAATATTTTGACTGAAATAAAATAAAAATGTTTGGACTTCCTATGGTTTGGTAAAAAACATCTGATAAAATATAATATTATACTAATCAAAGTTTGTTAAGCACCAAATATTTGACATATCATTGTGGAATTTGCTTGTGACATATTTGCGACATTTTTGGTGGATATGATTGAGGAATGTATTGAGATGATCCCCAGTGTTTACATAAGCTCTCTTGACAGGCAGGCTTTTCATGACAGTCATGGAAAGCATGTACCCCTTGAGATGCTTTCGTGTATCTCTTCATGTACATGACAAATGTAGGGTATTCAATCTTCATTTCAACACAAGCCATTGTGATTTAATGATTGAATATGACAAATGCAAATGCAAGAAGACATTTGTCTGAAGTAGAAATGTGGCGGGCTGTACGGATGGTGGAGAAAGGGGCTACCCATCGTCAGGTTGGTGAAGCCCTTGGTGTGCCAGAGCCTGGGCAAGATTTCAGCAACCCAGCTTCGTAGTGAACTTCAGAATGCATCCGGGGTAAATGTTTCGACGCAGACTGTCCGGGCAAAGTTGCACGAAGGTGGTCTCCGATGGAGAAGACAATTTATTCGAATTCCGCTGTCCCAGAACCACCGCCAGGCACGATGTGAATGGGCCATGGACCATGTTGGACGGACCAGAGAAGATTGGCGACCTGTCCTTTTTTAAGATGAGTCAAGGTACTGCCTAGACCACACGGATAGGCGTTCTAGGGTATGGGGAAGACCAGGAGAGCGATTCCACGCAGCCAACATTGCTGGGCTTGGCCGCTATGGTGGAAGGTCAATCATGGTCTGGGGCGGCATCAGCAGGGAGGGACGTATGGAGCTCTGTGTTCTTAAACGTGGTAAATTGACTACACAGCGGTATATTGACGAGATTCTGGATGTCCACGTCAGATTGTATGTAGGTGCAGAGGGTGATAGATTCATTCTAATGGACGATAATGCCCGCCCTCATGTTGCCCATGCTGTCGGGGAGTACAGTAGAGACAGAGGGAGGGGATTGAGCGTATGGACTGGCCAGCAAGATCCCATGACCTCACTCCAATCGAACATGTCTGGAATGAGTTGCTGCTTGCAATGTCAGCCCGTCCAGTCAAGCCAAGAAGTGTCCAGGAGCTTGGTGCCATGCTGTCCAAGAATGGAACAACATCCCACAAAGGACCACCAGGAACTTGATTGGGAGCATGAGAAGGCGCTGTCAAGCTGTAATTAACAGTAATGTGTCTTATACTCGATATTGAACCCATATCAGTTCGCTCCGTCAACTTTTTGGCAAATTGAAAAATCTCCTCTTTTTCCAATAATATCCATTTTCAATGGTTATCGTATTGAAAAGCTAAAAAATAATATCAAACACAAACAAAATCTTGATTTCTGTACTTCAATCATTAAAGATATAATTAAATAAAAATACATACACTTTTCATTACAATATTTCAACTAAAACGTAAAACAGGTAGTTGGATATACTTGGTGCTCAGCAAACTTTGAGTACTTTTTAATTGATAGACTGAATGTTGGTGGGCTCAATCTGGTTGACATCGAATCTTAAAAGTTTGCTTTAAGATGTAAATGGATAAGAAAATTGTTCTCAAGCGATTTTTCCTGGACCAGGTTTTTTATCATTATATATGGAAGTATAAAGGGTTGAGTTTACCGAACAATATATTTGGTATCAGCCTAGATAAAAGAAATTTGATGTCTGGACAAAATTTTTATTATGAAGTTCTAGAGGCCTGGAGACAATTAATCGATAGAGGGGAACGAAATGTTTTAATAAATTCTGATATACTTGATCAGAGTATTTTTGATAATCCTTTAGTTTTAGATGACGATTGTAATCAACTTTATTTTTTCGATTTTGTCAATGCAGGTGTTACTCCAGTTAGAGATATTCTTTATGAAGTGGTTCCGGTGTGACAGGAATGATAGTCCGTAGGAACGTTAGTCCCTCTGGACTATTATTCCGCGGAATTATAGTCCTAGGTCTACCATTTCTAGGAATAGTAGTCCGGCGGACTACTATTCCTAGAAATGGTAGACCTAGGACTATAATTCCGCGGAATAATAGTCCAGAGGGACTAATTTTCCTACGGACTATCATTCCTGTCACACCGGGTTTTTTACCCATTGCTGCTATTATTGAAATGATTTCTACCTCCACAATAACCTATTCAAGAAAATATATTAAGAGAAAACTAAATATAATAAATGCTTTACCAGTGGAATGAACAAATTTAATTAATTCTGATTCACCAATTCATCTACAGATAAATTTGAGTAGTACAGATGTAAGTCTTAGATTTGTAAGATCAACAGGTGACATTTTAGGTATTGAATTTTTAACAACAAAAGAAGCTTATAATATTCTTGTTAAAAAAGTCACTGAGAAACCTGTAGCCGAACATTATTGGCTATCAAAATTTCCACAAATTAATTTAACAAAAATCTACAAGGCCATTCATTGCTCCTTTAAGTCATCTGATATGGTTTCAAAGCCATGCATAATATAATATACACCTTTGTAATACAACATAAAGTAGACAGCAGCATTTCATCAGCATGTCCTTTGTGTAAGCAAAGTCCAGAAGATTTGATTCATCTACTAATTAGTTGTCCTTTTCTTCATAATATTAAATGTTTGTCCTCTCTCAAAATTTACTATTTTCTGAACCAATGTTCCGATTTGAACCAAATTTGATATATGGTATTAATTATTGAGTAATAAGTACTGGATTCATGGAAAAAAAAACACATTTGTCTGTATCCCCGTGGGAACCACAGGAGCTAAAAATAGAAATATTTACAAATGCCCATATTTCCCAAACCACACAGAACATAGAACTGTTATTTGGTATGAAGCATCCAGTAGAATTGGATGGTGAAGAAATTTGCCATTGGTTGTGTCAGGGCATTGTATAAAAGGCCTACAAAATGCTGAGTCAGCATATTTGTAAAAATTAAAAAAAAACAACTTTTTCTTCACATTCACTGATCAGAATCATTTTATATTTGTTATACAACATCCATAGGGGTTGTGTGGGTCAGCTACAAGTGGGTTAAAATGACCGCCCACTCCAGTTTATGTTTGGGCCTAATACATGAGCTCAAATTATTAACTTGGGACAATATGTGGAATGGTCTTTAAAAACCTTAAAACTTCTTCAGATCCAACAGTCAGAATACATTTTTTAATTTTGTGGTATACACATCTATAGTGAGTTGAGATTTAAGATTGTTCAAATCGAGTGCGTGGGTTAATATTTGGGTTCCCTATGGTAGCCCAAATTTGAACTTTTGTAACGCTTCTCGTCAGAACACCGAAGTTGAGCAACTTTGGGCCCGATTGGTCATCGGATGGGTGGCCGTCTGGGCGGTCGATTCGGACTCCAGCGGTGTATCCTTGGGCAAGGCACTTCACCCCGATTGTCCACATGGGGGCACGATGACGCCGTGTACTAAGGCGTACTGTACGTCGTTGGTGCGCATGTCTTCAACCAATCTAACCCTGCCTGTGCGGCAGTGCCGAGTTACGATGTTGGGGAGCTGGCAGCTGCTCGCCGTTGCTCGGTGGTTCTCTCCGGGTATTCCAGCTTCCTCCACCCGTAAAACTGTCACGGTCATGATTGTGCATAAGTATGTGACCTTAAACACCAATAAATAAATAAATAACTTTTGTAATGCAATATGAGGAAATTTCTTCAAACTTTTTTTTCTTCAGATCCACTTGTCAGAATACTTTCGTATTTGATATACAATATCTCGGGGCAGGATGGGGGGCGGGGGGGGGGGGGGATGTTGTCACATTCTCATTTGTTACATTTTGGCTCCCTATGTGAACCCAAATTTTACCTCAGTGCAATATGAGGGAATTTCTTCAAAAGTCTTCTTCTCCAGAACGATTTCATAAAATGTTTTGGTATACAGCATCTTTGATGGTGGTGGTGGAGGGAGGGAGGGAGGGAGGAGGGCGGGGGCGCATTCAGGTTTGTTAAAATAGAGTCCCTGAATTAATATTTGGGCTTTTTATGGGAGCCTGAATTGTAACTTAGTGCAATATGAGGGAATTTGTTCAAAACTCATCTCATTTATTAAAAATCTTCTTCAGATCCCCAACTCTTGTCTGACTATTGTGATTATTGTGACTACTGAGTTGTGGATTCGTAATGTGGGGGGTGGGTGTCAGCTATCATTTCGGACGGGGAATCGACTATAGTTATTATTACTAAGCAAACGGGGTCGGGGGGGGGGGTGCCTGAACACAGTGGAGTTGGTATGTTCGTTGCATTATCAGTACTGCTATGTTAATAGGATTTTGTTACTTTTATACTTGTTTACGGTGTAACTGGAAACGCTTTCATCCCGGTGCTTCCTAATTTGCGTTTGGAGTAGAATTGTAAGTGTAAGACAAAGCCAGCTTTTCTTGAGTTTTGGTTGGGAGAGGACAAAAAATAGTAGCTCAGTTGTCATTGCACGTTGTTTGAAGTGGTTTTGAATGGTAAATACGGCTGTTTAGCAGTGTACAGTTTAGTGTTTTAGCACTTAGGAACATATATATCTCAAGGGATACGTGTATACTTCTACAATAAAAAGTAAAAAATGTATACCTATATTGTTTCGAGCACATTCTCACAGATCTGTTCATACTGTTTTGCAGAGGTAATGGGAGTGGAGAAAAGTGGGATATATTTTTTATTTATTTATTTTGTTGTGTGGTTAACATCCGCTTTATGAGTTTTAAAGGTTTTAGAAGGGGTGTGTAACAACCAGTAGTGTAGTAATCAACAAGCAGTGTAATGTTAACCAGTTGTGTTATAAAAATTAACTTGTAGTGTAATAATCAACCAGTAGTGTAATACAAATCAGCCAGTGGTGTAATAACCAGTAGTGTAATAAACTTCAATGAAAACCAACAATTTTTCAACAAAATTTGAACATTTTTTGGGGTGTCTCAAATCATAGTTTGAGTACATCTTATCGATTTTTAATCACTTTATCGTACGTTTAAGGGCGTTTTGCAGGTCAAACATCATTTCGTGGATTCAATACGGCGAGGAAAGGTATTTTATGATTTTTATGTGATGTACGTACTTTCTGGTGTTTAATGTCACTTTCTGCATTTGTGGCTTTATAAAAATTCAAAGTTGGCCAATTATTTATGATAATGTTGTATTTCTGAGAGACTTCTTACACGAGGCATAAGTTGTCAGGTTCCATGATAACAGAATAAATTGTTAAGGTAACTTTCAGATGCTGAAGTATCATATTCAAGGACGTGTCTCCTGTGTGTTGTCTACAATTATAATATTTAATACGGCCCTGACGGATCACTAAAGGTCTTCCACACCCCTATCTCCCGCCTTACGCGTCCACATTTACAGGGGGGGGGGTGGGGTGGGGTGGGGTGGTGGTATTATATTGTTGACATTATACGATTTTTTGTTAACTTTTACCCGGTGTAAGGAGCATCGATCTAATTGGCTGCTAAAGATATAATATAAAGTATAAATTCTAAAAGTTCTGGGTGAGACATTGTTTTTAACTTTCTTTGTGGCAAATCTCAATCCAGCGATAGTTATTTATCCGCAAAGCTTCTAAAACTGAAAGTGAAAGTTTGTAACTTCGTGCGCTGGCAATACATCGCGATTGCAGGATTCTCTTACGCGCGGGCCATTCACTGCACCTCAACCGTTGACGTGCAGTGAAGGACCCGCACGTTGTTAGTGATAATAGTACTAGTGGTACTAGCATTACTACTGGTAGTGGTAGTTGAGCTAGTACTAGTAGTGGTGCGTGTACTAAGACTTGTAGTAATAGTGGTAGTTGTAGCAGAAGTAGTACTGTTAGTGGTACGAGTACTGTTAATGGTTCTAGTACGAGTAGTGATAGGTGTATTAGTACTACTGTTAGTGGTACTGGTAGTAATACTACTACTAGCAGTGGTAGTGTAGCTAGTACTACTGTTATTGGTAGTAGTTGTAATAGAACCACCACTGGTAGTGGTAGTTCTACTAGTACTAGTTCCAGTAGTAGTAATAGTAGTAGTAGTTGCACGTAGTTGTAATACTAGAAGTGGTAGTAGTAGTATATTAGTAGTGGTAGTAGCAAGAGATGTAGTAGACGTAGCAGCAAGAGATGTAGTAGTACTAGTAGTAGTAGTAGTAGATAGTAGTAGCAAGAGATGTAGAAGTAGTGGTTAGTAGTAGTAGTAGTGTAGAAGTAGTAGTAGTAGTAGTAGTAGTAGTGTAGTAGTAGTAGTAGTAGTAGTAGATAGTAGTAGCAAGAGATGTAGAAGTAGTGGTTAGTAGTAGTAGTAGTGTAGTAGTAGTAGTAGTAGTAGTAGTAGTAGTAGTGTAGTAGTAGTAGTAGTAGTAGTAAAATTAGTGGTAATAGTCAGTAGTAGATATTAGTAGTAGGTAGTAGTCCCCCCGAAGACTGGTCTCCACTAGTTCCCAAAGACTTGTATTCAGTGGTTCTTACCAGTCCCCATAGACTGTATCTGGTGATCCCCAAATACCTAGATGTGGATAAGATTAATGGCAGATTGTGCCTTAATAAGGAATTTCCTCGTGGTCCTCATGGCATCATGCGATGAAAAGATGTGCCAAATGTCAGTCGGGAGAGTGTCATACCTAACTAGGACTAAAGCTAATGATAAGGACATAGCCAGGTACCTAAATAGATTAACCCTCTGCACTCTGATGTCAAAATGGCAAAGTTTTCAGCAGCAAATATTTCCCATAATGCAGATTGATATTTAACCAATTATACCTTGTTTGGCAGAGCTCAGTGAGCTCTGCCAAACAAGATTTTATTGGTTTATTACATAGTTAAACAAGAGAAAAACAGAGTGATTGGAGAAAGTTCTCTTGCACTACCAGAGGTCTAGGGGTTAAAAATGGGCAGAGATGGTCTACGCAGTCACAAAGGAGGTTTCTAGAATTCAAGACACACCAAGACGAGGATTCTGGAAGAATCCGTACCTTATAAAATCCTGTAACAGAGTGGAAACGAGGATTGTCCTGCAAGGCCACTGTTAGTAAAAATACTCTAGTACAATCGAACACCGCATTTTGAGGTCACATATCACTACGTGGTACTCTGGGCATGTCTGTGTCCGTTAGAAACGAGGATTGGTGGAGAACCCGGGCCAGGTAAAGGCCAAGACATAGAAAACGAGCCCTCTTCGCAAATCCGAGCCAGATAAATAGTTGTCGTTCTCATTTGGGTATTCATTATACTCCCGTCCAATCGAACTTACCCTCAAAACATATCCTCGTTCTATTAGAATCCATTGGGTCAGTACAGCAACCACGTGCTATCATAAAAACCAAGATGGCGGTCTCTAGTATACAGAATAGACGGCGGAAACTCTTGTCACCTAATTACATGCGTTGCATGGCTGCTCACGCCGGCTACCATAACAACACAACATGGTGTGCCTGGGTCCCGTGACTAGGACGCCCCTTGCGCCTCTCCCATTCTCTTCCCAAATGAGGGTCATTTATCCACATGACACATTTCTAATGTTGTATAAGAGTAGTGTTAACCCATCAAGGAATTCTGCTGAAACAATATTTTCTACATGTTGAATGAGTTTAAGCTTTTTATATTAAATGTAAATCATCACAGGATCTAAATAGCTGTCTACTATTGGTAATCGAGAACAATCACTTGACATGGCAGACGGAAATGGCAGTGGACCGCCAAAGCACCCACCCTATTCACCTCGCCTTAGATACCCTCTACTCTCTTACCGACCTCCTCCTTGAAGATGGAAAAACATAACTGACCGCAGATTTTAGGTAAACCACCCCCACGCCCCCCAAAATTTAACTAGCGAACTTGCTCGAATCGGCAATTTTTCTTAAGTCTTGAAAAAACTTTTGACCATGTGAGGACCTGGACCACTGTTAGTACCAATACTAATGATTGGCGTTAGAATTCTGCCTTGAGTGCACCACGAGAATTATACTACTCAAAGTTTGCTAAGCACCAAGTATATCTAACTACCTGTTTTACGTTTTAGTTGAAATATTGTTATGAAAAGTGTTTATATTTGTTATTTAATTATATTTTTAATGATAGAAGTACAGAAATTAAGATTTTATTTGTGTTTGACATTATTTTTTAGCTTTTGAATACGATAACCATGGGAAATGGATATTATTGGTAAAAGGGGACATTTTTCAAATTTGCCAAAAGGCTGATGGAGCGAACTGGTATGGGTTCAGTATCGAGTATGACACCCATTACGACCAAATACAGCATGACAACGCCTTCTCATGCTCCCGATCAGGTTCCGGATGGTTCTATGTGGGATGTTGTTCCATTCTTGGACCAGCATGGCACCAAGCTCCTGGACACTTTTTGGCTGGACTGGACGGGCTGAAATTGCAATCTGCAACTCATTCCAGCCATGTTCGATCGGATTGAAGTCATGGGTTCTTGCTGGCCAGTCCATACGCTCAACCCCCTCCCTCTGTCGGTACTCTCGGACAGCATGGGCAACATGAGGACGGGGATTATCGTCCATCAGAATGAATCTATCACCCACTGCACCTGCATACAATCTGACATGGGCATCCAGGATCTGATCAATATACCGCTGTGCAGTCAATGTACCACGGTCAAGGACATAGAGCTCTGTACGGCCATCCCAGCTGATGCCGCACCAGTGCCTTATTGGCCCCCCACCACTGCGTTGATGCTCAGCAATGTTGGCTGCATGGAATCGTTCTCCTGGTCTTCCCCATACCCTAGAACACCCATCTGTGTTGTCTAGGCAGTACCTTGACTCATCTGTGAAAAGGACAGGTCGCCAATCTACTCTTGTCCATCCAACATGGTCCATGGCCCATTCCTATCGTGCCTAGCGGTGGATCTGGGACAACGGAATGCGAATACATGGCGTTCTCGATCGGAGACCACCTTCGTGCAACCTTGACCGGATAGTCTGCGTAGATGCATTTACCCCGGATGCATTCTTAAGGTCACAGTGATGCTGGGTTGCTATGGCGAAGCGGTTCCTACGGGCCTAAATGATCAAAAACCGGTCTTCAACTGCAGATGTTGCCCCGTCTCTGCCGCCACCATGCCATATTACCGGTGTGCCATACTGCTGAAATCTTTCTCAGGCTCTGGTGATCACCATATGGTGCACATCAAGGGCTTCGTCATCTGACGACGTGTAGCCCCTTGCTCCACCATCCCTACAGCCAGCCACATTTCTGCTTCAGACAAATGTTTTCTTACATGTGCATTCGCCATATTCAATGATTAAATCATAAGGGTTTGTGTTGAAATAAAGACTGAATACCCTACACATGTCATGTGCATGTAGACAGTACACGAAACCATCATGAAAATCAAGGGGGACATCCCTTCCATGACTGTCACGAGAAGTCTGCTTGTCAAGAGAGCTAATGTAAACACTGGGGATCATCTCAATAATCCCTCAATCATATCCACCAAAATATCGCAAATATGTCACAAGCAAATCTCACAATGATGTGTCAAATATGTGGTGCTTAGCAAACTTTGAGAGGTATACATTACCGTCAACCCAAAGCTCTGTTTTCTGAGTATTATAATGACCGCATTTCTCCTCATTGTGTTGATCCTCTGAAGAGAACCTTGCATTTAATTCGAGAGATTTGTTGAACAAACGTTTCTATAGTTATTTATTTTTTAAGATTTAACGACACAAACAGCCATGGTCAAATCGTGTCAGTGACAGTTTTTACGGGTGGAGGAAGCCGGAGAATCCGGAGAGAACCACCGAGCAACGACGAGCAACTGTTAGCTGCGCAACTTTCTAACTCTGTTCAAGCTCTGCTCAAGCAGGGTTACAGCGGTTGAAGACATGTGCACCATTGACGTGCGGTGCGCCTTAGTACACGGCGTCATCGTGCCCCAATGTAGGCAACCGGGATAAAATGACTTGTCCAAGGACACATCGCGGGTCGTCCCGGACGGGGATCAAACTCCGGACTTCTAGCATAGAAGTCCAACAGTTTACCACAGAGCCACCGCGCTCCCCTTTTCACATTCAGTTGTCTGTATTATTTCAGTTGGTTGGAAAAGATATCGGTGGGTTCGCTTTTTAGACCAACTGAAATATTCCATCCGATTGAATCCAAACATTGGTGATGGATTGTTTCATGATTAGACTGGCTCCAGTTCATAACAGCGTCCAATTCCTAGCTTAATTATACTGGTGACCGATTGCCCACTTGGGGGCTCGGTTGCGTTGTGTATTAATACGTACTGTACGTCGACTGTGCACCTGTCTTGCTAACCCTGCTTGTGTGAAGTTAGGACGTTGGAGAGCCGTTGATCGCTGGTTCTCTCCGGGTACTCCGGCTTCCTCCACCCGTAAAAGTGTCCGTCACGAGATGACCCTTTCATTTTGCAGAACATCTCCCAAGAATATAAAATCGGTGTGTGTGGCTCTTCGAGTTAACAGTGATAAACGACAAAGAATTTGGAGCGATAGGATACATTTTTTTTTGCGTGAAAAATGGGCGTATCCGAGTGTCACAAAATGTTTGGCGAACATGCACGTATTTATGCACTGAATAATGTCATTTGTGTCTATATGGGTAAAACTTCTAGATTTTTCTAGTAAATGTTGATTATATTTGAGAATTTCAGCACATCGGCTAACTATGTGAATTGAAATTGGGGACCCCTTTTCTGTGACGAATATCTCAAATTGCTCAATGAAGCCACATATTTGGCCGGAAACGATGGAGCTTGTTATTTGTTGTCCCACCCCATTCCGCCGACACACAGATTTAATGTACTTGCGGATATGTGGTTCAAAATCACTGAAAGGAATTTTAAAAACAATGATAGACTTGTTAAAATCCTGTTTTGATGCACTGTACTCTTCTGTTGTCAGTGGTACCTACATGCCCAAGTGACCAGCAAAACATATCATATTGGTCAGACATGAGACTATGCAACTTTTCACAATCTACCAGAATTAGAACGTTCTTCATTTATTTATTTATTGGTGCTTAACGCCACATCAGCAGATAAGGCTTTATCGTGGCGAGGAAAGGTTAGGAAATAAAATACATCATTGTCAATGACGAAGAAAAGTGATTGAATAAAACAGGAAATAATTACAATATAATGACAATGATATGAGTAATTTGAACAGTAATGGACGATAATACCAATACAGTGAATACCTAACAAACTCAACCTGATCATTTGAAACTTGAAGAGTCGTGTTTAAAAGAATAAAACAATATTAAAATATATTAAAAAGGGTGATTATTTTTAAAAAGTGATAGAACTTTGTGGGGCTCGTATGCTAAAATAGATCTCCTAGAGATACTACAGTGAAGTGCTGCCCTCTGACATGATTAAAATCATTGCAATGTAAAAGAATATGCTCCACTGACAACACCTACTGGCACGGAATACACACTGGTCGCATATTATCCTCTAACAAAAAGGAATGTGTTACTCAATATGACATCGTGTCATAACTACATCTTTTCAACAAAGCTTACTAGACGAGTAGTGAGAAAAAGAATTTGGTCGGAAGTGATGGAGCTTGTTATTTGCCTCTCCATCCCAATCCGCCTGCCACACAGATTTGATGTATTTATTGATGTGTAGTTTAAAATCACGGAAAGGAATTTCAGAATCAGTGAAGTCTATTTTGCTGCATTGTCTGCATTGGTATTACCGGAGGTACCAACATGCCTAGGTAACCAGCAAAGAACGATATAAGATTTGTCAGACATGAGAGGAATCAACTCTCACGAAGTCTCACGGCGTTCCAAAATGAGAGGTTTCTGCAGCCTGGGGTAGAGTACAGCTAACAAAGAGGAAAGATAGTTGGAAAAGATAATCGACATCCTTCCCTATAAATTCTACACGTCTTCAAACGCTAGTTGTAAAGATTTAACATCAGCTGTGAAAATAAAACTGTTATTTGGTATTCTGACTGAGGTGATCTGATCACCAGTAAGAACGGCTGATGATATTTTGTAATCATTTTTAGAAACACCTGTAGAGATCTTTTTGTATGCACTATACTTGGACTTTATTCGACATAGTTTTGTTTAAATTGTAAAGAATTTGTCTCGGCCTTTTTGGAAGAAGCCAGGTCCAAAAAAAAACAAAAAACAAAACAAAAAAAACAGTAGGTTTTATAAGATGTAAAGGAGGGATATGTGGCTTTTTATTTTCTTTTATCGAATGGGATTCCAGTGTGGCGGACTCCATGTGGGGTTTAAGTCTGATTCCCAAGGGAGGAATATGCTTTTGGTTTACGTTTTGAGGTCCGAGACACAATTATAAGCTGGGTTTGATGGATGAGCGAACAGTTTAGAAACATATTGGAGAGACAGTTTAATTCTGCGCTTCTGAAGAGAAGGCTCCTCTAATTCAACAAGCATTGAATCGATAGGGGATGTTCTAAAAGCACCCAGGCTAATTCTAATACCACAATTATGAATGGCATCAAGTGTTTGACGTAGGACTTTCTTGCAGAACCGTAAGCCACACACCTGTAATCTAATTTTGATCGAATAAGTGAACTATATAGATGGAGTAATGCTTTTTCGGTGCCACCAAGTACCTTGAGGAGATTAAGTGCCTTTTAACATCTCACACTTAGTTGTTTTGTATAAGAAGTGAAATTTAGTTTATTGTCGAACAATAAACCCTAGAATTTCTCTTCTTTAGCAAAATTAATGGGAATCCCATAAAGTTTCAACTCCGGAGCGAGTTGGTACTTCCAGGGCTTATTGAAATGAATACATTTCGTTTTGGTCTTAGAAAACTTAAAACCATCTTCTGAATTATGCTTAAATACAGCTGAAATTTACGCTCAACAGCATTCATGTTTTTACTGCTATAGCAAATTAAAACGTCATTGACATACAATGAGGAATCAAGCATATTCTCAATTGCTTCGACAATGCTATTAAGTTTCACAGAAAAAAAGTAACAGATAAAATACTACCCTGAGGAACATCCAGTTCTTGCTCGCCAGGATCCGATAACGTAGATCCTACACGAACTTGAAATTGACGATCCTTTAAAAAGAATTATATAAAAAGGCAAATTCCATGTTAATTTTTTTTTTAAATCTCATACTTGCACGTTGTATCATATGCCTTCTTCAGGTAAAAAAATATGGCGACCACATGTTGTCTCCCAGCGAAGATGTGTCATATGAATCAAGTTCAACCAAATGTCTACAGTACTCGCTGGCTTCTGAAACCATAGTAAACATTTGAAAGTAGATTGTTCGATTCCAGAAACCAGACAAGTCGACCACTGATCATCATTTCCATTGTTTACACAGCTAACTTGCTAGCGCAATACGTCTATAATTGCTTGGTTTGCAATGATCTTTATTAGAATAGTAATTATTGTTCCGTGACGCCAAGAAGTGGAAACTTGCCAGTCACCCATATGCAGTTGGAAATTTATAACAAAAATTTTAAGTGTTGATTCTGGCAGATGTTTTAAAATTCAGAAGTGTATTCCATCGGGTCCAGTTGGTTTACATTTAGCTCTATGCAAAGAGTTTCTTAATTCTTCCATACAGAAAGGGTCATTGTAATCCTCTAAATTATTGGAAGTAAATTTTGTATTTTGTTTTTCCTGCTGTTTCTTAATTTTAATTAATTCTTGATTACAGTTGTCAGATGACGAGTGTTTATAAAATGTGGAGGCCAGTTTGTTTGAAATTTCTCTTTTTGTTGTTGTAATTTGTGTGCTATTATCTTACATGTGTTGTATAGTTGATTTTGTTTTTTTACCTTCAATTTTTTTTAATCATTTTCCAAATTTTGTTGTTGGCTAAGTTTCGAAACATAAGTTTCCGAAGACATTTTTTTTTCTTGTTTTATAAGTCGTCTGGTCTTTTCCCGATTAATACATAGTTTGTCTAAATTATTTGTTGTTGGTGATATTTTAAATTCCCGTTCTGTTGTGTTTCGTTTCCTTTATAGCCAGTTTGTAGTTTTCATCATTCTATGGTGAAACTTTTTGGATTTGCCGAAGTTTTAGGAATGGTAACGTTTACAATATCAAGCAATTCTGAAGTAAAGTGTTCCAGTTGGTCAGCAATTTCTTGAGAATTCACCCGTGTGAGTCGTTAAGAACAAAGTGATGAGAAAGTATATCAGTTTATATCAGGTGATGAAAAAAACACTCAACTCTTCGGCAGCAAGCGCTCAGACCACCAGCCTAATTCTATAATGAATTCGACACTGTAAAGATTTGTTTGTTTACCCACCTTTCGCTCGCACAGGTTTGAGTAGCGTCCCTTATTATGATCATTGCCTCCGCGTCGAGTAGAAACCTCCCTGTCGTGCAAATTGTTACTTCCAACGTTTATGCGAGAAATTTAAGGAGCTCGTCCCGTAAATTACGTCATCAAATCACCAAGGGTGCGAACTTGTTTCGTGAATTTGGCTTAGTAAATTTAACTGCAAACACGAGTTGCATTAGAGAGCATCTCTTTATTGAATATGGGTAAAATCAAAACAGATAAATATGTTTTCTTGCGAAATCCAGGCAAACATAGATTATTTTTCAGAATATAATAGAAAGTTAGTGTAGGGTTTTTGTCAACCTCTGTCGTTATGGTTGGGATTTTTATCAGTGATAATTGTGTCTATAAATCTTTTTATTGAAACCCGTTTACAAATAAACTGACGTGTGATGAAAATGAAGGCTACGCCTTTGCATGGAAGGAAGAGGACGACATGATGTGAACACACCAGCGGCAAGCTTGTTATGAAAAGTTTGAAGGGCATAGCTAGACAGAAAGAAGGGAGTGACAAAATATTGTTCCCCCACTTCATTTAACCTTCTTCTGGATGGACAGTGCATTATCCTCATGGGTGAAGGGGAAACAAATTGACCCTTTCCCAACGTAACGGCCAAAACCGGTCAGCGTTATTCACAAAAATCACCATTTAATTTTCAAAGAGCTCGTCGTGCTCGTTCCAATGAGGTGTCATAACCTATGTGTTTGAGACAAAAAATGGAAAAAATATTAGTTATTCAAGAATTTTGTTTACAGGTGCCGTCTGCTTTTCGTGTTAGGTAAAAGGTTAAATATTTATGCCAGCTGGAGCACATTGTGTACAGTTTGATGGCTCAAGTACCCTGAAAGTGATGGAATAACTTTTCGGAAGGAATGTATGTACAGTTGATATTTTAGCAGGATAGGAACGGGCGAATAAACCCCTTTCCATCCACCGCCCACGTCACTGGGAAATATGTGGAACATAACACAATCTACGAATATTGCTACACTGAAATTTATTACACAATAAAGTAAATTTGCAATACAACATTCAATTCACACCAGCAATATTGTTTGGGAGAGACATAGGTCGTGAATCCTTTACTCATGTGGAGGGCTAGAATAAACGAAACTACGAAAAGCGACTTTGGTATAGAGAATCAAATTCGAATATCCTAACAGATCAACAGGACTCCCAGGACTGGGAAGCAAAGAACGGCAATAAGGGATTGGATGGAGGAAAAGTATTTACAAATTTGAAAAATTGAGGGACGAAGTTACATATACAGTTAAATTGTTCCAAGATAGCGAATGGACGCGAAGTTGATTAGAAAAATAATTTCCATTAACAAACCTAAGGTTGGCAACAATCTATCAAACCTGTTGCCTCTTGATCAAACCCCATGGACAACAAATCAACGCAAGATCAACATTCTGCCAACCCGGTTTTATCCAACTCTGTAAGTTTTGGAAGGCGTTTTGTCAACACGGATTTTGTTTTTAAGACTTTTTGAAGGTTCTTGTTGTAGATTGTTTCTCCATTCACTTTTTGCCTGCCAAAAATGCTCACAAATAGAGTTACAGTTTCACGTACTGGTTAATTCAAATGTGTGACTGGCATGCGAGCAGAGGTGGCGGTGAACTCTAGGAAAGCTGAGGGGCGCACGTTTCCAAGACTATCGTGGTTCAGCCCAGTGTGACAGATGTCACAATCGCATAAGTGAAAAGTCGTCGATGGGATTGCATAATGTCGCACACTCAGAGAAATCCGCGCCAATTCTGATTTCAAGTAGAAACAATCCCATCAAAGAACCTAAACAAATGAGTCTTCGTGTGATCAAGAACCATGCAAGTTCATATAGATTTGCACGTCTTGTTTATATAAAAATTGTCGTTCTCGCGGAGTTTAACCCTTTACCTAACATGAAAAGCAGACGACACTTGCAAAAAAAAATTTTGAATAACTAATTTTTTTCATTTTTTGTCTCAAAAACATAGGTTATGACCCCTCGTTGGAACGAGCTCGACGAGCTCGTTCCAACGAGGGGTCATAACCTATGTTTTTGAGACAAAAAATGAAAATATTTTGAAAATTAATTGGCGATATTTGAGAATAGCGCTGGCCGGTTTTGGCCGTTACGTTGGGTAAAGGGTTAACGCAAGCGTGATGGAACAATTGATACTTGTTTCTGCTGTTGCATCGTCGCTATTTTAAAACTTCAACTTGGAGCGGCTTTATATTTTACCATTTATACACTGTCCAGAGGCCGTGACAGTCCAATTTATGTGAAAGGAGGAAGAACCAAATCATGTGTATGTTTGGGTCCCTGTAACCAAATTTGGTTCCGTTTCCAGGACAAACTGAAGAACCAATTTTAGTTCCAGGGTGAACCTACATTTCTTTGTGTGGATCTCGAATTTTTCACCGTTTCAAGAGAGACACATACTCAATAACTCCAAACATGAGGAGCACAGAACAAAGAAACTGTGACTTTTCAAAAGGAAAGCCGCATTCTTTGTTTCAGAACAGAGTCTATTAGACGTGTTTTCTTTTAATAAAATGACTTTTAGGTGGTGATTCATTTTGAGATTTAAATTACTGTAATGAAAATTATACATTTTTAACCCTTTACCTAACATGAAAAGCAGACGACACTTGCAAAAAAAATCTTGAATAACTAATTTTATTCATTTTTTGTCTCAAAAACATAGGTTATGACCCCTCGTTGGAACGAGCTCGACGAGCTCGTTCCAACGAGGGGTCATAACCTATGTTTTTGAGACAAAAAATCAAAATATTTTGAAAATTAATTGGCAATTTTTTAGAATAGCGCTGGCCGGTTTTGTCCGTTACGTTGGGTAAAGGGATAATTGATTATATCTATGGGATTATATGACCTGTGTCATTCAATTTAAGAATTGGTCTGCTTTCACGAATACCAGTCAAACAACCCCCATACTTCAATTTTGGAAATAGAAATATCAACTTCGTGCCCTGCAAGCTTAAAACTGTGTGTAGTTATCTTAACTCTGACAAATACGAGAACTATATTATTGATTCTCCTGGTTGATCGTGTGGAAGTCGTTTAGAAGATGTTAACCATTTTTTTTTCTTCTCCTGTTAATACTGTGACTACATAAGAATCACCTTGTTTCAAATCTTGGCAAAATTCAATATCAGTACAAAAACGATGCAGCTCTTGATCGCAATGGAGTGAGTGGGGCTTCGACTGGGTCGCTACTTCACTCACTTCGTGATCTGATCAAAAGCGGTAGTAGTTCATTCCATTTCTGGTCCTTTTGAATTCCAGAAATGATGGTTGGCAGGTATTTTGAAAAGCTTTCCGCGTTGTTCGAGATATTAGGCTGTAGTATCCAGTTTCGTGTTTAATCTGTTTGTTTTTACTTGTGTGTTTGTTTTTTGTTCTTTTTTTTTCTTGTCTTGTGCTTCCATTGTCAATATATTCTCTCCACTTTGTTCGCCCAATCATTCATTATTGTTTAGTAATTAATAGTAGTGTAGTTGTTTTGCTGTCATGTAAGCACATATTTATGAATGGGAGGGGAGTATTTCTAAATGGTAAGCACTTATACTCCAATCTATTTTGCGATTTTGTTAGCAAATAAAATAGGTTTAAAGTAAGAATTAGTTTGTCAAGGCTCCCCGCCCGTTTCAATCCCTCATTCCAGAAACAAGCTGATTGCCTCCGTTCACACGACAGAAAATTTATTGATATACGACATTTTATAATCAGCACTCCCTATTTTTGTAACATGCTTTTAAGAACTATAATTTATGTGATGTGAATATGTCGGACCAGAAAACAAGTCACCCAGGTCAATTGATTCTGTTGTTATGCATCTTATTTAATCGGTCCCATAGATTCGGATTTTGTGAGAAAGTGCTTCTTCTCCCACTGACGAAATGTACGATGACCCGCTAGTCTCTCCTTGAGATGAAGATGCCACAGGGTGGTCACAGTACAGTCTATTTCTTCTCCTTCAACCACCCCTTTACCGATGGCTAGTCTTCGGTATAGAGGATGGTCGAAATAGAAAAGCCTGACCGATGGAGAGATCCATTGGACAAATGCAACTAAATTGGTTTGTATTTGCAGATTATATGTGACAGCAATGTCTGTATATTGACACGTTTGCATGTGCTTATTTTAAATCATTGTAACCACGTAACATGTCTGTGGAAAAAAGGTGAAGGGGCACCTGCTCTCTGTGCCCTCCTAGTTCTACCTCATCTGCATTCAAAGGTTCATTCAGCGATAAATCATTTTAAAACGGAAATAGTCTGATGCATTCAATTCTTGGACACATGTGAATGTCTGGAGGGTTTTCATATCTGAAAACAGATAAAGCGATATATAATTTTATGTTACGGAATATATATTTTACAATAATCATACAATAATCACTCACACAGTAAGAAACATAAATATATACCACAGAGAGATAGCGTAGCCAGATTTGCCGTCTTCTTGTCATCTCGCATGGCAAATTATTGCAGCTCTACAACCTACTGCAAATATCCGTTCTTAATTGTTTCTTTTGCCTTTCTATCCAGGGAGTGCGTGGGGAGAAAAAATGTAATGTATGAATGCCATGAGGGCTAAACTTATTTATGAACTTAGACATTGTAATTATTCAATGTTAATTTGCATTTAAGGTCGCATTCGGTATACGTATGCAAGGGACAGATACTGAAAGCGATCTTAAGCACAAATTAATAAATTAACAAATAGCACCTCAGTAAATATACTACAAAATTGGATCTCAAAACTTATACATGCGAGTCCAAGAGCGTCGAAAAGACGATTGATATATGGTATAAATCTAACAGATCCGATTCATCAAATATTCCAACTACATCACTAAGGCATAGAGTTGGAATATTAGTTAATGGGGATTGTAGTTTGAAATCTCAACACGTCATTGAAATTTATTATTCAATATATAAAATGTACATGCACAGTACGTGAAGAGTGCATTATCATTAAATCATCCGTAGCATGGAGATTCCACCCAGGTAATAATTGCAAATTTGTTGCAAATATAACAAGCACAAGCAAAGTTCCATCCAATGGATCTCCGGCTTAAACCCGACTGAAACATTGCCTGTGATTATTGTCCATTTGTACAGAATTTGAAAGTGATACTTGTGGGTGATAACATAACTCCACGGGTGATTTAGTCACAATCTACTCTCTGCTGTAGTAGTCGCGACGCAATATCTTAATTAATTAACAAATACCGAGCCGGTGTTTCAAATTGGCCATGATGGGACTCAGATCAGGATACTAAGGACATCCCTTTGTGTGCCATACTGAATAAAATCAAATATCGTAAGAACGTGCATGCCAGAGCGAGTCGATATCTACGAATCCAATCCAAATGAAGTGGCCCGACTGAAAACGATATTCGTGGGGGTGGGGGGGGGGGGGGGGGTCACCTCACAACGACATAAACCCAGCTTAGGCCTATTATATTCGTCGCACTACCGTCGCGTCGAATTCAATTAATTCCAATAATTAAAGGTAGGTAGACGAAATTCAGACGAATCTTCGTGTCAGCCGGAGGAATCTAATTCCCAAACGTGAATTAGATCCATGTTGTATACGTCACATCACCGTCGACTCGAATCAAATGAAATGATAATGATATGAGTAGTAGGAGATGTGTTGATCGTCCCGCATTGGTCGCACCTCCCCCGGACCTAGGAAGTGGCGTCATTGTCACGTGACCTGGTGGCGCCATGTTTGGTTGTCATGGCAACCCATGAGCTGCCATCTTGAGGCGTCATCTCCATAGTGATACGTGTTGTTAGTGCGCATGCGCAGCCCGTGTTTCTGTGATACATGTTTCCATCATCCATTTTGTATATTGCCGCCATCTTGGTTTCTATGGTAGCACGTGGTTGCTATGTGACCCAAAGGCTTCTTATAGTACAGGGGTATGTTCGGAGGGTATATTCCTTTGTACAGGAGTACTTTCCGGATTCGTAGAGTTACTACGCAGACACTACTCAGCAATTTTATTTTAAAACATTATGCGTCATAATACCCCGTTTAATCACTATAAATTGCAAACAAATATGACAGTATATGCAGATCAAATAAAATAAACCTTATAATAGGAAAGACAATCTCCAAATCAATTCAGAGCGATGGGAGCGTCCGTAATTGAATTCGACGTGACGGTAGTGCGACGTATATAAAAAGCCTTAACGACCTCCATATATAGTTTATTCAGAATCTTTTAAAGATCTTTTAAAGAGTTTACAGTTGGATAATGTACACAGGGTTTTATAATTATTCAAAGTGGTTCATTGTATATATCATGAAAAGTTCTAGCACGTCGTAACTTGATTTCATGAAAAACTCAAGAAAACAATTCTTGTCCAAATATTTTTTTCTACAAACATTGATCAAAGTTACTGAAGCCATTTGGTCTAGTAGTACTCCCAGTGGGATCCACGGAAAGTGGAGGCGTTCTTGTATATTGTGGTATGCTAGGTTTCGATAAGATCTGGGTCTCGACCCGGTCGAAATTATCTTTCCGCTTTTCTCCCCAGAGCATTGTAGAATATCACTCCCCAGAAAGGAAATGCGAGGACATTGAAACTGATATGCTATTTTTTATCGTGAGTAGGTCTTGACTTCATAATATCTTATTTTCCCTCAGGTACACCAGCAAGCCAGGAAACATGCACATAATTTGCAGAATGAGGTCCCCAGAGAGGGAATTTGCAGATGCTATCCCATACAGTGGGCAGAAATTCCCCAATGTATCATCTGAGTACCCCTTTCTGTTTATTTTTGAGACTTTGATTCAGATTAAAGTTCACAAAGGGTAAATTTAGTAATGCTAGCCTGCTGTGGATGGTAGCATCACCAAATTCACCCCCTGGGAACCTATTTCTGCAGATCATAGTCTGCTTATGTCCAGGCGTATATACAAGTGTGTCGCGATCCAGTCTTTAAAAATACAATTTCTGTGATCACATTACTGCAAAGACCTCACTGTACAATGTTGATAGGAGATTTTAACGACGCTTTCAATAGCCAGGGTCGAATCGTGTTAGGAACAGATAACGTACACGATTCGCCTGCGGGAAATAACGGGCTGTTGAGAATTTTATTGAATATTTTACTTTGCAAATTCATGTCAGTCACTTCAAAAAAAAAAAATATACAAACAATATAAATCATTGGGGTGATATAAATGACCATCTAACCATCTTTTTACGATAATGAATGCTTGGGAGACTTGTAATCCTAATTTCTCTCAATTATGATCTTTGAACTAGCCAGATGTTGAATCATGAAGGACAGTTTTACGGGTGGAGAAGTCCTGAGAACGACGGCGAGCAACTGTCACAATCTCTCGCTGGAACTGTTTTTGATGAGTCATGTTCTTGAGTTAACACTTGAATCCTTGTTCGATTTTGAACTTAACGTTTTTTTCAAAATTCTAAATTAAGTAAAACTCAGAGTTGAGTTCTCCTTAGGAATAGACAGACGTACTTTTTGTTGAAATACCGAGCCAGGGTTTTCCAATTTAATTCTTGTGTAAAGCTGTCCAAAAACGTATTAGGAACAGATAACGTTCAAGATTCGCCTCCGGGAAATGACTGTTTGTTGAGAATATTATTGAATAGTTTACCTGCTAATGCATGTCTGTCGAAAAAAACTGTACAAACAAAATAAATCTTCGGTGTGATACTAATGACCATCTAACCGTCTTTTTAGCGAAGATGAACGCTTGGGAGGCTTGTAAACCTAATTTCTCTCAAACTGCGATGTTTCAACCATCGTTGAATATATTCCAACTACGCCATGCTTGATGACGTCGGAAAAATGTTGGGGTCAGTCGGGATTAAAGTCCAAAACTCTAGGAGTTTTGACTATTGCACAGGGGTAAAATTCTAAACCAAGAGCATATGTTGAAACTTATTCCATGAGAATTGGAAGTGTATTTTAAGTATCAGATATACGATTATATTAGGCCATTTATTGGACAACAGGATTTGAAGTTTCAGTCACAGAGTTTGAGTCTAATGCATAAGGAAAAATCTCCAGAAACAGATGCTTTGAAAAACTGACTATTTGTTAAAATGCCGTTTTACACGGAGCTGTTACCCGGCATGTAACTAAGAATGAGACGGAAACATATAATTTTTGCAATTATAGAAATGGGGGATGATATGCTCCATGGTAGGTGGGTAGAGGGAATATTCTACTTTTGGGTGGCAGCGATGCTGAAAATTAATGGTTTCGGCATATTTTCATGCAATGTTCAAGTAAAGTATTTCACCCACATTCGGATTGTTTCTTTCCACCTTTTTAGTTAATTTGGTATGTTTTTATTGGATTTGGAAAATGTAATACATGTTTTGGGTTGGATAACTAAGTTAAAGAATATTTGAAGAGAGTGTATGGCGTGACATGTTTGGAAATATTTGGAAAACTGTTGAGCGGAACCTAAAGAACATTTTGTTTTCAGTGTCAACCCTTGAAACGGGAAGGTCTTTATTCCTGATTGAGTTGTATATAAAACCATTTTTTTAAAAAAAAAAAACCCTTTATTGTTTCTGGTTTGTTTACAAATGTTAGTGACAGTTAACATTCAGCAAATATTATCCCACACCAACTCGGGAGCAAATAAGTGTAAATTCTAAAGATATGTGTTGGTGTAGCCTAATTTAGCAAATGTTCTAATTTACGTCAGATTGCGAAAACACATTAAGATATCGTATTGCATTTCCTAGATACTGTATTCATGGTAAATAAAGCAAAATTCAATTATGAACAACCAGATTAGTAATATTCACCAGAAAATCGCATTCATGGTATCTATTTTGTCATTGGTGCCATGTTTGTATGGCATCCGTCCGTAAAGCTGTTTTCCTCTTTGTATATAAGAGCACCCTACCCCACCCAAGACAGTTGTTGTTACTGCTTATTGGTTTACATTTTGGTTGTATCTAACACTGCTATAGTCAGGGTCTGGGCAATCTCTGAAACGGGTAGTAAAAATAAAAATTCTATCCCCATTGGCTCAAGGCAACGTGGGGATTTGGAAGTGTAGTGGGGTTGTGAAAAGCGTTTGAAAACGGCACACGAAAGCTATTCATCAGTCATAAAGACCATGCTGTATCTCTTTACTAGTTGAAAATAGAGACATATGGTTTTTGTTCATTCCACTCCAGATTTTTCTACCGAAGGAGAGATTACTCTTGCCCCACAGGGCTCTACATTTTCGCACTATTGCGCAGACTTAAAATTACAAACCGATTGCATACGTTGAAACGAACGCCATGTGAATTGGAGATGTATTTTTGTATCAGATATACAATTACATTAGGCTGTTTGATGCACAGCAGAATTTGATGGTTTTTTATCACAGAGTCAGAGTCTGATGCAAAGCGATAAATTACCAAAGGAATTATGGGAAACAGTGGCTTCGAAAAACTGACGGAGACGTATAATTTCTTTTCACAATTAGAAACAGGGGATGATATGCTCTAAGAGTTAGTAAGTCGGGTTAGTGGGGAAATTCTGTCTTGGGGGCTGCTGTGTGGCTGCAAATCACTGGTTTCGGCATTTTTGCATGCGATTTTCCAGGTTGAAGCCTTGCATTTGACAGTAAATATGCTATTCTGTTGGTGTTTTATTGAAAAAAAACATAACTGAATTGTTTACACTGTATAATTCAAGCGCAGAAAAAATATGTTTCCGAACGGCGAAAGAGAAAACTTATTTAGTTATTGACCAGACTTGAAACCGTTTTGAAGGGTTTCTGTCTGGAATGCCTTTTATCATTTTATCAACATGGTTTCCGTTCAAGTGGCTTGAGTGGGGGGGGGGGGGGGGGGGTGGGGGGTGGTGGTTGTCGTACCCAAAACAAATTCTACCCCGTACTATCTTTACTTTCTTTTTCATAAGGTTGGGAATCTAATGAGCAAACAAAAATGTGGGCGGTTAGCCGCGAGACCTTTCATGTTTTATACCCGTTGAAAATAACAGTCATAGGAAGTAGTTCTTAAAACAGTCTTCTCGAGAGCTTTCTAAGTATCAATATCAGAGATGGCTGTCATGTAGATTTTGCATATTTTATAGTTGTATATCATATACAGTTTGCTTTAGGATACAAACACCATGTTCCCACCATACACATAACCACCACTCTTGTATAGCGAGTGGTTAGAGATTTGCATTTCGGCGGGTAGTAATAAGATAGAAATGTTGTTTAACTGATTGAGTACTGGAAACCTTGAGGGAGAGAGAGAAAGAGAACGAGAGAGAGAGAGAGAGAGAGAGAGAGAGAGAAAGAAAGAGAACGAGAGAGAGAGAGAGAGAGAGAGAGAGAGAGACTTTCGTTCAACATTATTGTTTTTGAAAGACGAGGAACTGATGACAGCATTGGGAGAGGCTTGGGTGGAGAAAGAGAAGAGAGTTGTTAAGAAAATTTCAGATTAGTAAACAAAGATTTGTCGAAGAGGGAAAAGAGATAGTTCAGCTTTGTATTGACTGCCCTGTGAAAACTATACCATTACTCTAGTATTTGTAAAAATTGTGATAAACTAATGCTAGAACTTTATCGAGTTCTTGAGGCCTAAGAGTTTGTATATAATAAAAGTACTGATATCGGAAAATCGAGTTGTTCGTCCGAATTTGTCTTCTACCCAGAAGTAACCAGATAGAAAGCGGATACCAGGGCCAACCTTGCGAGAACCAACACTTCCAACTCGAAGACACTGCGGTTAGGGATTGAAGTATGAACTGTATTACAAAACCACTAGATGAACATTGAGCCACGGCCATTAACGCTCACTATGCCACACCCCACCAGGGGTCAAGTGCATTGTGTCCTTAGGCAAAGCACTTAGTGCCGATTGCTCAAGTGGGTGCACGGTGGCGCTGTGTACTAAGGCGTACTACACGTCGACGATGCATCTACCCTCAACCAATTCGAACTCTGCTTGTGTGGAGTAGTACCTTGGGGAGTCTGGTAGTTGCTCTCCGTAGCTCGGCGGTTCTATCCGGGTGTTCCGGCTTCCTCCACCCGGAAAACTGTTCGACACGAGGTGACCCTGGCTGTCCAAAGTGTCGTTAAACCTCTGTGAATGAATAAATAAATAAATAAATTTATTTGATTGATACGATATTTTCGTTCTATTATGCATTTCAAAAATGCCTGCGAATCTCAAATTGCGGGCCGAATCGAATCTCAAATCGAATCAGGAAGAGAATTTCGAATCGATTCGAATCAGATCTCGAGTGTATTCGCATGGGTTTTCAAATTGTAAATTGAGATCCGTGCTATAACCGTAAATATTGCCCCAATAAATAAATAAATAAATAAATAAATAAATAAATAAATAAATAAATAAATAAATAAATATCAACTGCTTGATTTTAAATTACGTCGGCGGATGTGGCCGATTGTTTCGGTAAAATGTTAATAATCCTCGGGATGCGCGGACCATGTGCCAGCTTTCGATTCGTTGTTTATATGATCTTTTGGTTTACTCGACAACAACGTCGTGGCCATGGAGGGGATTGGACGAGATTGGGTGGGTGTGGGGGTGGATTTGCATGAAAAATATCATCCTAAAATGCATTCATGCCTGAAATCCCAAAACAGGTTCATCTATTCTCGTCTAATATTTCTTTGGACCTTTTGCTATAACGATTCCTTCACTTTCTGGATACTTAAGCCTGAAAAAATAATCAAGTGCCCCAACTGAAAAGTTATTTTCCCCAGTAAAACCCCCGAACTTTCACCTACGGAGTACACATCCTTTACACAGCACTAGGTGAAATGAAGTGGAGAGAAAAATATTTTGTCTGCACATTTGCCTAACATCAATTAGCCTGACCTCGCCCTAATAATAATAATAATAATAATCTTTGTGTAATTTTCATTTTACTTGTTTGTTTATTAGGGTTTAACGACACTTTCGACACCCAGGGTCATCTAGTATCGGACGGAGAGTACTCCGGCTTCCTCCACCCGTAAACTGTTCGACACGAGATGACCCTGACTGTCGATCGTGTCGTTAAACCTCAATAGACAAATAAATAAATAAAATAAATAAGTAAATAAATAAATAATTAAATAAACCGCTCGGATTCTCTCTGGCTTCCTCTACCCTTAAAAGTGTCCAACACGTTAATCCCAATAGACTTATTTATTTATTGGGGTTTAACGACACTTTCAACAGCCATGGTCACCTCGTGTCGGATTGTTTTACGGGTGGAGGAAACCGGATTACCCGGAGAGAACCATCGAGCTGCGGCGAGCAACTGACAGACTCAGCGACGTACTAACTCCACACAAGCAGGATTAGCATTGGTTGAAGACAAGTGCACCATCGACGTACAGAACGTATTAGTACACAACGCCACTGTGCCCCCACGTGGGCAATTGAGATTAAGTGTCTTGCCCATGGACACAACGCGATTGCAGCAAGTGGGATTCGAACCGAGGACCACTCGGCTTCTAGCCTGCATCTCTACCTACTGAGACACAGCGCCCCCATCCCCAATAAATAAATAAATAGCTCGCACAGCACTAAGTGTTGCCAATGTGGAATACATAAATTTTAACCCTTTACCTACCATGAAAAGCAGACGACACTTGCAAATATAATTCTTGAATAACTAATTTTTGTCTCAAAAATATAGGTTATGTCCCATCATTGGATCGAGCGCGCCGAGCTCGTTCCAAAGAGGGGTCATAACCTATGTTCTTAGAAAAAAAAAAGAAAAAAATAAGGAAAATTAATCTGCGATTTTTGTGAATAGCGCTGGCCGGTTTTGACCGCTATGTTCGGGAGAGGGGGGGGGGGGTGTGGTGTCAGGCAAAAAATTACGGATACAAGTAGATGCAAGGTGGACATTTTTACATTTTCAATTTTTGGGACCCACCACCCCCGGAATGCAAATTTTTGCCAGTCATGTCTTGGACACCCACCCCTCAGTTTTTCCTCAAAGACTATTGGGGACACACCCCCAATTTATAAAATCTGATTAACTAAGTATTCAAATTACCAAAATCAAAAAAAAAAAAAAAAAGTAAATAAATACTTTTCCCAAACATGAAAGTTGCCGCAAACCAACTTGTCCGATATCCCAGCCCTGCTCGTGGGCATCCAAGGCATCCCTAGCCACAGTTGGCCCCAAAACAATCTCTCTGCATATAAAGCCACAACGGAAATGCAGCATCAGACACCCAGGTAACCACTGGAACCCGCCTCCACCAACTGAATTGCAGATATACACGCATTCATGTTCCAAGCAACACAACCCTTACCCCGATGTACAACATATCTATGCTGTTCAGACACCAATCGAATCCCATCACCAAGAAGCCCTGTCCAACATATATTGTTCCCACCTGGATATCTTCAACTGTCCACAAGAAATAGTTGTTTTTCATTTCATTACTTTTCGGTTAAATGTTTAGTTTGCACAGCTTGTCTGAGAGAGACCTAAAACTGAAGTTCTTTGACCCATGACCGGGTGGCTTGTCTGAGATGAATGGCCTCTTATTTATTTTTTTATGTTAGTGTCACTAGAATCATATTTACCTTGAAATTATACACGTTTTCCACAATCAAGATTTTTATTCTATCAATCTTTCCAATTATTCCATACATGGAAGCACACTAGACCAATTGCATGAGGCACACTGAGGCTTACAGAAGAATCAAATGATAGGCGCTACAACGCACTAATAAGAGGCAGACTGCCTTAGTAGAAATATAAAGGAGTGAAAATTATGACCAAATAGCTGGGAATAACTTTTTTGTTTTGCAAATTTTTGCCAGACCCAAAACAGGACCCATCCTCTAATGAAGTGTAAAACATGGGGAAAAAATCTGACATGGAGCCCCCAACACATTATCAATGCTCTATTCTGTTCTAAGTTATGAATCTAAGCACTTGAATTCACTTTGGTTGTAATTTCTTGTCTGTAAAATGATATTTGGAAAAGAATTGCATGACACCAGCAAAAACTGCACTTCGGACCCACCCACCCACTCGGACCTTGTATCCTGGCATTTTTGCGACCCTCACCCCTGTTATGTTGGCGAAATGGTTAACAAACGGCGAGATTAAATGAAATGGGTGGAAAATTCCCCCACCCCCTGTCATTTGGCCTGGCCACCCCCTGTTCAACACATATAATAAAACAAAATGGACTGAAGTTTTAACATAACCGGAGAGGTATTCCAACATGAATCACAAAATTAACAAGACAGTGAAATCGCATCCAATGCCAAGCTAACCTAAACTCATGTTTTTTTTCACTGTTTTTTTTTAAATGGTGGCTATGGTGGGGCATAGGTAAAGCGATGCCACATCCCGAATTGAGCATACTGTGCCATACTTTCCCGAAAAAGACCAATCAATCATATTGATGAAGGTGTCATTTGCAGCACCAAAGTCACCACTGGAGACCATTGGTGTTTTTTTTTTTAAAGTGTAAATCAAATTTTTAAAACCTCACTATTATTGTCTATTGAATAAAAGGAAAGATGTATCTTTTTATAAAATCTCATATCAATTGGTGGTTGTGAGGTTTGAGATTTCACAGATTCATAATGTCCATTGAGTTCAGTGTGAAAATACAGATTCAAATGTCCCCTGTAAAAACAACAAAACGTCATGAGTCTTACAATATTATTGGCTGCACCTTTTGCACGGATTTTTTGTCATTCAATGTTGGAAACACGCTTCTGAATATCATTTGGCGGTTCTGAAAGATGAAGACAAGTTCTACTGTTGCTTTCCACTACCATGTGAAGGTGAGTTCCAAAAAATGTTTTTGTAAAACTTTAGATTCCTTTTCTAAAGAAAAGTACTTTTGCCTTGGGTAATATAAAATAAATATGAATTGTTAAGGGCCTATATAAGTAATGAAATTTTGTTTATTTTGAAAATTCTCACCTCTGATATTCCTTCAATTCAGGTTAAATATACACAAAATGTACATCAAAATGAAGGCTGGAATGTACAGATCACGAAACACATGTGTAATCAACTCATAGAGTCGACTGTGCGCACCACTGGTTCCTGGAAGTCTGCTGCCGTATTCGCACCAGAACTGATAATTTAATAATATTTCACGAAAACAACTTGTGGCCAAATGTGCTTTACATATCCAAGAACAAATCTAGGGGATAAAAATTCTTCAAAACACCGTGATAGAGCTACATTGGGGAAAATTCCAAAGCCTTTGCTTTTGTTTACGTATGAGTATACTTTCGATTTCCGGTCGTCGTCATCGGACAGAAAAAGCATGTAAAAACAACGCCGTCTAAAATCAAATAATGAAAAAGATCGCCTTCATACAGTATACTGTTATTAGATAGAGATTGTACAGTTGCCATATTCAATGCACGGTATCATGATACCTGTTGAAATTTCTTAGAATTGCGATTTTGTTTTTCGATGGAATTCGTGGTAAGGAGTGATTTGCGCATGTCTGTCGAGCATGGAAACCATCTTCAGTTAAAAATGCAGACAGTGTTGTCCTTTTCCCAAATGCAGTCCTATCGCTGTATTCGAAAGTGTTTTGAATGCCTAGCTTTGTTCTTGGATATATGAAGCAATTTGGCCACAAGTTCTGATGAAATATTTTTTTATTATCAGTTCTGGTGCGAATACGGTAGCAGACTTCCAGGAACCAGTGGTGCCTACAGTCGACTCTATATGAGTTGATTACATATGTGTTTCGTGTTCTATACATCCCAACCTTCATTTTGATGTATAATTTGTGTATATTTAATCTGAATTTAAGGAATATGAGAGGTGAGAATTTCAAAATAAACAAAATTCCATTACTTATATAGGCCCTAAAGTGAAAAAATGATAAATTCTCCGATTCTGTCGCCTCATTACCGCGAACGTTGCTCCCCTACGTGTTGCACATTGGTATAGCAACTCTAGAAAAGTTTCGAATTAGGAACATAAAATTATAAAAATCTTTTCCTGTGAATCATGAACATTTTATAAAAAGACCTCCCCCCCCCCCCAAGAAAAAAACTCGAAAACAAAAACAAAAAACAATCGGGGTGATAAATGAGATGAATTGCTCCCAAAACCTAAATTTAAATGTTTCCATATAGTTCTGGAAGAATGGATTTCTTCTGAAACACGACTGGCTCATTATTCATTATTTGGAGTAAAATTGGTGTTCTGTGATAAATACGGTTATCCTTTACAAGAGCGGATTTTGGGTTTTCTGCTAAATTAGGCAATTTTTTCTCGCTTTGTTTTTTCCGTTTTAAAACACTTTTCCAACTTTTCCAACAAATTAATAGAAAAATACTTGATTCCGGGGAAATAAATTTAATAAAAAAATGCGTTTTAATAACACATTGAGTGTAGCGTTTTCGAATGGAGTCGTCAGCTCAATTTCGTTTCAGCGTCAGCGCCCTCTACATGTCTTGTTCAAAGCGAGGGAGGCATCAATGTACGTGCAACAAGATTTGAGGCGCCATCAAAATAGGGTCAGTAGCAGCGGGGCCAGGGTTAGCATACCCTAACCTGACCCCAGATACTACTGACCCTAATGATTTAGGGTACCCTAACCCTGGCCCCAGCTACTACTGACCCTAGTGATACTAGATTGATATAAAAGTTATTCACTTATTTACTAATTTTAACTTGCCTTAAAACGAATCATTCACCTATTTCTCCCGTATTCCACCCAGGGTGCATATTACTTTCAAACGAGCACATCCACTTACTCCCGACCAGTGATGAAGAACAAGCCAACCACAATGGCGACTTCGAGTCGACTGATTTTCAACGGCGCAATAAAATAGTGCAATTCTTAATAAAATATGAATATTTTCGTCAAAAACCCGCTATTATACAGGATTACCATAAATACGTTTTACTAGTGAAATTGGACCTGATCACCAACGCCTGGGGGTGTAGAACCACCTCCGTGGATCAAAGATATAAACAATTGGATCTATACTTCATGTCATACCCGTTTTACGGATCATGGTGTTGGGTGCCAAAAGTAACTACAAACAAATTTAAAGTATTCCTTTAGGAACCTCGGGGTGGGGGGGGGGGGGGAGGCTGGCTCAGTAGGTAGAGATGCAGACTTCAAGCCGAGAGGTCCTCGGTTCGAATCTGCGGCAACCGCGTTGTGTCCTTGGGCGAGACACTTCACCGCCATTGCCCACGTGGGGGCACGGTGACGTTGTGTACTAAGGCGTACCGCACGTCGATGGTGCACCTGTCTTCACCCAATGCTAACCCTGCTTGTGGGGAGTTAGTATGTTGTGGAGCCGACAGTTGCACGCCGTTGCTCGGTGGTACACAAATTATACATCAAAATGAAGGTTGGGATGTATAGAACACGAAACACACATGCAATCAACTCATAGAGTCGACTGTAGGCACCACTGGTTCCTGGAAGTCTTCTACCGTATTCGCACCAGAACTGATAATAAAATGAAATATTTCATCAGAACAACTTGTGGCCAAATGTGCTTCATATATCCAAGAACAAAGCTAGGCATTCAAAACACTTTCGAATACAGCGATAGGAATGCATTTGGGAAAACGACAACACTGTCTGCATTTTTTATTGAAGATGGTTTCCATGCTCGACAGACATGCGCAAATCACTCGTAACCACGAATTTCCATCGAAAAACAAAATCGTAATTCTACGAAATTTCAGCAGGTATCATGATACCTTGCGTGGAATATGGCAACTGTGCAATCACTATCTAATAACAGTATACTGTATGAAGGCGATCTTCTTCATAATTTGATTTTACACGGCGTTGTTTTTACATGCTTTTCCCGTCCGATGAAATCGAAAGTATATTCATACGTAAACAAAAGCAAAGGCTTTGGAATTTACCCCCATGTAGCTCTGTCGTCGTGTTTTGAAGAATTTTGATCCCCTAGCTTTGTTCTTGGATATGTAAAGCACATTTGGCCACGAGTTGTTTTCGTGAAATATTATTAAATTATCAGTTCTCGTACGAATAAGACAGCAGACTTCCAGGAACCACTGGTGCCTACAGTCGAATCTATGAGTCGATTACATATGTGTTTCGTGTTCTATACATCTCAATCTTCATTTTGATGTCTATTTTGTGTATTTAATTTGAATTGAAGGAATATGAGAGGTGAGAATTTTCAAAATAAACAAAATTTCATTACATATTTTGTCCCTTAAGGGCTTTGGTTACTCAATTTTTCAGTAATCTTAGATTAAAAAATCATCTGCACACAAAAGCGAACAAAACGTCTGAAATTGAATCCCACGTAGTCCGCCGATTTTTTTGATATTGAATGTAGTATTTTAGCCGGAATAACAAATTTGAATTTAAGTTTCAATTTAAAATATAAACAATTGGTTCTACTGGATCTACTTGATTTCATACCAGTTTTGCGGGTCATGATGTTGTCGGATGTCGAAAGGAAATAAAACAAATATATACATGTTCCCTCCACGTCAGAACCCTTGGAAGTGAAGCAGTGCTTGTTTACTGTGGTAAACAAGCTGTTTTAATTGTAAAATAGGACCCAGTACCAATGCTTGGAATGGACGTCCTCTAAAATTGGTAGCATCTGTCAACGATTGACTAAACATGGCTTTATCTCCATCTTGTGGTCACCATTTGCAGGCCTGGCATTCTGAAAAATGCAGGAGGGCAAAAAATCGCTCTCCTCAATCAGCTTAGAGCAATTAGCTTTACACAGCATTTTAAGTATCCAGTTGAACGAACTCATTGAAACTGAAACCAACAGACTATTACATCAGTGATTTTATTAACTTTACTAAGGTAAAGCGAAATCTCGTAGACATCTAGATGTCTCACTCAACAACAGAACACACACTTGACAAGACCTGTGTTTGTACCCAGACCTGTTGTCCAAGAAAGTCATACGCCTACCACTACCACCTTCAACCCCCCTTGAGGGGTTGAAGGTGGTAGTGGTAGGCGTTTGACTTTCTTGGACAACAGGTCTGCTTGAATCTAGTCACATCCTGGTGCACGTGCTTCAAGTGACAGGATAGTAGTAATGGTAGTATATTATAGTGTCAATATTCCTTGAAAAATTACCCCTCAAACTGTGATGTCAGTTGAACTTGAAACTGACAGAAAAAAAAAATATTGCTGTGACCCATTTTGCTTCAAATGATTGCAACTGTGTTTGGGTATGGTTGCAGCCATTACCTTTTACCACTAAACGACTTTCAAAATGAAATTACGTGATGTTATGTGACATCGAAGTTAAATTACATTTTTGCTTTACAACAAAAATTTAATGTGAGCATAATACATATAATCTCAATCATCCCAGACCAAAATATTTAGGAGGGCAATTTTTCGCTCTCCTTAATTCTTTCAGGAGGGCAGTAAGGGGGGCTAAAAAATCGCTCTCCTGAAATTGCCAAGCCTGCATTTGTCACTGTGCAGAAGTGACTTTAAGCACCAACAAATAAAATATTCCTAGGTAAACCCAGAAAGTGGAGTAGTGCTTGTTAATGGGCTGTATAAGTAATGGAATTTTGTTTATTTTGAAAATTCTCACCACTGATATTCCCTCATTTCAAATTAAATATACACAAACTGTACATCAATATGAAGATTGAAATGTTTTGAACACGAAACACATGTGAAATCAAATCATCGAGTCGACCGTAGGCACCACTGGTTCCTGGAAGTTTGCTACCGTATTCTTACCTGAACTGATATTTAATTTATCACGAGAACAACCTGTAGCCATATGTGCTTTACATATCCAAGAACAAAGCTATGGTATCAAATTTCTTCAAAACACAGCAACAAAGCTGCAGGGGAGTAAATTCCAAAAACATTTGCGTTTGTTTCCATAAAATTTACTTTCGATTTTCAGCCGACGTCATTGGACGGAAAAAGCATTTGTATACAACGCCGTCTGAAATCAATTGAGAAGGTTCGCATTAATACAGTATACTATTATTAGCTAGAGACTGCGCAGTTGCTATATTCAATGCAAGGTATCATACCTGTTGAAATTAGAATTTCTTTTTTGTTTTTCGATGGACATTCTTTGTATCGAGTGATTTGCGCATGTCTGTCGACCATGGAAACCATCTTCAATAAAAAATACAGACAGTATTGTCCTTGTTCAAAATGCAGTCCTATCGTTGCGCAGGAAAGTGTTTTGAATGCCTAGCTTTATTGAATGTCTGAAGCACATTCGGCCACGAGTTCTTCAGAAATATTTTATCAGTTCTCGTACGAATGCGATAGCAGACTTCCAGGAACCAGTGGTGCCTGCGGTCGACTCAATGAATTGATAACCTTAAATGCTTTTTCCGTCCCATGACGTCGATCGGAAATCGAAAGTAAAAACATATGTAAACAAAAGCAATGGTTTTGGAATTTACCCCCATGCAGCTCTGTCGCTGAGTTTTGAAGAATTTTGATACCCTAGCTTTGTTATTGGATATGTAGAGCACATTTGGCCAGATTCAAGAGAAATATTAAATTATCAGCTGTGGTACGAATACGGTAGCAGACTTCCAGGAATCAGTAGTGCCTACGGTCGACTCGATGAGTTGATTACACGTGTTTCGTGTTCTTTTCATCAAAACTTTCATTTTGACGTATAATTTGTGTATATCTAATCAGAATTTATGGAATATCAGAGGTGAGAATATCAAAATAAACAAAATTCTTACTTATACAGCCCCTTAAACTCCAGTAAAAACTGAATTGCTTTTGAAATTCTGCTGACGAATTAACAGGCATTTAAACCTGCCATAACAAGGGGAATTTCAACCGGAGGTACACCCGCAGGAACCCAGAGAAGTGAAGCAGTGCTTGTTTACTGTGGTGGACAAGCCCCGTTTTACTGGTAAAATAGGACCCAGTCACTAATGCTTGGGGCGCGATTCCTCTAAAAGGAAATATGGGATATAAACGATTGACCGACCTTGACTTATCTCAGTATTGTGGTCATGATTAGCCATTGTGCAGACAGGTGTGGGAGGGGGGAGGGGCACCAAAAATTTGTGAGACGTGACGTGGGGGTGGGTGGGCCTCTTGAGTGCGCCAAAAATGTGCATTTCCAACTTGTGCAATTTTTTGAATTTTTTAAAAATATATCAATATATCAGCTAATATATACCATCATTTGTGTTTCAAACCTTAAAGATGATGTTGTCCATCACACTATTAACATAAATACAACATCAGGAGGCTTTACATGTGAGAATATTGGGCTTAAACTAGGAAAATTCACACGTTAGTAGGGGGTGGGCGTCTTGTTCGAAATGTAGAAAATGGGCAGACAATGTTGGGAACAATTCAAATGAAAATTTGTTCCCGTATATGTACACCTGCTCTGGCCAAGCCTGATAATGAACAGCTTGTCATTTGTAAATTGGGGCCCCACAGAGGTTTAAATTGGTGGTACCAGTTTAAGAACATTATGAAAACCCTCTAAAGGCAGCTGTGCCTACTAAGTTTATAAGTTTATTTTGGATTTTAATGGGAGAGTGGGGGTTGGGTGTCCGAGAAAGGTAGTAGAAAATTTGCACTGGGTGGTTGGGTGGGTGCAAAAGGAGCCGAATAAAAAATAGGACATCACGTCTTGCAAATTTTCAGTGCCCCCCCCCCCCCGGTGCAGAAGTGACTTTAAACACCAATAAATAAAATAACCGGAGGTTGGGTTTTAAAATGTTTGCATTCAAAACATGACTTATGGTCCTTGATTGGAACAAGCACCTTCCAATATTGGGTCATAAGCTGCGGAAGCAAAGGGAAACTTGAGCTACTTATTATATTTAACCAATGCTGTTTGTTCAGTCTTGTAAAATTAACACTAGATAACTTTAATCTAATAGTCCACTGGCACAGCTCATGAACTGAAAGCCTTATGCTTGATAATTTAGATACTTTCTAGATACAGTAAAATAGATGGCAATACAAATTTACTGCATATAATTGTTCGTCCCTTCAGTGCAACAAGGCACCATCTGCAATGCTAAAGCATACTGCAATTCATTTAAGTAGCCACTAGTATTCCAATACGACGTGCAACTTATAATGCTGATTCCCGCTCGGGGAACAGAAGCCCAGGCTTGAGGCGGAGTTAGATCTTTGGAGAACCCAGACCTGACCCAAGAATCCTGGACTCTGGGCCAACCCGGGTCCCCCAAAGTTCCGGGCCCACCACTCTCCCCGCCCTTTACAGTCAGTTTAGATGTTTGTAAGTGCTTTATGTTATATCAAGTGTGCGCATCGTGCCATATAACACTGTCCTTTCCATTAATATAAAAGTCGGGTTATTTGCAAATATTTTGAACGGGAACTAAAATAGCAAAATTGTAACTATTAAAGACTGAAGTGAACTCTTAGGGTTTGGAGGTGTGATACCTATCAAAATAACAGTGGAGCATCTGTGAACCAGTTACTTCTAAATAGCTCTCCATAAAAGCAGAGATTCCTTTTGTTTCTTTTAAAAAACGAAACAGACTGCTCCAAGAGCGTTTTCCGTTTAAACATAACAAGAGTAAACTTGGCTTTGTCTACTGACATCATAGGTGTTTTCTCAATTACTTGCTTCTAAACTGGACCTTCCTTGCTCATCTAAAAATATTCTGATCGAAAGTAGATTTTCATGCGATATTTCAACAATGCATATCGTGGCCCTGGAGGTAAAACCACATTTGGTTATGGTTATATTTATTCATTTGTGTTTAAGGTCACATACTTATGCACAATGGCTAATCGTGATAGTGACAGTTTTACGTGTGGAGGAAGCCGGGGTACCCGGAGAGAACCACCGAGCATCGACGGGCAACTGCCAGCTCCTCAACAATCTAACTCTGTTCAAGCAGGGTTACAGTGGTTGAAGACATGTGCACCATCGACGTGCAGTACGCCTTAGTGCACGACGCCATGGTGCCTCCAGTTAGGCAACCGCGATAAAGTGCCTTGCTCAGGGACACAACGTGGGTCATCCCGGACGGGGGTCGTGGGATCGCCGGGAAGTGAAGCAGTTTGCTTAGTGCGGTAAACAAGCTGTTTTACTGGTAAAATAGGACCCGGTCACAAACAGAAGAATGTTGTAATGCTTTTGTTTCATAACGACAACCACGATTGCGTTATAACAGAAAGTTCGCCAAAATAGCAACACCAAACGCGCGATCTCACTTTGGTGAGATGGCGTGTCATTTTTTGCTCTATCGGCAGAAATTCTGTTTGCTTGACCCCAGTGGGTACCCCGGGAACTGAAGCAGAGCTTGTTTAATGTGGTAAACTTTCCTCGGTGGAAGTACTCTAAAATGGTTGACATGGGTATAAACTGTTGGATGAACTTGATTTTATATTCATGTTGAGGTCATGGTTACCCGTTGTGCCAAAATACGAGACCTTAAACACCAATAAGTAAAAACCTTTGACTTTTGTAAATCCGCGTCATTTTAACTAACCTTTTTGCTGTTTAAAATTAATGAAACCATCTTTTCCGCTCATTTCTATGGTAGGAGGCGGAGCAAAATAGGTATCTCGGGCAACATCCAGGGTACATGGGGATTTAATTTCATTTTTTATTAATCCAGTCAGTTTTGAGCGTGGTAGCTCAATGGTTATAGCATTGAACTTTAACCCATTACCTAACATGAAAAGCAGACGACACTTGAAAAAAAAATTCTTGAACTAATTTTTTTAATTGTCTCAAAAAGATAAATTATGACATCTGATTGCAACGAGCTAGTCGAGCTCGTTCCAATTTGGGGTTATAACCTATGTTTTTGCGAGAAAAATAAAATAATGAAAATTAACTGACGATTTTTGAGAATAATGCCGGCCGGTTTTGGCCGTTACGTTGGGTCAAGGGTTAAACTGAAATGTCCATGGTCAGATCCCCACCAGGGCTAACTGCATTGTGTCCTTGGGGTGGGCACTTAATCCCGATTGCGCCACGGTGGCGCACTGTACTTGGGCGTACTGCACGTCGATGGTGCACGTGTCCTAAACCAATGCTAACACTGCTAGAGTGGAGTTAGTACATTGGAGAGTCGGACAGTTGCTGGCCACTTCTCGGTGGTTCTCTCCGGGTTCTGCAGGTGCCCCATCTGAAAAACTCCGATGCGAGGTGGCCCTGGTTGTCTAAAGTGTCGTTAAACCCCAATAAATCCAGGCCATTTGCTAACTGGGTTGATTCGACTTGTACAAATATCTTCAAATCCCAGAACTGTAAACATCAAACTGGACCTCGCTGTCCTTTCTATTGTGAAATGTCCCATGTTGATATCGAATCGTTCAAATTGCAAACAAATGGGTTGGTTGTTCCCCAGCGGGAACCCCGGGAAGTGCGGCAGTGCTTGTTTACTGTGTTAAATAGAACCGTCACTATAATGCTTGGGGTGCGAGTCCTCCAAAATAGTTAATATGGGGTATAAATGATTGACTGAACTTGACGTTATCTCATGTTGTCACAATTATCCATTGTGCAGACGTATGTGACCTTAAACACCAATAAATTTTAAATAAATATTAATGGGTTTGTTTTTATCGATGTATAGTATTGGGCAAATTCGTAAACCGGAACACGGTTAGTCAACATTTTGCAATTTGATTAATCTGTGCACCCTGAAGTCAAAACATTAATTTTAAGGACCATTGTTTCCCCATAATACCTCAAATAATGTAACCAATGTAATCTCCCCGTGGGAACCCCGGGATGTAAGCAGCACTTGTTTACTGTGGTAAACCAGTTCCGCTTTACTAGTAAAATAGGACCCAGTCACCAATGCTTGGGGTGTGAGTCCTCTAAAATGGGCAACATGTAGATCAACGATTGACTAAACTTGACTTCATCTCCATGTTGTGTCACGATTAGCCATGGTGCATAAATATGTGACGTTAACCACCAACAAACAAACGAACCAATGTAATCTTGTCGGACAGCGCTCAATGAGCTCGATTAAACAAGATTGCTTCCGACTGGAACCCCTGGAAGTGAAGCAGTACCTGTTTTTTGTGGGAAACGGGCTCTGCTTTACTGGTAAAATAGGACCCAGTCACCAATGCTCGGGAGGTGCAAACCCTCTCTAAAATGCGCAACATGGCTTATTGATGATCAACCCTGGTCTTGAGTTGATACTCGTGTTGAGGTCATGATTAGCCATTGTACAAAAATGTGACCTTAAACACCAATAAATATAAACAAGATTGCTTTGGTTAAGTGTCTAGTTGCATTGTTAAAAATGTAACTGCTTGAAATGTCGGTATTGTGACATCAGTATGCGGCGTTAATCAAAATGCAAATGTCTATTGACCATGCTGGGTAAAGTTAGTCTAATTCTGTACACCGTTTAAAACAGACCACACACATTTGTCAATTTTGGAAGTATTTGAGATCAATAAATACTGTACAAAAAAAACATAAACCGCCCCCCTCCCCCCATATATCCTTTATCATGTGAAGCTTTACCAGTAATGTTCATGGCGTCTTTGGGCGTTCCAAACTCGCGGATTATGATTACTCTACCAGCGGCCAATCCTTTTGTTATCACACTGTCCCGAGAAATCGTGAACTTCGGCAAAATCTCCCATAAAATTCAGGTCCATGTGTTGTCTTCCACCAGTTTCGAAATGGCGTACAAACGTAAAGCCACGCTGCGTATAGCTGAACCGAATCCGATAAATGCTGTTCGTAGACGCAGACTGGATGACGGAGAGCGTTGGCGCGTCGTGTCCCCGTCTAACGATGCTGGTTGGTCCGCAGGAATCCTTTTGTGAGTGCTGCCACTATTCGCACTAACTTCGAGAGATCTCCGGGTAACTATATCAGAACAAACCATCAGAAACTGATTATCCGAGAATCAAATGCAGAGTTAGACTCGCGAAATTTCCCGTTCTGACAGTACGATATAGAGGCACGACAGCAGTGGGCAGAACGTGGAGACTGACTGGCATTCAGTACTGTTCGCAGGTGAATCGAGATTTAAGTTGCATTTCTCGGACGGCACAGTTCGCGTTTGGAGGCTCTCAAAACATCGGTATGATGAGACTAATGTCCGGCAGGTTGATCGGTTTGGAGGTGGAAGTGCTATGGTTCAACTTTTTTTGGACAGTATATGACCGTTGAAATATTAAGTTTTTTTTAAGAAAGCTGTTTATCCCAGTAGTTACTTTGGCTAAAAGGGTTTAGGAAAAGAGCTTAATTCTTGAACTATCGAATCGGATGAACTTCAAATCGAAAGGTAGCAAGTTCGATCGATCCTGACCTACATCTACGTAACTGGGCAGAGCTATAGCTCAGTACACGCTTGTGAAGTATGCTGGGGCGTACCACACGTTGATGCCACGCTAGCCTTCAAGCAATACTAATTCTGCACGTGTCGTTTAGTAAGATGGATAGTCAGTTAGCCACTGATTTTGCTTCCGTTCGGGTGCCCGGTCTTCCTCCCAAAATAGTTCTACACGACATAGTCCTGGCTGTTGAACGTGGTGTTAACACTCAACAAAGAATTTTTATTCAGATAGTAACTTGATTTTCATCTGCGGTTTCTGACCCCACATTGCAACGTTAAGTTCGTTGCAATTACAGGTCTTTCGCGGGAACCCCGAGAAGTGAAGCAGTGCCTGTTCGCTTCTGTAAACGGGTTCCGTTTAAAATAGGACCCTGTCACAAATGCTTGTGGTGTCTAAAATGGCCAACATGGTTATAAATAATTGGCTGTACTTGACTTGATACACATGTGATCACGATTAGCAGTTGTGCAGAAATGTGACCTTAAACACCAATAAGTATAGGTTTGGAGCTGTGTGCAATATTAAATAGACAATTACATTAGTAGTGTGCTCTAGGCTGGCGTTTCAAGTTTTTGAATCCACCCCAAAGGACGGCCTGGAGAACTGGATAAGTGTCCGAATCATTTTCTATACTTGGAGCACGACTTGTTGACAGCCGCAATATTGTCAAAATGTTAAAAAATCTAGGTTGTCCCACCCCTACCTAGCCCTAGCTAGGTATTTCAGCTCTAGAGGGGGATATTAAAATGGGTCTAGAAAAATTAAATTTTCCGAGTACTGTACAGAATATTGGGTAGGTGGAGGGATAACCATTGAAGGCCAAATTCCTTTTATCACTTTCTACAACAAAACTGGTATCCAACCTGAAAGCCTTGGCTGCCTATTAGGTAAAAGGTTAAGGGTCAAATGAACCACGTCGAGGTGATTCCCCAGTAGTCAAGTAATGTGTAAAGAAACTAATTCTTTTAACTAACTGGTAGTCGTTTGGGAGTTTTCCGGAGTTTGTTCCTTTGTGGAGTTTTCGACTCCAAAAGCCTTCTATTTCACTTTTCAGATGTCAAGTGCATGAGGGGTACGTGTTTGTGTGGAAAACATGTTGATGCTTTACTGGTAAAATAGATCCCCGTGACCAACGCCTGGGGTGAAAGTCCTATAAAATGGGCAGCATAGGTTTGGTTGGCGAAACGCGACTTCATACCTCTGAAGAAAGCCCCTTAACCCATCAAAAGGTATTTTTAGAAAATGAAATTTTACATTTTTCGGAAACAAATTTCACAATTTGTCAATAAAACCACCCAGAATATGGATATTAGAACCAGTTCGATGATATCCATATTTGTATGGAGTTATTGAACTTTTAGAGATATTTTAGGCTGCGGTAGGCTTATATTCTGGCCATTTGTGGACGCCATACTTATAAATAAAATATCATTTGTATTTCAAGTTTACATGAAAACAAATCATTTATTGTGGTTATTTTTCTCTTTTCAGGTAGCTGGTGAGTGATTCATGAATATCTGTAAGAAAACGTAGGTCGTAAGCCGATGTGTTGAGAGTTGTTATATAGGAAGAATAGGTGTGGCAAAAGCCACGGAGTTTTAAGTAGCAAATAGTTTCGTAGAGTCGACACACGGTAAGTTTTGAGACATAATGGTACGCTGGTAAGAAAATTGCAGCATGAACAAAAAGTACTGTTGAGTGTGTTAATTTGAAATATAATATGCAAAAGTACCAGGTTTCAGTTTTCTCGCTGCCATTTGGCCCGACTTTCCCTTGATAACGTTTCGAGTATATTTTCATCTCTCGCCCTCATCAATATACATCAGATGACGAGCGATGAAATATGCGAATCGTTTTCACAGAAAATTGCCCAAAGTCAACGAGAAAACTAGAAGCGGAGAATTCTAAACATGAAACTTTTTATTCATTTTACAATTTTCGCTGTACTTGAATACTTCAGTCGACTCAGTAAAATATTTGGTTCTACTTGACCCGTTTAACGTGGGTCGAGCCGTCATTGAGAATAGGTCGCTTGTGCTTCTATCGTTTAATGCTGAATATGGTTTCATTGGTAGTTGTACATATTTGTGTATCCGATAACGATACATACCGATGAACTCTTATCCAGGAGGAAATGATAAGAGCTACACACTGATAAGTTTGTGTTCAAGACGTTTCTTCAGAAACACGTCTTGCCGGACATTTTTGTGATTTGTGTTTAAACTTGGAACTTATTCTGGAGATGGAGGAGCCGCCAAATCTACATAATTCAGGAGACGATGATAGAGGATTGCAGATGGACGATGGTATGTACAGGTTTGTTTTTTTTGATGCCCCAACTGGCCGTTTCGTCCCGGACTTCCGAAATACCAACACAAGCAGTCTTTCCATTCACAACACTTGAGGCATATGACACGGGAGTTAGGTGACGGTCAAAAGGGCTGAGGGATGCTACTAACTGGTCTTAGGGTTGCTTAACAACTCTGATTTAGGATTTGATCGAGAGCCTAACTGCCAGTGATTGCCGTTATTGGAGAATACTTTGTCTTTTTCTTTAATGGTGGCATATTTTTCTCAAATGTTGTGACTGAAAAGTACAAACCGTGGTAAAAAGGTGAAACAGATGTTGCTGGACCGATTAAGTTGCGTACAATGGTGGGGGTAGAGCCAATTCCGGGATCACTTAAAAAGTTAACACTCAAAAATGAATCTGCATTTTAAATTAATATCCATTTTCTATCTAAAAAAATACTAGGGCTTATTTTGAAAAAAATCTTTAAATAACAGCATATTTTTAAAATTGAATTATTTACACAATTTTTCCCTGGAGACATTTTTGTGTGTTAAAATTTGAACCCTGGTTTGGGAAGGGGGGTCGATCTCTGCGCGGAGATTCCAGTTGAATCAGCTGAAAGAGACCGCTGGAGACCCTGCTTTGCGAATCCAGCGGTTATCTTTCTTTGGTTAAATACCGCTGTGAAAACTTGAAGCTCAGTTCGTTATTTACTGCATTTACAAAGAGCAATGCCCAGTGTCGCTGTCGCAATTACGTCGCGTATGCCGCGAATTCGTGCGTTTTCCGGAAATCGTGTGAACTAGTTTTTTTCTTTGGTGTTTGCTTTTTTCGCTAAAAAAAGAAAAACCTGTGTTTTACATCTTTCAACAGGAATATGAAAAACACGTTCCTCGGTGCGCATATGCAGTAAAAAACTCGCCCTTCTCTTTCACGTAAAAACCGCACTGACAAAAAATTTAAAAAAATTAAAATGTTAACCGTTTTTTCAGGGTGTCCTTGTGACTCATGTATCATAATTAAAATAGCTTTGTGTGAATAAAACTACTAATACACATAGAAATAAAAATTAAACCCATTTGTATACAAACAATGACAGGGATATAGTAAGTATATTTTCGTCGGAAAAGCGCGGATTTTTCATGTCAACTTGTCCCAAACAACTACAAACGTCCGCGTAAACACAAAACATCAATATAAAATACTAATTAAGTTTTTGTCAGTCGGTTTATCATGGCCCGGCCATCATCATTTCTTAGTTTATTTGTCTATACATGCAGTTTTTTTGCTTTCACCATCTCATTCATTCAAAACAGTTTTTGGTTCAACCTTTTACTACACCAACGCACAAGATATCAATTTATTTCAAATCAGTTTTCAAATTAGTTCAACAAAACCATATCATGCGACCCCTCATTGAAACGAGCTCGATAAGCTTATTCCAATGGGGGTCGCATTACATGGTTTTGTTGAATTTCAGCCAAGGCTTTTTCTGAAATAGGAACTTTCATTTTATAGTTGGAAATAGTGTGCTCCTTGGTGAAATTATTGACGGTTGTATGGACAAAAAGCTGCATATTTTCAGGTCGGCAGAGGAGGTGAGTGGGTTTCAGCTGCATCAACTCTACAGTAGCTACCTCAAAATTTAAATATTTAAAATTTTAAAATTTTGATTAAAATTTAAACAAATCTGGATTTTTCTTCATCCATCATAGAGCTGCTGGGGTCAGCAACAGATCGTCAAAATAGTAATAAAGCTTAATGAGAGTTGATTACAAATTTTGTTCATCTGTATGATTCCCAGCATTGATGTAAAGAGTGACTTTCCACTAGATGAACTAGTAGTGGCAGTTTCATTGCCACATCTGTTTGGTTTGAAATGCATCTTTGGCGGCTCCTTTATAAAGAGAAACAGAACAAGTACAGATGAAGAAAAGAACCTGGTATCACCCATCCCACCCCCTTCATCGCCCACCCTGGCCACTTAGCTCCACTGTTAGCATATTCGATTGAATGTTTGTAGTATCAGCCACCTTAATTAACCCTTTAATTGTACTTGAAAACACCTCGAATATTCTTGCATTTGGCATTGTTTTCTGCTTTCCAAACAAAGCTTTTGATCCCGCTATGTCAGCACTTGGCACGAAAATGCTCAGAAATGTTCAGGTTTCTTTTTTTTGCATTCAGAGAGGTCAAACTTGGCCTAGAAAGCAGAAGTAAATCCAACACAACACTTGCAGGCAACTGTTGCAAGCAACTGTTGCAGTTTCTTGAATAACTTAATAGCTGTTTATTTTGCCACCAAAGTAGTTTATGACCCCTCACCGGAAAGATCTCTATAACCTATCTTTAGGAAGAAACGATTGAAAGAAACATTCCAATTTGAATGTCGAGTTTAGTGAAGGGCGGTAGATCTAGTCGTTACGCTTGGTAAACGGTTAAACGGTGTTTTTTAGCGTTAATTTTAGTTTGGTTAGACGAGGGGTTAAGTTGTCTTTAAACTCATCTAATCACTTGAACGATAAAACACTGTTCCATCAACTAAAATAGGAGGGTGCGGTGGCTCATTAGGCAGAGGTGCAAAATGCAAGCCGAGAAGTCATCGGTTCGAATCCCACGTGCGGCAACCGCGTTTTGTCTATGGGCAAGACACTTCACACCCATTGCCCACGTGGGGGCACGGTGGCGTTGTGTACTAAGGCGTACTGCCCGTTGATGGTGCACCTGTCTTCAACCAATGCTAACCTTGCTTGTGTGGAGTAAATGTTGGGGAGCCTGACACTTGCTTGCCATTGCTGGATGATTCCCTCCGGGTACTCCGGCTTGCTTCCGTTAAACTGTGACACGAGGTCGAAAGTGTCGTTAAACCCCCAATAAAATAAAATGTGGAACGTGAACCCGGTGAACCAATTCGTATTTCCAATCGGAAGCCTCCGGCAGCACGTTGGAAATATTAATTAATCCCATCAACTAGTTAAAAAATAGCAAATTATCTGCTACTCGTCTGAGCCAGAACATTTAATTAAAATGAGTTGAAAAGACTGGTGGCTGTCTTGTGTGACCTCGTGTTAAATGCGTCTGTAACTTTGTTATATCGACCCCAATTAAACCACACCGTGCTGAACGTGATCACTCAACCTGTTTTAAGTTACTACTGACTCCATCATTTAGACCTTAAAATTGCTCAAGTGCGGGTTCCATCTAACATGTTTGCATATGCATTATTCGAGTTTGATTTCTACCAAAAAGCGTATTAAGACCAATGAGATTACTGATCCTCCCACGGAATTAAGACCATTGTAATGCCAATGTTCAAGGTTCAAGCTTCATCGTGGATGAATCAAAATGCCTCATCGACCCAGGGGAAGATTTGAATCCATTGCCAGCATAAATAAGTCGTGTTTGTACTGTGATAATGTATGGGTAATGTAGACCTCGACACTGGATCAGTATTTGGACCTACGTAGAACATGATTGGTATGGTTACTTGCCTGGAACTGGATGGATATGAAGAACCACAAGGCATTGTAATTGTAGGCAGACCTACGTGGCGCTTGATTTGTATACTGACCTGTAGCTTTTTGTATGTAGACCAACATGGCACTGGATTTGCATGAAGAGGTACAAGTCACTGATTGGCATGCTGAACTACAAGATACTGGTTGGTATGCAGAGCTACAATGCAGTGGACTGGCACGCAGAACAAAGGCAGTGGATTGACAGACCTACAAGGCAGTGGATTGACAAGGATTGACAGACCTACAAGGCATTAAACTGGCATTCAGAACAAAAGGCAGTGGATTGGCAGACCTACAAGGCAGTAGATTGACGCGTAGACCTACAACGTAGTGGGCTGGAGCACAGACCTGCGAGGTGGGGGATGAGCGTGCAGACCCTACAGGCAATGCATTTGCGACTAGACCTGCGAGGGTAGTGGATTGGCGATCAGACCCGCGTGGCACTGCATTTACGATTACCTACTTGGCGCTAGATTGGCATATGCACCGACTGCCTCGGTACCTGATTTCCTCACTTGCCTAGTTTGTACCGACTCCGAATGAAGTTATTTGTATAAAGATTCAACCTTCAAGGAGAGTTGGGCGATATGTATGAATGCGGATGCGTGATCGACACAATATTATCCCACGTAAAGGCCAATTCCGCTAGGACTAGTCTCACTTACGAGCTCAATTTTACGAATTGCATGTGATGTTAGGGAAGAAGTGACCAGATGTTCTTTCGGTAAATTATTCGGGTTGAAGCGCGAGTTTTTTTCCAGAATGGCATTGAGGAAACGTTCCCAACACACAGATCTCTTCTGTATAATAGAAGTAGAAATCGAGATTAAGGCAAATCAAACATAATCGGTGGGTTGTAGAAGTGACGGAAACCTGTCGATTCATCTGCAAAATGGTATTCGCATTCGGTAACGTTCCTCGCAAGACGAAACAAAACAGATGGGAATTGCGTTGATTGACACCAAATGGTTGACAATAAGTTTCAAAACCATAAAACTCAACATCGGACACAAAGCTATTGAAATTTTGGCAATCAAATCGCCATTTAACTGAACGTTTAGAATTTTAAACCAGACCTCTCGGCAGGTGCTGAAATTCAATTGAAACGTTCGGAAGTAGAGAATTGAAAGAAATTGGAAGGTTTCATCTGGGATCAAATTTACAGTAAACAGACATAAGAATATTTGGGCCAATTTTCAACACCAGGATTTCCGGACACACAATGTGAAGTATTTCACAAGGAATGACAACGGGCAGATTGCTTCATAGGCCTTTGCAGTATCGTGCATTTATATGTAACTGTTGAGGGTACTGCATCAGCCCCGTGGTAGTTGGTAATGTGTTACTTGTTTGCTCATTGAATAAGAGTCCGGCACTGGAGGGTAAAAGTTTGCACTACTTGTGTAACGTCTAGGAACTCAAAAGAAAATTAAACGGCGGCGGAGTACGTTTGAAAATGAGCTTTCGCCAACGTCACGTCAAAATATTTCAATGAGCCCAACTACCTGGAATGTGAGCTAAGCTGCCTTGTCGCGGAACAGAAGTACAATACTTTTCTATATCCCAACGAACTAGCAGTCAGGCCAAGAATATCTAAAAATGACCGGCTCATTTGCATATATAGAAACAGTTGGATACCCTGTATTTTAACCCGGATTGACCAAGTTTGACCTATTAATGACTCCATCGCTTTGATCACGCAAGTTCACAATTAGCCAACAGATGAACCACTTTATTCACGCTGACTCACGAAAGGAAACGGCGTTTTCTAGTGCATTCGAATCAGTACAAGGAGTATTTTTAGTGCGATCTTCAGCGCCCAGAACCATCGACAGGAGACATCAGAACCTTCAGTGTACACAGTTAAAGCTATTGTCGTGCAACCTTGTAACCCATCCTGGTTTTCAGAAATTTCGGAAAACATTGGATTTGGAGCCCTTTTTGTGGACACGTATAAAAAGACACGGTGATTGCTACGTTTGGTGGAATTGATTGGCGGCATATTGCGAGTAAAAACGACCGTAAAATGAAATTTCCAAAGTTTCAACGTTTGGAGCCACACAAATTGAAGTTCGTATATGAAGTTGCGGAATCCCAAATGGACTCTGCTAGAAAGACTATTCATTTGAAAAGTATATGGTTTTATGCGCACCCAGGAGCAGTTCTGTACATAAGCCCACCGTACATAGTTCTCTGGACAGAGCTTTCTGACGGTTGACTGGACATCTCGTCACATGTGAACCAAGCAGATTAAAGACCCGAGTGTCAATTTGTGAATTTATTAGTCGTTTCAAAATGGATTGGACTGGATTGGTCAAGCACTCTACCTGATTAAACGGAACTAGTCACTCGTCACTCTCATATCGCGTCATTTGTCGACTTGGATGTCCGTCCATCAAGATATTAGCATATTTACTCGTGTATACTCGTGTACAAAATTCGTGAACAACATTTTAAGGAAACTTCCATGAATTTTAAACATATCTGGCAAGACATAAGCGGCCAACTTTTAAAGTAGTTTCTCACCATCGCCGTTCCAAAATACACGCACGTCTACTTGCTGCAGAGAACAATGGGAATTTAAAAACTTGGGTGTAATGATCTTTTCTTTTACGAAACCACCACTGCCGATCATGAACGGAACTTGTAGCATGTATCTGAAGAACACGTCGGAAACTAGCCAGGAGCTTACAGATTTGGGCATCATTTCTCTTGAATGTTTTTTTTATAGTGTGGAAAGTTCAGATCGATCTGCTGAAGCAATTTCTATTCCTGTCCTTCATTAATTTCATTTAGTGAATAACGTTTACTTAACATTGAATCAAGTTACCGATGGCGGGTGTTGAACACTCCGACGAGAAAATATATCTTTCTATCAGCTAGTGGAGCATCACCTTCACCAGAGGCAAAATCAAAACATACATATCTGTCGTAGCCATTGAATCGACTGATAGTTGACGAAAACGGAATTGTCCGCTCTAGTTGTGACCTGAATACATTTCGGTTTAAAACAAGGTAATAAGGTGACTTTGAGAGCATATTGGATTCTTGAATGGATAAGGCTGCTTTACAACACGGCTGCCAGAAACTTCGTGTTCAACCTGACAGATCAGCGTAGTTTCATCAATTTGTATTGGAATTCGAATATTTTAGAACAGAAGTATTCATCAGCCAGACTTGAATACCAATCCATCAGCATATTAGTAAATCTTTTGGTACACAAGACCATTTCTACCACCTAGAAACCTCGTAAACTTGGGAGCAAGACAAAGATGGAATAAACTTTTGAAGTAGTTTTCATACATCGCCAATAGAGAACAGACGCATAATATCTCACTGTAGAGAATAATGCAAATCTAAAGCCCAGAGAGCTTAGGTGAAGACAATGTGCTTTTTACAGTACCGCCGCCTCTTAAAAGGAACGGAACTCGCGTGTAAACATGTGGAGAAGTCTGCTTACAGCTTAGGGCAGCATAACTGCCTGCCCAGTTTCCTTGGCTATATTTTCATTCGGAACTTTATAATTGTGTTGCTACGGACATTTTGTGAAGATTGTTTTCAAGCATGGATGCTGTTTTTCCAGGACTGAATTTCGTGTAATCCATTAAAGTTGGTTAATTGTGTTTTCTTAGGCACATTGCCTCAAGTGTACAGAAGCTGTTTTAACCCTAAAAGGGGATATTTTATCGACAAATGGAACTTCTTCACCAGAGGAAAAAATCCACTCAAGATTCATCTTTGTGGACAATTTTCACAAGATCAACAAATGCCTGACATATTTGTGACCCCTGTAAGAAAACATTTTGGTTTAAAAACCACCGGAAATTCAACTCGATTCTTTAGTGGAAGAGAATGCTTCACAACACGGCTGCAAGACACATCTGTTAACCTATAACCATGCAACGTCCAAGTGATACCCATCATATTTAAGTTACTCGTCCATTGGACATGAGGCAGATCAGCTTTCGTCCAGAAATGCAACTGTAGAGGGAATGCCGCTTAACAGACAAGAATGCTGTTACGTTTACAAATAAACATGGACGGAAACTCGTTCTAGACAGGACATATTCATCAGCGTACATCAAATGCTTCAGTGAATTCAATAAATACACGAGGGAGCAGGAGAAAGTGAGTCTACAATATAGCACCACCAGTCTACTTGCACCTTAAATAAACATTGTTACAGGAATCTGTTGCACTTCCACGATATGTGTCGTACCCGCGTTGATTGTGGAAAGTTCTTAATATGCATAACCAAGTAATGCAATGGTAGCAAAGTTTATGAACAGTTTTGTGGAATAGGAATACCGTTATCAGCGATTGTAGAAGCCACAGGATTAACAAATTAGATAACCTTTTGAGAAAACAAAACATAACTGGTTTTCCAAATGTAGGTGAAACATCGATGAAACACAATTTACTGTCCACTTTTTGCAAACCTTCAAGACAATGGTACTTCAGTAATTTGAAAAACAAGCTTTCTCTACAATCTGTCCCGTTATAGATTCAACGAAACTCATCTTTCGACATTAACTCCGCGAAAGAAGCTTGGATCTAAAAACCGATGTCTCAAAATAGGCATTTAAAACCGCAGAGATCATAGAACCAACGGGCAACAGAATTAGCAATCGGAGAGTTATTTAACGGCAATAAGACCTGGAGCTGACTTGAACATTTGGCAATAGATACCCAAAAGGGAACCTACTTGTGTACCTGCTCATACCACCATGAACATATTCAATGTGTATTTATCGATTACAGTGGATATCGAAACATGGAAGCCGTTGGGAAGGAGCAGCAAGTGTAAAAAAAGCTGCACGTCTAACAATCCAAGTCGCGTCCTGGACAGAAAGGTGATATCGATCCATACACGAAACGAACTGGTCAGGATGACGAAGGAATTCTGAACTTGACAAGTCCAAGTTACTGAAGATCTACAAAATAAAACCAGGGGCGTAATCCTGTACTAGTGGGCGAAAAGAAAACCTATGCGTTAATAGCATTTAAATGGAAACTGATGTCAACAAATGGATTTGTTGGCGACCTTGATCGACGAAAGGAGCTCGAATGCATTTTTGCATGTCCTACAAAAGAAGGTAATGCTAAAAAAACCAAACGATGTTTGAAGCATTTTCCAGGATCTTTCCGTTCACAAAGTTGTAGGCAATGGCGGCCGGGACACCCGGCAGTGCGGAGAACTCAAGGACGCGCTAACGATTGCAGAACCTCCATAGACTGAAAGTTCAAAATAGTCGACTGGGTGATTGCTGGACTATTCATGGCAAGACATGCACGCACCAGGAAACTGCCCCAGGCTTGTATTTGAGATGTCTGGAGCATTGTAGCCGGACTTTGGAGATGTGCGACAGTCGGAGACAGAATCAAATTACAAGCTCGCAATATTAGCAGAAACTGGTTGCTCAGAAGGTAGAAAGGGGTGACTACCGTTAGGTTATCGAAGAATACACCGGGGCCAACTTTTGCGAAGTAACGTCAGTTTGTGGCTGTATGGGGACTGAAGGTTTACTTCACCCAATATAGATAGAATCATTCATTTTTTCCATCAGTATCTTTAGATAACTAAAACAATCTGTAATCTATATTTGGAGGTTTCTTCAGGTAAATCTGCCCACGAACATTATTCTACCGCACGTTCCCAACAATTCCTCGCGGGAACCCCGGTAAGTGTAGCAGTGCCTGTTTACTGCGATAAACAGGCTCTGTTTTTACTGGTAAAATAGAACCAGTCACCAATGCGTGGTAGGCGCAAACCTCTGGAAATTGGCAACATCGCTTATTAACGCTTACCCATGGTCTTGATTTGATACTCATGTTGTGATCATGATTAGCCATTTTGCAAACATGCGACCTTAAACACCAATAATAATTCTACAAAATAATTTTTATAAAATTAATAAAACTTATAAAAAAAAAAACAAAAACAAAACAAACAAATGAAATGACAACCATTCTTCCTACAGTCATTACTGCCTAAAGATGCTCAGCACGGTGAGGGTTAATATATTTTGTAATAGAGTTGAATATCGATCCTTCAAGTTTTCATCCAAACAAAATCAACCTTCTGTTGACATCTTATTCATTGTCTATTTGGAACATTTTGCGACTGTTTCTGGAGTTTTTGCGCCAATGTCACAGGAGGATAATTGGACATAATAAGATTTATGGAATTCCGTTTGAAGGATCGAAATTCAAAGGCAGCTGCCCAACTGCAAAACTTAATTTGGCCATTTAAATATTATATTCCGTCCCCATCCACCCCTCCACCTCCCCTTTCCAGTTATGTATTTTGTGCTTTCTATTGCAGCTTAACCCTTAAGATGCAAAAAAATATTTCATTGGTTCATTTGTCACATACTGTTAACTGACATGATTTTGGAAAGAGTTCTAGCGAACCTTTTCATCGCAGATAATTGTATCTGGTAAATGGAACTCGCACCTGTAATTAATGGCATTTGTTGCCGGTCTGAGTGGCTTTCTACTGAAAACGTTCAAGTTGTCTATTGTGTTGTTGTGGAATCAGTTCATCCAGCGACAAATTGATTCTACCATTATACAAACAATGACATTTCCCCAAAACCATAACATTCCAGTAATGTTTTGACAACACACCACTTGGCCGGTGTTATTGCAAACTCTTAACGAATCGGCCACATCTGCCCGCGCAATATGCTAATTCAGCAGTTGAAAAAATTATTGTTCAAAGATTTGCAACAAAACCATATCTGACCCCTCTTTGGAACGAGCTCGTTCCAATGAGGGGGCCACATATGGCTTGGTTGAAATTATTTAAAAAATTAAAAATATTTAAAATAACAAATTTTGATATTGTCTGCATTTGGTAAAGGGTTAAAGTATTCAAACATTTCAAACATCAACTGAATTGTAAATGGAAATGTACGATATCATTTTTCTAATTCAGACCTAAAATGGAGATCATTTAGCCAAATGTTTAAAGAAATCTGAATGAAAAGTTTTTTAATTTAACTGGATGCTCTAACGCAGACACATGATCTCCAACTGTTACATAAGTTTTTCTTACTTGCACGAGGTCTTGTTCAGTGTTCTCGTTCAAGGTTCTTTTTCGCTTTGACTGTTTGACTGGAATTGCTCAGTTAGCCACCGATAGCAATAGGTTCGTAATCGTCAAGACAATTTCATAAACCTATCGCAACTCTTTCAAAGAATTTTTAACTTTGGAACTGGAGAGTTAAAATGTTTGTCCGGTAGAATAGACTGGTTTCATTCTACCAAAAGGGCACAACGAATGTATGCAGTAAAAAGTAGACTATACAAAAGACAAACGATAGGACATCGCATGTTTGTTGAAAATGAAATCCCCACTAAATAATGCACGAACGTGTTATCCACAAGTATTTTTTCTACTTGAAACTGGCATTGAATCATCGGTTTCCATGTTGAGTTTGTGCAGCAACAAAATACCGTCCGATGAGTGCAACAAAGCGTCATCTGCAATGCTTTAGCTTTAGCATTAGCATTGCCGATGTCTCCATTTCACTCAAGGGACAATATGCCAACAGAATTACCTTGGTATTTCTATCAACGGAATTCGACGCTTGCCCAACACAAGCTAGACAATGGTAAATTTGATTTCGTGTGAGGGCTGAGATTATCGGGTTAACGGTTAAAAACTACCGATGAAAACTCCCCGTGGGAACCCCGGGAAGTAAACAGCACTTGTTTACTGTGGTAAACCAGTTCTGCTTTACTAGTAAAATAGGACCCAGTCACCAATGCTTGGGGTGAAAGTCCTCTAAAATGGGCAACATGACGATCAACGATTGACTAAACTTGACTTCATCTCCATGTTGTGTCACGATTAGCCATGGTGCATAAATATGTGACGTTAACCACCACCAACAAACCGATGAAAAGTTTCGTCGCTTGCCGCTAATGGCACTCGACGATGCTTTCCATCGGTGGTTTCTACCAGAATTCACGTTCCTGGCATCCATGTTGGAATGGAGTATCCGCACGTATCTGCACTTCGGCGGTTTGAAAAAAAATATTTCAAAGGTCGCTTCTTTGAAAATAGCCGGCTTTGGTATATTAACATGGCATAAATATAGGATCTCCATTGAGTCAACGATTCGAAATAAAATTTCTGAACAGTTTATTATAATCGAACTGAGCCAAGGTTTCTCGAGGCTTAGACCGATTTTGGTGAACAAGGTACAGACATTTTATATCAAATCGTGACGAAGTTGGGATTTTGGTTAGATGTACAATTTAATACTTAACGTTATGGTATTCGCAAACTCATCTAAATTGCATTTCGATTTTTGCATCAAAAACCGCTTATAATCCCTCATTGGAACGAGCTCGTAGAGCTCGTTCCAGTTACGTGGCATAAGCTGTCTTCGAGGCAAAAAATAGTTAAGTAATGTCGTCCGCTCTTGGTAATTCGATGAACCGTTAATAAAACTAAAAACAATTACACTTGCGAAAGCACCTCACAATCTTACGTCAACGCAGACTTCTGACGTCACGTTTTGTAAGACGATGTAAACGATAGTTTCGTATTCTATTTAATGATTTTATGATAAACTAAGTCAACCAATGACAAACACCTTCCCCCATTTTATTCATAAGCATTAAATCTAAATGGTTGACTAAGAACTAAGAATAATTTAAAATATGTATTGCCGGTTTAAATTTAAAAAAAAATGCCCCACTTCTCACTTTAAAACAAATGAGTTGTAGTAAAATAGGACCTGCTATCAAAGGCTGCTACGCATGACGTCATCAGTTTTAAAAAAAAGAAACCCAACTGAAGGCATCTACCTTGACGTTGGTAGTTGGGCTTTATGACCAAGAGATGCCACACTGAGCAGTTAACATTTTAAAACACCGCTAAGAACCTTACGTTATTGTATTTCCAGAAAATGGGCTCATTGGTTGATTAAAAACAAGCATTGGATATCAAGACAATGCACTATCGAGAAATTTGACAAATTGTAGAGAGGTTTGTGACTGTTAATCTTCAGACTAGTTGGTAAGGCTTTGGGTCTTTATATTCTGGTGGTAACCTGAGAAGTGATGTAGTGCTTGTTCACCGTGAAAAACAAGTTTTACTGGTAAAATGGGACCTAGTAACCAATGCCTTTCCCAGTGGCAACCCCGGGAAGTGAAGCAGTGCCTGTTCACTGTGGTAAACGGACTGTGTTTTACTGGTAAAATAGGTCCAGTCACCACTTTTTGGGAGGTCCAAACGCTCTCTAAAAAGGGCAACATGACTTATTAACGCCTCCCCCGATCTTGAGTTGATACTCGTGTTGTGGTCATGATGAACCATTGTGCCAAAATGTGACCTTAACACCAGTAAAGCACCAATGCCTTTGTCTTCAGAGGTGGATTGGCCGTATGGTCCACATGTGGAGTCCAATATCTGGTGACCCTTGGGACCCCCAATATTGATACAGCCCAACACCTGTTGGTGTGTGAAATCTCGTGAAAACGCCCAACGTGTGACATGGATAGGATTGCACAAAATGCTGGTACATTAAGATGCTCTCTTTGTGAACCAGAGAACATTTCGATATAACAGCAGTCTTGTCCTCCTACTGATCTCTCAGATGCAAGGAAAGTGTTATTTGTGAAAGATCAAAATTGTCTCCCATTGGGACGGCTAAAGGCCCGCACCCCCACTCCATTTTGTTAACATTCTTGGTGAAGGAGTGATGAAGATGATACAGAAATGCCATCGAAATGTCCTGTTGAACAGCCATTGATCACTTAGATGCGAGGAAGCAGCGTTCGTTCAGTTCGAAAAAAACATTCTCGGGGTTTGGCCTTGGTTCATTTCCCGGCAAATTGTTTCTTTGCCAATCCTCCCTTGGAAGTCCTAAAAGGACCAAATTGGAAATACATGATTAGCCAATGTGCAGAAATGACCTTAACAACCAATAAGTATGGTCTTCACATTAAAAAATGAGCAGCGATTTTGACCATTACAAAATCGTTCAACAGGTAAATTGAATACCTTCATGTTGAAATAATTAATGCACTCATGAAGGATTCTGTGCTGTTTCATAAGATGGTAATGCATTTAGCTGGCGAGCGGATGTACCTTTGTTGCAGAGTCGGACACACGGTGTAGCTTATTGCCACGTGTAATAAGCGTTCCCGGAGCACGGTTGCTTAGTAGTAGACTGTTGGACCTCCATGCTAGATATCCCAAGTTAGATCCCCGTCCGAGACGCCCCACGCTGTGTCCTTGGGCAAGGCACTCGGTTGCCTACATGGGGGCACAATGTGTCCGTATATTAAGGCATACTGCACGTCGATGGCACACATGTCTTCAACCACTGTAACTCTGCCTGGGCGGAGCTTGAACAGTCAGAATGTTGAGGAGCTGACAGTTGCTCGTCGATGCTCGATGGTTCTATCCTGGTACTCCGGCTTCCTCTACCCGTAAAACTGTCACGGTTGCGAGTAGCCATTGTGCATAAGTGTGACCTTAACTGGTCGAGTGCTTGAAGCCCATATTTGGGCTTTACTCGGAGGTGAAGGTACTGCAACTTGAAGGCTTCATACTCAGTGGATGTGCTTCATATTATCTTTGAAGTGATATTGAGTCTGTAGGGACTTGTCTTGTTACAATTTGTGGGAAAGTGCCTTTAGACACTCTCCCATATATTGTAGCAAGGCACAGACCTGTGAACAAATTTTAATGGCCAAAAATAATTCAGCACTCTCCCCGTTAAATAAACCCCAGTAATCGGCTTCACCTGTAGGATCCCCGGGAAGTAAAGCTGTGCTTATTTACTGTGGTAAATATGCCGTAATTATTTGTGGAATAGGACGCCCGGTAACCAATGTCTAGAGGAACTACTTTCTAAAATAGGCAACATGTATGAGTATAAACGATTGACTGAACTTCATCTGTTACGGTCACGATTAGCCAGATTAGTGCCGAAATACGTAACCTTAAACACCAATCAATAAATAGCTTGTTTCTTTTTTTCTTAAACAGCTGATGGGACTCTTTTCTTTTATATTGCCCTCATGTCCACCGTGGGAACAATGTGAAATTGAGCAGTTTGTTTACCGTGATAAGCTGTTTCTACTGGTAAAGTAGGTCCCAGTAACCAACGCCTAAGTGGAAGTCAATGTGGGCAACCTGTGAATAAACTTTTGGCAAACTTAACTTCATGCCAATGTTGCGGTCAAATGGCCATAAAAACGTATGACTTTACACCAGTAATTGACCAATGACTAAATTTTGGCAGGAGTGAAGTGCTGGTGCCGAAATATAAATTCCTATTCGTGTTTCCTTCACATGTTGCGTTCAATTGATTTTTTGTCACTTTCCATTGAAGAGTGCCCATAGGCACTCTCCAATAAAAAGCAAGATGTCTCATGGAAAAATTAACGCTATTTTTAGAATCTAGCAGCCCGAAGCTCCTGCACTAAAATGCCATAGTACAAATATCGACAATTTTGAGACCGATACATGAGACATTCGCCTAGCCTCGTTGTTGTTGGATGTCGTAATTCAGGCATGCACTTGACTAAAATGGCTGTTCGGGTGAATCCTCGTTCTCATAACAAATATCCGTACAATCACCCACAGCAACTGCTGAACAACATCGGTAACCAGTGTATTTAAGTGCCAATACTTTGATCTGAAAACTGTTTCTGTATCATTTCTAGGGGAAATACGCAAAAATGTATTAATGTATCCTTCTGAAAATGTTGCAGTTGCTAACTCTATCCAAAAGAAATGTCCGTTTGACAGCTTGAGAGAAGACTGCATGCGCTGGAATTTCCTAGTCGTGGATGTTGCGTTGGACAGTTGGGGAAACATGGTCACATTTCCAAGAAAGCTATAGATCTGTTTTAAACCATACACTTCTGAACGAGGTAAGAATAAAGTGATAAGAAAATTATTTCTGGCCAACAGCATGCGAGTTAATTAATATTTCAGTCAAGTACAGGAACGTGGCGACGGTGTGTCTGGGAGTGTCTTCCTCCAGTTCTGACAAAAATTTTCATTGGTTAGAAATTTTAAGTCTTAAACCACCATTGCTGGAAATTTCAAGCCCTAAACGAGATTTCGTGGCATTTGTATTTCTAGCTGCAACCGTTTGCAATATACATTTCGTGAATTTTTAACCACATTTCAAGTAATTTTGAGATCACATTTCGTTCAATGAATGCAATTGGGCGCCAGCTGCAATGCTGAAACATTGCAGATGGCACATTGTTAAATTCAAGAGCCGATGTCCAACTCTACAACCCAAAGGTCTTAAATTTCGAATACAAGGGTACAGCATATGTTCGATGTCAAAAGCATTCAGAAATTCACAGGTAGCAGTTAAAAAATTAAAACTCGCGGTAGGGTTTTAACAATTATTTTCTGCAGCCGAAGAAAATTTATTCAATAGTACAACGCTTGGAGGCCAACATCCCACGCCCCCTCGCCACGCCCCCTACTAATTAGACGTTGAGTAAGCTATTGCACTTGATACACGTCTATCCGACGAAAGAACTATTACGTTCTTTGTCAGACTCATAATAGCTTGTGAAAATGAGCACAATTGTATAGGTTGTCCACTCAATGGCGGTTTACTACCAAATCATGTATGTATTGCGGACGCAGGGAAGGTGGATTACAATCGCAAAACCCTGAGGGAATTCCCTAAGAGGCTAAAAAGTAAAAGGACACTTCGACAAATGGCCTCCAATTTGAACACTGAAGCCTGTTGGCTGAATGAACAATTATCTTCTAGTTTTTCAAATCTGATACTGCGCAGGTTCCATTCGGTGGGTGCTATGGCGGTTGTCCGTACAAGCTCGCAAGACGCCAGCCAACTTGTATCTAGAATGCGAAGCTGTTATGTCCTGAAACCAGCCTAGCTCTTAGTCAAGACTATGTAAATACATTATATAATGGGGAAAGTCGTTTTCCATGACTACCGATCCGTAAAGTTGGAAATTCAAGTTTTGAACTCGCATGATATGCGATGTAATAGTTTTACGTCGCACGGGTGGGGCTACCTATCCTCGGACTGGTGGGTCCATTAGTTAAATACACCATGTATAGATTCGCCGATGACATGTATCTTCACATTGTTGCCTGCTTGTACGGTCAGCTGAAAATGATGTAAAGGCAATGCTAAGGTTAATCCGACGGATTGAGTTTTCGCGGAAAGAATACACTGGGAGGCATTTTTTTCAAAACAGTAAATTGTAGCTGATGACCCAAAGGTTAACTCATGTGGCATATTTTTTAACGTCAATAAACATCGTTTCAGAATGTTTTCTGTGAATTGGCTAGTAATAGTGACAAATACACAGAACGACAAGCGTGTGTGAATGAGTAAATCGATATGGAACGAGTACCAGCGCGGAAGGATAAAATGAACCTACAGGTCTCTAGTTTTAACCTTCCGCAATGGCACAAGTACCACATCGATTCACTCATTCACACACGTGTCGTTCTGTGTTTATTACACAACTTCACGTCTATAAAAGCAATTAAGAGGACACTCAACAATTCATTTGAGTATCGGAAAAAGAACATTTTATTGCCAACCTAATTTGCGAGAGGAACCTCTGTTACTGTTGGCACCAAGAACACATTGGAACTCAGCGGACAATTTTCATCTATAGCTAGCAAATCAAATTGTAATTGTAGTGCACGATTTGTAGAAAATTATTGAAATAATTTCGCTTCTATTTAAAAAGTCAGTCAATGATTTCCGTTCCGCTCATAGTTTGGTTTAATAGTTTAATGCATTACACCATAATGGCAGTTATACAATAGAAACATAATAAAATAAAATATGTGCTGTACAAGATTTTCATTTTTCACATGTTTTAGTGTTGCTGTAGATGGGGTTTTGGGTAGAAAAGGCGTTTATAAAATTGATTTCAACTCTTCAACAATCGGCAATCTGGTAAACATTTGTAATTTTACATTGTCTAATCCACTGAAAAGACTGCAGACTGGAAATCCCGTGACAGTTTGCTGTTTCTGTACCATGTTCCTGAAAAAGTTAATGCTTGGCGTTCCAGTGTTGAAAAGTTAGTACGTTCTATTAAATTTGTATTTTAGGACCATCTACAGATCAAGAATTCTACCTTCATTTTGTAACCCTTTGTCTAACTCTTGGGCAAGGCTCTTAACTCGCTGTTATCAAATCTAGTCATGGCCGCTTTGAAGCAACTATGACTAGATTTGAAAACCTCATGTTCATTTGACGATATCATTTGTCAAAAAGTGTAATTCACATGCGAAATAGGTTAAAAGTACCCAAATTATACTTATTTTAGTGACAAGGGATTTCTTGTGGGCAGGAATATTCACCAGCAGCGTGCAATGAGTTAATCCCGATTGCACTCGTGTGTGTGTGTGTGTGTGTGTGTGTGTGTGTGTGGGGGTGGGGGGGGGGGGGGGGGTGTGGGGGGGGGGCACGGTGGCGCTGTATACTAATGTGTACTGCACGTCACTGGCGCACTTGTCTAAAACAAATGCTACCACTGCTCGTGCGGAGTTAGTACATTGGGGAGACTCAGTTAATCACCATCGCTCGGTGGTCATATCCGGGTACACCGGCTTCCTCCATCCATAAAACTGTCAGACACGAGGCAAACCTGGCTGAGTGTTAAATCCCGACTGAAAAAAATGAAACCCTTTGCCTAACAAAATGGCTGTATCCACCACCCCCGTGGGGACCGCAGGAAGTTGAACAGTGCTGGGTAAACATGCCAACCATGATCCGTTTAACTGATAAAATAGGACTCGGTCACCTGTTTGGGATTAGTCTTCTAAAAGGGGCAACATGTGTTTAAACGATTGACCAAACTTACTTTGTTTATCTCAATGTCGGGGTCACTATTGGCCATTGTGTCCCCGCGGGACCCCGATAAGTGAAGCAGTACCTGTTCATTGCCGTAAACAGGCTGTTTTACTGGTAAAATAGGATCCAGCCACCAATGCTTGGGACGTGCAAACCCTCTTTAAAATGGGCAACATGGCTTAGCGCTCACCCATGGTCTTGAGTTGATACTCATGTTGTGATCATGATTAGCCATTGTGCCAAACTGTGACCTTAAAGACCAATAAATAAAATAATTGGCCATGTGCAAACATGATCTTAAAGCACCAATATTGACCAACTCTCGGTAAAAAATGCCTTTCAAATTAAAAATTCCTGATTGCAAAAAGTTTAATCCCACCCTGAACAAAAACGTACAGCGTTTAGCTTATTTCCATGAGAACAACCGTTCTGGAAGCAAAGCAAGTGAAATTCAAAAATGTAGGTGCTTGCCGTCATCGTGTAAGCATCTTCCAAACATACCTCTGCATCAGAAAGGTTGAATTATCCACTTACTTGGAGTGCCCATCACACTTCCCCCTTCCCTCACACGCGCACATGCACCCCCCCCCCCCCTCACACACGCACGAGAGGATGGTTTCACAAGACTCACATTGGAAAACATTCCAGAAGAGGATTGAACAACTCGAAAGACTGAAGTATCCAAGCCAGTACTCCCCAGTTACGCAAGGATTGGACTGGCGTTTGAATCAAGGTATTTACACGGGTGAGTTTTTAAATGTAGTTCAGTGTTATCGCCGTGGTGCCCCCCCCCCCCCCCCCCCCCCCCGCGAAATGCAAATACCTTATAATGCTATTATATGTTGAAAACGAGCGGAGATACTTGTTTGGTCTGTTTGTGGGTGTGTTTCTCTTCGTGGGAAGCCTCGAAAGTGAAGCAGTGTTGGTTTACTTAGTAAACAACCTTTCCTGTACTGTTAAAGTTGGACCCGATATCAATGCCTGGGATAGAAGTCCTCTAAATGGGTAACGTGGGTATAAACGACTGGCTGGACTTGACTATATATCCATCTTGTGGTCACAAATATCAATTGTGAAGGAATGTGACCTTAACTGGTGATGCTAAATTATTTTTAGTCAATAAATGTGTTCATTTGTCTATAACAAGGCAAATTCAGGCTAAATAATTTCACTTCAGAAATATGAAGCACATCCACAGAATATGGGGCCTTTGCGTTGTGGTAACTGTACGTCAGAATAATTCACAAATATTGGCTTCCAGCACTCTGACGATTAAACACCAATAAATATATAAATTCAGTGTTGTTCGTATCAAATGAAATGAAAACAAATAAGTTCTTAAAATTGGCTTTGCAACATTCCTGAAAATACTTGCACAATACAAGTTCAAGAAAGTATTTAAACGTATTTTCGGTAACCCTCTGCGAACGCTGCATGTAGTGTACTTAATTTAAAATTTTCAAACGCCTCCATTTGGTCCCTATGTAGAAAGTATTGGTCAACCGTGCAAATTGTTGTTTAGTGCCAAAAATAATCTGATTGTAAACGAGAACAAACTAACAAGGTATTGTACATATGAGTGCAACAAGGCAGCACCTTTTAATGTTAAGCATGCTAAAGCATTGTAGATAGACCTTGTTGCACTCTATGGAATATTTTAATTTATTATTGCCTGGGTCTGAAGTATTTTAGTTGCAGAAAAGACCACAAATGATAAAAAACAATATTGACAATAAAAACTAATAAATAAAACAAAGGCCATCCACGTTTACCAGATTATTTCAGGATTATTTGCTTGCCGTTTATTCACCCCAAACGAGCCTGTAACAAATTTACCTTCCAGAAGGCTTATAAAAGATTGACATCCCTGCACATTGATGTCAAAATATTGAATTTCAGTCTGCAACGTTACCCATAATTGTACTAGCAATTTAATCAGTTCAATCTTGTTTGACAGAGCTCATTGAGCTCTGTCAAACAAGACAGAATTAGTTAAATTCCTAGTTGTATTATGGGAAAAATTTACTGCTTGAAAGTCTTTTTTTACAGTGTACAGTGTTAAGCAAGATAAAGATTTAACAAATGTTTTGATTAGATAGAATTCAGTTGACTTCTACAAGGGTCATGATCACTCACATGTTATCTATAGATTACTTGAGGCGTGAATTCTGTCTCTCCTCTGTCGCCAGACAGCGATTTTATTGAATGTTGCAACGCAATTAAATAAAAAACAGTCTTGGAGCCCTACCGAAAGTATATTTTTTCTGCCAAATGCTGTATTGCTGGCAAAGGCTGTATTTTTATTACGAAATGGTGTAATTTTGCTGCCAAATCATGTATTTTTGGTTCCATATTGACTTAACACATTTACTGGGAACTAGTTTGTATACTGTAGACCCTGTGGTAGAGAATGGTGATTGTCAAGAGATAATTTAAAATGGGTTTTATTCTACTTTCGTACTGTGGAATTTCACTTCAGAGTGATAGTCCGAGATGGTACTGGGATGTGGCTTGGAATATCATTCGGCCATATTGACGAGTTTTCATTTCCATTTGTTGTGTACAGTTCTCGTGGCAATTGTTAGCATGTATTGCTTGTTCTATTTGGAAGCGGAAACCTTTAACCGCTACCCCCAGGGATCGAAACGCGATGGGCAGTATGTATTAAAAACTGCCACGTTTCTGGTTTCTAAGGGTGGATTGGTTGAAAATCATCAATTATTTCCGCTGGATCAACAAGATGTGAACATCACTTGTATTTTGAGATTTGTCTTGTAAGATGTCTGATGGTAAAGATTTGCTGCTTTTTATGGAGACATAGTACGTGCAATACGAATTTGTGGCTTTCTGGGCGTGTGCTACATTATATTTCCAGAATTGGGCCGATATTATTCATCTCTGGAGAAATTAAATAATTTAATCCAGTTTCTCAAACTGGTAAACTTTCAGTTTGGAAAAGTCAAGAGGGTTTGTGAAAGATAATTGTGGATTCGCAGAAAGGTTACCTTGCGAGATTAGTTCCACACATCAAAAGTGTAGGCAAAACTATTAGCAGAAAAGTTGGGTACAAAGATATTATTGCATCTTTGTCTCTTGAAGTTGGAAGAGTGGATTGGCTCATTGAAATTACAACATTGTTGACCCAAAATGTGGTTGTGAAATTGGTTTTTGGATCTGCATCCTTCGGGCAGTACTACATTTTTTTTTGGCTCATTCCCTCATTAATTTCCAAACTTTCGATGATTGAAGTATAGAAGCCCTCTCGTGGCATTGGTTGTCTTCCCACGTTACGCCCCTCCCCATCCCCCTGATTTGGAATTTAGCGGTGTTTTAGAACAATAACTGAAGTTGTAGTGGAAGGGTCCAATAGAACCTACACGTAGATAGAAATAAGTATCTTTCTGTTCCAGACATACGTTTTCAAACAATATCCGCTTTTATTTTTAAAATTAAAACTCTTATTGAACTCTTCCAACGCAGTTTATCCAGTCAGCGAGTATAAACTAACATTTCAATACGATTCGTACACGTTTATACGTATAAATTTGTATTAGTTAGCAAACAATAATAGAGGATCATTACCAATTTAATGAAACGGACCCACGAGGGTGTTTGATAAACGGTCCCATTTGACCGTTGGACTAAATTATTACTACACCTTCACCGTGGAGATCCCGGGAAATGGAGCAGTGCTTGTTTACGGTGGTAAGTCGATTTACTGGTAAAATAGGATCCGAACGTCTGGGGTGAAAGTCCTAAAGTGGGAATCATAGGCACAAACGAGTGGATAAACTTGACTTCATATCTACGTCCTGATCCCTTTGGGACCCCTGAAAAAAAAGCAGTGCTTGTTTACCGTGGAATGCAAGCTCTTTTAATGGTAAAATAGGAGTCAACATGCTTAGGATGGAAGTCCTCTAAAATGGGCAACATAGGTATAAACGATTGACAAATCTCGACTTTATCTCAATGTTGCGTCACGATTAGCCATTTTGCAGAAGTATGTGACCCTAAACTGATGTGATATACCTACGTCGCGATCAACAGTGTTGAGATTTAAGATTATCCGAGAAAGGGTACCCAATCAAACAGCCCTATTTTAAGGGAACCCGTTTCAATTTTTATTTAAACAAGAATGTCCCGTGGAACCCTGTGAAGTAGTGATTATTTTCTGTGCTAAGCAATCTGTTTTACTGGTAAAATAGGGTCCAGTCACCAGTGCTTCGGAAAAACATCGAGAATGGGCAACACAGGTATAAACGATTGATAAATCTGGACTTTATCTCCATGTTCCATTCCTCTTTGGTCATTGTGCAGAAATTGTGACCTCAAACACCAATGAATAATCCAACCTGTCTAATTATAAAAACATCGACTCTGTTATGGGCTGTCTCTTGACATCTTTCTTGGAGTTAGAGTGTAGACTAACATTGATGTAATGTGATGTCTCTGATTAAGAGAGATATTCTTCGTGCTCCTGTTAGATATTCCAAACAATAAGTACTTTACTGGCATTGAAAGCATCGATATTAACAGTTTGGAACTACGAAAGCGTAATCATAAAACAAGTGAGAGTGGCTAATTATAGTTCGGTTGCTGTGGATTGGTCACTTTCCAGGAGTGGCCAATATTTCCACGGACGCAATAATAGATTCCAAACACTAATTATAGGAATAGTCATCAAAAAATTAAAGAAGCACCGGGTACCACCATTAAAAATTTGCTGAAGATTTCTGTTACCTGGTAAACACGAGTGGACATCAATATCCACGCGTGGAATATGACCAGTCCACGGCGACTGTAGTGAACTTGGTAAACATGGATGTCTGAATTGTTTACATGTCATTCAAGATTCAGTCAAATGAAATCTCGATTTTGAAATACTACTTGCGTTGATGCACAGAAAATGAATGTGTGGGGTATTTAGGTTAATTCGTTCTGAACTATTCCGATCAACTGAAATATTCCAGACGAGTTCAAACATGCACTGGCCGAGTTAATCGCTAGACTGGTTCCAAGCCAAAACGGCGTCGAGCTCCTTGCCGAATTTGATCCGAGGCTTGAGATCCTCAATGTAAATCTGAAGGCAGACGACTTGGAAGATTGCATCCTCTGTAATGAGCTGGGAGCGATGTGGTTCTGTGGGCACTGTGAACTCGATCCTCACCAGAGGTAACTGCGTTGTCCTTGAGCAAGGCACTTAATCCTGATTGCCCATTTGGGGGCACGGTGTCGGTGTACTCACACGTATGCACGTCAATGGTGCCAGTGTCGAACCAATGCTAACCCTGCTTGTGCTGAGGTATTACGTCGGGAAGGGGTCTGATATTTGCTCACCGCCTCTTGGCGGTTCTCTCTGGTTACCCCGGCTTCTCCCACACTTAAAACTGTCCGATACGAGGTGACACGGGGTGTCAGGTCTTGTTCAACCCCAATGGAAAGGAACAAAGAAATTAATTCTCTTCCATCAGACGGTGATGTGTCATGAAATATAATGGAAGGGGTAAGCCTGTGTACCTATTCCGGCCACGGCATTTCGTCGCCATTCAAAATGATCCATCCTCTAGCAAGTACACTCGAAAAGTGACCAAGGAATACCCTGATATTCATGTATGTCCCATTATTGCTCAACTAATAATCTCAAATTGAAACTGCTGAACTGGATACATCGTGGATGGCATCGGTTGGAATTATTTTTTTTTAAGGTCACATATTTACGCACAATGGCTAATCATGACCGTGGCAGTTTTACGGGTGAAGGAAGCTGGAGTACCCGGAGAGAACCACCGAGCAACGACGAGCAGCTGCCGTCTCTCCAGCATCGTAACTCCGCACTGCAGCACAAACAGGGTCAGATTGGTTGAAGACGTGCGCACCATCGACGTGCAGTAAGCCTTAGTACACGGCGTCATCGTGCCACCATATGAACAATCGGTGTTAAGTGTCTTGCACAACTCTGGGGGTACGAATCGATCGCTCAGACGGTCACCCATCCCAGGACTAACCGGGCTCGACGTTGATTAACTTTGGTGATCTGTCGAGAACCGGTTACCACAACACCACCGCGCCCCCATCGCTTGGAATTTAACGTTCGAATATTTTCAAAATGCGATCTGTATTCTGTGGAGTCCGACTGGGCTGGTTGCCTAAATTTCAAATCCTTTTATTAACTCTTCACCTAACGAATCGGCCGCATCCGCCCTAGTAATATGCAAATTCAGCAGTTGAAAAATATTCATTTTCAGAAAATCAAAACACAACTAGACCATATGGCCCCTCATTGGAACGAGCTCGTCGAGATCGTTACAATGAGGGGGTCACATGATATGTTTTGAACTATTTTGAAAATTTTGAAAACAATATTTAAAATAAATTGTCTGCGATGGTTGAACGGTTAATTGGTGGATGCATTGCTTTGATATTTGTATTTCTTATGCAGTGTGGTATTGAGTGTTCCAAATGTGATTCCCACGCCTCTTGGAATTCCAGAAAATTTCTTGAATTTATTAATTTAAAAAAAATACAAGACCCCATGAAACACCTTGAATTTTACAGTGTCTGAACATCATCAAAACTGGAATTGTGTTGCCACCATTGCGTTTACAGTTGGCCGCCGTGGACAGGTCACTTTCCTCGGGTGGGCAATATTTCCACGGACGTAATTAGATTCAAGCACCAATAGGAATAATCATAACAAAATTAATGAAGCAACGGGTACAACCTGATGCTCTATTAATTAAAATTTTGCTGATGCTTATTACATGGTAAACGCATGTGTGGACAACGCTGCCCACGCGTGGATTACGACCAGTCCACGGTGACTGTACTATCAAGTTGTGGTGCAGGTAATGGGAATATCAGTAAAAAGTACGTCAATGAATTATTCATCGATTGGCTGTTAACTATCGGACATTAACGGGTAAACAAACACTTCTGATTCACGAGAATGTTTTGATTCTCCTGCAACAATCAATTTTCGGTTCTTGATTAGAATTTGAGAGTACGGTTAGTATTTAGTGAAAACAGTGCATATTCCATAGATAAAAAACCTCATTTTCTGCCCGACTGTGTACACCCAGGGGTATAGTCATGACTTTCGTACGTCTGTCCGTCAGTCTGTTAACATTCAGAGTTTAGGTTTGTGGTTAATGTTTTTTAGTAAAGGTTATTTTTTTCTTTTAAATTAGTATTAATTACTATTGTTTCATTCTCATGTTTCATGTTATTTTGGGAAATATTTAACCCTTTTTTGTATGGCAATTTAACAGGTAAGTTTTTATTTGTTTACAAAGTTACACCTTTAATTCTTCACTTTAGTGCAATGTCACTGTTTCTCATTTGTGACAATGTCTACTGTCTTCTGAACCTTTCTACAGTGACTTTCATTAATATTGACACGATTTTAAACCCTTTTAAACATGTTTTCAGACTTCGTTTCTTTGTATTTAAAATTAGGCTTTGCCACATACTTTCTTACTTTAATTCTTGCATAGTCAATACAACTTAATGATTGCATTTACATCGATGATTTCTTTTAACGGTTTTAGGAAATATTTAATCCTTTTTTGGCAGTTAGTTTTACTTAGTATTTCCATCTTAAAGTTTGGGATTAAAAATGTGCTTTTCAAGGTTGCACCTTTCATTCTTCAAACACTGTTATTGTTTTTCATTTGGGGCAAGGTCTACTGAATCTATATAAAGTGGTTTCAAATAATATTGGCATTAATGTAGCCCTTTTCAAAACTGTTTTTGAACTTAGTTTCTCTAAATTTCAAATTGGCCTTCTACCACATACTTTGTTACTTTTTAGCCCCCCCCCCCCCCTCCCCAACAAGGGAGGTATATCGCACAGCTCCGTCCGCCCGCCCGTCCGTCAGTCTATCTGTCCAAACATTCTTTATGGATAACTCGAACAATAGTTAAGATTCCAATTTTTTTCCTGTATGTCTCTACGGCTGCAATGTCTGTCAAGTTCGATGACCACCATTATCCAAAGTTGAAGTTATTGCCCTGCTCCTCCTCCCTCCCCCACCCCCGCCAATTAGGCATTTTTTTTTGCTCCGAAATGCATTTTGAAGTATTTAGAGTGACTACATGCAGAAAGTTTTCTAACTCAACACCCCTAACCACCTTGGTATCGGTTTTAGGAAATATTTAACCCCATTTTTTTGCAGTCAATTTTACTTAGTATTCTTAGCTTAGTTTCGGATTAGAGTTTTGCTTTTCAAGGTTTTACCTTTTATTCAACCACTGTTACAACGTCATTGTTTTTTTATTTGGGGCAAGGTCTACTGGCGCCGTATACAGAGGTTTTAATTAATATTTGCGTTAATTTAACCCTTTTCAAAACGGTTTTCGAATTTAGTTTCGTTAAATTTGAAATTGGGCTTCTAACACATAATTTGTCATATTATGTTCTTACATGATCAATATACCTTTTACTAATTGCATTTACAGACCTGATTTCTTTTACTTGTATGCAGCTTTTTTCTCAATACCTGAGCTTAACAGTTTGAACTATAAAGCAATGCCTTCTGCAGCATACTACTGTTTTACAAAAGTAATAAAGATTGGAAGGAAATGGGAGTGAGGGACTTTGATGATTTCTCCAAAACCTCGGGGGAGATGGGTGGAATCAATCCACCCCTCCCTTCTCTCCATGTTATCCACAAGATAAATCCAGTTCTAATTATATGATTCTCTTCAAATTTGATATTACTATTCTATAAGCCATTTGTAAAAACTGTCATCTTATGTAAGTGGTCTGTCTGTCCATCCGTCCGTCCATCTCTCCACCCGTTTGGTTTCCGACCGATAATTACATTTTAGGCATATATTCTCAAAATGCATTTTGAAGGATTGGGAGTTATTACATGCAAAAAAAAAAAAAAAAATACTCCTATAGCCCAACAATGTTTTATGTACTGCATCATTAACCCTTTACTTAACACAGGTTGAAGCCAACAGTAGAAATATATTTTTCTGAAACATCAGATTTTTTCATTTTTTACTTGTAACCTCTTATTAGTCCTTATTGGGACAAGCTTATAAGGCTTGTTCCATTAATAGGTCATGAGGTATGTTTTGGGGTAGAGATATAAAACAGAATCATTTGAATAGCAGTTTCTGTATATCAGAAGTGCAGATATGGCAGATTCGTTAGGTAAACTGTTAACAAAAAATGGCTGGGGACTATTTTGTGTCGAAGCATTGCCATTACTAGGACAGTCTGGCTGTACGCGTGACATCACTCTAGTTATAAAAACACTAGAATTGAGCCCTTGAGGACCTAGTTTCCAAGTTCCTATTCTGGTGAGTTTCTTGACTTATATATGTACATATAGACCACTTGTTCTGTACCAACATGTAGATTATTTGGTGGTCATGCTGATAGAAATAGAGGATATCTAGTGTTTTTGAGTGGATACCGAAAATTATCTCATGAGTGACCGAGACAAATGTTTATTTTTCGTGAGCGCTTGCGAAAACAACCATTTGTCTCGGTCACAAGTGAAAATTGTTGGTATCCACTCAAAAACACTAGATTTACTTTTCATTATACGTTTTTAGAACAAATTGATCATTTCCAGTGATAATTTGACTCGTATTCACCTTGATGTGAAAGCCGCCATTGATTGATGCCGCGAAGGTGAAAATTTATGTATTTTCAGTGGGGGAAACGATTTCGATCTTTCCGCAATTTCTTCGATAATCTATCGTTTAAAAAATTGCATTAAATTTGCAGTAACATACAGGCAAAACAAGATTTCACTGGACACCCCGGCTAATGGGGGAGTAAAAGTAGTTATCTTCAGATCTTGCACCGAGGACACCTTACGAATCGATGACAACTCACATGAACATTTTGTAAGTCTGAATTCTCGTTTTCCTCACGAGAATCATTTGCGAGATTCGGATTTTAAGTACTGTAAAATATTCCAACTGGGAATGTCCAGTTAACCAGTTGGATATGGTAAAAGCGACTCATGCTGACATTTAACGGTCGCGTCTATATTCGTTACTAAGAACATCAATCAATATTTTCAACGTGCAGCCAGTGCCGTAATAATCCATGGCCGGGCTCCTAGGCTTTTAGGTACGTCGGCCTCAGAACCCCATCCGGCACTTCAGTCTTAAACCCCACTACACCTGACAGTCTGACCCTGGTACAGTAGGCACTATGCCGCAGGACATATCCCTATGTCCACTTTGCGTGTCTTCTGAAGAATTCTACTCACAACTTGACATATTTATATAAGCATTAAAATAATGTACTATATATAAATATATATATATATATATTATATATATATATATAGATTGAAATACTCTGACGCCGATGGGGATCGAACCACTGCCTTGTTGCGAGTACACTTCTGCGGCACCAATCGCCTAGCGAAACTGGACCAGCGCCATAGATCACTCGTCTACAGACAAGCCCCCCCACCCCCCCCACCAAAAAAAGGCATGCTAGCAGATCGAGCGTCCATGGAACTGGCACAGTCCACACGAAATTACTCGGTATCCCCCAGAATTAGTTGTTTACAATGAATTATACCATTTAATGCAGATGAAATCAGTGAGAATCAATCTCTTTTTCAAATTTCCTGCTTAAGGTAGAGAATACAGAATTCGGCACTTCTGTTATGCATTATTTAGGATGAAAGACTCTGACGCCGATGGGGATCGAACCGCTGCCTTGATGAGAGTACACTTCTGCGGCACCAATCGCCCAGCGAAACTGGAACAGCGCCATAGACAACTCGACTACCGACAAGCCCCCAAAAAGGCATGCTAGCAGATCGAGCGTCCATGGAACTGGCACAGTCCACACAAGTGAATAGCATGTATATATATATATATATATATATATATATTAGTATAATGATGAGAGTATATATATGGATAAATACATACGCACATGTATCATTTCGGCACAGAGTGCCAAGTGTCTTTAACCATTTGAACCCTAAGGCGCTGATAACAGTTCCTCAGACAAAAAAAAATTAACATTGGCGGACCTCCTGTCTCTGTGGGCCCCAAGGTCTCAGCCTATTCAGCCTTATGAATAAAACGGCCCTGCGTGAAGTCGTATCGCGATCCTGGACCAGAAAAGGGCCTTTCCGCTTCAAAGGATTAAGATACATTTTGTTATATGCATTTTCATCACACATGCTTTAGAAAAGATGGTGGGAGCGCGGTGGCTCAGTGGTAGACTGTTGGACTTCTATACTAGAGGTCCCGAGTTCGATCCCCGTCCGGGACGACCGTGTTGTGTCCTTGGGAAAGGCACTTTATTCCGGTTGCCTAAATGGAGGCACGATGCCAACGTGTACAAAGGCGTACTGCACGTCGGTGGTGCACACGTCTTCAACCGCTGTAACCTTGCTTAAGTGGAGCTTGCAGTGAGTTAGAATGTTGAGGTGCTGAGAGTTGCTCGTCGATGCGCGGTGGTTCTCAACGGGTACTCCGGCTTCCTCCACCCGTAAAACTGTCACGTTCACGAATAGCCATCGTGCATAAGTATGTGACCGTAAACACCAATGAATAAATATATAAATAGATACCCGTGGGAACCCCGGAAAGTAAAGCAATGCATGTTCACTGAGGTAAACAGGCTCTGATTTACTGGTAAAGTAGGACCCAGTGACCAATGCTTGGGAGGTGCAAACCCTCTCTAAAATGGGCAAGATGGCTTATAAACTCCCACCCCTGGTCTTGAGTTGATACTCAAGTTGTGGTCATGATTAGCCATTGTGCAAAAATATGTGACCTTAAACACCAATAAATAAAGAGTAATCATTGGTGGGGTTTGTAATACATTCATTAACCCTTTACCCAACGATACGAACCAAAACCGGCCATCGTTATTCACAGTTGTTAATTAATTTTCCAGCTCGTTCCAATGGGGGTGGTGGGGGCGGGGGGGGGGGGGGGGGGCGTCATGAGGTATGTTTTTGAGACAAATTGAAAAGAAATAGTTGTTAAAGGATTTTGTTTGCCAGTGTCGTCTGCTGTTCATGTTCGGTGAAGGGTTAGAGCATTTTTACATGAATCTCCTAAAATTATTTTTGGAGACTCCTTGAAAACGTCTTTAATTTTGTTTTGACAGTTCATGTCATTTCAAGAGCGGCAACAATAAGGTGTTGTTTCCAATTATAAAAAAAAACAAAACTTTTACCCTTTGGAAATCTGCACGCACAAAAGCGTAAACATTTCTATCAGTCCTCAACCCGAATATTTCTAATTTAGAAATTAGAATGTCTTGTTTGGACAATTATAAGTTTCTCATCTCTGGACACAGCATGACATCAAAAGGATAATGTTTGGTAAACAGCATTGGATGTCTTTCTGGTTTCTGAAAACTCATCAGGTGGATAGTCGTCGTATTGCTGCAAAAGAGTTCACCCTTTACCCAACGTAACTGAAAAAAAAACGACCAGTGCTATTCACAGAAAATCACTATTCAGTTATTTTTTCATTTTTTATCCCGACAAATAGCTTATGACCCTTCACTGGGACGAGCTTGTTAAGCATATTCCAATGATGGGTCATAAGATATGCTCTTGATGCAGAAAATGAAAAACATACTTATTTTAGAATTCTGTTTGCAAGTATTGCCTGCCGTTCATGTTAGGTAACGGGTAAAAGGAAATATCTCTTGGGAATGCCAATGAAGCATGACGTAAGATAAAACGACTGTATTAAGAGACTGTTATGTACAGATAAACTCCGGTTTTCTTCGATCCGGGAACATCCCAAAGAGCTAAAAATGCACAATCCCTGACAATGTGTATTAAGGAAGAATATGCTGGGTGGATACAGGGTACTAGGCTGTAGATCACTACTATTGTTAGTCTCATCCCAGGGCCTTTGTCAAAAGTTTATCCTCTGCCTCCTGACTTGTCCAGTTCATTGTAGAGATGGGCGACATTGAAATTCTGAGTTCGGTATCGTTCAGTATTTTTAGGGGAGGGGTATATCTCGGTATCGTTCGGTATTCTTTGTCTGACGTGACTGGGATTTGCTGGTAGTACCAAAGAGGAATTCACATCCGGAAAAACAGAATAAGTTGTATCATTCTACCACAACTCTATAAATGACACTGCCAATGAGAGCAACAATGGCATTCTTTTACGACCAAACACAGTATCTACAGTAATTTTGTGACTTGTTCTAAACGCACCACAGGGAACACGGTGGCTCAGTGGTTACGGTAATGAACTTCAAACCGAGAGGCTCACGGTTCAATTCTCACCAGGGTCAACTGCGTTGACTTTGGCAAGGATGTCAAGGTGATAACTAAAAGTTGCGATTTTTGTTTGTTTATAAGTGTAAATATTTTCGATAATATTTCTGCCTAGGTTAAATGTAAAGCGTAAAGATGGGTATGTGACGGACCCTGAAAATAGATTTGTCAAACTAACGTTAATTCAAGAGCTTCTTAATGAAGTATGAAATTTAATGTCCATTATGGCGCACTTGTTGAACGCCACAGGGGCTATTACGCATCTATTTTGTCTCCGAAATGTCATAAGTCTCCATCTCAAACAAAATTCTCATTTATATCTCTATTCATATCGTTAAATCAGGATTAATATGTTTAAACTTTGAGTTCCGATTGTATATAGAGTGAAGAAGAATTCTGAGGGGCAGTTGGCCTGAGGGCACTCAGATAAGGTCCGAATTTAGCTTGGCCTTCGAGGGTCATAGGCACCGAGATTGACAGTCCGCGTATTGTCGCAACCCTGCGAGGGTTGTAAGAAACCGATTGTAGTTTGTTAACGGTTGCGAACCGTAGTCGCATAGTAGCCAAAGAAGTAAAAGCTGTAACGTTGAGGTCTAGAAACCGTATTAAGAGCTTCAGTAAGCGCTGGAATATCTCGCGAGATAAGATAGATTTAGGCGGTGCGAGAATTGGTGATGTTGAGGACACTTTGCAGAATATTGTTATGCAAGCTTTTAGTATATAGCTGAAGGCGAAGAACAACTTAACCGCGTGAGAGCCAGACAAGGCGCAACGTGATCGTGAACTGTGGTAGACGCTGATTGAACTGTGGTTGAACTGTGAGAACGCTGATAGAGCCACAAGGAGAACATTATGTGTTAAGCCCGACTGACGGTGCAGTTAACCCTGCGAGGAGGAAGCAACGAAAAATCAATAGACACTTTGTATTTATCACAAACCGTGAGAAGATGAAGATGATGTGAGCTTGATCCAGCGGATACAGCTAGCTGTGGGAGACGTCGAGGGCCCTAAAGAATACACTTTTATCCGCGTAATTAGTGTATTGTTATGGATAATTTTGTGAGTAATTTGTTTCATATTATATTTCTTGGTACATGTAAAGAAATAATCTTTTCAGAGAATTATCGTTGATCACCCTTTGGCGTTGTAAGCCACAGGCACCTTCAGGAATCCTAAGAGTCCCAAGCGGATAAGGCGGCAAGGTTTACGTTCGAATTGGGGTTCAGACGGCAGTCACTGGCTGACGGCTGAGCACTGATAAGCACATAACTTTTCCTTCTTCACTTAACCCCTGTAATCCTGCGACGAAGGCACGTAATCCGGACTGCCCTAATGGGTGCACGGTGGCGCTGTGTACTAAGGCGTAATGTACGTCGATGGTGCACCTGTCAACCAATGCTAAGGCTGTTTGTGTGGGATTAGTACGCTGGCGAGTCTGACAATTGCTCGCCGTTGCTAGGTGGTTCTTTCCTGTTACTCCGGCTTCCTCCACCCGTAAAACTTTACGACACGGGGTGACCCTGGCTTCGAATGTGTCGTTAAACTCCAATAACTAAATATCTCAGAGCATGTGCCCTGACCATGCCATCTTTAGGAGGTCCCGTTGACAAGACAAAACACCTGTGCAGTGAATTCTAGTCAGATCTTTTTCTGCTTGAACAGGCAGCCAAGACTTGACTGGTAAGCACTGCTAATCCATTATATATTTTACAGTTTGTTGTCTAGTGGGAATTCATGAGAGTTGCCAGAAAACCGAGGGTTAACAAAACTGAATAGAAAATCGGTCACTTTCATGAAAATGAACGTTTCAACTGTTATCAAGCCCCAACAGGGACTTATAAATAGCTAATGTAGAAAAATAAAAAATCAGACTATCGGTATTCAACGATTGGTTCAGTTCGGTTTTTCGGTATCCCTATGATATCGGTATCCCTATGATATCGGTATCGGTTCGGTTTTTCGGTATATTGCCCATCTCTAGTTCATTGAAGTTCTAACAGTATATTTCTCCGTACACACGTATTTTTCTCAAATCATATGTTCTGACAATTTTTTAGAACGAGCTCTGACATTGAATTGTTCCATTAATGCAGCTTGAGTTATGGACAAAGTTCCGACAAATCAACATAATTATTTGAGTGTAAAACACAATATTATCTTAAACATTCCAGATAAAGGTTAAACTGCTATCCAGATGCACTGACATTTTCTCTCCATGTTTTCATCAAAGAAACTGCAACTTGCAGGTGCACAAGTTTTATCTTAATTAAATGCTTGGGGGTGAGTGGCTCAGTAGGTAGAGGGGCAGGCAATGAACCGAGTGGTTCTCGATTCGAATCCCTCCTGCGGCAACCGCGTTCGTCCTTAGGCAAAACACTGCACCCCCATTGCCCTCGCGCGGACAAGGTGGCATTGTGCACTAAGGCGTACTCCACGTCGATGGTGCACTTGTCTTCAACCAATGCTAACCCTGCGTATGTTGAGTTAGCATGCTGGGGAGCAGACAGTTGCTCGTCGATGCTCGGTGGGTTCTCTCCGGTTACTCCGGCTTCCTCCACCCGTAAAACTCTCAAGGTCATGATTGGTCATAGTGCAGAAATATGGGACCTTAAACACCAATAGATAAATAAATAACATAATTAAACACTAAATATCAATCGCAATAAACAGTGCAGGTTTTGTCACGGAGTCGTACCATCCTATAGCAATACGAAGGGCGTAATTAAGTACATCACGAGATTCCTTTGTCTTGTGTCCCTTTCCGTATCCAAAGGACACACCCAACTCCTGACATACGTCAGTCATTTAAGTTTTGTAAAAGATGTTATGATCGGATTTCTAGGCAACTGAGACTTTGCTATAGAATTTTTACTTCAAATGACTCATCACAGCTATTGGGGGCGCGGTGGCGTCGCGGTAATATTTGCGGTTTTTTGTATTTCTTTGCCACTTGTATCAAATTGTGCCTTCAGCACAACATGGTTTCAGATCTCTGAGGTTTGAGAGTGTTTGTGTTGCCCAATCCTTTGTGACTATCGCATCATATTGTAACACTGGATGTATAAAAGACGTGTTTGGTTTAAATGGGAGGGGTTCTGTTTGTTGACTCCGAAGGTTTTACGTGAAGCATTTTAATGGATTTATTCGTTTTCGAGTGGGAGTTGATTAAGTTTCATTTTCTGTTCAAACTCACACCACAACATCTAGCTTTGTCGCATCATTTGAATGAGACTCCGTTTCCTTTCCAAATTCTTCTCTTGATTGCCTCGTGTACTCATTATATGTACAACATTTACGGCAACCAACATGAGGTGCTCACTTTAAACACGGAGTAACGTTTAAGTACCTTTATCATTTAAGAATAAGGTATTTCAGTTAAATGACATCCTGATGGATGGAAAAGTTTAGATGTACAATATTATGGTTTAGTCAACTGGGAAACAAAATTTTCTTCAAAATTCGTCAAAAACCTGAATTTTTTGTTAACCATTTTACGACCGAAATAAGTTCTGCACACAAAAGTAACTTGTTTTCATATATCATTCGGGTGAAATTGCTTATTACTGTCGAATAAATGGACTCTACAATTATAAATTGCGTTCACTGCACACATACAGTCGCACACAGCATACCCTCACCTACAAAAACAAACAAGCTGGGGAATAAATTTGTTCACCTATTTCCAGTGAAGTGAAAAGGGAACGTATGATTTCATTTACAGTTGCGTGCTGCCGTTACTGGTAACCCTTTCATTCACAACAATAGTTTGACCCATGCCCACCCTCCTCTTCTCATTAGATGGGTGGAATGTCATAGCCTTTAGTTTCTTTGAAAAGAACCTGAATGTCCAGAAAGTGTCTGTTTGGTGAATGGCAGCAGAATGCATATGAAAAAAACATTTTTAATTTTCGCTCGTCAAATGTGCCCCCTCATTTCTAAGACTTCTCTTCAAGGGACGAAGGCAAATATTATTTCTTAGTTACAATATTATGTTGACGGTCAGTGATGAGAAACGGCCTAGAGGCAGTTGAAGCAAAACACATCCCCTGCAAAGGGTTTGTTTTCTTTCGTTTTACTTATAGCGTGATCAAACCTTTATGATTTTTTTCCACAGATGTCAGTACCATCTTTTTTGTAATTTGAAAAGACGAGAACCTCTGTTCATGCGTACACATGTGGATAAAATGTTGTGAATATATGTCCAAAGTTGGGGAGGGGTAAGAGACACATTTCTAACAAACGTGTTATATCGTGCTTGCTGACGACTGTATATGTAGGATTGATGATGAGTTGTTGATAAGCGTTCGCCACTCGTTATGTATATAATACAACAGTTTGAGTTCTAAGTGATGTGTTTTCGATTACAGGATATGGACCATACACCCAAAAGATTGTTACCAGTGGCCATAGAGTGGAGATAAGTTCGTTTTGCAAAAAGCCATTTTTCTGAAAAGAGTTTCAGTTCAGAGGGTGCAGATTTTGTGGTGTGTATATCACAAATTGCGGTCTGTAATGGGTTTTTTTTTCATCGTGTAAGTGGTTGAAGTATGTTTGGTTTCATCCACCTCTTTAGTTGACACTTCAAGACACACATACACGCTAGCGACCGATGAAAGCATTTTCAGTTCTGCACATGCGTGTATGTATATCGAATTCTCATGATTGCAATAGCGATTGTTGTTTAACTCGATGGGCAAGTTCTGCTTTCCTGCTATAATAGGACCCATCCTATCAAACGTGTTACCCCCATTGAAAAGGGCAACACAATAGCCAATCGTAATTTAGTTTTTCTTCACTTGCTGTGATCATGATCAAGGCATATATTGTGGCGGTGATAGTAAATCACAGTAAATGGTTAATGGGTCAATGTTATTTTATTGAGGGTTAACGACACAGCCGTGTTGGGGGTGAATGTTGTGTTTATCGAACTTCGACTTAGCTTTAAAACTAAAAGTTGTGTGCCACAAATCCGGGTGCTCGTGCTGTTCCAGAAAGGCCAATGTGTGTGATGTATGGACGATTCTTCACTCCAGAAAATGGCGAACCCGTTCCAGAATGATTTAAGAGATTGGATAAGGATACGGACAGGGCTAAAAAATGAGGGAGCATTAGGTAAAAATTCACAGTTTTTCAATATTCGGATTTTTATAAGCATGCTTTTCGATGAGAAAAAAGCGCATTTTCACAGACAGCATCAACTTGGTTTTGGTTTGAAAAATTGACTTGTTTACACATGTAGTACGTTCGTTCTTGAGATATTTGTGTTTAAAGTTTGGCACTGGGTGGTCACATTTCGTAACTGAATAAGCACCAATCACCAGTCAATTGTTACTATTTTTAGTAACTTTGTATATTAAGAAGTGTTGCGAGTTGCGTTGGACAGGATAAGTGCAAAGATCTAAAAACATCGTCTGCAAAATCATTGCATTGGCTTAAAGAGGAGTTTATCCAAACTTTCTTTATGTCAATGGAGATTTTTTATATCAATTAAACTGATATCTTCTCCGCATATCTCTCACAAAACCTTTTAGATTAGCATTTCACCTCATCTGCAAACAGAGTGTCTGAGACAGATCAAGGGTTAGAGTTTTAAGTTTTCTATTTATAATATGACGCATTTCAATGTCTAGAGTTGTGGCGCAGTGGGATTGAGCGTTTGGTTCACTGCATAAAAGAGGAGCCTCGTTTTGGTTATGTAGAACCGAGGAATAAAGACTCTCTTTGATAATTGCATCTTTTTGTTTAGAAAATACTTTTTTTCAAAATACATTTTTCAACTGAATTGTAGAGTAACATCTATAGAGTAATAGGGTAGTCAAATATTGAAGATCGGTGCTGATTTGCACCTTTTTGAAGTTTCTTGATTATGAAGTGGTTGATCTCATTGTCATTCAGGATGGCTACGCCCTTAGCAACCAGTAAACAAATGTGTAATCCAAGGGAAAAAATGTTGATTACCGAAAAGAATGTACTGTTAGACTGTTGGTTGGTGATAATAGAAAAGTAAAAGCAATGAGTATTATAACAGAAGTAGAATCTGTGTGCGGATAAAATAGAATTTAGTTGGCATAGATTTCATGGTGAAACATTTCAACAGAGTAGATTAGATTTTATTTTAAATTCATCAAACCTGTATACTATTTTTGATTATATTTTCATCTCACATTCATCAATTAGTGGTCATTCAGTTATCCATGCTAAATGTAATCTTGAGAAAATTGAACAAGGGCCTGGTGTCTGGATTTTTAACAATACACTACTCAAGAAACAAAAGTACTGTAATACTATTGAAACATTAATTGGTAAGAATAAACTACAATCGTTATAAAAAGATGACATTTTGATATGGTGGGATAATTTGAAATACCAAATTAAGAAAAATAGCATTTATTTTAGTCAAAAATTAAGTGAGGAACGGAATAAAGAGAAAAATGAATTGGAAAAAAAACTGAAAATTGAAATGTCAAGAGGAGCCCGACTGAATAATCTTCCAAACTGTGTTTTGAAAATAAGAGAATTACAAATGGAACTGAACAAGATTGAGAATATTGAACTGAAAGGAGCAATTTTAAGGTGTAAAGCAAATCACACTCTTCAGGAAGAAAATTGTGCTAGTTACATTTTAGGTCTTAAATCTTACCGACAGCAGAATAATATTATTAAGGACATTTTTAACTGTAATAATATTTCTATTACAGATCCATTCATGATTGTCAATACTGTTAAGGACTTCTATGAAGTTTTATATAAATCAGAAAATATTGCCGTTGAAGCTGAATTTGTTCTCTTGGGTAGTCTTGAGAAAAGCTTGACAATTGAAGACAATGAATCCTGTGATGAAGAAATAAGTTTGTTGGAGATGTGTACAGCTCATTTTTCGATGGCCCCCCAAAAATTCCCACGGTCAGATGGTCTAACATCAGAATTTTACAAACATTTCTGGCCTATCTTGAATACGATTTTATTTGAAGTCTATAATAAATTTTTTGAGAGGAAGAAGCTGTGCAGATCAATGAAGACTGGAATTATTGTAATAATTTACAAAAAAGGTAATAAAAGAGACCTTAGAAACTAGCGACCAATTAGCCTCTTGAACACCGATTATAAAATTTTGTCTAAAATTTTAGCAAATCGTTTAAAAACAGTTATATCTTCTTTGGTTTCTTCAAAACAGACAAGTGTGCCAATGAGAAATATCAGTGGAAATATTTCTAGTATTAGAGATATTATAAAATATATTGAAGAAGAGGATCAAGTAGGCATAATTATAAAATTAGATCAAATGAAAGGTTTTGATCGAGTGAATCATCAGTACTTATTTCACATTCTTGACAAATTTGGCTTTGCAAATAATTTCATAAACTGGATTAAATTACTTTATAAGGATGTTAAAAGCTGTGTGAAGGTCAAACAACATTTATCATCATTTTGCCAAATTGAAAGAGACAGGGCTCTCCTTTATCAGCGATGCTCTATGTTTTTACAGCTGAACCTTTGGTTTGTATGCTGAATAAAAAATCTGATATTCTGGGTGTGAGCCTTCCCGATAGCAGTATACGCAACACCTTTAATCATGCTGATGAAACAGAACTCTCTCTTAAAGATCAACAATCTTGTATTAATACATTTAAAATGCTAGATATATACTCCAGAGGATGAAGAGCTAAGATCAGTTTAGAAAAATCAGAATATATGAATCTAGCGGGGGAGGAATTCGTCACATACAGGTGAATTGTGCACTTGGTGATACCTTCTTGAAATTTGGCACACTGTTAGTGTAGGCTATGAGGTTCTCAAAAACGATCGGCTACAAGTTGACACCGACCGGTGGCGACCAGTAGCGGCACAATCCAAAATGGCCGCCAGCGGCTGAAGGGAACCTCCTTTTCGACGGTCTACCGACTATACATCCGATTGTAAGGGCGCGAAAGTGAACTCTGATCCACGCACGTGTTGGAAACAGACGTGGGAGATGATGTAGAATAAAACGAGATTCTCTATACGGACGCATCAATTTCTTGGAACTTGAAAAGAGCGTTGTTTCTCCGGGATCAGCGTCATTCAGGCAAACCTGAATGACGCTGATCCCGGAGAAACAACGCTCTTTATGAAGCAGTCTCTTTGCCATACAATCTCTTGTTTGGCGTAATTCCGCAAGCAATTCTGATTTGTCTGTCGAAATTAATTCGAGAACGCGATTGTTCACAAAAATCATTCACAGAATGAGTGAGAATCCTCTTCGTGTACGGACTAGTACTGACTGGGAACGTTGTTGCTTTTGCCAGCAAGACAGTTCCAAGAAATTGATGCGTCCGTATAGAGAATCTCGTTTTCATGACGCCTATAAAGCTATTGAGGAAGACATAACGCGCTTCCTAGATAATGGCGTTGAGCTTCCATATAATTTGACCATTGATTGTTTGATGAGAGAGAGTGATGAGTGTATGTCGATGTCACTGTTGACGAATAAGGCAATATATCATAAGACATGCCGTGACAGTATTCGGACTCACATCGTACAGCGCGTGCTACACAAGCGAGAGCGAAATGAGGCAGTGGCATCCTGCTCCACGCTGAGTCCTAAAAGAACACGGACAAGTTTTGAATCTGGCTGTGACAGGAAACTGCCCCAGTGTGTTTATTGTCACAAACGCGAAGGTGACAGCAGTGAGCCTATTTGCAGATCAATGTCTGATAACAATAAACTCAAAATTATGGCAAAGGAAGCCGAGAACTGGGTTGTTTTTTCTCGGGTCAATGCAGCATTTGATTCCGCTGCTAGTGATCTTTACTATCACAAAACCTGTTATTGTAAGCTTGCCAATGAAGCACGAGCGGCTAAATCTAAAAAGTCGAAGAACGCCGAACATTCCGCGTCAGGCCTGCCCTATGACCCTCTCGTTATGGCAGAGCTCATAACATTTGTTGAACACAACGATTCCGCGATGAAGCTTGTCGATCTCAAGAATCTGTACAGTCGGAGGTTGAAGCAAGTCGGTTCTGATTGGCTTAGTGAAGAAATACATTCCACTCGATTCAAAGAACATTTGTTGCAGAAATTGGGCGATGGCTGGGACGCCTTCACACAGGGTAGAGATGTGTTTATTTCAAGTAGGTTTCGAGTTGGCTCCTTGTTGTCCGAATCTTTAACTCGTATAGTGTCTGAGGAAGAGGCAAAAAAGATAGTTGATGTGGGTCTTCTTCTGCGTAAACACATACTCATATCTCAAGCTCCTTTCACGGGATCATTTTCATCTTATTGCTTGAGCGAGCCTGTACCCAACTCACTCCTGACTCTTCTTAGAGTTCTACTTGAGGGCACATGTAGTATACAGAACTTAGGCGATGATGAGACTGTTAATGCCAAGACTCGAGTGGCTTGTACTATTTCACAGATGTTGATCAGCAATTCAGCGAAACGCTCCGAACATGCACAAAATGTTCACCAGAGACGTGACAGAGAAACTCCAATGCCTCTTTATGTGGGTTTGAAGTTGCATGCCCATGATCGTATGAAAAATCTTATCAGAGATTTTCATCAAATGGGACTCTCTGTCTCTTATGATCGCGTAATGGATGTTCGCAGGAGTTTCGCGAGAGCTGTTTCACTGCGGTTCAAGAACGAAGGTGTTGTAGTCCCAGCTAACTGCAAACGTAATGTTTTCTCGATAGGAACCACTGATAACATTGATGTATCTGGTAGATCTGATATGCATGGTACGTCCATCACACTCATTGGTCAACTGAGCAGGGACAATGTGGGTACTGATCCCCCACCACTGAGTTTAGATGTTCCAGAAGACACACAAATTGAACTCCCAGACGACTATGCATTTGTTCCTTTCGTTGAAGACTTTGGTGGGGACATCAGGCTTGAATCTCCAGATGAATGTAATGTACGGCCCAATGAATATGCAGATTTGAACGTGGGAGAGAATGACTGGTTGTCTCATGTGTCACAGATCAGCAATAAAGGGAAGGTTGATGGCAGCTGGCAGCTTGATGAAGTCCCTGTGACCTTTTCAGGCTTCTTTTCAAAACATGAAGATCAAGACAATGTCAAACCTCGTGCAGTTATTGGGGTATTCCCTGTTTTCAGTGAGCAGAAAGCGGACTCACTCAGTATGCAGAAGCATGCTATGTATGTGGTCAGGGAAGCTACTGCTTTCGTAAACCCCGGCCAGATACCTGTCATTGAAGGTGACTGTCCGTTGTATGCCAGGCAGAAAAAATGTCAATGGCTGTTCCCAGAGGAGATAGGTGAGGATCGAATGGTGTGTATGATTGGATTCCTGCATCTTGAAATGTGCACCCAAGAAGCTGGTGGTAAGCTTATGGGTGGTTCTGGTTGGGAGCGAATGTTTCACCTCGCAAAGATATTCACACCCGGTGTAGCATCATCCCTACTTGGTGGGAAACATGTCAAGAGGACGCGACAGGCATATCTTCTCACTCTAGCTTGGCTTGAGATCCTCAGAAAGAATGCTTATGAGATTTACTGTCAGCAGACTGGGCCCCATGAGTCATTTGAAATGTGGGAACAGAGGATTCTTTCACAATCTCCAACTGCGCGCTATTGGGGTGAAATCGTTCGGAACTTTCTCTTGACAAGCTGTCAATTCGTTCGGAACCAACGAATCGGTAACTGGCCTGGTACACTGTGTTCTATCGATGAGTTGTGCAGTTACTTTTTTGCCCTAGGACATACAAATTATTGTCGGTGGGTCCCCGTATTTCTGAGAGACATGTCTCAGCTACCCAGGCGGCATCCTTCAATCCACAACAAATTCATGGAAGGCCATTTTGTGGTCCAGCGTAGTGAGAGGAAGTTCAGTATGATGGGTTTAGATCAGAGCCAAGAACATAGTATCCAACTACTCAAAGAAGACAGTGGTCCAAAAGGTCTCTATGGCCAGGCTGAAGAGAAAGTCGTTATTGAGCTTTCAAGGTCAGAAGTTCTGCGTGTTATAGATGAGTATGAATATGCAAGTTTCCACACAACATCATCAGATAACACGGAACACCCGGAAAGTTCGGTATCAGAGCAGAAAAAATTTCTGAATCAATTGAAATCTCTCCTCGATCTGGTGAATCAGGGACTCATTATCAACCCTTATGATGAAACTAGTGGTCAGCTGGTGACATTAGATACTGGTGAATATATGGACCCCGAAGTTAGTAAGAGTTTACGGTCATTACCCGAAAGGGGCAAGCATTTATATTCCACTTTCTTGAAGGAAAGGCTTGTGGAATGCACCGTACCCCTGAATGATGTTATTCCCAAGGCAAATATATATACCTTCCTTAACCCACCCCCAGCCAACCTGGACAAAGGCCGAGACAAACTCATGTCAAGTAAAGCAACTGCCGCAATAGTTACCCAGATGTTCGTTTCACTGCAAGCCCGGCCTGATTCAAACATGGATGAGTTTTTCATGCACGAGAATGCACGTGATCCGCCAGCATTATCCGATAGAGGTAAGCTACGGAGTGGGACAAAATCTCAAATTCTCAATTGTTTACCAGCTATTCCTGCACAAGGGAAGAATTCAGCAGCTAGACAAGCTTCAGTTGTCATCTTGGATATGCCTGCTGTAGTCCATGTAATCAAACCACAGAAAGCGGATCTGTTTGGAGAATATGCTCGATTGCAATTATTGCCATACATCGAATCTCTGATTAACACGAACACCACAAGGGTTGATGCGATCTATGACTGTTACCCCGAAGGCAGTTTGAAGAATCAGACGCGAGCAAAACGCCTCGGTGAGACAGCAGTTAGGTTGATACGGGTGTCCGAGAACGTCCCTTTACCTAAAGGGAAGAATTGGCAGGCATTCTTGAAAGTTAGTGAGAATAAAGACGAATTTTTCAAGTTCCTGTCTGCTGAACTGCTGAAATTAACATCAACATCCGAGTACCAGTTGTTAACGACATCAGGAGAATATGTACTATGCAATAAGGATGTTAGCTTATGTGACATATCTCCATCGAACCACGAGGAAGCAGACACGCGCATGATGCTTCATCTCAACCATGCAGTCTCACAAGGTCACAAAATAGCTTTTCTTCGCACGGTTGATTCTGATGTCGTCATTCTGTCTTTGCACCATTTCGCAACATTCCGTGACCTTGGACTCAGTGAGCTGTGGATTGGGTTTGGAATTGGAAAGGCATATAAAGATATGCCAATTCATGAGATAGCTTCACAACTTGGACCTGATTACTGTAAGGCCCTGACTTTCTTCCACGCCTTCACAGGTTGTGATGTAACATCCAGCATGCTCGGCATTGGGAAGAAGACAGGATGGAATGCATGGATGAATTTTCCCGCATCAACTGAAATGATGATAGAATTGACTGAGAATCCGCAAGTCTTTTCAGAGGATTCCCCTCATATGCAGCATATCGAAAAACTCACCATACAGATGTACAGTAACAGTTGTGTCAGTACACGTGTCAATGATGCGAGACGGCATATGTTCACACATGGCCTTAAGTCTATGGAAAACATCCCGCCCACCAAAGCAGCTCTGTATCAACATGTAAAAAGGGTAATTCTTGTGTCATCTTTCATTTGGCATCGTGCTCTGCAGAAACACTTATGTGTGCCAGACCCATCACAGTACGGATGGGAGTGGAATCCACGTCTCAATATTCTGGTCCCATTTTGGACTCACCTAGGAGACGCAAGTGCTGCATGTGCACTGATGCTCCACTGTAGTTGTGCCAAGGCCTGCAAGGGCAATTGCAAATGCTTGAAAGCTGGATTAAGGTGCACACCTTTGTGTAAGTGTGAAGGTGGCTGTTGTAACAATATTGAGTAGTATACTGTCATGTTAGGACCAGTCATCTCCTATTCTGGTATTTTTTTTTCCATTTTCGGCCAGTTAACACATGTCATGTTTCTAGTTGAGTTGATTTTGCTAACAAATGTTCATCCCATGTGGCTTGCTACATTGTCCGGGGTATAGGAATACAGTTTTAGATTTCGGAAAATAGTCTGTTATTTACTGCACAAGACGGTGTTAATTCATGCATAGCATGATACAATATCCCCAACTATTTTGCCTCTGTACAACAGTTGATACCTTCGTTCACCCGTGTGTTCATCTATGGTATCCTTGTCTTTCTCTGGCCATAGGCCACATGTGACTAGTCAGTTCCTACTCCATAGCAAATCAACTTGGAAATCCTTCATCTTGTAGCGCACTCATGTCTCAATGAATCCATACCTGAGTTGATCTAATAAATCTAACGTAAGGTATCAAATTGCCATACCGGATCATATTTCGATAAGTTATTCGCTAAAACATTTCGACCACTCATCGACATCAAAGGTCATGTTTTGGCTCCCAGTGGTGGCTATATCTCTATATCCCTGGTAAAGTAGCATACCATGAGGGATGGGCATTAAGTGTCGGCAACATTAATCCTGACTTGGAACACACCACATCTTAACTGGCCGAAAATGAAGAATACTACTTGTAGTCAAAAAATATTCCTGTACCTCGAATGACTGCAAACATACACTCACCCCTTCTAGTCCCATTTTGCCAATGTTCTATACTGGCAAGATAACATTGTATAATTAACAACGGGAACTAATGCATCCCGAGTTCATTCCAGCACTGCCCTTGCTGGCAGACGTGTCGCTATGGTGTTGAGATTGAACCAGAACTCCTCTAGAAATTTGATAGTTTTATTTTCTTAGAAAATAAATCTATCGAAAATGCCGGAAGTTGAGAATAGACTGTCACTTTAATTGGATTATCAAATGTCCAAGTATCCCCACTGCTGCATACTATCGAGTACCCTTGTTCATGTGTTGACAGGAATCTCTCATACCATGTTCATTTGACCATTGCATTCCCGAGAAACATTCAACACTAATTTATCTACGGACGGACGATCATACTGACAGTCAGACACACAGACGCACACATCGACGGAAATTCTGATCCCATTATCCATTAATCTTCCCCCCAACTTGTTCCAAGGGCTTCACTCCATCATTCACATCAATTACAGCACATGTATGGTGTTAGGTTTGGAGCTTCAGTTGTGCGATCGGCGAAAATAGCTTTTTTTCGATCCGCTTGGCGGCCATTTTGGATTTCGCTGCTAGTGGTGGCTAGAGGATGGTGCCAACTTGTAGCCGATCGATTTTGAAATCTCTGATGCCTACCCTTACATCATGCCAAATTTCAGGAAGGTATCACCAAGTGCACAATTCTAGCGAATTCCTCCCCCGCTAATCTGGGTACTTCTAAAGATATCATTGTGGCAAATATTCCTTTGAAAAAAGCGGAGGGTGCCATTTTGATTTTGGGAATTTATCTAGGACCAGATAACGTAACATGTATTGAATTGAATTGGAGAGCAGAAGAAACAAAATTAAAAGAGCACTTCAGTTATGGAGAAAAAGAAATTTATTACTTAAGGGTAGAACAGTGGTTATAAATACTCCTTTATTGTCTACAATTTGGTATACCCTAAATGTAGTAAGTATTCCAACTAATATTTTGACTGAAATAAAATATATATGTTTGGACTTCCTATGGTTTGGTAAAAAACATCTGATAAAATATAATATTATACTAATCAAAGTTTGTTAAGCACCAAATATTTGACATATCATTGTGGAATTTGCTTGTGACATATTTGCGACATTTTTGGTGGATATGATTGAGGAATGTATTGAGATGATCCCCAGTGTTTACATTAGCTCTCTTGACAGGCAGACTTTTCGTGAGAGTCATGGAAAGCATTTCCCCCTTGAGTTTCATGATGATGCTTTCGTGTACTCTCTTCATGTTCATGACAAATGTAGGGTATTCAATCTTCATTTCAACACAAGCCATTGTGATTTAATGATTGAATATGACAAATGTAAATGTAAGAAGACATTTGTCTGAAGTAGAAATGTTGCGGGCTGTACGGATGGTGGAGAAAGGGGCTACCCATCGTCAGGTTGGTGAAGCCCTTGGTGTGCCAGAGCCTGGGCAAGATTTCAGCAGTATGGTGGCACACCAGTAAGACGACATGGTGGGGGAAGAGAAAGAGCAGCATCTGCAGCTGAAGACCGATCTTTTATTATCCAAGCCCGTAGGAACCGCTCTGCCACAGCAATGCAGCTTCGCAGTGAACTTCAGAATGCATCCGGGGTAAATGTTTCGACGCAGACTGTCCGGGCAAGGTTGCACGAAGGTGGTCTCCGATGGAGAAGACAATTCATTCGCATTCCGCTGTCCCACAACCACCGCCAGGCACGATGTGAATGGGCCATGGACCATGTTGGACGGACCAGAGAAGATTGGCGACCTGTCCTTTTTAAAGATGAGTCAAGGTACTGCCTAGACCACACGGATAGGCGTTCTAGGATATGGGGAAGCCCAGGAGAGCGATACCACGCAGCCAATATTGCTGGGCTTGGCAGCTATGGTGGAAGGTCAATCATGGTCTGGGGCGGCATCAGCAGGGATGGACGTACGGAGCTCTGTGTTCTTAAACGTGGTAAATTGACTACACAGCGGTATATTGACGAGATTCTGGATGTCCACGTCAGATTGTATGTAGGTGCAGAGGGTGATAGATTCATTCTGATGGACGATAATGCCCGCCCTCATGTTGCCCATGCTGTCGGGTAGTACAGTACAGACAGAGGGAGGGGATTGCGTGTATGGACTGGTCAGCAAAATCCCATGACCTCACTCCAATCGAACATGTCTGGAATGAGTTGCTGCTTGCAGTGTCAGCCCGTCCAGTCAAGCCAAGAAGTGTCCAGGTGCTTGGTGCCTGCTGTCCAAGAATGGAACAGCATCCCACAAAGGACCACCAGGAACTTGATTGGGAGCATGAGAAGGCGTTGTCAAGCTGTAATTGACAGTAATGTGTCTTATACTCGATATTGAACCCATATCAGTTCGCTCCGTCAACTTTTTGGCAAATTGAAAAATCTCCTCTTTTACCAATAATATCCATTTTCAATGGTTATGAAAAGCTAAACAATAATATCAAACACAAACAAAATCTTGATTTCTGTACTTAAATCATTAAAGATATAATTAAATAAAAAATGCATACACTTTTCATTACAATATTTCAACTAAAACGTAAAACAGGTAGTTGGATATACTTGGTGCTCAGGAAACTTTGAGTAGTTTTTAATTGATTGACTGAATGTTGGTGGGCTCAATCTGGTTGACATAGGATCTTAAAAGTTTGCTTTAAGATGTAAATGGATATGAAAATTATTCTCAAGCGATTTTTCCTGGACCAGGTTTTTTATCATTATATATGGAAGCATAAAGGGTTGAATTTACCGAACAATATATTTGGTATCAGCCCAGATAAAAAAAATTTGATGTCTGGACAAAATTTTTATTAAGTTCTAGAGGCCTGGAGACAATTAATCGATAGAGGGGAACGAAATGTTTTAATAAATTCTGATATACTTGATCAGAGTATTTTTGATAATCCTTTAGTTTTAGATGACGATTGTAATCAACTTTATTTTTTCGATTTTGTCAATGCAGGTGTTACTCCAGTTAGAGATATTCTTTATAAAGTGGTTCCGGTGTGACAGGAATGATAGTCCGTAGGAACGTTAGTCCCTCTGGACTATTATTCCGCGGAATTATAGTCCTAGGTCTACCATTTCTAGGAATAGTAGTCCGGCGGACTACTATTCCTAGAAATGGTAGACCTAGGACTATCATTCCGCTGAATAATAGTCCAGAGGGACTAATTTTCCTACGGACTATCATTCCTGTCACACCAGGTTTTTTACCCATTGCTGCTATTATTGAAATGATTTCTACCTCCACAATAACCTATTCAAGAAAATATATTAAGAGAAAACTAAATATAATAATAAATGCTTTACCAGTGGAATGGACAAATTTAATTAATTGTGATTCACAGATTCATCCACAGATAAATTTGAGTAGTACAGAAGTACGTCTTAGATTTGTAAGATCAACAGGTGACATTTTAGGTATTGAATTTTTGACAACAAAAGAAGCTTATAATATTCTTGTTAAAAAAGTCACTGAGAAACCTATAGCCGAACATTATTGGCTATCAAAATTTCCACAAATTAATTTAACAAAAATCTACAAGGCCATTCATTGCTCCTTTAAGTCATCTGATATGGTTTCAAAGCCATGCATAATATATAATATACACCTTTGTAATACAACATAAAGTAGACAGCAGCATTTCATCAGCATGTCCTTTGTGTAAGCAAAGTCCAGAGGATTTGATTCATCTACTAATTAGTTGTCCTTTTCTTCATAATATAAAATGCTTATCCTCTCTCCAAATTTACTATTTTCTGAACCAATGTTCCGATTTGAACCAAATTTGATATATGGTATTAATTATTGAGTAATAAGTACTGGATTCATGCAAAAAAAAACATTTGTCTGTATCCACGTGGGAACCAAAGGAGCTAAAAATAGAAATATTTACAAATGCCCATATTTCCCAAACCACACAGAACATAGAACTGTTATTTGGTATGAAGCATACAGTAGAATTGGATGGTGAAGAAATTTGCCATTGGTTGTGTCAGGGCATTGTATAAAAGGCCTACAAAATGCTGAGTCAGCATATTTGTAAAAATTAAAAAAAAAACCTTTTTCTTCACATTCACTGATCAGAATCATTTTATATTTGTTATACAACATCCATAGGGGTTGTGTGGGTCAGCTACAAGTGGGTTAAAATGACCGCCCACTCCAGTTTATGTTTGGGCCTAATACATGAGCCCAAATTATTAACTTGGAACAATATGGGGAATGGTCTTTAAAAACCTTAAAACTTCTTCAGATCCACCAGTCAGAATACATTTTTTAATTTTGTGGTATACACATCTATAGTGAGTTGAGATTTAAGATTGTTCAAATCGAGTGCCTGGGTTAATATTTGGGTTCCCTATGGTAGCCCAAATCTTAACTTTTGTAACGCTTCTCGTCAGAACACCGAAGTTGAGCAACTTTGGGCCCGGTTGGTCATCGGATGGGTGGCCGTCTGGGCGGTCGATTCGGACTCCAGCGGTGTATCCTTGGGCAAGGCACTTCACCCCGATTGTCCACATGGGGGCACGATGACGCCGTGTACTAAGGCGTACTGTACGTCGTTGGTGCGCATGTCTTCAACCAATCTAACCCTGCCTGTGCGGCAGTGCGGAGTTACGATGTTGGGGAGCTGGCAGCTGCTCGCCGTTGCTCGGTGGTTCTCTCCGGGTATTCCAGCTTCCTCACCCGTAAAACTGTCACGGTCATGATTGTGCATAAGTATGTGACCTTAAACACCAATAAATAAATAAATAACTTCTGTAATGCAATATGAGGAAATTTCTTCAAAATTTTTTTTCTTCAGATCCACTTGTCAGAATACTTTCGTATTTGATATACAATATCTCGGGGCAGGATGGGGGGCGGGGGGGGGGGGGGATGTTGTCACATTCTCATTTGTTACATTTTGGCTCCCTATGTGAACCCAAATTTTATCTCAGTGCAATATGAGAGAATTTCTTCAAAAGTCTTCTTCTCCAGAACGATTTCATTAAATGTTTTGGTATACAGCATCTTTGATGGTGGTGGTGGGGGGAGGGAGGGAGGGAGGGGGGCGGGGGCGCATTCAGGTTTGTTAAAATAGAGTCCCTGAATTAATATTTGGGCTTTTTATGGGAGCCTGAATTGTAACTTAGTGCAATATGAGGGAATTTGTTCAAAACTCATCTCATTTATTAAAAATCTTCTTCAGATCCCCAACTCTTGTCTGACTATTGTGATTATTGTGACTACTGAGTTGTGGATTCGTAATGTGGGGGGTGGGTGTCAGCTATCATTTCGGACGGGGAATCGACTATAGTTATTATTACTAAGCAAACGGGGTGGTGGGGGGGGGGGGGGGGTGCCTGAACACAGTGGAGTTGGTATGTTCGTTGCATTATCAGTACTGCTATGTTAATAGGATTTTGTTACTTTTATACTCGTTTACGGTGTAACTGGAAACGCATTCATCCCGGTGCTTCCTAATTTGCGTTTGGAGTAGAATTGTAAGTGTAAGACAAAGCCAGCTTTTCTTGAGTTTTGGTTGGGAGAGGACAAAAAATAGTAGCTCAGTTGTCATTGCACGTTGTTTGAAGTGGTTTTGAATGGTAAATACGGCGGTTTAGCAGTGTACAGTTTAGTGTTTTAGCACTTAGGAACATATATATCTCAAGGGATACGTGTATACTTCTACAATAAAAAGTAAAAAATGTATACCTATATTGTTTCGAGCACATTCTCACAGATCTTTTCATACTGTTTTGCAGAGGTAATGGGAGTAGAGAAGAGTGGGATATATTTTTTATTTATTTATTTTGTTGTGTGGTTAACATCCGCTTTATGAGTTTTAAAGGTTTTAGAGGGGGTGTGTAACAACCAGTAGTGTAGTAATCAACAAGCAGTGTAATGTTAACCAGTTGTGTTATAAAAATTAACTTGTAGTGTAATAATCAACCAGTAGTGTAATACAAATCAGCCAGTGGTGTAATAACCAGTAGTGTAATAAACTTCAATGAAAACAAACAGTTTTTCAACAAAATTTGAACATTTTTTGGGGTGTCTCAAATCATAGTTTGAGTACATCATATCGATTTTTATTCATTTTATCGTACGTTTAAGGGCGTTTTGCAGGTCAAACATCATTTCGTGGATTCAATACGGCGAGGAAAGGTATTTTATGATTTTTATGTGATGTACGTACTTTCTGGTGTTTAATGTCACTTTCTGCATTTGTGGCTTTATAAAAATTCAAAGTTGGCCAATTATTTATGATAATGTTGTATTTCTGAGAGACTTCTTACACCAGGCATAAGTTGTCAGGTTCCATGATAACAGAATAAATTGTCAAGGTAAATTTCAGATGCTGAAGTATCATATTCAAGGACGTGTCTCCTGTGTGTTGTCTACAATTATAATATTTAATACGGCCCTGACGGATCACTAAAGGTCTTCCACACCCCTATCTTCCGCCTTACGCGTCCACATTTACAGGGGGGGGGGGGGGTGGGGTGGGGTGGGGTGGTGGTATTATATTGTTGACATTATACGATTTTTTGTTAACTTTTACCCGGTGTAAGGAGCATCGATCTAATTGGCTGCTAAAGATATAATATAAAGTATAAATTCTAAAAGTTCTGGATGAGACATTGTTTTTAACTTTCTTTGTGGCAAATCTCAATCCAGCGATAGTTATTTATCCGCAAAGCTTCTAAAACTGAAAGTGAAAGTTTGTAACTTCGTGCGCTGGCAATACATCGCGATTGCAGGATTCTCTTACGCGCGGGCCATTCACTGCACCTCAACCGTTGACGTGCAGTGAAGGACCCGCACGTTGTTAGTGATAATAGTACTAGTGGTACTAGCATTACTACTGGTAGTGGTAGTTGAGCTAGTACTAGTAGTGGTGCGTGTACTAAGACTTGTAGTAATAGTGGTAGTTGTAGCAGAAGTAGTACTGTTAGTGGTACGAGTACTGTTAGGGGTACTAGTACGAGTAGTGATAGGTGTATTAGTACTACTGTTAGTGGTACTGGTAGTAATACTACTACTAGCAGTGGTAGTGTAGCTAGTACTACTGTTATTGGTAGTAGTTGTAATAAAACCACCACTGGTAGTGGTAGTTCTACTAGTACTAGTTCCAGTAGTAGTAATACTAGTAGTAGTTGCACGTAGTTGTAATGCTAGAAGTGGTAGTAGTAGTATATTAGTAGTGGTAGTAGCGAGAGATGTAGTAGACGTAGCAGCAAGAGATGTAGTAGTACTAGTAGTAGATAGTAGTAGCAAGAGATGTAGTAGTACTAGTAGTAGATAGTAGTAGCAAGAGATGTAGTAGTACTAGTAGTAGATAGTAGTAGCAAGAGATGTAGAAGTAGTGGTTAGTAGTAGTAGTAGTGTAGAAGTAGTAGTAGTAGTAGTAGTAGTAGTAGTAGTAGTAGTATAGTAGTAGTAGTAGTAGTAGTAGTAGTAGTAGTAGTAGTAGTAGTATAGTAGTAGTAGTAGTAGTAGTAAAATTAGTGGTAATAGTCAGTAGTAGATATTAGTAGTAGGTAGTAGTCCCCCCGAAGACTGGTCTCCACTAGTTCCCAAAGACTTGTATTCAGTGGTTCTTACCAGTCCCCATAGACTGTATCTGGTGATCCCCAAATACCTAGATGTGGATAAGATTAATGGCAGATTGTGCCTTAATAAGGAATTTCCTCGTGGTCCTCATGGCATCATGCGATGAAAAGATGTGCCAAATGTCAGTCGGGAGAGTGTCATACCTAACTAGGACTAAAGCTAATGATAAGGACATAGCCAGGTACCTAAATAGATTAACCCTCTGCACTCTGATGTCAAAATGGCAAAGTTTTCAGCAGCAAATATATCCCATAATGCAGATTGATATTTAACCAATTATACCTTGTTTGGCAGAGCTCAGTGAGCTCTGCCAAACAAGATTTTATTGGTTTATTACATAGTTAAACAAGAGAAAAACAGAGTGATTGGAGAAAGTTCTCTTGCACTACCAGAGTGCTAGGGGTTAAAAATGGGCAGAGATGGTCTACGCAGTCACAAAGGAGGTTTCTAGAATTCAAGACACACCAAGACGAGGATTCTGGAAGAATCCGTACCTTATAAAATCCTGTAACAGAGTGGAAACGAGGATTGTCCTGCAAGGCCACTGTTAGTAAAAATACTCTAGTACAATCGAACACCGCATTTTGAGGTCATATATCACTACGTGGTACTCTGGGCATGTCTGTGTCCGTTAGAAACGAGGATTGGGGGAGAACCCGGGCCAGGTAAAGGCCAAGACATAGAAAACGAGCCCTCTTCGCAAATCCGAGCGAGATAAATAGTTGTCGTTCTCATTTGGGTATTCATTATACTCCCGTCCAATCGAACTTACCCTCAAAACATATCCTCGTTCTATTAGAATCCATTGGGTCAGTACAGCAACCACGTGCTATCATAAAAACCAAGATGGCGGTCTCTAGTATACAGAATAGACGGCGGAAACTCTTGTCACCTAATTACATGCGTTGCATGGCCGCTCACGCCGGCTACCATAACAACACAACATGGTGTGCCTGGATCCCGTGACTAGGCCGCCCCTTGCGCCTCTCCCATTCTATTCCCAAATGAGGGTCATTTATCCACATGACACATTTCTAATGTTGTATAAGAGTAGTGTTAACCCATCAAGGAATTCTGCTGAAACAATATTTTCTACATGTTGAATGAGTTTAAGCTTTTTATATTAAATGTAAATTATCACAGGATCTAAATAGCTGTCTGCTATTGGTAATCGAGAACAATCACTTGACATGGCAGACGGAAATGGCAGTGGACCGCCAAAGCACCCACCCTATTCACCTCGCCTTAGATACCCTCTACTCTCTTACCGACCTCCTCCTTGAAGATGGAAAAACATAACTGACCGCAGATTTTAGGTAAACCACCCCCACGCCCCCCATGCACCCCCCCCCCCCCCACACCGTACCTACGTAAAAAATGGTAAAGTGACTTTACTCAAGGGATATGATGAGCACTACTCACAGAAGAAAAACGAATTTTAGAATTCAAATCTTTCAATTGGTGCCACTGAATAGACATAGAAGATAACGCCAGGGTTCAAAAGGGTTAGATCACTTGACGTCAAATCCCTTTTGAGAGACTCATGTCATGTTAAAAAAACATTTCTACGACTGTTGGATTCTTGAATTCATATCGAAATAAAGAATGTAATCAGTTGTGCTACAAAAACTTAATCCTACCCGTATTCAAGAAAACAACATTTTGGTAGACAGAGGGTATGCACGTTCTTGATACGTTATGTTTTTTATATTTCGCTGCCAAGTCAAATATGTTATCAAGTATTTTTATGATCACTACACACCCTTCTGACAGAAAACAATAATGGGAAATTGTTTATCTATTTGGAAGTTACGGGTCATATTTTTCTGAAGGACTGTTAGCCTATGTTAAAAACTATAAAACTTTCATATTCACAAAAGTTGATCCCATTGATTTTGAGTCTGTAATCTACGTCATCGTTTGAAATTTACAAGGTTTAAATGGCGGAGGCTTCGGCCGCTTCAGGTAACATTTTTTTTAATTATCACAGGCATTGTGATTACAAATAAAAACAAATATTACTTCAGTAGAATGCCACATGTCACAAACCTTCCCAACAGAAGGATGAATTAAGTTATTTTACCCTTGTCCTAACTTTGACTTCCCCACTTAAGAGAAATGGGAGGAGCAGGTAACGATCGGAGAGTCCTAGTTAGGATTAGGCCACCCCGAGAAACATTTGCAAGATTCAGTGCTGTAAGAGCGCATCTTAGGCATTTTGCAGCGTGTGTAGCCATATATTGGACACTGTTTTGGGTTCTATGTTATGTGGAACTTACTTTGAGCCAATGTTTTGGATGGGCCGCGAAAATTTTAAGAACGTAAAGACCCCCCCCCCACACTCCCACTCCCCCTCGGCCCTCCGTGGCTACGCCACTGATGTGTTTAATGTAAAGGAAGATATGTCTTCACACAGGCCATATACTGTAAAGTAAGATAAGTTGTTTTGCCCAGATGTTCCAAACACCCAGAGTTGATGTATTTATTATATGGCGACCACAAATACATCCTGAGTGCCGCTGTAGTTTGCTTAACAATTTTAGCTCCTCTGAAATTTCAGCTTTCCTAGATCCGTATCAGGTCTGTCTCATGGGACGCCATTAAAATGTGGAACCTCTTGAGGCGCCATTTTACAAGCTGGAAATAATAACTCGATTATTTTTGCTTTGAATGTTGTGAACAGATATTCAATAGCATCTTTTTGATTACATTTCACTTGTATTCATATTCATATTGATGAGACCAGATCTGCTAGAACACGTACGACGCCTTCGGCGACTTGTTTGACCTGACTGATGTGGGCTCGTTTTGTCGAAGGATTGCTAGTTCAAGACAATTGACTGTTGTTATAGGCTGCATTGTATTGTCGGGAAAGTTTCAATCCCACCCCGCGTTATGTCCAGCCATCTTCTGGCCAATTCTGCGTAAATGTTCCATCAGAAGATTCCATACTGTGGAATTGCAAAAGAGGGCGTATGTTTCAGTACAATGCTAAAATAAGAACAAAACTCTCTATATCTGTTGAAATCAGTTGCATCAACCCAACGAAGCAATGTGCATGTACCATATTGTAGATACACGTCTAATATCGCTCAGGTAATATCACGTTGGCAGAATTGTCAATAACCGATAATATTTTTAACTTCGACAAGTTTAATGACTCTCAAATTCTTATATCGTACACTGCAGAATTCTAACGCTAGGCATTAGTATTGGTACTGATCACCATTAATGCTTCAATACAATGTTAACATAACAATAGTCCTCCTTAGAAAACACAATCACTGCCATGGAACTAACCTTCCACGCAAAATGACATTAGCTCAAGTAGCAATAATGTAAGCAAAAAGCACTGTACTCAAACTCCGCCACCACATTTTGTTCCAATCATTGATGTATTTTGTTTTATGTCTTCTGTACCTGGGAATTTGATATTTAGACTGTTACAGAGCGTAGCATTGACCTCAGATCCCACATCTGCAAATAAATAGCCCACTGTGGACTACGTCAAAATCCACCATCTCAATGTGCATGGTCTTAAACCTTTATAGATCTTCGCCGATGCAATTACCCCCATCTCCCAAATGGTATATTTGCATTCTCGGAAACATGGTTCGAGTCCTTTCAATTTTCACTTGATATTCAACTAGCGAACTTGCTCGAATCGGCAATTTTTCTTAAGTCTTGAAAAAACTTTTGACCATGTGAGGACCTGGACCACTGTTAGTACCAATACTAATGATTGGCGTTAGAATTCTGCCTTGAGTGCACCACGAGAATTATACTACTCAAAGTTTGCTAAGCACCAACTATATCTAACTACCTGTTTTACGTTTTAGTTGAAATATTGTTATGAAAAGTGTTTATATTTGTTATTTAATTATATTTTTAATGATTTAAGTACAGAAATTAAGATTTTATTTGTGTTTGACATTATTTTTTAGCTTTTGAATACGATAACCATGGGAAATGGATATTATTGGTAAAAGGGGACATTTTTCAAATTTGCCAAAAGGCTGATGGAGCGAACTGGTATGGGTTCAGTATCGAGTATGACACCCATTACGACCAAATACAGCATGACAACGCCTTCTCATGCTCCCGATCAGGTTCCGGATGGTTCTATGTGGGATGTTGTTCCATTCTTGGACCAGCATGGCACCAAGCTCCTGGACACTTTTTGGCTGGACTGGACGGGCTGAAATTGCAATCTGTAACTCATTCCAGCCATGTTCGATCGGATTGAAGTCATGGGATCAAGCTGGCCAGTCCATACGCTCAACACCCTCCCTCTGTCGGTACTCTCGGACAGCATGGGCAACATGAGGACGGGGATTATCGTCCATCAGAATGAATCTATCACCCACTGCACCTGCATTCAATCTGACATGGGCATCCAGGATCAGATCAATATACCGCTGTGCAGTCAATGTACCACGGTCAAGGACATAGAGCTCTGTACGGCCATCCCAGCTGATGCCGCACCAGTGCCTTATTGGCCCCCCACCACTGCGTTGATGCTCAGCAATGTTGACTGCATGGAATCGTTCTCCTGGTCTTCCCCATACCCTAGAACACCCATCTGTGTTGTCTAGGCAGTACCTTGACTCATCTGTGAAAAGGACAGGTCGCCAATCTACTCTTGTCCATCCAACATGGTCCATGGCCCATTCCTATCGTGCCTAGCGGTGGATCTGGGACAACGGAATGCGAATACATGGCGTTCTCGATCGGAGACCACCTTCGTGCAACCTTGACCGGATAGTCTGCGTAGATGCATTTACCCCGGATGCATTCTTAAGGTCACAGTGATGCTGGGTTGCTATGGCGAAGCGGTTCCTACGGGCCTAAATGACCAAAAACCGGTCTTCAACTGCAGATGTTGCCCTGTCTCTGCCGCCACCATGCCATATTACCGGTGTGCCATACTGCTGAAATCTTTCTCAGGCTCTGGTGATCACCATATGGTGCACATCAAGGGCTTCGTCATCTGACGACGTGTAGCCCCTTGCTCCACCATCCCTACAGCCGCCACATTTCTGCTTCAGACAAATGTTTTCTTACATGTGCATTCGCCATATTCAATTATTAAATCATAAGGGTTTGTGTTGAAATAAAGACTGAATACCCTACACATGTCATGTGCATGTAGACAGTACACGAAACCATCATGAAAATCAAGGGGGACATCCCTTCCATGACTGTCACGAGAAGTCTGCTTGTCAAGAGAGCTAATGTAAACACTGGGGATCATCTCAATAATCCCTCAATCATATCCACCAAAATATCGCAAATATGTCACAAGCAAATCTCACAATGATGTGTCAAATATGTGGTGCTTAGCAAACTTTGAGAGGTATACATTACCGTCAACCCAAAGCTCTGTTTTCTGAGTATTATAATGACCGCATTTCTCCTCATTGTGTTGATCCTCTGAAGAGAACCTTGCATTTAATTCGAGAGATTTGTTGAACAAACGTTTCTATAGTTATTTATTTTTTAAGATTTAACGACACAAACAGCCATGGTCAAATCGTGTCAGTGACAGTTTTTACGGGTGGGGGAAGCCGGAGAATCTGGAGAGAACCACCGAGCAACGACGAGCAACTGTCAGCTGCGCAACTTTCTAACTCTGTTCAAGCTCTGCTCAAGCAGGGTTACAGCAGTTGAAGTCATGTGCACCATTGACGTGCGGTGCGCCTTAGTACACGGGGTCATCGTGCCCCAATGTAGGCAACCGGGATAAAATGACTTGTCCAAGGACACATCGCGGGTCGTCCCGGACGGGGATCAAACTCCGGACTTCTAGCATAGAAGTCCAACAGTTTACCAGAGAGCCACCGCGCTCCCCTTTTCACATTCAGTTGTCTGTATTATTTCAGTTGGTTGGAAAAGATATCGGTGGGTTCGCTTTTTAGACCAACTGAAATATTCCATCCGATTGAATCCAAACATTGGTAATGGATTATTTCATGATTAGACTGGCTCCAGTTCATAACAGCGTCCAATTCCTAGCTTAATTATACTGGTGACCGATTGCCCACTTGGGGGCTCGGTTGCGTTGTGTATTAATACGTACTGTACGTCGACTGTGCACCTGTCTTGCTAACCCTGCTTGTGTGAAGTTAGGACGTTGGAGAGCCGTTGATCGCTGGTTCTCTCCGGGTACTCCGGCTTCCTCCACCCGTAAAAGTGTCCGTCACGAGATGACTCTTTCATTTTGCAGAACATCTCCCAAGAATATAAAATCGGTGTGTGTGGCTCTTCGAGTTAACAGTGATAAACGACAAAGAATTTGGAGCGATGGGATACATTTTTTTTGCGTGAAAAATGGGCGTATCCGAGTGTCACAAAATGTTTGGCGAACATGCACGTATTTATGCACTGAATAATGTCATTTGTGTCTATATGGGTAAAACTTCTAGATTTTTCTAGTAAATGTTGATTATATTTGAGAATTTCAGCACATCGGCTAACTATGTGAATTGAAATTGTGGACCCCTTTTCTGTGACGAATATCTCAAATTGCTCAATGAAGCCACATATTTGGCCGGAAACGATGGAGCTTGTTATTTGTTGTCCCACCCTATTCCGCCGACACACAGATTTAATGTACTTGCGGATATGTGGTTTAAAATCACTGAAAGGAATTTTAAAAACAATGATAGACTTGTTAAAATCCTGTTTTGATGCACTGTACTCTGATGTTGTCAGTGGTACCTACATGCCCAAGTGACCAGCAAAACATATCATATTGGTCAGACATGAGACTATGCAACTTTTCACAATCTACCAGAATTAGAACGTTCTTCATTTATTTATTTATTGGTGCTTAACGCCACATCAGCAGATAAGGCTTTATCGTGGCGAGGAAAGGTTAGGAAATAAAATACACCATTGTCAATGACGAAGAAAAGTGATTGAATAAAACAGGAAATAATTACAATATAATGACAATGATATGAGTAATTTGAACAGTAATGGACGATAATACCAATACAGTGAATACCTAACAAACTCAACCTGATCATTTGAAACTTGAAGAGTCGTGTTTAAAAGAATAAAACAATATTAAAATATATTAAAAAGGGTGATTATTTTTAAAAAGTGATAGAACTTTGTGGGGCTCGTATGCTAAAATAGATCTCCTAGAGATACTACAGTGAAGTGCTGCCCTCTGACATGATTAAAATCATTGCAATGTAAAATAATATGCTCCACTGACAACACCTACTGGCAAGGAATACACACTGGTCGCATATTATCCTCTAACAAAAAGGAATGTGTTAGTCAATATGACATCGTGTCATAACTACATCTTTTCAACAAAGCTTACTAGACGAGTAGTGAGAAAAAGAATTTGGTCGGAAGTGATGGAGCTTGTTATTTGCCTCTCCATCCCAATCCGCCTGCCACACAGATTTGATGTATTTATTGATGTGTGGTTTAAAATCACGGAAAGGAATTTCAGAATCAGTGAAGTCTATTTTGCTGCATTGTCTGCATTGGTATTACCGGAGGTACCAACATGCCTAGGTAACCAGCAAAGAACGATATAATATTTGTCAGACATGAGAGTATTCAACTCTCACGAAGTCTCACGGCGTTCCAAAATGAGAGGTTTCTGCAGCCTGGGGTAGAGTACAGCTAACAAAGAGGAAAGATAGTTGGAAAAGATAATCGACTTCCTTCCCTATAAATTCTACACGTGTTCAAACGCTAGTTGTAAAGATTTAACATCAGCTGTGAAAATAAAACTGTTATTTGGTATTCTGACTGAGGTGATCTGATCACCAGTAAGAACGGCTGATGATATTTTGTAATCATTTTTAGAAACACCTGTAGAGATCTTTTTGTATGCACTATACTTGGACTTTATTCGACATAGTTTTGTTTAAATTGTAAAGAATTTGTCTCGGCCTTTTTGGAAGAAGCCAGGTCCAAAAAAAACAAAAAAAAAAAAAAAAACAGTAGGTTTTATAAGATGTAAAGGAGGGATATGTGGCTTTTTATTTTCTTTTATCGAATGGGATTCAAGTGTGGCGGACTCCATGTGGGGTTTAAGTCTGATTCCCAAGGGAGGAATATGCTTTTGGTTTACGTTTTGAGGTCCGAGACACAATTATAAGCTGGGTTTGATGGATGAGCGAACAGTTTAGAAACATATTGGAGAGACAGTTTAATTCTGCGCTTCTGAAGAGAAGGCTCCTCTAATTCAACAAGCATTGAATCGATAGGGGATGTTCTAAAAGCACCCAGGCTAATTCTAATACCACAATTATGAATGGCATCAAGTGTTTGATGTAGGACTTTCTTGCAGAACCGTAAGCCACACACCTGTAATCTAATTTTGATCGAATAAGTGAACTATATAGATGGAGTAATGCTTTTTCGGTGCCACCAAGTACCTTGAGGAGATTAAGTGCCTTTTAACATCTCACTCTTAGTTGTTTTGTATAAGAAGTGAAATTTAGTTTATTGTCGAACAATAAACACTAGAATTTCGCTTCTTTAGCAACATTAATGGTAATCCCATAAAGTTTCAACTCCGGAGCGAGTTGGTACTTCCAGGGCTTATTGAAATGAATACATTTCGTTTTGGTCTTAGAAAACTTAAAACCATCTTCTGAATTATGCTTAAATACAGCTGAAATTTACGCTCAACAGCATTCATGTTTTTACTGCTATAGCAAATTAAAACGTCATTGACATACAATGAGGAATCAAGCATATTCTCAATTGCTTCGACAATGCTATTAAGTTTCACAGAAAAAAAGTAACAGATAAAATACTACCCTGAGGAACATCCAGATCTTGCTCGCCAGGATCCGATAACGTAGATCCTACACGAACTTGAAATTGACGATCCTTTAAAAAGAATTATATAAAAAGGCAAATTCCATGTTAATTTTTTTTTAAATCCCATACTTGCACGTTGTATCATATGCCTTCTTCAGGTAAAAAAAGATGGCGACCACATGTTGTCTCCCAGCGAAGATGTGTCATATGAATCAAGTTCAACCAAATGTCTACAGTACTCGCTGGCTTCTGAAACCATAGTAAACATTTGAAAGTAGATTGTTCGATTCCAGAAACCAGACAAGTCGACCACTGTTCATCATTTCCATTGTTTACACAGCTAACTTGCTAGCGCAATACGTCTATAATTGCTTGGTTTGCAATGATCTTTATTAGAATAGTAATTATTGTTCCGTGACGCCAAGAAGTGGAAACTTGCCAGTCACCCATATGCCGTTGGAAATTTATAATAAAAGTTTAAGTGTTGATTCTGGCAGATGTTTTAAAATTCAGAAGTGTATTCCATCGGGTCCAGTTGGTTTACATTTAGCTCTATGCAAAGAGTTTCTTAATTCTTCCATACAGAAAGGGTCATTGTAATCCTCTAAATTATTGGAAGTAAATTTTGTATTTTGTTTTTCCTGCTGTTTCTTAATTTTAATTAATTCTTGATTACAGTTGTCAGATGACGAGTGTTTATAAAATGTGGAGGCCAGTTTGTTTGAAATTTCTCTTTTTGTTGTTGTAATTTGTGTGCTATTATCTTACATGTGTTGTATAGTTGATTTTGTTTCTTTACCCTCAATTTTTTTTAATCATTTTCCAAATTTTGTTGTTGGCTAAGTTTCGAAACATAAGTTTCCGAAGACATTTTTTTTTCTTGTTTTATAAGTCGTCTGGTCTTTTCCCGATTAATACATAGTTTGTCTAAATTATTTGTTGTTGGTGATATTTTAAATTCCCGTTCTGTTGTCTTTCGTTTCCTTTATAGCCAGTTTGTAGTTTTCATCATTCTATGGTGAAACTTTTTGGATTTGCCGAAGTTTTAGGAATGGTAACGTTTACAATATCAAGCAATTCTGAAGTAAAGTGTTCCAGTTGGTCAGCAATTTCATGAGAATTCACCCGTGTGAGTCGTTAAGAACAAAGTGATGAGAAAGTATATCAGTTTATATCAGGTGATGAAAAAAACACTCAACTCTTCCACAGCAAGCGCTCAGACCACCAGCCTAATTCTATAATGAATTCGACACTGTAAAGATTTGTTTGTTTACCCACCTTTCGCTCGCAGAGTTTGAGTAGCGTCCCTTATTATAATCATTGCCTCCGCGTCGAGTAGAAACCTCCCTGTCGTGCAAATTCTTACTTCCAACGTTTATGCGAGAAATTTAAGGAGCTCGTCCCGTAAATTAGGTCATCAAATCACCAAGGGTGCGAACTTGTTTCGTGAATTTGGCTTAGTAAATTTAACTGCAAACACGAGTTGCATTAGAGAGCATCTCTTTATTGAATATGGGTAAAATCAAAACAGATAAATATGTTTTCTTGCGAAATCCAGGCAAAAATAGATTATTTTTCAGAATATAATAGAAAGTTAGTGTAGGGTTTTTGTCAACCTCTGTCGTTATGGTTGGGATTTTTATCAGTGATAATTGTGTCTATAAATCTTTTTATTGAAACCCGTTTACAAATAAACTGTAAACTGACGTGTGATGAAAATGAAGGCTACGCCTTTGCATGGAAGGAAGAGGACGACATGATGTGAACACACCAGCGGCAAGCTTGTTATGAAAAGTTTGAAGGGCATAGCTAGACAGAAAGAAGGGAGTGACAAAATATTGTTCGCCCACTTCATTTAACCTTCTTCTGGATGGACAGTGCATTATCCTCATGGGTGAAGGGGAAACAAATTGACCCTTTCCCAACGTAACGGCCAAAACCGGTCATCGTTATTCACAAAAATCACAATTTAATTATCATTATTCTTTCATTTTTTGTCTCAAAAACATAGCTTATGACCCTCTTTGGAAAGAGCTCGTCGTGCTCGTTCCAATGAGGTGTCATAACCTATGTGTTTGAGACAAAAAATGGAAAAAATATTAGTTATTCAAGAATTTTGTTTACAGGTGCCGTCTGCTTTTCGTGTTAGGTAAAGGGTTAAATATTTATGCCAGCTGGAGCACATTGTGTACAGTTTGATGGCTCAAGTACCCTGAAAGTGATGGAATAACTTTTCGGAAGGAATGTATGTACAGTTGATATTTTAGCAGGATAGGAACGGGCGAATAAACCCCTTTCCATCCACCGCCCACGTCACTGGGAAATATGTGGAACATAACACAATCTACGAATATTGCTACACTGAAATTTATTACACAATAAAGTAAATTTGCAATACAATATTCAATTCACACCCGCAATATTGTTTGGGAGAGACATAGGTCGTTAATCCTTTACTCATGTGGAGGGCTAGAATAAACGAGACTACGAAAAGCGACTTTGGTATAGAGAATCAAATTCGAATATCCTAACAGATCAACAGGACTCCCAGGACTGGGAAGCAACGAACGGCAATAAGGGATTGGATGGAGGAAAAGTATTTACAAATTTGAAAAATTAAGGGACGAAGTTACATATACAGTTAAATTGTTCCAAGATAGCGAATGGACGCGAAGTTGATTAGAACAATAATTTCCATTAACAAACCTAAGGTTGGCAACAATCTATCAAACCTGTTGCCTCTTGATCAAACCCCATGGACAACAAATCAACGCAAGATCAACATTCTGCCAACCCGGTTTTATCCAACTCTGTAAGTTTTGGAAGGCGTTTTGTCAACACGGATTTTGTTTTTAAGACTTTTTGAAGGTTCTTGTTGTAGATTGTTTCTCCATTCACTTTTTGCCTGCCAAAAATGCTAACAAAAAGAGTTACAGTTTCACGTACTGGTTAATTCAAATGTGTGACTGGCATGCGAGCAGAGGTGGCGGTGAACTCTAGGAAAGCTGAGGGGCGCACGTTTCCAAGACTATTGTGGTTCAGCCCAGTGTGACAGATGTCACAATCGCATAAGTGAAAAGTTGTCGATGGGATTGCATAATGTCGCACACTCAGAGAAATCCGCGCCAATTCTGATTTCAAGTAGAAACAATCCCATCAAAGAACCTAAACAAATGAGTCTTCGTGTGATCAAGAACCATGCAAGTTCATATAGATTTGCACGTCTTGTTTATATAAAAATTGTCGTTCTCGCGGAGTTTAACCCTTTACCTAACATGAAAAGCAGACGACACTTGCAAAAAAAAATGTTTGAATAACTAATTTTTTTCATTTTTTGTCTCAAAAACATAGGTTATGACCCCTCGTTGGAACGAGCTCGTCGAGCTCGTTCCAACGAGGGGTCATAACCTATGTTTTTGAGACAAAAAATGAAAATATTTTGAAAATTAATTGGCGATATTTGAGAATAGCGCTGGCCGGTTTTGGCCGTTACGTTGGGTAAAGGGTTAACGCAAGCGTGATGGAACAATTGATACTTGTTTCTGCTGTTGCATCGTCGCTATTTTAAAACTTCAACTTGGAGCGGCTTTATATTTTACCATTTATACACTGTCCAGAGGCCGTGACAGTCCAATTTATGTGAAACGAGGAAGAACCAAATCATGTGTATGTTTGGGTCCCTGTAACCAAATTTGGTTCCGTTTCCAGGACAAACTGAAGAACCAATTTTAGTTCCAGGGTGAACCTACATTTCTTTGTGTGGATCTCGAATTTTTCACCTTTTCAAGAGAGACACATACTCAATAACTCCAAACATGAGGAGCACAGAACAAAGAAACTGTGACTTTTCAAAAGGAAAGCCGCATTCTTTGTTTCAGAACAGAGTCTATTAGACGTGTTTTCTTTTAATAAAATGACTTTTAGGTGGTGATTCATTTTGAGATTTAAATTACTGTAATGAAAATTATACATTTTTAACCCTTTACCTAACATGAAAAGCAGACGACACTTGCAAAAAAAAATCTTGAATAACTAATTTTATTCATTTTTTGTCTCAAAAACATAGGTTATGACCCCTCGTTGGAACGAGCTCGACGAGCTCGTTCCAACGAGGGGTCATAACCTATGTTTTTGAGAAAAAAATGAAAATATTTTGAAAATTAATTGGCGATTTTTTAGAATATCGCTGGCCGGTTTTGTCCGTTACGTTGGGTAAAGGGTTAATTGATTATATCTATGGGATTTTATGACCTGTGTCATTCAATTTAAGAATTGGTCTGCTTTCACGAATACCATTCAAACAACCCCCATACTTCAATTTTGGAAATAGAAATATCAACTTCGTGCCCTGCAAGCTTAAAACTGTGTGTAGTTATCTTAACTCTGACAAATACGAGAACTATATTATTGATTCTCCTGGTTGATCGTGTGGAAGTCGTTTAGAAGATGTTAACCATTTTTTTTTCTTCTCCTGTTAATACTGTGACTACATAAGAATCACCTTGTTTCAAACCTTGGCAAAATTCAATATCAGTACAAAAACGATGCAGATCTTGATCGCAATGGAGTGAGTGGGGCTTCGACTGGGTCGCTACTTCACTCACTTCGTGATCTGATCAAGAGCGGTAGTAGTTCATTCCATTTCTGGTCCTTTTGAATTCCAGAAATGATGGTTGGCAGGTATTTTGAAAAGCTTTCCGCGTTGTTCGAGATATTAGGCTGTAGTATCCAGTTTCGTGTTTAATCTGTTTGTTTTTACTTGTGTGTTTGTTTTTTGTTCTTTTTTTTCTTGTCTTGTGCTTCCATTGTCAATATATTCTCTCCACTTTGTTTGCCCAATCATTCATTATTGTTTAGTAATTAATAGTATTGTAGTTGTTTTGCTGTCATGTAAGCACATATTTTTGAATGGGAGGGGAGTATTTCTAAATGGTAAGCACTTATACTCCAATCTATTTTGCGATTTTGTTAGCAAATAAAATAGGTTTAAAGTAAGAATTAGTTTGTCAAGGCTCCCCGCCCGTTTCTATCCCTCATTCCAGAAACAAGCTGATTGCCTCCGTTCACACGACAGAAAATTTATTGATATACGACATTTTATAATCAGCACTCCCTATTTTTGTAACATGCTTTTAAGAACTATAATTTATGTGATGTGAATATGTCGGACCAGAAAACAAGTCACCCAGGTCAATTGATTCTGTTGTTATGCATCTTATTTAATCGGTCCCATAGATTCGGATTTTGTGAGAAAGTGCTTCTTCTCCCACTGACGAAATGTACGATGACCCGCTAGTCTCTCCTTGAGATGAAGATGCCACAGGGTGGTCACAGTACAGTCTATTTCTTCTCCTTCAACCACCCCTTTACCGATGGCTAGTCTTCGGTATAGAGGATGGTCGAAATAGAAAAGCCTGACCGATGGAGAGATCCATTGGACAAATGCAACTAAATTGGTTTGTATTTGCAGATTATATGTGACAGCAATGTCTGTATATTGACACGTTTGTATGTGCTTTTTTTAAATCATTGTAACCACGTAACATGTCTGTGGAAAAAAGGTGAAGGGGCACCTGCTCTCTGTGCCCTCCTAGTTCTACCTCATCTGCATTCAAAGGTTCATTCAGCGATAAATCATTTTAAAACGAAAATAGTCTGATGCATTCAGTTCTTGGACACATGTGAATGTCTGGAGGGTTTTCATATCTGAAAACAGATAAAGCGATATATAATTTTATGTTACGGAATATATATTTTACAATAATCATACAATAATCACTCACACAGTAAGAAACATAAATATATACCACAGAGAGATAGCGTAGCCAGATTTGCCGTCTTCTTGTCATCTCGCATGGCAAATTATTGCAGCTCTACAACCTACTGCAAATATCCGTTCTTAATTGTTTCTATTGCCTTTCTATCCAGGGAGTGCGTGGGGAGAAAAAATGTAATGTATGAATGCCATGAGGGCTAAACTTATTTATGAACTTAGACATTGTAATTATTCAATGTTAATTTGCATTTAAGGTCGCATTCGGTATACGTATGCAAGGGACAGATACTGAAAGCGATCTTAAGCACAAATTAATAAATTAACAAATAACACCTCAGTAAATATACTACAAAATTGGATCTCAAAACTTATACATGCGAGTCCAAGAGCGTCGAAAGGACGATTGATATATGGTATAAATCTAACAGGTCCGATTCATCAAATATTCCAACTACATCACTAAGGCATAGAGTTGGAATATTAGTTAATGGGGATTGTAGTTTGAAATCTCAACACGTCATTGAAATTTATTATTCAATATATAAAATGTACATGCACAGTACGTGAAGAGTGCATTATCATTAAATCATCCGTAGCATGGAGATTCCACCCAGGTAATAATTGCAAATTTGTTGCAAATATAACAAGCACAAGCAAAGTTCCATCCAATGGATCTCCGGCTTAAACCCGACTGAAACATTGCCTGTGATTATTGTCCATTTGTACAGAATTTGAAAGTGATACTTGTGGGTGATAACATAACTCCACGGGTGATTTAGTCACAATCTACTCTCTGCTGTAGTAGTCGCGACGCAATATCTTAATTAATTGACAAATACCGAGCCGGTGTTTCAAATTGGCCATGATGGGACTCAGATCAGGATACTAAGGACATCCCTTTGTGTGCCATACTGAATAAAATCAAATATCGTAAGAACGTGCATGCCAGAGCGAGTCGATATCTACGAATCCAATCCAAATGAAGTGGCCCGACTGAAAACGATATTCGTGGGGGTGGGGGGGGGGGGGGGTGGGGTCACCTCACAACGACATAAACCCAGCTTAGGCCTATTATATTCGTCGCACTACCGTCGCGTCGAATTCAATTAATTCCAATAACTAAAGGTAGGTAGACGAAATTCAGACGAATCTTCGTGTCAGCCGGAGGAATCTAATTCCCAAACGTGAATTAGATCCATGTTGTGTACGTCACATAACCGTCGACTCGAATTAAATGAAATGATAATGATATGAGTAGTAGGAGATGTGTTGATCGTCCCGCATTGGTCGCACCTCCCCCGGACCTAGGAAGTGGCGTCATTGTCACGTGACCTGGTGGCGCCATGTTTGGTTGTCATGGCAACCCATGAGCTGCCATCTTGAGGCGTCATCTCCATAGTGATACGTGTTGTTAGTGCGCATGCGCAGCCCGTGTTTCTGTGATACATGTTTCCATCATCAATTTTGTATATTGCCGCCATCTTGGTTTCTATGGTAGCACGTGGTTGCTATGTGACCCAAAGGCTTCTTATAGTACAGGGGTATGTTCGGAGGGTATATTCCTTTGTACAGGAGTACTTTCCGGATTCGTAGAGTTACTACGCTGACACTACTCAGCAATTTTATTTTAAAACATTATGCGTCATAATACCCCGTTTAATCACTATAAATTGCAAACAAATATGACATTATATGCAGATCAAACAAAATAAACCTTATAATAGGAAAGACAATCTCCAAATCAATTCAGAGCGATGGGAGCGTCCGTAATTGAATTCGACGTGACGGTAGTGCGACGTATATAAAAAGCCTTAACGACCTCCATATATAGTTTATTCAGAATCTTTTAAAGATCTTTTAAAGAGTTTACAGTTGGATAATGTACACAGGGTTTTATAATTATTCAAAGTGGTTCATTGTATATATCATGAAAAGTTCTAGCACGTCGTAACTTGATTTCATGAAAAACTCAAGAAAACAATTCTTGTCCAAATATTTTTTTCTACAAACATTGATCAAAGTTACTGAAGCCATTTGGTCTAGTAGTACTCCCAGTGGGATCCACGGAAAGTGGAGGCGTTCTTGTATATTGTGGTATGCTAGGTTTCGATAAGATCTGGGTCTCGACCCGGTCGAAATTATCTTTCCGCTTTTCTCCCCAGAGCATTGTAGAATATCACTCCCCAGAAAGGAAATGCGAGGACATTGAAACTGATATGCTATTTTTTATCGTGAGTAGGTCTTGACTTCATAATATCTTATTTTCCCTCAGGTACACCAGCAAGCCAGGAAACATGCAATCTGTAACTTGCAGAATGAGGTCCCCAGAGAGGGAATTTGCAGATGCTATCCCATACAGTGGGCAGAAATTCCCCAATGTATCATCTGAGTACCCCTTTCTGTTTATTTTTGAGACTTTGATTCAGATTAAAGTTCACAAAGGGTAAATTTAGTAATGCTACCCTGCTGTGGAGGGTAGCATTACCAAATTCACCCTCTGGGAACCTAATTCTGCAGATCATAGTCTGCTTATGTCCAGGCGTGTATACAAGTGTGTCGCGATCCAGTCTTTAAAAATACAATTTCTGTGATCACATTACTGCAAAGACCTCACTGTACAATGTTGATAGGAGATTTTAACGACGCTTTCAATAGCCAGGGTCGAATCGTGTTAGGAACAGATAACGTACACGATTCGCCTGCGGGAAATAACGGGCTGTTGAGAATTTTATTGAATATTTTACTTTGCAAATTCATGTCAGTCACTTCAAAAAAAAAAATATACAAACTATATAAATCATTGGGGTGATATAAATGACCATCTAACCATCTTTTTACGATAATGAATGCTTGGGAGACTTGTAATCCTAATTTCTCTCAATTATGATCTTTGAACTAGCCAGATGTTGAATCATGAAGGACAGTTTTACGGGTGGAGAAGTCCTGAGAACGACGGCGAGCAACTGTCACAATCTCTCGCTGGAACTGTTTTTGATGAGTCATTTCTTGAGTTAACACTTGAATCCTTGTTCGATTTTGAACTTAACGTTTTTTTCAAAATTCTAAATTAAGTAAAACTCAGAGTTGAGTTCTCCTTAGGAATAGACAGACGTACTTTTTGTTGAAATACCGAGCCAGGGTTTTCCAATTTAATTCTTGTGTAAAGCTGTCCAAAAACGTATTAGGAACAGATAACGTTCAAGATTCGCCTCCGGGAAATGACTGTTTGTTGAGAATATTATTGAATAGTTTACCTGCTAATGCATGTCTGTCGAAAAAAACTGTACAAACAAAATAAATCTTTGGTGTGATATTAATGACCATCTAACCGTCTTTTTAGCGAAGATGAACGCTTGGGAGGCTTGTAAACCTAATTTCTCTCAAACTGCGATGTTTCAACCATCGTTGAATATATTCCAACTACGCCATGCTTGATGACGTCGGCAAAATGTTGGGGTCAGTCGGGATTAAAGTCCAAAACTCTAGGAGTTTTGACTATTGCACAGGGGTAAAATTCTAAACCAAGAGCATATGTTGAAACTTATTCCATGAGAATTGGAAGTGTATTTTAAGTATCAGATATACGATTATATTAGGCCATTTATTGGACAACAGGATTTGAAGTTTTAGTCACAGAGTTTGAGTCTAATGCATAAGGAAAAATCTCCAGAAACAGATGCTTTGAAAAACTGACTATTTGTTAAAATGCCATTTTTACACGGAGCTGTTACCCGGCATGTAACTAAGAATGAGACGGAAACATATAATTTTTGCATATTATAGAAATGGGGGATGATATGCTCCATGGGTAGGTGGGTAGAGGGAATATTCTACTTTTGGGTGGCAGCGATGCTGAAAATTAATGGTTTCGGCATATTTTCATGCAATGTTCAAGTAAAGTATTTCACCCACATTCGGATTGTTTCTTTCCACCTTTTTAGTTAATTTGGTATGTTTTTATTGGATTTGGAAAATGTAATACATGTTTTGGGTTGGATAACTAAGTTAAAGAATATTTGAAGAGAGTGTATGGCGTGACATGTTTGGAAATATTTGGAAAACTGTTGAGCGGAACCTAAAGAACATTTTGTTTTCAGTGTCAACCCTTGAAACGGGAAGGTCTTTATTCCTGATTGAGTTGTATATAAAACCATTTTTTTTAAAAAAAAAAACCCTTTATTGTTTCTGGTTTGTTTACAAATGTTAGTGACAGTTAACATTCAGCAAATATTATCCCACACCAACTCGGGAGCAAATAAGTGTAAATTCTAAAGATATGTGTTGGTGTAGCCTAATTTAGCAAATGTTCTAATTTACGTCAGATTGCGAAAACACATTAAGATATCGTATTGCATTTCCTAGATACTGTATTCATGGTAAATAAAGCAAAATGCAATTATGAACAACCAGATTAGTAATATTCACCAGAAAATCGCATTCATGGTATCTATTTTGTCATTGGTGCCATGTTTGTATGGCATCCGTCCGTAAAGCTGTTTTCCTCTTTATATATAGAGAGCACCCTACCCCACCCAAGACAGTTGTTGTTACTGCTTATTGGTTTACATTTTGATTGTATCTAACACTGCTATAGTCAGGATCTGGGCAATCTCTGAAACGGATAGTAAAAATAAAAATTCTATCCCCATTGGCTCAAGGCAACGTGGGGATTAAGGAAGTGTAGTGGGGTTGTGAAAAGCGTTTGAAAACGGCACACGAAAGCTATTCATCAGTCATAAAGACCATGCTGTATCTCTTTACTAGTTGAAAATAGAGACATATGGTTTTTGTTCATTCCACTCCAGATTTTTCTCCCGAAGGAGAGATTACTCTTGCCCCACAGGGCTCTACATTTTCGCACTATTGCGCAGACTTAAAATTACAAACCGATTGCATACGTTGAAACGAACGCCATGTGAATTGGAGATGTATTTTTGTATCAGATATACAATTACATTAGGCTGTTTGATGCACAGCAGAATTTTATGGTTTTTTATCACAGAGTCAGAGTCTGATGCAAAGCGATAAATTACCAAAGGAATTATGGGAAACAGTGGCTTCGAAAAACTGACGGAGACATATAATTTCTTTTCACAATTAGAAACAGGGGATGATATGCTCTAAGAGTTAGTAAGTCGGGTTAGTGGGAAAATTCTGTCTTGGGGGCTGCTGTGTGGCTGCAAATCACTGGTTTCGGCATTTTTGCATGCGATTTTCCAGGTTGAAGCCTTGCATTTGACAGTAAATATGCTATTCTGTTGGTGTTTTATTGAAAAAAAAACATAACTGAATTGTTTACACTGTATAATTCAAGCGCAGAAAAAATATGTTTCCGAACGGCGAAAGAGAAAACTTATTTAGTTATTGACCAGACTTGAAACCGTTTTGAAGGGCTTCTGCCTGAACGCCTTTTATCATTTTATCAACATGGTTTCCGTTCAAGTGGCTTGAGGGGGGGGGGGGGTGGTGGTTGTCGTACCCAAAACAAATTCTACCCCGTACTATCTTTACTTTCTTTTTCATAAGGTTGGGAATCTAATGAGCAAACAAAAATGTGGGCGGTTAGCCGCGAGACCTTTCATGTTTTATACCCGTTGAAAATAACAGTCATAGGAAGTAGTTCTTAAAACAGTCTTCTCGAGAGCTTTCTAAGTATAATATCAGAGATGGCTGTCATGTAGATTTTGCATATTTTATATTTGTATATCATATACAGTTTGCTTTAGGATACAAACACCATGTTCCCACCATACACATAACCACCACTCTTGTATAGCGAGTGGTTAGAGATTTGCATTTCGGCGGGTAGTAATAAGATAGAAATGTTGTTTAACTGATTGAGTACTGGAAACCTTGAGGGAGAGAGAGAAAGAGAACGAGAGAGAGAGAGAGAGAGAGAGACTTTCGTTCAACATTATTGTTTTTGAAAGACGAGGAACTGATGACGGCATTGGGAGAGGCTTGGGTGGAGAAAGAGAAGAGAGTTGATAAGAAAATTTCAGATTAGTAAACAAGGATTTGTCGAAGAGGGAAAAGAGATAGTTCAGCTTTGTATTGACTGCCCTGTGAAAACTATACCATTACTCTAGTATTTGTAAATATTGTGATAAACTAATGCTAGAACTTTATCGAGTTCTTGAGGCCTAAGAGTTTGTATTTTATAAAAGTACTGATATCGGAAAATCGAGTTGTTCGTCCGAATTTGTCTTCTACCCAGAAGTAACCAGATAGAAAGCGGATACCAGGGCCAACCTTGCGAGAACCAACACTTCCAACTCGAAGACACTGCGGTTAGGGATTGAAGTATGAACTGTATTACAAAACCACTAGATGAACATTGAGCCACGGCCATTAACGCTCACTATGCCACACCCCACCAGGGGTCAAGTGCATTGTGTCGTTAGGCAAAGCACTTAGTGCCGATTGCTCAAGTGGGGGCACGGTGGCGCTGTGTACTAAGGCGTACTACACGTCGACGATGCATCTACCCTCAACCAATTCGAACTCTGCTTGTGTGGAGTAGTACGTTGGGGAGTCTGGTAGTTGCTCTCCGTAGCTCGGCGGTTCTATCCGGGTGTTCCGGCTTCCTCCACCCGGAAAACTGCTCGACACGAGGTGACCCTGGCTGCCAAAAGTGTCGTTAAACCTCTGTGAATGAATAAATAAATAAATAAATAAATTTATTTGATTGATACGATATTTTCGTTCTATTATGCATTTCAAAAATGCCTGCGAATCTCAAATTTCGGGCCGAATCGAATCTCAAATCGAATCAGGAAGAGAATTTCGAATCGATTCGAATCAGATCTCGAGTGTATTCGCATGGTTTTTCAAATTGTAAATTGAGATCCGTGCTATAACCGTAAATATTGCCCCAATAAATAAATAAATAAATAAATAAATAAATAAATAAATAAATAAATAAATATCAACTGCTTGATTTTAAATTACGTCGGCGGATGTGGCCGATTGGTTCGGTAAAATGTTAATAATCCTCGGGGTGCGCGGACCATGTGCCAGCTTTCGATTCGTTGTTTATATGATCTTTTGGTTTACTCGACAACAACGTCGTGGCCATGGAGGGGATTGGACGAGATGGGGTGGGTGTGGGGGAGGATTTGCATGAAAAATATCATCCTAAAATGCATTCATGCCTGAAATCCCAAAACAGGTTCATCTATTCTCGTCTAATATTTCTTTGGACCTTTTGCTCTAACGATTCCTTCACTTTCTGGATACTTAAGCCTGAAAAAATAATCAAGTGCCCCAACTGAAAAGTTATTTTCCCCAGTAAAACCCCCGAACTTTCACCTACGGAGTACACATCCTTTACACAGCACTAGGTGAAATGAAGTGGAGAGAAAAATATTTTGTCTGCACATTTGCCTAACATCAATTAGCCTGACCTCGCCCTAATAATAATAATAATAATAATCTTTGTGTAATTTTCATTTTACTTGTTTGTTTATTAGGGTTTAACGACACTTTCGACACCCAGGGTCATCTAGTATCGGACGGAGAGTACTCCGGCTTCCTCCACCCATAAACTGTTCGACACGAGATGACCCTGACTGTCGATCGTGTCGTTAAACCTCAATAGACAAATAAATAAATAAAATAAATAAGTAAATAAATAATTAAATAAACCGCTCGGATTCTCTCTGGCTTCCTCTACCCTTAAAAGTGTCCAACACGTTAATCCCAATAGACTTATTTATTTATTGGGGTTTAACGACACTTTCAACAGCCATGGCCACCTCGTGTCGGATTGTTTTACGGGTGGAGGAAACCGGATTACCCGGAGAGAACCATCGAGCTGCGGCGAGCAACTGACAGACTCAGCGACGAACTAACTCCACACAAGCAGGATTAGCATTGGTTGAAGACAAGTGCACCATCGACGTACAGAACGTATTAGTACACAACGCCACTGTGCCCCCACGTGGGCAATTGAGATTAAGTGTCTTGCCCAAGGACACAACGCGATTGCAGCAAGTGGGATTCGAACCGAGGACCACTCGGCTTCTAGCCTGCATCTCTACCTACTGAGACACAACGCCCCCATCCCCAATAAATAAATAAATAGCTCGCACAGCACTAAGAGTTGCCAATGTGGAATACATAAATTTTAACCCTTTACCTACCATGAAAAGCAGACGACACTTGCAAATATAATTCTTGAATAACTAATTTTTGTCTCAAAAATATAGGTTATGTCCCATCATTGGATCGAGCACGCCGAGCTCGTTCCAAAGAGGGGTCATAACCTATGTTCTTAGACAAAAAAATGAAAAAAATAAGGAAAATTAATCTGCGATTTTTGTGAATAGCGCTGGCCGGTTTTGACCGCTATGTTCGGGAGAGGGGGGGGGGGGGTGGGGGTGGTGTCAGGCAAAAAATTACGGATACAAGTAGATGCAAGGTGGAAATTTTTACATTTTCAATTTTTGGGACCCACCACCCCCGGAATGCAAATTTTTGCCAGTCATGTCTTGGACACCCACCCCTCAGTTTTTCCTCAACGACTATTGGGGACACACCCCCAATTTATAAAATCTGTTTAACTAAGTATTCAAATTACCAAAATCCAAAAAAAAACAAAAAGTAAATAAATACTTTTCCCAAACATGAAAGGTGCCGCAAACCAACTTGTCCGCTATCCCAGCCCTGCCTCCAAGGCATCCCTAGCCACAGTTGGCCCCAAAACAATCTCTCTGCATATAAAGCCACAACGGAAATGCAGCATCAGACACCCAGGTAACCACTGGAACCCGCCTCCACCAACTGAATTGCAGATATACACGCATTCATGTTCCAAGCAACACAACCCTTACCCCGATGTACAACATATCTATGCTGTTCAGACACCAATCGAATCCCATCACCAAGAAGCCCTGCCCAACATATATTGTTCCCACCTGGATATCTTCAACTGTCCACAAGAAATAGTTGTTTTTCATTTCATTACTTTTCGGTTAAATGTTTAGTTTGCACAGCTTGTCTGAGAGAGACCTAAAACTGAAGTTCTTTGACCCATGACCGGGTGGCTTGTCTGAGATGAATTGCCTCTTATTTATTTTTTTATGTTAGTGTCACTAGAATCATATTTACCTTGAAATTATACACGTTTTCCACAATCAAGATTTTTATTCTATCAATCTTTCCAATTATTCCATACATGGAAGCACACTAGACCAATTGCATGAGGCACACTGAGGCTTACAGAAGAATCAAATGATAGGCGCTACAACGCACTAATAAGAGGCAGACTGCCTTAGTAGAAATATAAAGGAGTGAAAATTATGACCAAATAGCTGGGAATAACTTTTTTTGTTTTGCAAATTTTTGCCAGACCCAAAACAGGACCCATCCTCTAATGAAGTGTAAAACATGGGGAAAAAATCTAACATGGAGCCCCCAACACATTATCAATGCTCTATTCTGTTCTAAGTTATGAATCTAAGCACTTGAATTCACATTGGTTGTAATTTCTTGTCTGTAAAATGATATTTGGAAAAAAATTGCATGACACCAGCAAACACTGCACTTCGGACCCACCCACCCACTCGGACCTTGTATCCTGGCATTTTTTGCGACCCTCACCCCTGTTATGTTGGCGAAATGGTTAACGAACGGCGAGATTAAATGAAATGGGTGGAAAATTCCCCCACCCCCCTGTCATTTGGGCTGGCCACCCCCTGTTCAACACATATAATAAAACAAAATGGACTGAAGTTTTAACATAACCGGAGAGGTATTCCAACATGAATCACAAAATTAACAAGACAGTGAAATCGCATCCAATGCCAAGCTAACCTAAACTCATGTTTTTTTTCACTGTTTTTTTTTAAATGGTGGCTATGGTGGGGCATAGGTAAAGCGATGCCACATCCCGAATTGAGCGTGCTGTGCCATACTTTCCCGAAAAAGACCAATCAATCATATTGATGAAGGTGTCATTTGCAGCACCAAAGTCACCACTGGAGACCATTGGTGTTTTTTTTTTTTAAAGTGTAAATCAAATTTTTAAAACCTCACTATTATTGTCTATTGAATAAAAGGAAAGATGTATCTTTTTATAAAATCTCATATCAATTGGTGGTTGTGAGGTTTGAGATTTCACAGATTCATAATGTCCATTGAGTTCAGCGTGAAAATACAGATTCAAATGTCCCCTGTAAAAACAACAAAACGTCATGAGTCTTAAAATATTATTGGCTGCACCTTTTGCACGGATTTTTTGTCATTCAATGTTGGAAACACGCTTCTGAATATCATTTGGCGGTTCTGAAAGATGAAGACAAGTTCTGCTGTTGTTTTCCACTACCATGTGAAGGTGAGTTCCAAAAAATGTTTTTGTAAAACTCTAGATTCCTTTTCTAAAGAAAAGTACTTTTGCCTTGGGTAATATAAAATAAATATGAATTGTTAAGGGCCAAAATAAGTAATGAAATTTTGTTTATTTTGAAAATTCTCACCCCTGATATTCCTTCAATTCAGGTTAAATATACACAAAATGTACATCAAAATGAAGGCTGGAATGTACAGATCACGAAACACATGTGTAATCAACTCATAGAGTCGACTGTGCGCACCACTGGTTCCTGGAAGTCTGCTGCCGTATTCGCACCAGAACTGATAATTTAATAATATTTCACGAAAACAACTTGTGGCCAAATGTGCTTTACATATCCAAGAACAAATCTAGGGGATACAAATTCTTCAAAACACCGTGATAGAGCTACATTGGGGAAAATTCCAAAGCCTTTGCTTTTGTTTACGTATGAGTATACTTTCGATTTCCGGTCGTCGTCATCGGACAGAAAAAGCATGTAAAAACAACGCCGTCTAAAATCAAATAATGAAAAAGATCGCCTTCATACAGTATACTGTTATTAGATGGAGATTGTACAGTTGCCATATTCAATGCACGGTATCATGATACCTGTTGAAATTTCTTAGAATTGCGATTTTGTTTTTCGATGGAAATTCGTGGTAAGGAGTGATTTGCGCATGTCTGTCGAGCATGGAAACCATCTTCAGTTAAAAATGCAGACAGTGTTGTCCTTTTCCCAAATGCATTCCTATCGCTGTATTCGAAAGTGTTTTGAATGCCTAGCTTTGTTCTTGGATATATGAAGCACATTTGGCCACAAGTTGTTCTGATGAAATATTTTTTATTATCAGTTCTGGTGCGAATACGGTAGCAGACTTCCAGGAACCAGTGGTGCCTACAGTCGACTCTATGAGTTGATTACATATGTGTTTCGTGTTCTATACATCCCAACCTTCATTTTGTTGTATAATTTGTGTATATTTAATCTGAATTTAAGGAATTTGAGAGGTGAGAATTTCAAAATAAACAAAATTCCATTACTTATATAGGCCCTTAAGTGAAAAAATGATAAATTCTCAGATTCTGTCGCCTCATTACCGCGAACGTTGCTTCCCTACGTGTTGCACATTGGTATAGCAACTCCAGAAAAGTTTCGAATTAGGAACATAAAATTATAAAAATCTTTTCCTGTGAACCATGAACATTTTATAAAAAGACCTCCCCCCCAACCCCCCCCCCCCCCAAAAAAAAAACTCGAAAACAAAAACAAAAAACAATCGGGGTGATAAATGAGATGAAATGCTCCCAAAACCTAAATTTAAATGTTTCCATATAGTTCTGGAAGAATGGATTTCTTCTGAAACACGACTGGCTCATTATTCATTATTTGGAGCAAAATTGGTGTTCTGTGATAAATACGGTAATTCTTTACAAGAGCGGATTTTGGGTTTTCTGCTAAATTAGGCAATTTTTTCTCGCTTCTTTGTTTTTTCCGTTTTAAAACACTTTTCCAACAAATTAATAGAAACATACTTGATTCCGGGGAAATAAATTTAATAAAAAAATGCGTTTTAATAACACATTGAGTGTAGCGTTTTCGAATGGAGTCGTCAGCTCAATTTGGTTTCAGCATCAGCGCCCTCTACATGTCTTCTTCAAAGCGAGGGAGGCATCAATGTACGTGCAACAAGATTTGAGGCGCCATCAAAATAGGGTCAGTAGCAGCGGGGCCAGGGTTAGCATACCCTAACCTGACCCCAGATACTACTGACCCTAATGATTTAGGGTACTCTAACCCTGGCCCCAGATACTACTACTGACCCTAGTGATACTAGATTGATATAAAAGTTATTCACTTATTTACTAATTTTAACTTGCCTTAAAACGAATCATTCACCGATTTCTCCCGTATTCCACCCAGGGTGCATATTACTTTCAAACGAGCACATCCACTTACTCCCGACCAGTGACGAAGAACAAGCCAACCACAATGGCGACTTCGAGTCGACTGATTTTCAACGGCGCAATAAAATAGTGCAATTCTTAATAAAATATGAATATTTTCGTCAAAAACCCGCTATTATACAGGATTACCATAAATACGTTTTACTAGTGGAATTGGACCTGATCACCAACGCCTGGGGGTGTATAACCACCTCCGTGGATCAGATATAAACAATTGGATCTATACTTCATGTCATACCCGTTTTACGGATCATGGTGTTGGGTGCCAAAAGTAACTACAAACAAATTTAAAGTATTCCTTTAGGAACCTCGGGGTGGGGGGGGGGGGAGGCTGGCTCAGTAGGTAGAGATGCAGACTTCAAGCCGAGAGGTCCTCGGTTCGAATCTGCGGCAACCGCGTTGTGTCCTTGGGCGAGACACTTCACCGCCATTGCCCACGTGGGGGCACGGTGACGTTGTGTACTAAGGCGTACCGCACGTCGATGGTGCACCTGTCTTCACCCAATGCTAACCCTGCTTGTGGGGAGTTAGTATGTTGTGGAGCCGACAGTTGCACGCCGTTGCTCGGTGGTACACAAATTATACATCAAAATGAAGGTTGGGATGTATAGAACACGAAACACACATGCAATCAACTCATGGAGTCGACTGTAGGCACCACTGGTTCCTGGAAGTCTTCTACCGTATTCGCACCAGAACTGATAATAAAATGAAATATTTCATCAGAACAACTTGTGGCCAAATGTGCTTCATATATCAAAGAACAAAGCTAGGCATTCAAAACACTTTCGAATACAGCGATAGGAATGCATTTGGGAAAACGACAATACTGTCTGCATTTTTTATTGAAGATGGTTTCCATGCTCGACAGACATGCGCAAATCACTCGTAACCACGAATTTCCATCGAAAAACAAAATCGTAATTCTACGAAATTTCAGCAGGTATCATGATACCTTGCGTGGAATATGGCAACTGTGCAATCACTATCTAATAACAGTATACTGTATGAAGGCGATCTTCTTCATAATTTGATTTTACACGGCGTTGTTTTTACATGCTTTTTCCGTCCGATGACATCGACCAGAAATCGAAAGTATATTCACACGTAAACAAAAGCAAAGGCTTTGGAATTTACCCCCATGTAGCTCTGTCATGTTTTGAAGAATTTTGATCCCCTAGCTTTGTTCTTGGATATGTAAAGCACATTTGGCCACGAGTTGTTTTCGTGAAATATTAAATTATCAGTTCTGGTACGAATAAGACAGCAGACTTCCAGGAACCAATGGTGCCTACAGTCGAATCTATGAGTTGATTACATATGTGTTTCGTGTTCTATACATCTCAATCTTCATTTTGATGTCTATTTTGTGTATTTAATTTGAATTGAAGGAATATGAGAGGTGAGAATTTTCAAAATAAACAAAATTTCATTACATATTTTGTCCCTTAAGGGCTTTGGTTACTCAATTTTTCAGTAATCTTAGATTAAAAAATCATCTGCACACAAAAGCGAACAAAACGTCTGAAATTGAATCCCACGTAGTCCGCCGACTTTTTTGATATTGAATGTAGTATTTTAGCCGGAATAACAAATTTGAATTTAAGTTTCAATTTAAAATATAAACAATTGGTTCTACTGGATCTACTTGATTTCATACCAGTTTTGCGGGTCATGGTGTTGTCGGATGTCGAAAGGAACTAAAACAAATATATGTTCCCTCCACGTCAGAACGCTTGGAAGTGAAGCAGTGCTTGTTTACTGTGGTAAACAAGCTGTTTTAATTGTAAAATAGGACCCAGTACCAATGCTTGGAATGGACGTCCTCTAAAATTGGTAGCATCTGTCAACGATTGACTAAACATGGCTTTATCTCCATCTTGTGGTCACCATTTGCAGGCCTGGCATTCTGAAAAATGCAGGAGGGCAAAAAATCGCTCTCCTCAATCAGCTTAGAGCAATTAGCTTTACACAGCATTTTAAGTATCCAGTTGAACGAACTCATTGAAACTGAAACCAACAGACTATTACATCAGTGATTTTATTAACTTTACTAAGGTAAAGCGAAATCTCGTAGACATCTAGATGTCTCACTCAACAACCGAACACACACTTGACAAGACCTGTATTTGTACCCAGACCTGTTGTCCAAGAAAGTCATACGCCTACCACTACCACCTTCAACCCCCCTTGGGGGGTTGAAGGTGGTAGTGGTAGGCGTATGAAGGCCCTTGGGGGGTTGAAGGTGGTAGTGGTAGGCGTTTGACTTTCTTGGACAACAGGTCTGCTTGAATCTAGTCACATCCTGGTGCACGTGCTTCAAGTGACAGGATAGTTGTAAAGGTAGTATATTATAGTGTCAATATTCCTTGAAAAATTACCCCTCAAACTGTGATGTCAGTTGAACTTGAAACTGACAGAAAAAAAAAAATATTGCTGTGACCCATTTTGCTTCAAATGATTGCAACTGTGTTTGGGTATGGTTGCAGCCATTACCTTTTACCACTAAACGACTTTCAAAATGAAATTACGTGATGTTATGTGACATCGAAGTTAAATTACATTTTTGCTTTACAACAAAAATTTAATGTGAGCATAATACATATAATCTCAATCATCCCAGACCAAAATATTTAGGAGGGCAATTTTTCGCTCTCCTTAATTCTTTCAGGAGGGCAGTAAGGGGGGCTAAAAAATCGCTCTCCTGAAATTGCCAAGCCTGCATTTGTCACTGTGCAGAAGTGACTTTAAGCACCAACAAATAAAATATTCCTAGGTAAACCCAGAAAGTGGAGTAGTGCTTGTTAATGGGCTGTATAAGTAATGGAATTTTGTTTATTCTGAAAATTCTCTCCACTGATATTCCTTCATTTCAAATTAAATATACACAAACTGTACATCAATATGAAGATTGAAATGTTTTGAACACGAAACACATGTGAAATCAAATCGAGTCGACCGTAGGCACCACTGGTTCCTGGAAGTTTGCTACCCTATTCTTACCTGAACTGATATTTAATTTATCACGAGAACAACCTGTAGCCGCATGTGCTTTACATATCCAAGAACAAAGCTATGGTATCAAATTTCTTCAAAACACAGCAACAAAGCTGCAGGGGAGTAAATTCCAAAAACATTTGCGTTTGTTTCCATAAAATTTACTTTCGATTTCCAGCCGACGTCATTGGACGGAAAAAGCATTTGTATACAACGCCGTCTGAAATCAAATGAGAAGGTTCGCATTAATACAGTATACTATTATTAGCTAGAGACTGCGCAGTTGCTATATTCAATGCAAGGTATCATACCTGTTGAAATTAGAATTTCTTTTTTGTTTTTCGATGGACATTCTTTGTATCGAGTGATTTGCGCATGTCTGTCGACCATGGAAACCATCTTCAATAAAAAATAGACAGTATTGTCCTTGTTCAAAATGCAGTCCTATCGCTGCGCAGGAAAGTGTTTTGAATGCCTAGCTTTATTGAATGTCTGAAGCACATTCGGCCACGAGTTCTTCAGAAATATTTTATCAGTTCTCGTACGAATACGATAGCAGACTTCCAGGAACCAGTGGTGCCTGCGGTCGACTCAATGAATTGATAACCTTAAATGCTTTTTCCGTCCCATGACGTCGATCGGAAATCGAAAGTAAAAACATATGTAAACAAAAGCAATGGTTTTGGAATTTACCCCCATGCAGCTCTGTCGCTGAGTTTTGAAGAATTTTGATACCCTAGCTTTGTTCTTGGATATGTAGAGCACAATTTGGCCAGATTCTCGAGAAATATTAAATTATCAGCTGTGGTACGAATACGGTAGCAGACTTCCAGGAATCAGTAGTGCCTACGGTCGACTCGATGAGTTGATTACACGTGTTTCGTGTTCTTTTCATCAAAACTTTCATTTTGACGTATAATTTGTGTATATCTAATCAGAATTTATGGAATATCAGAGGTGAGAATATCAAAATAAACAAAATTCTTACTTATACAGCCCCTTAAACTCCAGTAAAAACTGAATTGCTTTTGAAATTCTGCTGACGAATTAACAGGCATTTAAACCTGCCACAACAAGGGGAATTTCAACCGGAGGTACCCCCGCAGGAACCCAGAGAAGTGAAGCAGTGCTTGTTTACTGTGGTGGACAAGCCCCGTTTTACTGGTAAAATAGGACCCAGTCAATAATGCTTGGGGCGCGATTCCTCTAAAAGGAAATATGGGATATAAACGATTGACCGACCTTGACTTATCTCAGTATTGTGGTCATGATTAGCCATTGCGCAGACAGGTGTGGGAGGGGGGAGGGGCACCAAAAATTTGTGAGACGTGACGTGGGGGTGGGTGGGCCTCTTGAGTGCGCCAAAAATGTGCATTTCCAACTTGTGCAATTTTTTGAATTTTTTAAAAATATATCAATATATCAGCTAATATATACCATCATTTGTGTTTCAAACCTTAAAGATGATGTACATCACACTCTTAACATAAATACAACATCAGGAGGCTTTACATGTGAGAATATTGGGCTTAAACTAGGAAAATTCACACGTTAGTAGGGGGTGGGCGTCTTGTTCGAAATGTAGAAAATGGGCAGACAATGTTGGGAACAATTCAAATGAAAATTTGTTCCCGTATATGTACACCTGCTCTGGCCAAGCCTGATAATGAACAGCTTGTCATTTGTAAATTGGGGCCCCACAGAGGTTTAAATTGGTGGTACCAGTTTAAGAACATTATGAAAACCCTCTAAAGGCAGCTGTGCCTACTAAGTTTATAAGTTTATTTTGGATTTTAATGGGAGAGTGGGGGTTGGGTGTCCGAGAAAGGTAGTAGAAAATTTGCACTGGGTGGTTGGGTGGGTGCAAAAGGAGCCGAATAAAAAATAGGACGTCACGTCTTGCAAATTTTTAGTGCCCCCCCCCCCCCCGGTGCAGAAGTGACTTTAAACACCAATAAATAAAATAACCGGAGGTTGGGTTTTAAAATGTTTGCATTCAAAACATGACTTATGGTCCTTGATTGGAACAAGCACCTTCCAATATTGGCTCATAAGCTGCGGAAGCAAAGGGAAACTTGAGCTACTTATTATATTTGACCAATGCTGTTTGTTCAGTCTTGTAAAATTAACACTAGATAACTTTAATCTAATAGTCCACTGGCACAGCTCATGAACTGAAAGCCTTATGCTTGATAATTTAGATACTTTCTAGATACAGTAAATTAGATGGCAATACAAATTAACTGCATATAATTTTTCGTCCCTTGAGTGCAACAAGGCACCATCTGCAATGCTAAAGCATACTGCAATTCATTTAAGTAGCCACTAGTATTCCGATACGACGTGCAACTTACAATGCTGATTCCCGCTCGGGGAACAGAAGCCCAGGCTTGAGGCGGAGTTAGATCTTTGGAGAACCCAGACCTGACCCAAGAATCCTGGACTCTGGGCCAACCCGGGTCCCCCAAAGTTCCGGGCCCACCACTCTCCCCGCCCTTTACAGTCAGTGTAGATGTTTGTAAGTGCTTTTTGTTATATCAAGTGTGCGCATCGTGCCATATAACACTGTCCTTTCCATTAATATAAAAGTCGGGTTATTTGCAAATATTTTGAACGGGAACTAAAATAGCAAAATTGTAACTATTAAAGACTGAAGTGAACTCTTAGGGTTTGGAGGTGTGATACCTATCAAAATAACAGTGGAGCATCTGTGAACCAGTTACTTCTAAATAGCTCTCCATAAAAGCAGAGATTCCTTTTGTTTCTTTTAAAAAACGAAACAGACTGCTCCAAGAGCGTTTTCCGTTTAAACATAACAAAAGTAAACTTGGCTTTGTCTACTGACATCATAGGTGTTTTCTCAATTACTTGCTTCTAAACTGGACCTTCCTTGCTCATCTAAAAATATTCTGATCGAAAGTAGATTTTCATGCGATATTTCAACAATGCATATCGTGGCCCTGGAGGTAAAACCACGTTTGGTTATGGTTATATTCATTTGTTTTTAAGGTCACATACTTATGCACAATGGTTAATCGTGATAGTGACAGTTTTACGTGTGGAGGAAGCCGGGGTACCCGGAGAGAACCACCGAGCATCGACGGGCAACTGCCAGCTCCTCAACATTCTAACTCTGTTCAAGCAGGGTTACAGTTGTTGAAGACATGTGCACCATCGACGTGCAGTACGCCTTAGTGCACGACGCCATGGTGCCTCCAGTTAGGCAACCGCGATAAAGTGCCTTGCTCAGGGACACAACGTGGGTCGTCCCGGACGGGGGTCGTGGGATCGCCGGGAAGTGAAGCAGTTTGCTTAGTGCGGTAAACAAGCTGTTTTACTGGTAAAATAGGACCCGGTCACAAACAGAAGAATGTTGTAATGCTTTTGTTTCACAACGACAACCACGATTGCGTTATAACAGAAAGTTCGCCAAAATAGCAACACCAAACGCGCGATCTCACTTTGGTGAGATGGCGTGTCATTTTTTGCTCTATCGGCAGAAATTCTTGTTTAATGTGGTAAACTTTCCTCGGTGGAAGTACTCTAAAATGGTTGACATGGGTATAAACTGTTGGATGAACTTGATTTTATATTCATGTTGAGGTCATGGTTACCCGTTGTGCCAAAATACGAGACCTTAAACACCAATAAGTAAAAACCTTTGACTTTTGTAAATCCGCGTCATTTTAACTAACCTTTTTGCTGTTTAAAATTAATGAAACCATCTTTTCCGCTCATTTCTATGGTAGGAGGCGGAGCAAAATAGGTATCTCGGGCAACATCCAGGGTACATGGGGATTTAATTTCATTTTTTATTAATCCAGTCAATTTTGAGCGTGGTAGCTCATTGATTATAGCATTGAACTTTAACCCATTACCTAACATGAAAAGCAGACGACTCTTGAAAAAACAATTCTTGAACTATTTTTTTTAATTGTCTCAAAAACATAGGTTATGACATCTGATTGCAACGAGCTAGTCGAGCTCGTTCCAATTTGGGGTTATAACCTATGTTTTTGGGAGAAAAATAAAATAATGAAAATTAACTGACGATTTTTGAGAATAATGCCGGCCGGTTTTGGCCGTTACGTTGGGTCAAGGGTTAAACTGAAAAGTCCATGGTCAGATCCCCACCAGGGCTAACTGCATTGTGTCCTTGGGGTGGGCACTTAATCCAGATTGCGCCACGGTGGCGCACTGTACTAGGGCGTACTGCACGTCGATGGTGCACGTGTCCTAAACCAATGCTAACACTGCTAGAGTGGAGTTAGTACATTGGGGAGTCGGACAGTTGCTGGCCACTTCTCGGTGGTTCTCTCCGGGTTCTGCGGGTGCCCCATCTGAAAAACTCCGATGAGAGGTGACCCTGGTTGTCTAAAGTGTCGTTAAACCCCAATAAATCCAGGCCATTTGCTAACTGGGTTGATTCGACTTGTACAAATATCTTCCAATCCCAGAACTGTAAACATCAAACTGGACCTCGCTGTCCTTTCTATTGTGAAATGTCCCATGTTGATATCGAATCGTTCAAATTGCAAACAAATGGGTTGGTTGTTCCCCAGCGGGAACCCCGGGAAGTGCGGCAGTGCTCGTTTACTGTGTTAAATAGAACCGTCACTATAATGCTTGGGGTGCGAGTCCTCCAAAATAGTTAATATGGGGTATAAATGATTGACTGAACTTGACGTTATCTCATGTTGTCACAATTATCCATTGTGCAGACGTATGTGACCTTAAACACCAATAAATTTTAAATAAATATTAATGGGTTTGTTTTTATCGATGTATAGTATTGGGCAAATTCGTAAACCGGAACACGGTTAGTCAACATTTTACAATTTGATTAATCTGTGCACCCTGAAGTCAAAACATTAATTTTAAGGACCATTGTTTCCCCATAATACCTCAAATAATGTAACCAATGTAATCTCCCCGTGGGAACCCCGGGATGTAAGCAGCACTTGTTTACTGTGGTAAACCAGTTCCGCTTTACTAGTAAAATAGGACCCAGTCACCAATTCTTGGGGTGTGAGTCCTCTAAAATGGGCAACATGTAGATCAACGATTGACTAAACTTGACTTCATCTCCATGTTGTGTCACGATTAGCCATGGTGCATAAATATGTGACGTTAACCACCAACAAACAAACGAACCAATGTAATCTTGTCGGACAGCGCTCAATGAGCTCGATTAAACAAGATTGCTTCCGACTGGAACCCCTGGAAGTGAAGCAGTACCTGTTTTGTGGGAAACGGGCTCTGCTTTACTGGTAAAATAGGACAGAGTCACCAATGCTCGGGAGGTGCAAACCCTCCCTAAAATGCGCAACATGGCTTATTGATGATCAACCCTGGTCTTGAGTTGATACTCGTGTTGAGGTCATGATTAGCCATTGTACAAAAATGTGACCTTAAACACCAATAAATATAAACAAGATTGCTTTGGTTAAGTGTCTAGTTGCATTGTTAAAAATGTAACTGCTTGAAATGTCGGTATTGTGACATCAGTATGCGGCGTTAATCAAAATGCAAATGTCTATTGACCATGCTGGGTAAAGTTAGTCTAATTCTGTACACCGTTTAAAACAGACCACACACATTTGTCAATTTTGGAAGTATTTGAGATCAATAAATACTGTACAAAAAAACATAAACCGCCCCCCTCCCCCATATATCCTTTATCATGTGAAGCTTTACCAGTAATGTTCATGGCGTCTTTGGGCGATCCAAACTCGCGGATTATGATTACTCTACCAGCGGCCAATCCTTTTGTTATCACACTGTCCCGAGAAATCGTGAACTTCGGGCAAAATCTCCCATAAAATTCAGGTCCATGTGTTGTCTTCTACCAGTTTCGAAATGGCGTACAAACGTAAAGCCACGCTGCGTATAGCTGAACCGAATCCGATAAATGCTGTTCGTAGACGCAGACTGGATGACGGAGAGCGTTGGCGCGTCGTGTCCCCGTCTAACGATGCTGGTTGGTCCGCAGGAATCCTTTTGTGAGTGCTCTCCACTATTCGCACTAACTTCGAGAGATCTCCGGGTAACTATATCAGAACAAACCATCAGAAACTGATTATCCGAGAATCAAATGCAGAGTTACAGACTCGCGAAATTTCCCGTTCTGACAGTACGATATAGAGGCACGACAGCAGTGGGCAGAACGTGGAGACTGACTGGCATTCAGTACTGTTCGCAGGTGAATCGAGATTTAAGTTGCATTTCTCGGACGGTACAGTTCGCGTTTGGAGGCTCTCAAAACATCGGTATGATGAGACTAATGTCCGGCAACTTGATCGGTTTGGAGGTGGAAGTGCTATGGTTCAACTTTTTTTGGACAGTATATGACCGTTGAAATATTAAGTTTTTTTTAAGAAAGCTGTTTATCCCAGTAGTTACTTTGGCTAAAAGGGTTTAGGAAAAGAGCTTAATTCTTGAACTATCGAATCGGATGAACTTCAAATCGAAAGGTAGCAAGTTCGATCGATCCTGACCTACATCTACATAACTGGGCAGAGCTATAGCTCAGTACACGCTTGTGAAGTATGCTGGGGCGTACCACACGTTGATGCCACGGTAGCCTTCAAGCAATACTAATTCTGCACGTGTCGTTTAGTAAGATGGATAGTCAGTTAGCCACTGATTTTGCTTCCGTTCGGGTGCCCGGTCTTCCTCCCAAAATAGTCCTACACGACATAGTCCTGGCTGTTGAACGTGGTGTTAACACTCAACAAAGAATTTTTATTCAGATAGTAACTTGATTTTCATCTGCGGTTTCTGACCCCACATTGCAACGTTAAGTTCGTCGCAATTACAGGTCTTTCGCGGGAACCCCGAGAAGTGAAGCAGTGCCTGTTCGCTTCTGTAAACGGGTTCCGTTTAAAATAGGACCCTGTCACAAATGCTTGTGGTGTCTAAAATGGCCAACATGGTTATAAATAATTGGCTGTACTTGACTTAATATACATGTGATCACGATTAGCAGTTGTGCAGAAATGTGACCTTAAACACCAATAAGTATAGGTTTGGAGCTGTGTGCAATATTAAATAGACAATTACATTAGTAGTGTGCTCTAGGCTGGCGTTTCAAGTTTTTGAATCCACCCCAAAGGACGGCCTGGAGAACTGGATAAGTGTCCGAATCATTTTCTATACTTGGAGCACGACTTGTTGACAGCCGCAATATTGTCAAAATGTTCAAAAATCTAGGTTGTCCCACCCCTACCTAGCCCTAGCTAGGTATTTCGGCTCTAGAGGGGGATATTAAAATGGGTCTAGAAAAATTAAATTTTCAGAGTACTGTACAGAATATTGGGTAAGTGGAGGGATAACCATTGAAGGCCAAATTCCTTTTATCACTTTCTACAACAAAACTGGTATCCAACCTGAAAGTCTTAGCTGCCTATTAGGTAAAAGGTTAAGGGTCAAATGAACCACGTCGAGGTGATTCCCCAGTAGTCAAGTAATGTGTAAAGAAACTAATTCTTTTAACTAACTGGTAGTCGTTTGGGAGTTTTCCGGAGTTTGTTCCCTTGTGGAGTTTTCGACTCCAAAAGCCTTCTATTTCACTTTTCAGATGTCAAGTGCATGAGGGGTACGTGTTTGTGTGGAAAACATGTTGATGCTTTACTGGTAAAATAGATCCCCGTGACCAACGCCTGGGGTGAAAGTCCTATAAAATGGGCAGCATAGGTTTGGTTGGCGAAACGCGACTTCATACCTCTGTGAAGAAAGCCCCTTAACCCATCAAAAGGTATTTTTAGAAAATGAAATTTTACATTTTTCGGAAACAAATTTCACAATTTGTCAATAAAACCACCCAGAATATGGATATTAGAACCAGTTCGATGATATCCATATTTGTATGGAGTTATTGAAGTTTTAGAGATATTTTAGGCTGCGGTAGGCTTATATTCTGGCCATTTGTGGACGCCATACTTATAAAATATCATTTGTATTTCAAGTTTACATGAAAACAAATCATTTATTGTGGTTATTTTTTCTCTTTTCAGGTAGCTGGTGAGTGATTCATGAATATCGGCAAGAAAACGTAGGTCGTAAGCCGATGTGTTGAGAGTTGTTATATAGGAAGAATAGGTGTGGCAAAAGCCACGGAGTTTTAAGTAGCAAATAGTTTCGTAGAGTCGACACACGGTAAGTTTTGAGACATTATGGTACGCTGGTAAGAAAATTGCAGCATGAACAAAAAGTACTGTTGAGTGTGTTAATTTGAAATATAATATGCAAAAGTACCAGGTTTCAGTTTTCTCGCTGCCATTTGGCCCGACTTTCCCTTGATAACGTTTCGAGTATATTTTCATCTCTCGCCCTCATCAATATACATCAGATGACGAGCGATGAAATATGCGAATCGTTTTCACAGAAAATTGCCCAAAGTCAACGAGAAAACTAGAAGCGGAGAATTCTAAACATGAAACTTTTTATTCATTTTACAATTTTCGCTATACTTTAATACTTCAGTCGACTCAGTAAAATATTTGGTTCTACTTGACCCGTTTAACGTGGGTCGAGCCGTCATTGAGAATAGGTCGCTTGTGCTTCTATCGTTTAATGCTGAATATGGTTTCATTGGTAGTTGTACATATTTGTGTATCCGATAACGATACATACCGATGAACTCTTATCCAGGAGGAAATGATAAGAGCTACACACTGATAAGTTTGTGTTCAAGACGTTTCTTCAGAAACACGTCTTGCCGGACATTTTTGTGATTTGTGTTTAAACTTGGAACTTATTCTGGAGATGGAGGAGCCGCCAAATCTACATAATTCAGGAGACGATGATAGAGGATTGCAGATGGACGATGGTATGTACAGGTTTGTTTTTTTTGATGCCCCAACTGGCCGTTTCGTCCCGGACTTCCGAAATACCAACACAAGCAGTCTTTCCATTCACAACACTTGAGGCATATGACACGGGAGTTAGGTGACGGTCAAAAGGGGTGAGGGATGCTACTAACTGGTCTTAGGGTTGCTTAACAACTCTGATTTAGGATTTGGTCGAGAGCCTAACTGCCAGTGATTGCCGTTATTGGAGAATACTTTGTCTTTTTCTTTAATGGTGGCATATTTTTCTCAAATGTTGTGACTGAAAAGTACAGACCGTGGTAAAAAGGTGAAACAGATGTTGCTGGACCGATTAAGTTGCGTACAATGGTGGGGGTAGAGCCAATTCCGGGGTCACTTAAAAAGTTAACACTCAAAAATGAATCTGCATTTTAAATTAATATCCATTTTCTATCCAAAAAAATACTAGGGCTTATTTTGAAAAAAATCTTTAAATAACAGCATATTTTTAAAATTGAATTATTTACACAATTTTTCCCTGGAGACATTTTTGTGTGTTAAAATTTGAACCCTGGTTTGGGAAGGGGGGTCGATCTCTGCGCGGAGATTACAGTTGAATCAGCAGAAAGAGACCGCTGGAGACCCTGCTTTGCGAATCCATCGGTTCTCTTTCTTTGGTTAAATACCGCTGTGAAAACTTGAAGCTCAGTTCGTTATTTACTGCATTTACAAAGAGCAATGCCCAGTGTCGCTGTCGCAATTACGTCGCGTATGCCGCGAATTTGTGCGTTTTCCGGAAATCGTGTGAACTAGTTTTTTTCTTTGGTTTTTGCTTTTTTCGCTAAAAAAAGAAAAACCTGTGTTTTACATCTTTCAACAGGAATATGAAAAACACGTTCCTCGGTGCGCATATGCAGTAAATAACTCGCCCTTCTCTTTCACGTAAAAACCGCACTGACAAAAAATTAAAAAAAATTAAAATGTTAACCGTTTTTTCAGGGTGTCCTTGTGACTCATGTATCACAATTAAAATACCTTTGTGTGAATAAAACTACTAATACACATAGAAATAAAAATTAAACCCATTTGTATACAAACAATGACAGGGATATAGTAAGTATATTTTCGTCGGAAAAGCGCGGATTTTTCATGTCAACTTGTCCCAAACAACTACAAACGTCCGCGTAAACACAAAACATCAATATAAAATACTAATTAAGTTTTTGTCAGTCGGTTTATCAAGGCCCGGCAATCATCATTTCTTAGTTTATTTGTCTGTACATGCAGTTTTTTTGCTTTCACCATCTCATTCATTCAAAACAGTTTTTGGTTCAACCTTTTACTACACCAACGCACAAGATATCAATTTATTTCAAATCAGAGTTTTCAAATTAGTTCAACAAAACCATATCATGCGATACCTCATTGAAACGAGCTCGATAAGCTCATTCCAATGGGGGTCGCATTACATGGTTTTGTTGAATTTCAGCCAAGGCTTTTTCTGAAATAGCAACTTTCATTTTATAGTTGGAAATAGTGTGCTCCTTGGTGAAATTATTGACGGTTGTATGGACAAAAAGCTGCATATTTTCAGGTCGGCAGAGGAGGTGAGTGGGTTTCAGCTGCATCAACTCTACAATAGCTACCTCAAAATTTAAATATTTAAAATTTTAAAATTTTGATTAAAATTTAAACAAATCTGGATTTTTCTTCATCCATCATAGAGCTGCTGGGGTCAGCAACAGATCGTCAAAATAGTAATAAAGCTTAATGAGAGTTGATTACAAATTTTGTTCATCTGTTTGATTCCCAGCATTGATGTAAAGAGTGACTTTCCACTAGATGAACTGGTAGTGGCAGTTTCATTGCCACATCTGTTTGGTTTGAAATACATCTTTGGCGGCTCCTTTATAAAGAGAAACAGATCAAGTACAGATGAAGAAAAGAACCTGGTATCACCCATCCCACCCCCTTCATCGCCCACCCTGGCCACTTAGCTCCACTGTTAGCATATTCGATTGAATGTTTGTAGTATCAGCCACCTTAATTAACCCTTTAATTGTACTTGAAAACACCTCGAATATTCTTGCATTTGGCATTTTCTGCTTTCCAAACAAAGCTTTTGATCCCGCTATGTCAGCACTTGGCACGAAAATGCTGAGAAATGTTCAGGTTTCTTTTTTTTTGCATTCAGAGAGGTCAAACTTGGCCTAGAAAGCAGAAGTAAATCCAACACAACACTTGCAGGCAACTGTTGCAAGCAACTGTTGCAGTTTCTTGAATAACTTAATAGCTGTTTATTTTGCCACCAAAGTAGTTTATGACCCCTCACCGGAAAGATCTCTATAACCTATCTTTAGGAAGAAACGATTGAAAGAAACATTCCAATTTGAATGTCGATTTTAGTGAAGGGCGGTAGATCTAGTCGTTACGCTTGGTAAACGGTTAAACGTTGTTTTTTAGCGTTAATTTTAGTTTGGTTAGACGAGGGGTTAAGTTGTCTTTAAACTCATCTAATCACTTGAACGATAAAACACTGTTCCATGAACTAAAATAGGAGGGTGCGGTGGCTCATTAGGCAGAGGTGCAAAATGCAAGCCGAGAAGTCATCGGTTCGAATCCCACGTGCGGCAACCGCGTTTTGTCTATGGGCAAGACACTTCACACCCATTGCCCACGTGGGGGCACGGTGGCGTTGTGTACTAAGGCGTACTGCCCGTTGATGGTGCACCTGTCTTCAACCAATGCTAACCTTGCTTGTGTGGAGTAAATGTTGGGGAGCCTGACACTTGCTTGCCATTGCTGGATGATTCCCTCCGGGTACTCCGGCTTGCTTCCGTTAAACTGTGACACGAGGTCGAAAGTGTCGTTAAACCCCAATAAAATAAAATGTGGAACGTGAACCCGGTGAACCAATTCGTATTTCCAATCGGAAGCCTCCGGCAGCACGTTGGAAATATTAATTAATCACATCAACTAGTTAAAAAATAGCAAATTATCTGCTACTCGTCTGAGCCAGAACATTTAATTAAAATGAGTTGAAAAGACTGGTGGCTGTCTTGTGTGACCTCGTGTTAAATGCGTCTGTAACTTTGTTATATCCAACCCAATTAAACCACACCGTGCTGAACGTGATCACTCAACCTGTTTTAAGTTACCACTGACTCCATCATTTAGACCTTAAAATTGCTTAAGTGCGGGTTCCATGAGGGGGTTTCAGACCCATCTAACATGTTTGCATATGCATTATTCGAGTTTGATTTCTACCAAAAAGCGTATTAAGACCAATGAGATTACTGATCCTCCCACGGAATTAAGACCATTGTAATGCCAATGTTCAAGGTTCAAGCTTCATCGTGGATGAATCAAAATGCCTCATCGACCCAGGGGAAGATTTGAATCCATTGCCAGCATAAATAAGTCGTGTTTGTACTGTGATAATGTATGGGTAATGTAGACCTCGACACTGGATCAGTATTTGGACCTACGTAGAACATGATTGGTATGGTTACTTGCCTGGAACTGGATGGGTATGAAGAACCACAAGGCATTGTAATTGTAGGCAGACCTACGTGGCGCTTGCTTTGTATACGGACCTCTAGCTTTTTGTATGTAGACCAACATGGCACTGGATTTGCATGAAGAGGTACAAGTCACTGATTGGCATGCTGAACTACAAGATACTGGTTGGTATGCAGAGCTACAATGCAGTGGACTGGCACGCAGAACAAAGGCAGTGGATTGACAGACCTACAAGGCAGTGGATTGACAAGGATTGACAGACCTACAAGGCATCAAACTGGCATTCAGAACAAAAGGCAGTGGATTGGCAGACCTACAAGGCAGTAGATTGACGCGTAGACCTACAACGTAGTGGGCTGGAGCACAGACCTGCGAGGTGGGGGATGAGCGTGCAGACCCTACAGGCAATGCATTTGCGACTAGACCTGCGAGGGTAGTGGATTGGCGATCAGACCCGCGTGGCACTGCATTTACGATTACCTACTTGGCGCTAGATTGGCATATGCACAGACTGCCTCGGTACCTGATTTCCTCACTTGCCTAGTTTGTACCGACTCCGAATGAAGTTATTTGTATAAAGATTCAACCTTCAAGGAGAGTTGGGCGATATGTATGAATGCGGATGCGTGATCGACACAATATTATCACACGTAAAGGCCCAATTCCGCTAGGACTAGTCTCACTTACGAGCTCAATTTTACGAATTGCATGTGATGTTAGGGAAGAAGTGACCAGATGTTCTTTCGGTAAATTATTCGGGTTGAAACGCGAGTTTTTTCCAGAATGGCATTGAGGAAACGTTCCCAACACAGATCTCTTCTGTATAATAGAAGTAGAAATCGATATTAAGGCAAATCAAACATAATCGGTGGGTTGTAGAAGTGACGGAAACCTGTCGATTCATCTGCAAAATGGTATTCGCATTCGGTAACGTTCCTCGCAAGACGAAACAAAACAGATGGGAATTGCGTTGACACCAAATGGTTGACAATAAGTTTCAAAACCATAAAACTCAACATCGGACACAAAGCTATTGAAATGTTGGCAATCAAATCGCCATTTAACTGAAAGTTTAGAATTTTAAACCAGACCTCTCGGCAGGTGCTGAAATTCAATTAAAACGTTCGGAAGTAGAGAATTGAAAGAAATTGGAAGGTTTCATCTGGGATCAAATTTACAGTAAACAGACATGATAAGAATATTTGGGTCAATCTTCAACACCAGGATTTCCGGACACACAATGTGAAGTATTTCACAAGGAATGACAACGGGCAGATTGCTTCATAGGCCTTTGCAGTATCGTGCATTTATATGTAACTGTTGAGGGTACTGCTTCAGCCCCGTGGTAGTTGGTAATGTGTTACTTGTTTGCTCATTGAATAAGAGTCCGGCACTGGAGGGTAAAAGTTTGCACTACTTGTGTAACGTCTAGGAACTCAAAAGAAAATTAAACGGCGGCGGAGTACGTTTGAAAATGAGCTTTCGCCAACGTCACGTCAAAATATTTCAATGAGCCCAACTACCTGGAATGTGAGCTAAGCTGCCTTGTCGCGGAACAGAAGTACAATACTTTTCTATATCCCAACGAACTAGCAGTCAGGCCAAGAATATCTAAAAATGACCGGCTCATTTGCATATATAGAAACAGTTGGATACCCTGTATTTTAACCCGGATTGACCAAGTTTGACCTATTAATGACTCGATCGCTTTGATCACGCAAGTTCACAATTGGCCAACAGATGAACCACTTTATTCACGCTGACTCACGAAAGGAAACGGCGTTTTCTAGTGCATTCGAATCAGTACAAGGAGTATTTTTAGTGCGATCTTCAGCGCCCAGAACCATCGTCAGGAGACATCAGAACCTTCAGTGTACACAGTTAAAGCTATTGTCGTGCAACCTTGTAACCCATCCTGGTTTTCAGAAATTTCGGAAAACATTGGATTTGGAGCCCTTTTTGTGGACACGTATAAAAAGACACGATGATTGCTACGTTTGGTGGAATTGATTGGCGGCATATTGCGAGTAAAAACGACCGTAAAATGAAATTTCCAAAGTTTCAACGTTTGGAGCCACACAAATTGAAGTTCGTATATGAAGTTGCGGAATCCCAAATGGACTCGGCTAGAAAGACTATTCATTTGAAAAGTATATGGTTTTATGCGCACCCAGGAACAGTTCTGTACATAAGCGCACCGTACATAGTTCTCTGGACAGAGCTTTCTGACGGTTGACTGGACATCTCGTCACACGTGAACCAAGCAGATTAAAGACCCGAGTGTCAATTTGTGAATTTGTTAGTCGTTTCAAAATGGATTAAACTGGATTGGGCAGGCACTCTACCTGATTAAACGGAACTAGTCACTCGTCACTCTGATATCGCGTCATTTGTCGACTTGGATGTCCGTCCATCAAGATATTAGCATATTTACTCGTTTATACTCGTGTACAAAATTCGTGAACAACATTTTAAGGAAACTTCCATGAATTTTAAACATACCTGGCAAGACATAAGCGGCCAACTTTTAAAGTAGTTTATCACCATCGCCGTTCCAAAATACACGCACGTCTACTTGCTGCAGAGAACAATGGGAATTTAAAAAGGAAGAACTTGGGTGTAATGATCTTTTCTTTTACGAAACCACCACTGCCGATCATGAACGGAACTTGTAGCATGTATCTGAAGAACACGTCGGAAACTAGCCAGGAGCTTACAGATTTGGGCATCATTTCTCTTGAATGTTTTTTTTATAGTGTGGAAAGTTCAGATCGAACTGCTGAAGCAATTTCTATTCCTGTCCTTCATTAATTTCATTTAGTGAATAACGTTTACTTAACATTGAATCAAGTTACCGATGGCGGGTGTTGAGCACTCCGACGAGAAAATATATCTTTCTATCAGCTAGTGGAGCATCACCTTCACCAGAGGCAAAATCAAAACATACATATCTGTCGTAGCCATTGAATCGACTGATAGTTGACGAAAACGGAATTGTCCGCTCTAGTTGTGACCTGAATACATTTCGGTTTAAAACAAGGTAATAAGGTGACTTTGAGCGCATATTAGATTCTTGAATGGATAAGGCTGCTTTACAACACGGCTGCCAGAAACTTCGTGTTCAACCTGACAGATCAGCGTAGTTTCATCAATTTGTATTGGAATTCGAATATTTTAGAACAGAAGTATTCATCAGCCAGACTTGAATACCAATCCATCAGCATATTAGTAAATCTTTTGGTACACAAGACCATTTCTACCACCTAGAAACCTCGTAAACTTGGGAGCAAGACAAAGATGGAATAAACTTTTGAAGTAGTTTTCATACATCGCCAATAGAGAACAGACGCATATTATCTCACTTTAGAGAATAATGCAAATTTAAAGCCCAGAGAGCTTAGGTGAAGACAACGTGCTTTTTACAGTACCGCCGCCTCTTAAAAGGAACGGAACTCGCGTGTAAACATGTGGAGAAGTCTGCTTACAGCTTAGGGCAGCATAACTGCCTGCCCAGTTTCCTTGGCTATATTTTCATTCGGAACTTTATAATTGTGTTGCTACGGACATTTTGTGAAGATTGTTTTCAAGCATGGATGCTGTTTTTCCAGGACTGAATTTCGTGTAATCCATTAAAGTTGGTTAATTGTGTTTTCTTAGGCACATTGCCTCAAGTGTACAGAAGCTGTTTTAACTCTAAAAGGGGATATTTTATCGACAAATGGAACTTCTTCACCAGAGGAAAAAATCCACTCAAGATTCATCTTTGTGGATAATTTTCACAAGATCAACAAATGGCTGACATATTTGTGACCACTGTAAGAAAACATTTTGGTTTAAAAACCACCGGAAATTCAACTCGATTCTTTAGTGGAAGAGAATGCTTCACAACACAGCTGCAAAACACATCTGTTAACCTATAACCATGCAACGTCCAAGTGATACCCATCATATTTAAGTTACTCGTCCATTGGACATGAGGCAGATCAGCTTTCGTCCAGAAATGCAACTGTAGAGGGAATGCCGCTTAACAGACAAGAATGCTGTAACGTTTACAAATAAACATGGACGGAAACTCGTTCTAGACAGGACATATTCATCAGCGTACATAAATGCTTCAGTGAATTCAATAAATACACGAGGGAGCAGGAGAAAGTGAGTCTACAATATAGCACCACCAGTCTACTTGCACCTTAAATAAACATTGTTACAGGAATCTGTTGCACTTCCACGATATGTGTCGTACCCACGTTGATTGTGGAAAGTTCTTAATATGCATAACCAAGTAATGCAATGGTAGCAAAGTTTATGAACAGTTTTGTGGAACAGGAATACCGTTATCAGCGATTGTAGAAGCCACAGGATTAACAAATTAGATAACCTTTTGAGAAAACAAAACATAACTGGTTTTCCAAATGTAGGTGAAACATCGATGAAACAGTTTACTGTCCACTTTTTGCAAACCTTCAAAACAATGGTACTTCAGTAATTTGGAAAACAAGCTTTCTCTACAATCTGTCCCGTTATAGATTCAACGAAACTCATCTTTCGACATTAACTCCGCGAAAGAAGCTTGGCTCTAAAAACCGATGTCTCAAAATAGGCATTTAAAACCGCAGAGGTCATAGAACCAACGGGCAACAGAATTAGCAATCGGAGCGTTATTTAACGGCAATAAGACCTGGAGCTGACTTGAACATTTGGCAATAGATACCCAAAAGGGAACCTACTTGTGTACCTGCTCATTCCACCATGAACATATTCAATGTGTATTTATCGATTACAGTGGATATCGAAACATGGAAGCCGTTGGGAAGGAGCAACAAGTGTAAAAAAAGCTGCACGTCTAACAATCCAAGTCGCGTCCTGGACAGAAAGGTGATATCGATCCATACACGAAACGAACTGGTCAGGATGACGAAGGAATTCTGAACTTGACAAGTCCAAGTTACTGAAGATCTACAAAATAAAACCAGAGGCGTAATCCTGTACTAGTGGGCGAAAAGAAAACCTAGGCGTTAATAGCATTTAAATGGAAACTGATGTCAACAAATGGATTTGTTGGCGACCTTGACCGACGAAAGGAGCTCGAATGCATTTTTGCATGCCCTACAAAAGAAGGTAATGCTAAAAAAACCAAACGATGTTTGAAGCATTTTCCAGGATCTTTCCGTTCACAAAGTTGCAGCCAATGGCGACCGGGACACCCGGCAGTGCGGAGAACTCAAGGACGCGCTAACGATTGCAGAACCTCCATAGACTGAAAGTACAAAATAGTCGACTGGGTGATTGCTGGACTATTCTTGGCAAGACATGCACGCACCAGGAAACTGCCCCAGGCTTGTATTTGAGATGTCTGGAGCATTGTAGCCGGACTTTGGAGATGTGCGACAGTCGGAGACAGAATCAAATTACAAGCTCGCAATATTAGCAGAAACTGGTTGCTCAGAAGGTAGAAAGGGGTGACTACCGTTAGGTTATCGAAGAATACACCGGGGCCAACTTTTGCGAAGTAACGTCAGTTTGTGGCTGTATGGGGACTGAAGGTTTACTTCACCCAATATAGATAGAATCATTCATTTTTTCCATCAGTATCTTTAGATAACTAAAACAATCTGTAATCTATATTTGGAGGTTTCTTCAGGTAAATCTGCCCACGAACATTATTCTACCGCACGTTCCCAACAATTCCTCGCGGGAACCCCGGTAAGTGTAGCAGTGCCTGTTTACTGCGATAAACAGGCTCTGTTTTACTGGTAAAACAGAACCAGTCACCAATGCGTGGTAGGCGCAAACCTCTCGAAATTGGCAACATCGCTTATTAACGCTTACCCATGGTCTTGATTTGATACTCATGTTGTGGTCATGATTAGCCGTTTTGCAAACATGCGACCTTAAACACCAATAATAATTCTACAAAATAATTTTTATAAAATTAATAAAACTTATAAAAAAAAACAAAAACAAAACAAACAAATGAAATGACAACCATTCTTCCTACAGTCATTACTGCCTAAAGATGCTCAGCACGGTGAGGGTTAATATATTTTGTAATAGAGTTGAATATCGATCCTTCAACTTTTCATCCAAACAAAATCAACCTTCTGTTGACATCTTATTCATTGTCTATTTGGAACATTTTGCGACTGTTTCTGGAGTTTTTGCGCCAATGTCACAGGAGGATAATTGGACATAATAAGATTTATGGAATTCCGTTTGAAGGATCGAAATTCAAAGGCAGCTGCCCAACTGCAAAACTTAATTTTGCCCATTTAAATATTATATCCCGTCCCCATCCATCCCCTCCACCTCCCCTTTCCAGTTATGTATTTTGTGCTTTCTATTGCAGCTTAACCCTTAAGATGCAAAAAAATATTTCATTGGTTCATTTGTCACATACTGTTAACTGACATGATTTTGGAAAGAGTTCTAGCGAACCTTTTCATCGCAGATAATTGTATCTGGTAAATGAAACTCGCACCTGTAATTAATGGTATTTGTTGCCGGTCTGAGTGGCTTTCTACTGAAAACGTTCAAGTTGTCTATTGTGTTGTTGTGGAATCAGTTCATCCAGCGACAAATTGATTCTACCATTATACAAACAATGACATTTCCCCAAAACCATAACATTCCAGTAATGTTTTGACAACACACCACTTGGCCGGTGTTATTGCAAACTCTTAACGAATCGGCCACATCTGCCCGCGCAATATGCTAATTCAGCAGTTGAAAAAATTATTGTTCAAAGATTTGCAACAAAACCATATCTGACCCCTCTTTGGAACGAGCTCGTTCCAATGAGGGGCCACATATGGCTTGGTTGAAATTATTTAAAAATTAAAAATATTTAAAATAACAAATTTTGATATTGTCTGCATTTGGTAAAGGGTTAAAGTATTCAAACATTTCACAAACATCAACTGAATTGTAAATGGAAATGTACGATATCATTTTTCTAATTCAGACCTAAAATGGAGATCATTTAGCCAAATGTTTAAAGAAATCTGAATGAAAAGTTTTTTAATTTAACTGGATGCTCTAACGCAGACACATGATCTCCAACTGCTACATAAGTTTTTCTTACTTGCACGAGGTCTTGTTCAGTGTTCTCGTTCAAGGTTCTTTTTCGCTTTGACTGTTTGACTGGAATTGCTCAGTTAGCCACCGATAGCAATAGGTTCGTAATCGTCAAGACAATTTCATAAACCTATCGCAACTCTTTCAATGCATTTTTAACTTTGGAACTGGAAAGAGTTAAAATGTTTATCCGGTAGAATAGACTGGTTTCATTCTACCAAAAGGGCACAACGAATGTATGCAGTAAAAAGTAGACTATACAAAAGACAAACGATAAGACATCGCATGTTTGTTGAAAATGAAATCCCCACTAAATAATGCACGAACGTGTTATCCACAAGTATTTTTTCTACTTGAAACTGGCATTGAATCATCGGTTTCCAAGTTGAGTTTGTGCAGCAACAAAATACCGTCCGATGAGTGCAACAAAGCGTCATCTGCAATGCTTTAGCTTTAGCATTAGCATTGCCGATGTCTCCGTTTCACTCAAGGGACAATATGCCAACAGAATTACCTTGGTATTTCTATCAACGGAATTCGACGCTTGCCCAACACAAGCTAGACAATGGTAAATTTGATTTCGTGTGAGGGCTGAGATTATCGGGTTAACTGTTAAAAACTACCGATGAAAAGTTTCGTCGCTTGCCGCTAATGGCACTCGACGATGCTTTCCATCGGTGGTTTCTACCAGAATTCACGTTCCTGGCATCCATGTTGGAATGGAGTATCCACACGTATCTGCACTTCGGCGGTTTGAAAAAAAATATTTCAAAGGTTGCTTCTTTGAAAATAGCCGGCTTTGGTATATTAACATGGCATAAATATAGGATCTCCATTGAGTCAACGATTCGAAATAAAATTTCTGAACAGTTTATTATAATCGAACTGAGCCAAGGTTTCTCGAGGCTTAGACCGATTTTGGTGAACAAGGTACAGACATTTTATATCAAATCGTGACGAAGTTGGGATTTTGGTTAGATGTACAATTTAATACTTAACGTTATGGTATTCGCAAACTCATCCAAATTGCATTTCGATTTTTGCATCAAAAACCGCTTATAATCCCTCATTGGAACGAGCTCGTAGAGCTCGTTCCAGTTAAGTGGCATAAGCTGTCTTCGAGGCAAAAAATAGTTAAGTAATGTCGTCCGCTCTTGGTAATTCGATGAACCGTTAATAAAACTAAAAACAATTACACTTGCGAAAGCACCTCACAATCTTACGTCAACGCAGACTTCTGACGTCACGTTTTGTAAGACGATGTAAACGACAGTTTCGTATTCTGTTTAATGCTTTTATGATAAACTAAGTCAACCAATGACAAACACCTTCCCCCATTTTATTCATAAGCATTAAATCTAAATGGTTGACTAAGAACTAAGAATAATTTAAAATATCTATTGCCGGTTTAAATTTAAAAAAAAATGCCCCACTTCTCACTTTAAAACAAATGAGTTGTAGTAAAATAGGACCTGCTATCAAAGGCTGCTACGCATGACGTCATCAGTTAGAAAAAAAAGAAACCCAACTGAAGGCATCTACCTTGACGTTGGTAGTTGGGCTTGATGACCAAGAGATGCCACACTGAGCAGTTAACATTTTAAAACACCGCTAAGAACCTTACGTTATTGTATTTCCAGAAAAAGGGCTTATTGGTTGATTAAAAACAAGCATTGGATATCAAGACGATGCACTATCGAGAAATTTGACAAATTGTAGAGAGTTTTGTGCCTGCTAATCTTCAGACTAGTTGGTAAGGCTTTGGGTCTTTATATTCTGGTGGTAACTTGAAGTGATGTAGTGCTTGTTCACCGTGAAAAACAAGTTTTACTGGTAAAACGGGACCTAGTAACCAATGCCTTTCCCAGTGGCAACCCCGGGAAGTGAAGCAGTGCCTGTTCACTGTGGTAAACGGACTGTGTTTTACTGGTAAAATAGGTCCAGTCACCACTTTTTGGGAGGTCCAAACGCTCTCTAAAAAGGGCAACATGACTTATTAACGCCTCCCCCGATCTTGAGTTGATACTCGTGTTGTGGTCATGATGAACCATTGTGCCAAAATGTGACCTTAACACCAGTAAAGCACCAATGCCTTTGTCTTCAGAGGTGGATTGGCCGTATGGTCCACATGTGGAGTCCAATATCTGGTGACCCTTGGGACCCCCAATATTGATACAGCCCAACACCTGTTGGTGTGTGAAATCTCGTGAAAACGCCCAACGTGTGACATGGATAGGATTGCACAAAATGCTGGTACATTAAGATGCTCTCTTTGTGAACCAGAGAACATTTCGATATAACAGCAGTCTTGTCCTCTTACTGATCTCTCAGATGCAAGGAAAGTGTTATTTGTGAAAGATCAAAATTGTCTCCCATTGGGACGGCTAAAGGCCCGCACCCCCACTCCATTTTGTTAACATTCTTGGTGAAGGAGTGATGAAGATGATACAGAAATGCCATCGAAATGTCCTGTTGAACAGACATTGATCACTTAGATCCGAGGAAGCAGCGTTCGTTCAGTTCGAAAAAAACATTCTCGGGGTTTGGCCTTGGTTCATTTCCCGGCAAATTGTTTCTTTGCCAATCCTCCCTTGGAAGTCCTAAAAGGACCAAATTGGAAATACATGATTAGCCAATGTGCAGAAATGACCTTAACAACCAATAAGTATGGTCTTCACATTAACAAATGAGCAGCGATTTTGACCATTACAAAATCGTTCAACAGGTAAAATGAATACCTTCATGTTGAAATAATTAATGCACGCATGAAGGATTCCGTGCTGTTTCATAAGATGGTAATGCATTTAGCTGGCGAGCGGATGTACCTTTGCTGCAGAGTCGGACACACGGTGTAGCTTATTGCCACGTGTAATAAGCGTTCCCGGAGCACGGTTGCTTAGTAGTAGACTGTTGGACCTCCATGCTAGATATCCCAAGTTAGATCCCCGTCCGAGACGCCCCACGCTGTGTCCTTGGGCAAGGCACTCGGTTGTCTACATGGGGGCACAATGTGTCCGTATATTAAGGCATACTGCACGTCGATGGCACACATGTCTTCAACCACTGTAACTCTGCCTGGGCGGAGCTTGAACAGTCAGAATGTTGAGGAGCTGACTGTTGCTCGTCGATGCTCGATGGTTCTCTCCTGGTACTCCGGCTTCCTCTACCCGTAAAACTGTCACGGTTGCGAGTAGCCATTGTGCATAAGTGTGACCTTAACTGGTCGAGTGCTTGAAGCCCATATTTGGGCTTTACTCGGAGGTGAAGGTACTGCAACTTGAAGGCTTCATACTCAGTGGATGTGCTTCATATTATCTTTGAAGTGATATTGAGTCTGTAGGGACTTGTCTTGTTACAATTTGTGGGAAAGTGCCTTTAGACACTCTCCCATATATTGTAGCAAGGCACAGACCTGTGAACAAATTTTAATGGCCAAAAATAATTCAGCACTCTCCCCGTTAAATAAACCCCAGTAATCGGCTTCACCTGTAGGATCCCCGGGAAGTAAAGCTGTGCTTATTTACTGTGGTAAATATGCCGTAATTATTTGTGGAATAGGACGCCCGGTAACCAATGTCTAGAGGAACTACTTTCTAAAATAGGCAACATGTATGAGTATAAACGATTGACTGAACTTCATCTGTTACGGTCACGATTAGCCAGATTAGTGCCGAAATACGTAACCTTAAACACCAATCAATAAATAGCTTAATGTTTCTTTTTTTCATAAACAGCTGATGGGACTCTTTTCTTTTATATTGCCCTCATGTCCACCGTGGGAACAATGAGAAATTGAGCAGTTTGTTTACCGTGATAAGCTGTTTCTACTGGTAAAGTAGGTCCCAGTAACCAACGCCTAAGTGGAAGTCAATGTGGGCAACCTGTGAATAAACTTTTGGCAAACTTAACTTCATGCCAATGTTGCGGTCAAATGGCCATGAAAACGTATGACTTTACACCAGTAATTGACCAATGACTAAATTTTGGCAGGATTGAAGTGCTGGTGCCGAAATATAAATTCCTATTCGTGTTTCCTTCACATGTTGCGTTCAATTGATTTTTTGTCACTTTCCATTGAAGAGTGCCCATAGGCACTCTCCAATAAAAAGCAAGATGTCTCATGGAAAAATTAACGCTATTTTTAGAATCTAGCAGCCCGAAGCTCCTGCACTAAAATGCCATAGTACAAATATCGACAGTTTTGAGACCGATACATGAGACATTCGCCTAGCCTCGTTGTTGTTGGATGTCGTAATTCAGGCATGCACTTGACTAAAATGGCTGTTCGGGTGAATCCTCGTTCTCATAACAAATATCCGTACAATCACCCACAGCAACTGCTGAACAACATCGGTAACCACTGTATTTAAGTGCCAATACTTTGATCTGAAAACTATGTTTCTGTATCATTTCTAGGGGAAATACGCAAAAATGTATTAATGTATCCTTCTGAAAATGTTGCAGTTGCTAACTCTATCCAAAAGAAATGTCCGTTTGACAGCTTGAGAGAAGACTGCATGCGCTGGAATTTCCTAGTCGTGGATGTTGCGTTGGACAGTTGGGGAAACATGGTCACATGTCCAAGAAAGCTAAAGATCTGTTTTAAACCATACACTTCTGAACGAGGTAAGAATAGTGATAAGAAAATTATTTCTGGCCAACAGCATGCGAGTTAATTAATATTTCAGTCAAGTACAGGAACGTGGCGACGGTGTGTCTGGGAGTGTCTTCCTCCAGTTCTGACAAAAATTTTCATTGGTTAGAAATTTTAAGTCTTAAACCACCATTGCTGGAAATTTCAAGCCCTAAACGAGATTTCGTGGCATTTGTATTTCTAGCTGCAACCGTTTGCAATATACATTTCGTGAATTTTTAACCACATTTCAAGTAATTTTGAGATCACATTTCGTTCAATGAATGCAATTGGGCGCCAGCTGCAATGCTGAAACATTGCAGATGGCACATTGTTAAATTCAAGAGCCGATGTCCAACTCTACAACCCAAAGGTCTTAAATTTCGAATACAAGGGTACAGCATATGTTCGATGTCAAAAGCATTCAGAAATTCACAGGTAGCAGTTAAAAAATTAAAACTCGCGGTAGGGTTTTAACAATTATTTTCTGCAGCCGAAGAAAATTTATTCAATAGTACAACGCTTAGAGACCAACACCCCACGCCCCCTCGCCACGCCCCCTACTAATTAGACGTTGAGTAAGCTATTGCACTTGATACACGTCTATCCGACGAAAGGACAATTACATTCTTTGTCAGACTCATAATAGCTTGTGAAAATGAGCACAATTGTATAGGTTGTCCACTCAATGGCGGTTTACTACCAAATCATGTATGTATTGCGGACGCAGGGAAGGTGGATTACAATCGCAAAACCCTGAGGGAATTCCCTAAGAGGCTAAAAAGTAAAAGGACACTTCGACAAATGGCCTCCAATTTGAACACTGAAGCCTGTTGGCTGAATGAACAATTATCTTCTAGTTTTTCAAATCTGATACTGCGCAGGTTCCATTCGGTGGGTGCTATGGCGGTTGTCCGTACAAGCTCGCAAGACGCCAGCCAACTTGTATCTAGAATGCGAAGCTGTTATGTCCTGAAACCAGCCTAGCTCTTAGTCAAGACTATGTAAATACATTATATAATGGGGAAAGTCGTTTTCCATGACTACCGATCCGTAAAGTTGGAAATTCAAGTTTTGAACTCGCATGATATGCGATGTAATAGTTTTACGTCGCACGGGTGGGGCTACCTATCCTCGGACTGGTGGGTCCATTAGTTAAATACACCATGTATAGATTCGCCGATGACATGTATCTTCACATTGTTGCCTGCTTGTACGGGCAGCTGAAAATGATGTAAAGGCAATGCTAAGGTTAATCCGACGGATTGAGTTTTCGCGGAAAGAATACACTGGGAGGCATTTTTTTCAAAACAGTAAATTGTAGCTGTATGATGACCCAAAGGTTAACTCATGTGGCATATTTTTAACGTCAATAAACATCGTTTCAGAATGTTTTCTGTGAATTGGCTAGTAATAGTGACAAATACACAGAACGACAAGCGTGTGTGAATGAGTAAATCGATATGGAACGAGTACCAGCGCGGAAGGATAAAATGAACCTACAGGTCTCGAGTTTTAACCTTCCGCAATGGCACAAGTACCACATCGATTCACTCATTCACACACGTGTCGTTCTGTGTTTATTACACAACTTCACGTCTATAAAAGCAATTAAGAGGACACTCAACAATTCATTTGAGTATCAGAAAAAGAACATTTTATTGCCAACCTAATTTGCGAGAGGAACCTCTGTTACTGTTGGCACCAAGAACACATTGGAACTCAGCGGACAATTTTCATCTATAGCTAGCAAATCAAATTGTAATTGTAGTGCACGATTTGTAGAAAATTATTGAAATAATTTCGCTTCTATTTAAAAATAGTCAGTCAATGATTTCCGTTCCGCTCATAGTTTGGTTTAATAGTTTAATGCATTACACCATAATGGCAGTTATACAATAGAAACATAATAAAATAAAATATGTGCTGTACAAGATTTTCATTTTTCACATGTTTTAGTGTTGCTGTAGATGGGGTTTTGGGTAGAAAAGGCGATTATAAAATTGATTTCAACGCTTCAACAATCGGCAATCTGGTAAACATTTGTAATTTTACATTGTCTAATCCACTGAAAAGACTGCAGACTGGAAATCCCGTGACAGTTCGCTGTTTCTGTACCATGTTCCTGAAAAAGTTAATGCTTGGCGTTCCAGTGTTGAAAAGTTAGTACGTTCTATTAAATTTGTATTTTAGGACCATCTACAGATCAAGAATTCTACCTTCATTTTGTAACCCTTTGTCTAACTCTTGGGCAAGGCTCTTAACTCGCTGTTATCAAATCTAGTCATGCCCGCTTTGAAGCAACTATGACTAGATTTGAAAACCTCATGTTCATTTGACAATATCATTTGTCAAAAAGTGTAATTCACATGCGAAATAGGTTAAAAGTACCCAAATTATACTTATTTTAGTGACAAGGGATTTCTTGTGGGCAGGAATATTCACCAGCAGCGTGCAATGAGTTAATCCCGATTGCACTCGTGTGTGTGTGGGGGGGGGGGGGGGGGGGTGGGTGGGGGGGGGGCACGGTGGCGCTGTATACTAATGTGTACTGCACGTCACTGGCGCACTTATCTAAAACAAATGCTACCACTGCTCGTGCGGAGTTAGTACATTGGGGAGACTCAGTTAATCACCATCGCTCGGTGGTCATATCCGCGTACACCGGCTTCCTCCATCCATAAAACTGTCAGACACGAGGCAAACCTGGCTGAGTGTTAAATCCCGACTGAAAAAAATGAAACCCTTTGCCTAACAAAATGGCTGTATCCACCACCCCCGTGGGGACCGCAGGATGTTGAACAGTGCTGGGTAAACATGCCAACCATTATCCGTTTAACTGATAAAATAGGACTCGGTCACCTGTTTGGGATTAGTCTTCTAAAAGGGGCAACATGTGTTTAAACGATTGACCAAACTTACTTTGTTCATCTCAATGTCGGGGTCACTATTGGCCATTGTGTCCCCGCGGGACCCGATAAGTGAAGCAGTACCTGTTCATTGCCGTAAACAGGCTGTTTTACTGGTAAAATAGGATCCAGCCACCAATGCTTGGGACGTGCAAACCCTCTTTAAAATGGGCAACATGGCTTAGCGCTCACCCATGGTCTTGAGTTGATACTCATGTTGTGATCATGATTAGCCATTGTGCCAAACTGTGACCTTAAAGACCAATAAATAAAATAATTGGCCATGTGCAAAAATGATCTTAAAGCACCAATATTGACCAACTCTCGGTAAAAATGCCTTTCAAATTTACAATTCCTGATTGCAAAAAGTTTAATCCCACCCTGAACAAAAACGTACAGCGTTTAGCTTATTTCCGTGAGAACAGCCGTTCTGGAAGCAAAGCAAGTGAAATTCAAAAATGTAGGTGCTTGCCGTCATCGTGTAAGCATCTTCCAAACATACCTCTGCATCAGAAAGGTTGAATTATCCACTTACTTGGAGTGCCCATCACACTTCCCCCTTCCCTCACACGCGCACATGCACCCCCCCCCCCCCTCACACACGCACGAGAGGATGGTTTCACAAGACTCATATTGATAAACCTTCCAGAAGAGGATTGAACAACTCGAAAGACTGAAGTATCCAAGCCAGTACTCCCCAGTTACGCAAGGATTGGACTGGCGTTTGAATCAAGGTATTTACACGGGTGAGTTTTTAAATGTAGTTCAGTGTTATCGCCGTGGTGCCCCCCCCCCCCCCCCCCCCCGCGAAATGCAAATACCTTATAATGCTATTATATGTTGAAAACGAGCGGATATACCTGTTTGGTTTGTTTGTGGGTGTGTTTCTCTTCGTGGGAAGCCTCGAAAGTGAAGCAGTGTTGGTTTACTTAGTAAACAACCTTTCCTGTACTGTTAAAGTTGGACCCGATATCAATGCCTGGGATAGAAGTCCTCTGAATGGGTAACGTAGGTATAAACGACTGGCTGGACTTGACTATATATCCATCTTGTGGTCACAAATATCAATTGTGAAGGAATGTGACCTTAACTGGTGATGCTAAATTATTTTTAGTCAATAAATGTGTTCATTTGTCTATAACAAGGCAAATTCAGGCTAAATAATTTCACTTCAGAAATATGAAGCACATCCACAGAATATGGGGCCTTTGCGTTGTGGTAACTGTACGTCAGAATAATTCACAAATATTGGCTTCCAGCACTCTGACGATTAAACACCAATAAATATATAAATTCAGTGTTATTTGTTTTCATTTCATTTGATACGAACAAGTTCTTAAAATTGGCTTTGCAACATTCCTGAAAATACTTGCACAATACAAGTTCAAGAAAGTATTTAAACGTATTTTCGGTAACCCTCTGCGAACGCTGCATGTAGAGTACTTAATTTAAAATTTTCAAACGCCTCCATTTGGTCCCTATGTAGAAAGTATTGGTCAACCGTGCAAATTGTTGTTTAGTGCCAAAAATAATCTGATTGTAAACGAGAACAAACTAACAAGGTATTGTACATATGAGTGCAACAAGGCAGCACCTTTTAATGTTAAGCATGCTAAAGCATTGTAGATAGACCTTGTTGCACTCTATGGAATATTTTAATTTATTATTGCCTGGGTCTGAAGTATTTTAGTTGCATAAAAGACCACAAATGATAAAAAACAATATTGACAATAAAAACTAATAAATAAAACAAAGGCCATCCACGTTTACCAGATTATTTCAGGATTATTTGCTTGCCGTTTATTCACCCCAAACGAGCTTGTAACAAATTTACCTTCCAGAAGGCTTATAAAAGATTGACATCCCTGCACATTGATGTCAAAATATTGAATTTCAGTCTGCAACGTTACCCATAATTGTACTAGCAATTTAATCAGTTCAATCTTGTTTGACAGAGCTCATTGAGCTCTGTCAAACAAGACAGAATTAGTTAAATTCCTAGTTGCATTATGGGAAAAATTTACTGCTTGAAAGTCTTTTTTTTACAGTGTACAGTGTTAAGCAAGATAAAGATTTAACAAATGTTTTGATTAGATAGAATTCTGTTGACTTCTACAAGGGTCATGATCACTCACATGTTATTTATAGATTACTTGAGGCGTGAATTCTGTCTCTCCTCTGTCGCCAGACAGCGATTTTATTGAATGTTGCAACGCAATTAAATAAAAAACAAAGTCTTGGAGCCCTACCGAAAGTATATTTTTTCTGCCAAATGCTGTATTGCTGGCAAAGGCTGTATTTTTATTACGAAATGGTGTAATTTTGCTGCCAAATCATGTATTTTTGGTTCCATATTGACTTAACACATTTACTGGGAACTAGTTTGTATACTGTAGACCCTGTGGTAGAGAATGGTGATTGTCAAGAGATAATTTAAAATGGGTTTTATTCTACTTTCGTACTGTGGAATTTCACTTCAGAGTGATAGTCCGAGATGGTACTGGGATGTGGCTTGGAATATCATTCGGCCATATTGACGAGTTTTCATTTCCATTTGTTGTGTACAGTTCTCATGGCAATTGTTAGCATGTATTGCTTGTTCTATTTGGAAGCGGAAACCTTTAACCGCTACCCCCAGGGATCGAAACGCGATGGGCAGTATGTATTAAAAACTGCCACGTTTCTGGTTTCTAAGGGTGGATTGGTTGAAAATCATCAATTATTTCCGCTGGATCTACAAGATGTGAACATCACTTGTATTTTGAGATTTGTCTTGTAAGATGTCTGATGGTAAAGATTTGCTGCTTTTTATGGAGACATAGTACGTGCAATACGAATTTGTGGCTTTCTGGGCGTGTGTTACATTATATTTCCAGAATTGGGCCGATATTATTCATCTCTGGAGAAATTAAATAATTTAATCCAGTTTCTCAAACTGGTAAACTTTCAGTTTGGAAAAGTCAAGAGGGTTTGTGAAAGATAATTGTGGATTCGCAGAAAGGTTACCTTGCGAGATTAGTTCCACACATCAAAAGTGTAGGCAAAACTATTAGCAGAAAAGTTGGGTGCAAAGATATTATTGCATCTTTGTCTCTTGAAGTTGGAAGAGTGGATTGGCTCATTGAAATTACATTGTTGACCCAAAATGTGGTTGTGAAATTGGTTTTTGGATCTGCATCCTTCGGGCAGTACTACATTTTTTTTTGGCTCATTCCCTCATTAATTTCCAAACTTTCGATGATTGAAGTATAGAAGCCCTCTCGTGGCATTGGTTGTCTTCCCACGCTACGCCCCTCCCCATCCCCCTGATTTGGAATTTAGCGGTGTTTTAGAACAATAACTGAAGTTGTAGTGGAAGGGTCCAATAGAACCTACATGTAGATACAAATAAGTATCTTTCTGTTCCAGACATACGTTTTCAAACAATATCCGCTTTTATTTTTTAAAATTAACTCTTATTGAACTCTTCCAACGCAGTTTATCCAGTCAGCGAGTATAAAGTAACATTTCAATACGACTCGTATACGCTTATACGTATAAATTTGTTTTAGTTAGCAAACAATAATAGAGGATCATTACCAATTTAATGAAACGGACCCACGAGGGTGTTTGATAAACGGTCCCATTTGACCGTTGGACTAAATTACTACACCTTCACCGTGGGGATCCCGGGAAATGGAGCAGTGCTTGTTTACGGTGGTAAGTCGATTTACTGGTAAAATAGGATCCGAACGTCTGGGGTGAAAGTCCTAAAGTGGGAATCATAGGCACAAACGAGTGGATAAACTTGACTTCATATCTACGTCCTGATCCCTTTGGGAACCCTGGAAAAAAAGCAGTGCTTGTTTACCGTGGAATGCAAGCTCTTTTAATGGTAAAATAGGAGTCAACATGCTTAGGGTGGAAGTCCTCTAAAATGGGCAACATAGGTATAAACGATTGACAAATCTCGACTTTATCTCAATGTTGCGTCACGATTAGCCATTTTGCAGAAGTATGTGACCCTAAACTGATGTGATATACCTACGTCGCGATCAACAGTGTTGAGATTTAAGATTATCCGAGAAAGGGTACCCAATCAAACAGCCCTATTTTAAGGGAACCCGTTTCAATTTTTATTTAAACAAGAATGTCCCGTGGAACCCTGTGAAGTAGTGATTATTTTCTGTGGTAAGCAATCTGTTTTACTGGTAAAATAGGGTCCAGTCACCAGTGCTTCGGAAAAACATCGAGAATGGGCAACACAGGTATAAACGATTGACAAATCTGGACTTTATCTCCATGTTCCATTCCTCTTTGGTCATTGTGCAGAAATTGTGACCTCAAACACCAATGAATAATCCAACCTGTCTAATTATAAAAACATCGACCCTGTTATGGGCTATCTCTTGACATCTTTCTTGGAGTTAGAGTGTAGACTAACATTGATGTAATGTGATGTCTCTGATTAAGAGATATTCTTCGTGCTCCTGTTAGATATTCCAGACAATAAGTATTTTACTGGCATTGAAAGCATCGATATTAACAGTTTGGAACTACGAAAGCGTAATCATAAAACAAGTGAGAGTGGCTAATTATAGTTCGGTTGCCGTGGATTGGTCATTTTCCAGGAGTGGCCAATATTTCCACGGACGCAATAATAGATTCCAAACACTAATTATAGGAATAGTCATCAAAAAATTAAAGAAGCACCGGGTACCACCATTAAAAGTTTGCTGAAGATTTCTGTTACCTGGTAAACACGAGTGGACATCAATATCCACGCGTGGAATATGACCAGTCCACGGCGACTGTAGTGAACTTGGTAAACATGGATGTCTGAATTGTTTACATGTCATTCAAGATTCAGTCAAATGAAATCTCGATTTTGAAATACTACTTGCGTTGATGCACAGAAAATGAATGTGTGGGGTATTTAGGTTAATTCGTTCTGAACTATTTCGATCAACTGAAATATTCCAGACGAGTTCAAACATGCACTGGCCAAGTTAATGGCTAGACTGGTTCCAAGCCAAAACGGCGTCGAGCTCCTTGCCGAATTTGATCCGAGGCTTGAGATCCTCAATGTAAATCTGAAGGCAGACGACTTGGAAGATTGCATCCTCTGTAATGAGCTGGGAGCGATGTGGTTCTGTGGGCACTGTGAACTCGATCCTCACCAGAGGTAACTGCGTTGTCCTTGAGCAAGGCACTTAATCCTGATTGCCCATTTGGGGGCACGGTGTCGGTGTACTTACACGTATGCACGTCAATGGTGCCAGTGTGGAACCAATGCTAACCCTGCTTGTGCTGAGGTATTACGTCGGGAAGGGGTCTGACATTTGCTCACCGCCTCTTGGCGGTTCTCTCTGGTTACCCCGGCTTCTCCCACACTTAAAACTGTCCGATACGAGGTGACACGGGGTGTCAGGTCTTGTTCAACCCCAATGGAAAGGAACAAAGAAATTAATTCTCTTCCATCAGACGGTGATGTGTCATGAAATATAATGGAAGGGGTAAGCCTGTGTACCTATTCCGGCCACGGCATTTCGTCGCCAGTCAAAATGATCCATCCTCTAGCAAGTAAACTCGAAAAGTGACCAAGGAATACCCTGATATTCATGTATGTCCCATTATTGCTCAACTAATAATCTCAAATTGAAACTGCTGAACTGGATACATCGTGGATGGCATCGGTTGGAATTATTTTTTTTTAAGGTCACACATTTACGCACAATGGCTAATCATGACCGTGGCAGTTTTACGGGTGAAGGAAGCTGGAGTACCCGGAGAGAACCACCGAGCAACGACGAGCAGCTGCCGGCTCTCCAGCATCGTAACTCCGCACTGCAGCACAAACAGGGTCAGATTGGTTGAAGACGTGCGCACCATCGACGTGCAGTACGCCTTAGTACACGGCGTCATCGTGCCCCCATATGAACAATCGGTGTTAAGTGTCTTGCACAACTCTGGGGGTACGAATCGATCGCTCAGACGGTCACCCATCCCAGGACTAACCGGGCTCGACGTTGATTAACTTTGGTGATCTGTCGAGAACCGGTTACCACAACACCACCGCGCCCCCATCGCTTGGAATTTAACGTGCGAATATTTTCAAAATGCGACCTGTATTCTGTGGAGTCCGACTGGGCTGGTTGCCTAAATTTCAAATCCTTTTATTAACTCTTCACCTAACGAATCGGCCGCATCCGCCCTAGTAATATGCAAATTCAGCAGTTGAAAAATATTCATTTTCAGAAAATCAAAACACAACTAGACCATATGGCCCCTCATTGGAACGAGCTCGTCGAGATCGTTACAATGAGGGGGTCACATGATATGTTTTGAACTATTTTGAAAATTTTGAAAACAATATTTAAAATAAATTGTCTGCGATGGTTGAACGGTTAATTGGTGGATGCATTGCTTTGATATTTGTATTTCTTATGCAGTGTGGTATTGAGTGTTCAAAATGTGATTCCCACGCCTCTTGGAATTCCAGAAAATTTCTTGAATTTATTAATTTAAAAAAAATAATACAAGACCCCATGAAACACCTTGAATTTTATAGTGTCTGAACATCATCAAAACTGGAATTGTGTTGCCACCATTGCGTTTAAAGTTGGCCGTCGTGGACTGGTCACTTTCCTCGGGTGGGCAATATTTCCACGGACGTAATTAGATTCCAAGCACCAATAGGAATAATCATAACAAAATTAATGAAGCAACGGGTACAACCTGGTGCTCTATTAATTAAAATTTTGCTGATGCTTATTACATGGTAAACGCATGTGTGGACAACGCTGCCCACGCTTGGATTACGACCAGTCCACGGTGACTGTACTATCAAGTTGTGGTGCAGGTAATGGGAATATCAGTAAAACAGTACGTCAATGAATTATTCATCGATTGGCTGTTAACTATCGGACATTAACAGGTAAACAAACACTTCTGATTCACGAGAATGTTTTGATTCTCCTGCAACAATCAATTTTCGGTTCTTGATTAGAATTTGAGAGTACGGTTAGTATTTAGTGAAAACAGTGCATATTCCATAGATAAAAAACCTCATTTTCTGCCAGACTGTGTACACCCAGGGGTATAGTTATGACTTTCGTACGTCTGTCCGTCCGTCTGTTAACATTCAGAGTTTAGGTTTGTGGTTAATGTTTTTTAGTAAAGGTTATTTTTTTCTTTTAAATTAGTATTAATTACTATTGTTTCATTCTCATGTTTCATGTTATTTTGGGAAATATTTAACCCTTTTTTGTATGGCAATTTAACAGGTAAGTTTTTATTTGTTTACAAAGTTACACCTTTAATTCTTCAGTTTAGTGCAATGTCACTGTTTCTCATTTGTGACAATGTCTACTGTCTTCTGAACCTTTCTACAGTGACTTTCATTAATATTGACACGATTTTAAACCCTTTTAAACATGTTTTCAGACTTCGTTTCTTTGTATTTGAAATTAGGCTTTGCCACATACTTTCTTACTTTAATTCTTGCATAGTCAATACAACTTAATGATTGCATTTACATCGATGATTTCTTTTAACGGTTTTAGGAAATATTTAATCCTTTTTTGGCAGTTAGTTTTACTTAGTATTTCCATCTTAAAGTTTGGGATTAAAAATGTGCTTTTCAAGGTTGCACCTTTCATTCTTCAAACACTGTTATTGTTTTTCATTTGGGGCAAGGTCTACTGAATCTATATAAAGTGGTTTCAAATAATATTGGCATTAATGTAGATGTAGCCCTTTTCAAAACTGTTTTTGAACTTAGTTTCTCTAAATTTCAAATTGGCCTTCTACCACATACTTTGTTACTTTTTAGCCCCCCCCCCCCCCCCCCCGCTCCCCAACAAGGGAGGTATATTGCACAGCTCCGTCCGCCCGCCCGTCCGTCAGTCTGTCTATCTGTCCAAACATTCTTTATAGATAACTCGAACAATAGTTAAGATTCCAATTTTTTCCCTGTATGTCTCCACGGCAGCAATGTCTGTCAAGTTCGATGACCACCATTATCCAAAGTTGAAGTTATTGCCCTGCTCCTCCTCCCTCCCCCACCCCCGCCAATTAGGCATTTTTTTTTTTGCGCCGAAATGCATTTTGAAGTATTTAGAGTGACTACATGCAGAGAGTTTTCTAACTCAACACCCCTAACCACCTTGGTATCGGTTTTAGGAAATATTTAACCCCATTTTTTTGCAGTCAATTTTACTTAGTATTCTTAGCTTAGTTTCGGATTAGAGTTTTGCTTTTCAAGGTTTTACCTTTTATTCAACCACTGTTACAACGTCATTGTTTTTCATTTGGGGCAAGGTCTACTGGCGCGGTATACAGAGGTTTTAATTAATATTTGCGTTAATTTAACCCTTTTCAAAACGGTTTTCTTATTTAGTTTCGTTAAATTTGAAATTGGGCTTCTAACACATAATTTGTCATATTATGTTCTTACATGATCAATATACCTTGTACTAATTGCATTTACAGACCTGATTTCTTTTATTTGTATGCAGCTTTTTTCTCAATACCTGAGCTTAACAGTTTGAACTATAAAGCAATGCCTTCTGCAGCATACTACTGTTTTACAAAAGTAATAAAGATTGGAAGGAAATGGGAGTGAGGGACTTTGATGATTTCTCCAAAACTTCGGGGGAGATGGGTGGAATCAATCCACCCCTCCCTTCTCTCCATGTTATCCACAAGATAAATCCAGTTCTAATTATATGATTCTCTTCAAATTTGATATTACTATTCTATAAGCCATTTGTAAAAAACTGTCATCTTATGTAAGTGGTCTGTCTGTGCATCCGTCCGTCCATCTCTCCACCCGTTTGGTTTCCGACCGATAATTACATTTTAGGCATATGTTCTCAAAATGCATTTTGAAGGATTGGGAGTTATTACATGCAAAAAAAAAAAAAAAAAAAAATACTCCTATAGCACAACAATGTTTTATGTACTGCATCATTAACCCTTTACTTAACACAGGTTGAAGCCAACAGTAGAAATATATTTTTCTGAAACATCAGATTTTTTCATTTTTTACTTGTAACCTCTTATTAGTCCTTATTGGGACAAGCTTATAAGGCTTGTTCCATTAATAGGTCATGAGGTATGTTTTGGGGTAGAGATATAAAACAAAATCATTTGAATAGCAGTTTTTGTATATCAGAAGTGCAGATATGGCAGATTCGTTAGGTAAACTGTTAACAAAAAATGGCTGGGGACTATTTTGTGTCGAAGCATTGCCATTACTAGGACAGTCTGGCTGTACGCGTGACATCACTCTAGTTATAAAAACACTATAATTGAGCCCTTGAGGACCTAGTTTCCAAGTTCCTATTCTGGTGAGTTTCTTGACTTATATATGTACATATAGAACGCTTGTTCTGTACCAACATGTAGATTATTTGGTGGTCATGCTGATAGAAATAGAGGATATCTAGTGTTTTTGAGTGGATACCGAAAATTATCTCATGAGTGACCGAGACAAATGTTTATTTTTCGTGAGCGCTTGCGAAAACAACCATTTGTCTCGGTCACAAGTGAAAATTTTTGGTATCCACTCAAAAACACTAGATTTTTGTTTTATTATACGCTCTTTTTGTAAGAATGTGATAATTCCACTCGTTCCAATCTTGAATTGATGCATGAAAGTAAACAGCGCAATCATTGAAACCAATGATTTGATTGATACTTGGGACAGATAGCGCTTCATAATCTGATTCAGCTCGCTGATTTCTTGTCCGAACATGGCTTGAAGGTTCGCAATACAAGTGTTTGGTTTGGTACGTCCTTTAAAACTAAACCTAAAACTTACATTACGGATTTTCAGGCCATGTTTGGACTAGCATAAATTCAAGTTGAATATGTGTTGAATTATTGCTGGAAATGATCGGTATCCACTCGAAAACGCTAGATTTACTTTTCATTATACGTTTTTAGAACAAATTGATCATTTCCAGTGATAATTTGACTCGTATTCACCTTGATGTGAAAGCCGCCATTGATTGATGCCGCGAAGGTGAAAATTTATGTATTTTCAGTGGGGGAAACGATTTCGATCTTTCCGCAATTTCTTCGATAATCTATCGTTTAAAAAATTGCATTAAATTTGCAGTAACATACAGGCAAAACAAGATTTCACTGGACACCCCGGCTAATGGGGGAGTAAAAGTAGTTATCTTCAGATCTTGCACCGAGGACACCTTACGAATTGATGACAACTCACATGAACATTTTGTAAATCTGAATTCTCGTTTTCCTCACGAGAATCATTTGCGAGATTCGGATTTTAAGTACTGTAAAATATTCCAACTGGGAATGTCCAGTTAACCAGTTGAATATGGTAAAAGCGACTCATGCTGACATTTAACGGTCGCGTCTATATTCGTTACTAAGAACATAAATCAATATTTTCAACGTGCAGCCAGTGCAGTAATAATCCATGGCCGGGCTCCTAGGCTTTTAGGTACGTCGGCCTCAGAACCCCATCCGGCACTTCAGTCTTAAACCCCACTACACCTGACAGTCTGACCCTGGTACAGTAGGCACTATGCCGCAGGACATATCCCTATGTCCACTTTGCGTGTCTTCTGAAGAATTCTACTCACAACTTGACATATTTATATAAGCATTAAAATAATGTACTATATATAAATATATATATATATATATAAATATAAATATATATAAATATATATATATATATATATATATATATATATATATATAGATAGATTGAAATACTCGGACGCCGATGGGGATCGAACCACTGCCTTGTTGAGAGTACACTTCTGCGGCACCAATCGCCTAGCGAAACTGGACCAGCGCCATAGACCACTCGACTACAGACAAGCCCCCCCCCCCCAAAAAAAAAGGCATGCAGGCAGATCGGGCGTCCATGGAACTGGCACAGTCCACACGAAATTACTCGGTATCCCCCAGAATTAGTTGTTTACAATGAATTATACCATTTAATGCAGATGAAATCAGTGAGAATCAATCTCTTCTTCAAATTTCCTGCTTAAGGTACAGAATACAGAATTCGGCACTTCTGTTATGCATTATTTAGGATGAAAGACTCTGACGCCGATGGGGATCGAACCGCTGCCTTGATGAGAGTACACTTCTGCGGCACCAATCGCCCAGCGAAACTGGAACAGCGCCATAGACCACTCGACTACCGACAAGCCCCCAAAAAGGCATGCTAGCAGATCGAGCGTCCATGGAACTGGCACAGTCCACACGAAATTACTCGGTATCCCCCAGAATGTTGTTTACAATGAATTATACCATTTAATGCAGATGAAATCAGTGAGAATCAATCTCTTCTTCAAATTTCCTGTTTACTTAAGGTACAGAATACAGAATTCGGCACTTCTGTTATGCATTTTTTAAGATGGAAGACTGACGCCGATGGGTATCGAACCACTGCCTTGATGAGAGTACACTTCTGCGGCACCAATCGCCTAGCGTAACTGGACCAGCGCCATAGACCACTCGACTACCGACAAGCCCCCCCAAAAGGCATGCTAGCAGATCGAGCGTCCATGGAACTGGCACAGTCCACACAAGTGAATAGCACATATATATATATATATATATATGTATTAGTATAATGATGAGAGTATACATATGGATAAATACATACGCACATGTATCGTTTCGGCACAGAGTGCCAAGTGTCTTTAACCATTTGAGTCCTAAGGCGCTGATAACAGTTCCTCAGACAAAAAAAATTAACATTGGCGGACCTCCTGTCTCTGTGGGCCCCTAGGTCTCAGCCTATTCAGCCTTATGAATAAAACGGCCCTGCGTGAAGTCGTATCGCGATCCTGGACCAGAAAAGGGCCTTTCCGCTTCAAAGGATTAAGATACTTTTTGTTATATGCATTTTCATCACACATGCTTTAGAAAAGATGGTGGGAACGCGGTGGCTCAGTGGTAGACTGTTGGACTTCTATACTAGAGGTCCCGAGTTCGATCCCCGTCCGGGACGACCGTGTTTTGTCCTTGGGAAAGGCACTTTATTCCGGTTGCCTAAATGGAGGCACGATGCCAACGTGTACAAAGGCGTACTGCACGTCGGTGGTGCACACGTCTTCAACCGCTGTAACCTTGCTTGAATGGAGCTTGCAGTGAGTTAGAATGTTGAGGTGCTGAGAGTTGCTCGTCGATGCGCGGTGGTTCTCAACGGGCACTCCGGCTTCCTCCACCCGTAAAACTGTCACGTTCACGAATAGCCATCGTGCATAAGTATGTGACCGTAAACACCAATAAATAAATATATAAATAGATACCCGTGGGAACCCCGGAAAGTAAAGCAATGCATGTTCACTGAGGTAAACAGGCTCTGATTTACTGGTAAAGTAGGACCCAGTGACCAATGCTTGGGAGGTGCAAACCCTCTCTAAAATGGGCAAGATGGCTTATAAACTCTCACCCCTGGTCTTGAGTTGATACTCAAGTTGTGGTCATGATTAGCCATTGTGCAAAAATATGTGACCTTAAACACCAATAAATAAATAGTAATCATTGGTGGGGTTTGTAAAACATTCATTAACCCTTTACCCAATGATACGAACCAAAACCGGCCATCGCTATTCACAGTTGTTAATTAATTTTCCAGCTCGTTCCAATGGGGGTGGGGGGGGGGGGGGGCGTTATGAGGTATGTTTTTGAGACAAATTGAAAAGAAATAGTTGTTCAAGGATTTTGTTTGCCAGTGTCGTCTGCTGTTCATGTTCGGTGAAGGGTTAGAGCATTTTTACATGAATCTCCTAAAATTATTTTTGGAGACTCCTTGAAAACGTCTTTAATTTTTTAAGGAGAACAGTTCATGTCATTTCAAGAGAGGCAACAATAAGGTGTTTCCAATTATAAAAAAAAACAAAACTTTTACCCTTTGGAAATCTGCACGCACAAAAGCGTAAACATTTCCATCAGTCCTCAACCCGAATATTTCTAATTTAGAAATTAGAATGTCTTGTTTGGACAATTATAAGTTTCTCATCTCTGGACACAGCATGACATCAAAAGGATAATGTTTGGTAAACAGCATTGGATGTCTTTCTGGTTTCTGAAAACTCCTGAGGTGGATAGTCGTCGTATTGCTGCAAAAGAGTTCACCCTTTACCCAACGTAACTGAAAAAAAACCGACCAGTGCTATTCACAGAAAATCACTATTCAGTTATTTTTTCATTTTTTATCCCGACAAATAGCTTATGACCCTTCACTGGGACGAGCTTGTTAAGCATATTCCAATGATGGGTCATAAGATATGCTCTTGATGCAGAAAATGAAAAACATACTTATTTTAGAATTCTGTTTGCAAGTATTGCCTGCCGTTCATGTTAGGTAACGGGTAAAAGGAAATATCTCTTGGGAATGCCAATCAAGCATGACGTAAGATAAAACGTCTGTATTAAGAGACTGTTATGTACAGATAAACTCCGGTTTTCTTCGATCCGGGAACATCCCAAAGAGCTAAAAATGCACAATCCCTAACAATGTGTATTAAGGAAGAATATGCTGGGTGGATACAGGGTACTAGGCTGTAGATCACTACTATTGTTAGTCTCATCCCAGGGCCTTTGTCAAAAGTTTATCCTCTGCCTCCTGACTTGTCCAGTTCATTGTAGAGATGGGCGGCATTGAAATTCTGAGTTCGGTATCGTTCAGTATTTTTAGGGGAGGGGTATATCTCGGTATCGTTCGGTATTCGGTGTCTGACGTGACTGGGATTTGCTGGTAGTACCAAAGAGGAATTCACATCCGGAAAAACAGAATAAGTTGTATCATTCTATCACAACTCTATAAATGACACTGCCAATGAGAGCAACAATGACATTATTTTACGACCAAACACAGTATCTACAGTAATTTTGTGACTTGTACTAAACGCACCGCAGGGAACACGGTGGCTCAGTGGTTACGGTAATGAACTTCAAACCGAGAGGCTCACGGTTCAATTCTCACCAGGGTCAACTGCGTTGACTTTGGCAAGGATGTCAAGGTGATAGCTAAAAGTTGCGATTTTTGTTTGTTTATAAGTGTAAATATTTTCGATAATATTTCTGCCTAGGTTAAATGTAAAGCGTAAAGATGGGTATGTGACGGACCCTGAAAATAGATTTGTCAAACTAACGTTAATTCAAGAGCTTCTTAATGAAGTATGAAATTTAATGTCCATTATGACGCACTTGTTGAACGCCACAGGGGCTATTACGCATCTATTCTGTCTCCGAAATGTCATAAGTCTCCATCTCAAACAAAATTCTCATTTATATCTCTATCCATATCGAATTGCAAAGCACTCGTTAAATCAGGATTAATATGTTTAAACTTTGAGTTCCGATTGTATATAGAGTGAAGAAGAATTCTGAGGGGCAGTTGGCCTGAGGGCACTCAGATAAGGTCCGAATTTAGCTTGGCCTTCGAGGGTCATAGGCACCGAGATTGAAAGTCCGCGTATTGTCGTAACCCTGCGAGGGTTGTAAGAAACCGATTGTAGTTTGTTAACGGTTGCGAACCGTAGTCGCATAGTAGCCAAAGAAGTAAAAGCTGTAACGTTGAGGTCTAGAAACCGTATTAAGAGCTTGAGTAAGCGCTGGAATATCTCGCGAGATAAGATAGATTTAGGCGGTGCGAGAATTGGTGATGTTGAGGACACTTTGCAGAATATTGTTATGTAAGCTTTTAGTATATAGCTGAAGGCGAAGAACAACTTAACCGCGTGAGAGCCAGACAAGGCGCAACGTGATCGTGAACTGTGGTAGACGCCGATTGAACTGTGGTTGAACTGTGAGAACGCTGATAGAGCCACAAGGAGAACATTATGTGTTAAGCCCGACTGACGGTGCAGTTAACCCTGCGAGGAGGAAGCAACGAAAAATCAATAGACACTTTGTATTTATCACAAACCGTGAGAAGATGAAGATGATGTGAGCTTGATCCAGCGGACACAGCTAGCTGTGGGAGACGTCGAGGGCCCTAAAGAATACACTTTTATCCGCGTAATTAGTGTATTGTTATGGATAATTTTGTGAGTAATTTGTTTCATATTATATTTCTTGGTACATGTAAATAAATAATCTTTTCAGAGAATTATCGTTGATCACCCTTTGGCGTTGTAAGCCACAGGCACCTTCAGGAATCCTAAGAGTCCCAAGCGGATAAGGCGGCAAGGTTTACGTTCGAATTGGGGTTCAGACGGCAGTCACTGGCTGACGGCTGAGCACTGATAAGCACATAACTTTTCCTTCACTTAACCCCTGTAATCCTGCGACGAAGGCACGTAATCCGGACTGCCCTAATGGGTGCACGGTGGCGCTGTGTACTAAGGCGTAATGTACGTCGATGGTGCACCTGTCAACCAATGCTAAGGCTGTTTGTGTGGGATTAGTACGCTGGCGAGTCTGACAATTGCTCGCCGTTGCTAGGTGGTTCTTTCCTGTTACTCCGGCTTCCTCCACCCGTAAAACTTTACGACACGGGGTGACCCTGGCTTCGAATGTGTCGTTAAACTCCAATAACTAAATATCTCAGAGCATGTGCCCTGACCATGCCATCTTTAGGAGGTCCCGTTGACAAGACAAAACACCTGTGCAGTGATTTCTAGTCAGATCTTTTTCTGCTTGAACAGGCAGCCAAGACTTGACTGGTAAGCACTGCTAATCCATTATATATTTTACAGTTTGTTGTCTAGTGGGAATTCATGAGAGTTGCCAGAAAACCGAGGGTTAACAAAACTGAATAGAAAATCGGTCACTTTCATGAAAATGAACGTTTCAACTGTTATCAAGCCCCAACAGGGACTTATAAATAGCTAATGTAGAAAAATAAAAAATCAGACTATCGGTATTCAACGATTGGTTCAGTTCGGTTTTTCGGTATCCCTATGATATCGGTATCCCTATGATATCGGTATCGGTTCGGTTTTTCGGTATATTGCCCATCTCTAGTTCATTGAAGTTCTAACAGTATATTTCTCCGTACACACGTATTTTTCTCAAATCATATGTTCTGGCAATTTTTTAGAACGAGCTCTGACATTGAATTGTTCCATTAATGCAGCTTGAGTTATGGACAAAGTTCCGACAAATCAACATAATTATTTGAGTGTAAAACACAATATTATCTTAAACATTCCAGATAAAGGTTAAACTGCTATCCAGATGCACTGACATTTTCTCTCCATGTTTTCATCAAAGAAACTGCAACTTGCAGGTGCACAAGTTTTATCTTAATTAAATGCTTGGGGGTGAGTGGCTCAGTAGGTAGAGGGGCAGGCAATGAACCGAGAGGTTCTCGATTCGAATCCCTCCTGCGGCAACCGCGTTCGTCCTTAGGCAAAACACTGCACCCCCATTGCCCTCGCGCGGACAAGGTGGCATTGTGCACTAAGGCGTACTCCACGTCGATGGTGCACTTGTCTTCAACCAATGCTAACCCTGCGTATGTTGAGTTAGCATGCTGGGGAGCAGACAGTTGCTCGTCGATGCTCGGTGGGTTCTCTCCGGTTACTCCGGATTCCTCCACCCGTAAAACTCTCAAGGTCATGATTGGTCATAGTGCAGAAATATGTGACCTTAAACACCAATAGATAAATAAATAACATAATTAAACACTAAATATCAATCGCAATAAACAGTGCAGGTTTTGTCACGGAGTCGTACCACCCTATAGCAATACGAAGGGCGTAATTAAGTACATCACGAGATTCCTTTGTCCTGTGTCCCTTTCCGTATCCAAAGGACACACCCAACTCCTGACACACGTCAGTCATTTAAGTTTTGTAAAAGATGTTATGATCGGATTTCTAGGCAACTGAGACTTTGCTATAGAATTTTCACTTCAAATGACTCATCACAGCTATTGGGGGCGCGGTGGCGTCGCGGTAATATTTGCTGTTTTTTGTATTTGTTTGCCACTTGTATCAAATTGTGCCTTCAGCACAACATGGTTTCAGATCTCTGAGGTTTGAGAGTGTTTGTGTTGCCCAATCCTTTGTGACTATCGCATCATATTGTAACACTGGATGTATAAAAGACGTGTTTGGTTTAAATGGGAGGGGTTCTGTTTGTTGACTCCGAAGGTTTTACGTGAAGCATTTTAATGGATTTATTCGTTTTCGAGTGGGAGTTGATTAAGTTTCATTTTCTGTTCAAACTCACACCACAACATCTAGCTTTGTCGCATCATTTGAATGAGACTCCGTTTCCTTTCCAAATTCTTCTCTTGATTGCCTCGTGTACTCATTATATGTACAACATTTACGGCAACCAACATGAGGTGCTCACTTTAAACACGGAGTAACGTTTAAGTACCTTTATCATTTAAGAATAAGGTATTTCAGTTAAATGACATCCTGATGGATGGAAAAGTTTAGATGTACAATATTATGGTTTAGTCAACTGGGAAACAAAATTTTCTTCAAAATTCGTCAAAAACCTGAATTTTTTTTTAACCATTTTACGACCGAAATAAGTTCTGCACACAAAAGTAACTTGTTTTCATATATCATTCGGGTGAAATTGCTTATTACTGTCGAATAAATGGACTCTACAATTATAAATTGCGTTCACTGCACACATACAGTCGCACACAGCATACCCTCACCTACAAAAACAAACAAGCTGGGGAATAAATTTGTTCACCTATTTCCAGTGAAGTGAAAAGGGAACGTATGATTTCATTTACAGTTGCGTGCTGCCGTTACTGGTAACCCTTTCATTCACAACAATACTTTGACCCATGCCCACCCTCCTCTTCTCATTAGATGGGCGGAATGTCATAGCCTTTAGTTTCTTTGAAAAGAACCTGAATGTCCAGAAAGTGTCTGTTTGGTGAATGGCAGCAGAATGCATATGAAAAAAACATTTTTAATTTTAGCTCGTCAAATGTGCCCCCTCATTTCTAAGACTTCTCTTCAAGGGACGAAGGCAAATATTATTTCTTAGTTACAATTATGTTGACGGTCAGTGATGAGAAACGGCCTAGAGGCAGTTGAAGCAAAACACATCCCCTGCAAAGGGTTTGTTTTCTTTCGTTTTACTTATAGCGTGATCAAACCTTTATGATTTTTTTCCACAGATGTCAGTACCATCTTTTTTGTAATTTGAAAAGACGAGAACCTCTGTTCATGCGTACACATGTGGATAAAATGTTGTGAATATATGTCCAAAGTTGGGGAGGGGTAAGAGACACATTTCTAACAAACGTGTTATATCGTGCTTGCTGACGACTGTATATGTAGGATTGATGATGAGTTGTTGATAAGCGTTCGCCACTCGTTATGTATATAATACAACAGTTTGAGTTCTAAGTGATGTGTTTTCGATTACAGGATATGGACCATACACCCAAAAGATTGTTACCAGTGGCCATAGGCTGGAGATAAGTTCGTTTTGCAAAAAGCCATTTTTCTGAATAGAGTTTCAGTTCAGAGGGTGCAGATTTTGTGGTGTGTATATCACAAATTGCGGTCTGTAATGGGGGTGTTTTTCATCGTGGAAGTGGTTGAAGTATGTTTGGTTTCATCCACCCCTTTAGTTGACACTTCAAGACACACATACACGCTAGCGACCGATGAAAGCATTTTCAGTTCTGCACATGCGTGTATGTATATCGAATTCTCATGATTGCAATAGCGATTGTTGTTCAACTCGATGGGCATGTTCTGCTTTCCTGCTATAATAGGACCCATCCTATCAAACGTGTTACCCCCACTGAAATGGGCAACACAATAGCCAATCGTAATTTAGTTTTTCTTCACTTGCTGTGATCATGATCAAGGCATATATTGTGGCGGTGACAGGAAATCACAGTAAATGGTTAATGGGTCAATGTTATTTTATTGAGGGTTAACGACACAGCCGTGTTGGGGGTGAATGTTGTGTTTATCGAACTTCGACTTAGCTTTAAAACTAAAAGTTGTGTGCCACAAATCCGGGTGCTCGTGCTGTTCCAGAAAGGCCAATGTGTGTGATGTATGGACGATTCTTCACTCCAGAAAATGGCGAACCCGTTCCAGAATGATTTAAGAGATTGGATAAGGATACGGACAGGGCTAAAAAATGAGGGAGCATTAGGTAAAAATTCACAGTTTTTCAATATTCGGATTTTTATAAGCATGCTTTTCGATGAGAAAAAAGCGCATTTTCACAGACAGCATCAACTTGGTTTTGGTTTGAAAAATTGACTTGTTTACACATGTAGTACGTTCGTTCTTGAGATATTTGTGTTTAAAGTTTGGCACTGGGTGGTCACATTTCGTAACTGAATAAGCACCAATCACCAGTCAATTGTTACTATTTTTAGTAACTTTGTATATTAAGAAGTGTTGCGAGTTGCGTTGGACAGGATAAGTGAAAAGATCTAAAAACATCGTCTGCAAAATCATTGCATTGGCTTAAAGAGGAGTTTATCCAAACTTTCTTTATGTCAATGGAGATTTTTTATATCAATTAAACTGATATCTTCTCCGCATATCTCTCACAAAACATTTTAGATTAGCATTTCACCTCATCTGCAAACAGAGTGTCTGAGACAGATCAAGGGTTAGAGTTTTAAGTTTTCTGTTTATAATATGACGCATTTCAATGTCTAGAGTTGTGGCGCAGTGGGATTGAGCGTTTGGTTCACTGCATAAAAGGGGAGCCTCGTTTTGGTTGTTATGTAGAACCGAGGAATAAAGACTCTCTTTGATAATTGCATCTTTTTGTTTAGAAAATACTTTTTTTCAAAATACATTTTTCAACTGAATTGTAGAGTAACATCTATAGAGTAATAGGGTAGTCAAATATTGAAGATCGGTGCTGATTTGCACCTTTTTGAAGTTTCTTGATTATGAAGAGGTTGATCTCATTGTCATTCAGGATGGCGACGCCCTTAGCAACCAGTAAACAAATGTGTAATCCAAGGGAAAAAATGTTGATTACCGAAAAGAATGTACTGTTAGACTGTTGGTTGGTGATAATAGAAAAGTAAAAGCAATGAGTATTATAACAGAAGTAGAATCTGTGTGCGGATAAAATAGAATTTAGTTGGCATAGATTTCATGGTGAAACATTTCAACAGAGTAGATTAGATTTTATTTTAAATTCATCAAACCTGTATACTATTTTTGATTATATTTTCATCTCACATTCATCAATTAGTGGTCATTCAGTTATCCATGCTAAATGTAATCTTGAGAAAATTGAACAAGGGCCTGGTGTCTGGATTTTTAACAATACACTACTCAAAAAACAAAAGTACTGTAATACTATTGAAACATTAATTGGTAAGAATAAACTACAATCGTTATAAAAAGATGACATTTTGATATGGTGGGATAATTTGAAATACCAAATTAAGAAAAATAGCATTTATTTTAGTCAAAAATTAAGTGAGGAACGGAATAAAGAGAAAAATGAATTGGAAAAAAAACTGAAAATTGAAATGTCAAGAGGAGCCCGACTGAATAATCTTCCAAACTGTGTTTTGAAAATAAGAGAATTACAAATGGAACTGAACAAGATTGAGAATATTGAACTGAAAGGAGCAATTTTAAGGTGTAAAGCAAATCACACTCTTCAGGAAGAAAATTGTGCTAGTTACATTTTAGGTCTTAAATCTTACCGACAGCAGAATAATATTATTAAGGACATTTTTAACTGTAATAATATTTCTATTACAGATCCATTCATGATTGTCAATACTGTTAAGGACTTCTATGAAGTTTTATATAAATCAGAAAATATTGCCGTTGAAGCTGAATTTGTTCTCTTGGGTAGTCTTGAGAAAAGCTTGACAATTGAAGACAATGAATTCTGTGATGAAGAAATAAGTTTGTTGGAGATGTGTACAGCTCATTTTTCGATGGCCCCCAAAAAATCCCCACGGTCAGATGGTCTAACATCAGAATTTTACAAACATTTCTGGCCTATCTTGAATACGATTTTATTTGAAGTCTATAGTACAATTTTTGAGAGGAAGAAGCTGTGCAGATCAATGAAGACTGGAATTATTGTAATAATTTACAAAAATGGTAATAAAAGAGACCATAGAAACTAGCGACCAATTAGCCTCTTGAACACCGATTATAAAATTTTGTCTAAAATTTTAGCAAATCGTTTAAAAAACAGTTATATCTTCTTTGGTTTCTTCAAAACAGACAAGTGTGCCAATGAGAAATATCAGTGGAAATATTTCTAGTATTAGAGATATTATAAAATATATTGAAGAAGAGGATCAAGTAGGCATAATTATAAAATTAGATCAAATGAAAGGTTTTGATCGAGTGAATCATCAGTACTTATTTCACATTCTTGACAAATTTGGCTTTGCAAATAATTTCATAAACTGGATTAAATTACTTTATAAGGATGTTAAAAGCTGTGTGAAGGTCAAACAACATTTATCATCATTTTGCCAAATTGAAAGAGACAGGGCTCTCCTTTATCAGCGATGCTCTATGTTTTTACAGCTGAACCTTTGGTTTGTATGCTGAATAAAAAATCTGATATTCTGGGTGTGAGCCTTCCCGATAGCAGTATGCGCAACACCTTTAATCATGCTGATGAAACAGAACTCTCTCTTAAAGATCAACAATCTTGTATTAATACATTTAAAATGCTAGATATATACTCCAGAGGATCAGGAGCTAAGATCAGTTTAGAAAAATCAGAATATATGAATCTGGGTACTTCTAAAGATATCATTGTGGCAAATATTCCTTTGAAAAAAGCGGAGGGTGCCATTTTGATTTTGGGAGTTTATCTAGGACCAGATAACGTAACATGTATTGAATTGAATTGGAGAGCAGAAGAAACAAAATTAAAAGAGCACTTCAGTTATGGAGAAAAAGAAATTTATTACTTAAGGGTAGAACAGTGGTTATAAATACTCCTTTATTGTCTACAATTTGGTATACCCTAAATGTAGTAAGTATTCCAACTAATATTTTGACTGAAATAAAATATATATGTTTGGACTTCCTATGGTTTGGTAAAAAACATCTGATAAAATATAATATTATACTAATCAAAGTTTGTTAAGCACCTAATATTTGACATATCATTGTGGAATTTGCTTGTGACATATTTGCGACATTTTTGGTGGATATGATTGAGGAATGTATTGAGATGATCCCCAGTGTTTACATTAGCTCTCTTGACAGGCAGACTTTTCGTGAGAGTCATGGAAAGCATTTCACCCTTGAGTTTCATGATGATGCTTTCGTGTACTCTCTTCATGTTCATGACAAATGTAGGGTATTCAATCTTCATTTCAACACAAGCCATTGTGATTTAATGATTGAATATGACAAATGTGAATGTAAGAAGACATTTGTCTGAAGTAGAAATGTGGCGGGCTGTACGGATGGTGGAGAAAGGGGCTACCCATCGTCAGGTTGGTGAAGCCCTTGGTGTGCCAGAGCCTGGGCAAGATTTCAGCAGTATGGTGGCACACCAGTAAGACGACATGGTGGGGGAAGAGAAAGAGCAGCATCTGCAGCTGAAGACCGATCTTTGATCATCCAAGCCCGTAGGAATCGCTCTGCCACAGCAACCCAGCTTCGCAGTGAACTTCAGAATGCATCCGGGGTAAATGTTTCGACGCAGATTGTCCGGGCAAGGTTGCACGAAGGTGGTCTCCGATGGAGAAGACAATTTATTCGCATTCCGCTGTCCCACAACCACCGCCAGGCACGATGTGAATGGGCCATGGACCATGTTGGACGGACCAGAGAAGATTGGCGACCTGTCCTTTTTAAAGATGAGTCAAGGTACTGCCTAGACCACACGGATAGGCGTTCTAGGATATGGGGAAGACCAGGAGAGCGATACCACGCAGCCAATATTGCTGGGCTTGGCCGCTATGGTGGAAGGTCAATCATGGTCTGGGGCGGCATCAGCAGGGATGGACGTACGGAGCTCTGTGTTCTTAAACGTGGTAAATTGACTACACAGCGGTATATTGACGAGATTCTGGATGTCCACGTCAGATTGTATGTAGGTGCAGAGGGTGATAGATTCATTCTGATGGACGATAATGCCCGCCCTCATGTTGCCCATGCTGTCGGGGAGTACAGTACAGACAGAGGGAGGGAATTGCGCGTATGGACTGGCCAGCAAGATCCCATGACCTCACTCCAATCGAACATGTCTGGAATGAGTTGCTGCTTGCAATGTCAGCCCGTCCAGTCAAGCCAAGAAGTGTCCAGGTGCTTGGTGCCTGCTGTCCAAGAATGGAACAGCATCCCACAAAGGACCACCAGGAACTTGATTGGGAGCATGAGAAGGCGTTGTCAAGCTGTAATTGACAGTAATGTGTCTTATACTCGATATTGAACCCATATCAGTTCGCTCCGTCAACTTTTTGGCAAATTGAAAAATCTCCTCTTTTACCAATAATATCCATTTTCAATGGTTATGAAAAGCTAAACAATAATATCAAACACAAACAAAATCTTGATTTCTGTACTTAAATCATTAAAGATATAATTAAATAAAAAATGCATACACTTTTCATTACAATATTTCAACTAAAACGTAAAACAGGTAGTTGGATATACTTGGTGCTCAGGAAACTTTGAGTAGTTTTTAATTGATTGACTGAATGTTGGTGGGCTCAATCTGGTTGACATAGAATCTTAAAAGTTTGCTTTAAGATGTAAATGGATATGAAAATTGTTCTCAAGCGATTTTTCCTGGACCAGGTTTTTTATCATTATATATGGAAGCATAAAGGGTTGAATTTACCGAACAATATATTTGGTATCAGCCTAGATAAAAAAAAATTTGATATCTGGACAAAATTTTTATTATGAAGTTCTAGAGGCCTGGAGACAATTAATCGATAGAGGGGAACGAAATGTTTTAATAAATTCTGATATACTTGATCAGAGTATTTTTGATAATCCTTTAGTTTTAGATGACGATTGTAATCAACTTTATTTTTTCGATTTTGTCAATGCAGGTGTTACTCCAGTTAGAGATATTCTTTATGAAGTGGTTCCGGTGTGACAGGAATGATAGTCCGTAGGAACGTTAGTCCCTCTGGACTATTATTCCGCGGAATTATAGTCCTAGGTCTACCATTTCTAGGAATAGTAGTCCGGCGGACTACTATTCCTAGAAATGGTAGACCTAGGACTATCATTCCGCGGAATAATAGTCCAGAGGGACTAATTTTCCTTCGGACTATCATTCCTGTCACACCGGGTTTTTTACCCATTGCTGCTATACATGTAATTGAAATGATTTCTACCTCCACAATAACCTATTCAAGAAAATATATTAAGAGAAAACTAAATATAATAAATGCTTTACCAGTGGAACGGACAAATTTAATTAATTCTGATTCACAAATTCATCCACAGATAAATTTGAGTAGTACAGATGTAAGTCTTAGATTTGTAAGATCAACAGGTGACATTTTAGGTATTGAATTTTTAACAACAAAAGAAGCTTATAATATTCTTGATAAAAAAGTCACTGAGAAACCTATAGCCGAACATTATTGGCTATCAAAATTTCCACAAATTAATTTAACAAAAATCTACAAGGCCATTCATGGCTCCTTTAAGTCATCTGATATGGTTTCAAAGCCATGCATAATATAATATACACCTTTGTAATACAACATAAAGTAGACAGAAGCATTTCATCAGCATGTCCTTTGTGTAAGCAAAGTCCAGAGGATTTGATTCATCTACTAATTAGTTGTCCTTTTCTTCATAATATAAAATGTTTGTCCTCTCTCAAAATTTACTATTTTCTGAACCAATGTTCCGATTTGAACCAAATTTGATATATGGTATTAATTATTGAGTAATAAGTACTGGATTCATGCAAAAAACCACATTTTTCTGTATCCCCGTGGGAACCACAGGAGCTAAAAATAGAAATATTTACAAATGCCCATATTTCCCAAACCACACAGAACATAGAACTGTTATTTGGTATGAAGCATCCAGTAGAATTGGATGGTGAAGAAATTTGCCATTGGTTGTGTCAGGGCATTGTATAAAAGGCCTACAAAATGCTGAGTCAGCATATTTGTAAAAATTAAAAAAAAAACATTTTTTTTCACATTCACTGATCAGAATCATTTTATATTTGTTATACAACATCCATAGGGGTTGTGTGGGTCAGCTACAGGTGGGTTAAAATGACCGCCCACTCCAGTTTATGTTTGGGCCTAATACATGAGCCCAAATTATTAACTTGGGACAATATGGGGAATGGTCTTTAAAAACCTTAAAACTTCTTCAGATCCACCAGTCAGAATACATTTTTTAATTTTGTGGTATACACATCTATAGTGAGTTGAGATTTAAGATTGTTCAAATCGAGTGCCTGGGTTAATATTTGGGTTCCCTATGGTAGCCCAAATTTTAACTTTTGTAACGCTTCTCGTCAGAACACCGAAGTTGAGCAACTTTGGGCCCGGTTGGTCATCGGATGGGTGGCCGTCTGTGCGGTCGATTCGGACTCCAGCGGTGTATCCTTGGGCAAGGCACTTCACCCCGATTGTCCACATGGGGGCACGATGACGCCGTGTACTAAGGCGCACTGTACGTCGTTGGTGCGCATGTCTTCAACCAATCTAACCCTGCCTGTGCGGCAGTGCGGAGTTACGATGTTGGGGAGCTGGCAGCTGCTCGCCGTTGCTCGGTGGTTCTCTCCGGGTATTCCAGCTTCCTCCACCCGTAAAACTGTCACGGTCATGATTGTGCATAAGTATGTGACCTTAAACACCAATAAATAAATAAATAACTTTTGTAATGCAATATGAGGAAATTTCTTCAAAATTTTTTTTCTTCAGATCCACTTGTCAGAATACTTTCGTATTTGATATACAATATCTCGGGGCAGGATGGGGGGCGGGGGGGGGGGGGGATGTTGTCACATTCTCATTTGTTACATTTTGGCTCCCTATGTGAACCCAAATTTTTTAACTCAGTGCAATATGAGAGAATTTCTTCAAAAGTCTTCTTCTCCAGAACGATTTCATAAAATGTTTTGGTATACAGCATCTTTGATGGTGGTGGTGGGGGGAGGGAGGGAGGGAGGGGGGCGGGAGCGCATTCAGGTTTGTTAAAATAGAGTCCCTGAATTAATATTTGGGCTTTTTATGGGAGCCTGAATTGTAACTTAGTGCAATATGAGGGAATTTGTTCAAAACTCATCTCATTTATTAAAAATCTTCTTCAGATCCCCAACTCTTGTCTGACTATTGTGATTATTGTGACTACTGAGTTGTGGATTCGTAATGTGGGGGGTGGGTGTCAGCTATCATTTCGGACGGGGAATCGACTATAGTTATTATTACTAAGCAAACGGGGTGGGGGGGGGTGGTGCCTGAACACAGTGGAGTTGGTATGTTCGTTGCATTATCAGTACTGCTATGTTAATAGGATTTTGTTACTTTTATACTCGTTTACGGTGTAACTGGAAACGCATTCATCCCGGTGCTTCCTAATTTGCGTTTGGAGTAGAATTGTAAGTGTAAGACAAAGCCAGCTTTTCTTGAGTTTTGGGTGGGAGAGGACAAAAAATAGTAGCTCAGTTGTCATTGCACGTTGTTTGAAGTGGTTTTGAATGGTAAATACGGCGGTTTAGCAGTGTACAGTTTAGTGTTTTAGCACTTAGGAACATATATATCTCAAGGGATACGTGTATACTTCTACAATAAAAAGTAAAAAATGTATACCTATATTGTTTCGAGCACATTCTCACAGATCTTTTCATACTGTTTTGCAGAGGTAATGGGAGTAGAGAAGAGTGGGATATATTTTTTATTTATTTATTTTATTGTGTGGTTAACATCCGCTTTATGAGTTTTAAAGGTTTTAGAGGGGGTGTGTAACAACCAGTAGTGTAGTAATCAACAAGCAGTGTAATGTTAACCAGTTGTGTTATAAAAATTAACTTGTAGTGTAATAATCAACCAGTAGTGTAATACAAATCAGCCAGTGGTGTAATAACCAGTAGTGTAATAAACTTCAATGAAAACCAACAATTTTTCAACAAAATTTGAACATTTTTTGGGGTGTCTCAAATCATAGTTTGAGTACATCTTATCGATTTTTAATCATTTTATTGTACGTTTAAGGGCGTTTTGCAGGTCAAACATCATTTCGTGGATTCAATACGGCGAGGAAAGGTATTTTATGATTTTTATGTGATGTACGTACTTTCTGGTGTTTAATGTCACTTTCTGCATTTGTGGCTTTATAAAAATTCAAAGTTGGCCAATTATTTATGATAATGTTGTATTTCTGAGAGACTTCTTACACCAGGCATAAGTTGTCAGGTTCCATGATAACAGAATAAATTGTCAAGGTAACTTTCAGATGCTGAAGTATCATATTCAAGGACGTGTCTCCTGTGTGTTGTCTACAATTATAATATTTAATACGGCCCTGACGGATCACTAAAGGTCTTCCACACCCCTATCTCCCGCCTTACGCGTCCACATTTACAGGGGGGGGGGGGGTGGGGTGGGGTGGGGTGGTGGTATTATATTGTTGACATTATACGAGTTTTTGTTAACTTTTACCCGGTGTAAGGAGCATCGATCTAATTGGCTGCTAAAGATATAATATAAAGTATAAATTCTAAAAGTTCTGGGTGAGACATTGTTTTTAACTTTCTTTGTGGCAAATCTCAATCCAGCGATAGTTATTTATTCGCAAAGCTTCTAAAACTGAAAGTGAAAGTTTGTAACTTCGTGCGCTGGCAATACATCGCGATTGCAGGATTCTCTTACGCGCGGGCCATTCACTGCACCTCAACCGTTGACGTGCAGTGAAGGACCCGCACGTTGTTAGTGATAATAGTACTAGTGGTACTAGCATTACTACTGGTAGTGGTAGTTGAGCTAGTACTAGTAGTGGTGCGTGTACTAAGACTTGTAGTAATAGTGGTAGTTGTAGCAGAAGTAGTACTGTTAGTGGTACGAGTACTGTTAAGGGTACTAGTACGAGTAGTGATAGGTGTATTAGTACTACTGTTAGTGGTACTGGTAGTAATACTACTACTAGCAGTGGTAGCGTAGCTAGTACTACTGTTATTGGTAGCAGTTGTAATAGAACCACCACTGGGAGTGGTAGTTCTACTAGTACTAGTTCCAGTAGTAGCAATAGTAGTAGTAGTTGCACGTAGTTGTAATGCTAGAAGTGGTAGTAGTAGTATATTAGTAGTGGTAGTAGCAAGAGATGTAGTAGACGTAGCAGCAAGAGATGTAGTAGTACTAGTAGTAGTAGTAGTAGTAGTAGTAGTAGTAGTAAAATTAGTGGTAATAGTCAGTAGTAGATATTAGTAGTAGGTAGTAGTCCCTCCGAAGACTGATCTCCACTAGTTCCCAAAGACTTGTATTCAGTGGTTCTTACCAGTCCCCATAGACTGTATCTGGTGATTCCCAAATACCTAGATGTGGATAAGATTAATGGCAGATTGTGCCTTAATAAGGAATTTCCTCGTAGTCCTCATGGCATCATGCGATGAAAAGATGTGCCAAATGTCAGTCGGGAGAGTGTCATACCTAACTAGGACTAAAGCTAATGATAAGGACATAGCCAGGTACCTAAATAGATTAACCCTCTGCACTCTGATGTCAAAATGGCAAAGTTTTCAGCAGCAAATATTTCCCATAATGCAGATTGATATTTAACCAATTATACCTTGTTTGGCAGAGCTCAGTGAGCTCTGCCAAACAAGATTTTATTGGTTTATTACATAGTTAAACAAGAGAAAAACAGAGTGATTGGAGAAAGTTCTCTTGCACTACCAGAGTGCTAGGGGTTACAAATGGGCAGAGATGGTCTACGCAGTCACAAAGGAGGTTTCTAGAATTCAAGACACACCAAGACGAGGATTCTGGAAGAATCCGTACCTTATAAAATCCTGTAACAGAGTGGAAACGAGGATTGTCCTGCAAGGCCACTGTTAGTAAAAATACTCTAGTACAATCGAACACCGCATTTTGAGGTCACATATCACTACGTGGTACTCTGGGCATGTCTGTGTCCGTTAGAAACGAGGATTGGGGGAGAACCCGGGCCAGGTAAAGGCCAAGACATAGAAAACGAGCCCTCTTCGCAAATCCGAGCCAGATAAATAGTTGTCGTTCTCATTTGGGTATTCATTATACTCCCGTCCAATCGAACTTACCCTCAAAACATATCCTCGTTCTATTAGAATCCATTGGGTCAGTACAGCAACCACGTGCTATCATAAAATCCAAGATGGCGGTCTCTAGTATACAGAATAGACGGCGGAAACTCTTGTCACCTAATTACATGCGTTGCATGGCCGCTCACGCCGGCTACCATAACAACACAAGATGGTGTGCCTGGGTCCCGTGACTAGGACGCCCCTTGCGCCTCTCCCATTCTCTTCCCAAATGAGGGTCATTTATCCACATGACACATTTCTAATGTTGTATAAGAGTAGTGTTAACCCATCAAGGAATACTGCTGAAACAATATTTTCTACATGTTGAATGAGTTTAAGCTTTTTATATTAAATGTAAATTATCACAGGATCTAAATAGCTGTCTACTATTGGTAATCGAGAACAATCACTTGACATGGCAGACGGAAATGGCAGTGGACCGCCAAAGCACCCACCCTATTCACCTCGCCTTAGATACCCTCTACTCTCTTACCGACCTCCTCCTTGAAGATGGAAAAACATAACTGACCGCAGATTTTAGGTAAACCACCCCCACGCCCCCCATGCACCCCCCCCCCCCCACCGTACCTGCGTAAAAAATGGTAAAGTGACTTTACTCAAGGGATATGATGAGCACTACTCACAGAAGAAAAACGAATTTTAGAATTCAAATCTTTCAATTGGTGCCACTGAATAGACATAGAAGATAACGCCAGGGTTCAAAAGGGTTAGATCACTTGACGTCAAATCCCTTTTGAGAGACGCATGTCATGTTAAAAAAACATTTCTACGACTGTTGGATTCTTGAATTCATATCGAAATAAATAATGTAATCAGTTGTGCTCCAAAAACTTAATCCTACCCGTATTCAAGAAAACAACATTTTGGTAGACAGAGGGTATGCACGTTCTTGATACGTTATGTTTTTTATATTTCGCTGCCAAGTCAAATATGTTATCAAGTATTTTTATGATCACTACACACCCTTCTGACAGAAAACAATAATGGGAAATTGTTTATCTATTTGGAAGTTACGGGTCATATTTTTCTGAAGGACTGTTAGCCTATGTTAAAAACTATAAAACTTTCATATTCACAAAAGTTGATCCCATTGATTTTGAGTCTGTAATCTACGTCATCGTTTGAAATTTACATGGTTTAAATGGCGGAGGCTTCGGCCGCTTCAGGTAACATTTTTTTTAATTATCACAGGCATTGTGATTACAAATAAAAACAAATATTACTTCAGTAGAATGCCACATGTCACAAACCTTCCCAACAGAAGGATGAATTAAGTTATTTTACCCTTGTCCTAACTTTGACTTCCCCACTTAAGAGAAATGGGAGGAGCAGGTAACGATCGGAGAGTCCTAGTTAGGATTAGGCCACCCCGAGAAACATTTGCAAGATTCAGTGCTGTAAGAGCGTATCTTAGGCATTTTGCAGCGTGTGTAGCCATATATTGGACACTGTTTTGGGTTCTATGTTATGTGGAACTTACTTTGAGCCAATGTTTTGGATGGGCCGAGAAAATTTTAAGAACATAAAGACCCCCCCCCCCCCCACACTCCCACTCCCCCTCGGCCCTCCGTGGCTACGCCACTGATGTGTTTAATGTAAAGGAAGATATGTCTTCACACAGGCCATATACTGTAAAGTAAGATAAGTTGTTTTGCCCAGATGTTACAAACACCCAGAGTTCATGTATTTATTATATGGCGACCACAAATACATCCTGAGTGCCGCTGTAGTTTGCTTAACAATTTTAGCTCCTCTGAAGTTTCAGCTTTCCTAGATCCGTATCAGGTCTGTCTCAAACGGGGCTCATGGGACGCCATTAAAATGCGGAACCTCTTGAGGCGCCATTTTACAAGCTGGAAATAATAACTCGATTATTTTTGCTTTGAATGTTGTGAACAGATATTCAATAGCATCTTTTTGATTACATTTCACTTGTATTCATATTCATATTTATGAGACCAGATCTGCTAGAACACGTACGACGCCTTCGGCGACTTGTTTGACCTGACTGATGTGGTCTCGTTTTGTCGAAGGATTGCTAGTTCAAGTCAATTGACTGTTGTTATAGGCTGCATTGTATTCTCGGGAAAGTTTCAATCCCACCCCGCGTTATGTCCAGCCATCTTCTGGCCAATTCTGCGTAAATGTTCCATCAGAAGATTCCATACTGTGGAATTGCAAAAGAGGGGCGTATGTTTCAGTACAATGCTAAAATAAGAACAAAACTCTCTATATCTGTTGAAATCAGTTGCATCAACCCAACGAAGCAATGTGCATGTACCATATTGTAGATACACGTCTAATATCGCTCAGGTAATATCACGTTGGCAGAATTGTCAATAACCGATAATATTTTTAACTTCGACAAGTTTAATGACTCTCAAATTCTTATATCGTACACTGCAGAATTCTAACGCTAGGCATTAGTATTGGTACTGATCACCATTAATGCTTCAATACAATGTTAACATAACAATAGTCCTCCTTAGAAAACACAATCACTGTCATGGAACTAACCTTCCACGCAAAATGACATTAGCTCAAGTAGCAATAATGTAACCAAAAAGCACTGTACTCAAACTCCGCCACCACATTTTGTTTCAATCATTGATGTATTTTGTTTTATGTCTTCTGTACCTGGGAATTTGATATTTAGACTGTTACAGAGCGTAGCATTGACCTCAGATCCCACATCTGCAAATAAATAGCCCACTGTGGACTACGTCAAAATCCACCATCTCAATGTGCATGGTCTTAAACCTTTATAGATCTTCGCCGATGCAATTACCCCCATCTCCCAAATGGTATATTTGCATTCTCGGAAACATGGTTCGAGTCCTTTGAATTTTCACTTGATATTCAACTAGCGAACTTGCTCGAATCGGCAATTTTTCTTAAGTCTTGAAAAAACTTTTGACCATGTGAGGACCTGGACCACTGTTAGTACCAATACTAATGATTGGCGTTAGAATTCTGCCTTGAGTGCACCACGAGAATTATACTACTCAAAGTTTGCTAAGCACCAAGTATATCTTACTACCTGTTTTACGTTTTAGTTGAAATATTGTTATGAAAAGTGTTTATATTTGTTATTTAATTATATTTTTAATGATTTAAGTACAGAAATTAAGATTTTATTTGTGTTTGACATTATTTTTTAGCTTTTGAATACGATAACCATGGGAAATGGATATTATTGGTAAAAGGGGACATTTTTCAAATTTGCCAAGAGGCTGATGGAGCGAACTGGTATGGGTTCAGTATCGAGTATGACACCCATTACGACCAAATACAGCATGAAACGCCTTCTCATGCTCCCGATCAGGTTCCGGATGGTTCTATGTGGGATGTTGTTCCATTCTTGGACCAGCATGGCACCAAGCTCCTGGACACTTTTTGGCTGGACTGGACGGGCTGAAATTGCAATCTGCAACTCATTCCAGCCATGTTCGATCGGATTGAAGTCATGGGATCTTGCTGGCCAGTCCATACGCTCAACACCCTCCCTCTGTCGGTACTCTCGGACAGCATGGGCAACATGAGGACGGGGATTATCGTCCATCAGAATGAATCTATCACCCGCTGCACCTGCATACAATCTGACATGGGCATCCAGGATCTGATCAATATACCGCTGTGCAGTCAATGTACCACGGTCAAGGACATAGAACTCTGTACGGCCATCCCAGCTGATGCCGCACCAGTGCCTTATTGGCCCCCACCACTGCGTTGATGCTCAGCAATGTTGGCTGCATGGAATCGTTCTCCTGGTCTTCCCCATACCCTAGAACACCCATCTGTGTTGTCTAGGCAGTACCTTGACTCATCTGTGAAAAGGACAGGTCGCCAATCTACTCTTGTCCATCCAACATGGTCCATGGCTCATTCCTATCGTGCCTAGCGGTGGATCTGGGACAACGGAATGCGAATACATGGCGTTCTCGATCGGAGACCACCTTCGTGCAACCTTGACCGGATAGTCTGCGTAGATGCATTTACCCCGGATGCATTCTTAAGGTCACAGTGATGCTGGGTTGCTATGGCGAAGCGGTTCCTACGGGCCTAAATGATCAAAAACCGGTCTTCAACTGCAGATGTTGCCCTGTCTCTGCCGCCACCATGCCATATTACCGGTGTGCCATACTGCTAAAATCTTTCTCAGGCTCTGGTGATCACCATATGGTGCACATCAAGGGCTTCGTCATCTGACGACGTGTAGCCCCTTGCTCCACCATCCCTACAGCCGCCACATTTCTGCTTCAGACAAATGTTTTCTTACATGTGCATTCGCCATATTCAATGATTAAATCATAAGGGTTTGTGTTGAAATAAAGACTGAATACCCTACACATGGCATGTGCATGTAGACAGTACACGAAACCATCATGAAAATCAAGGGGGACATCCCTTCCAAGACTGTCACGAGAAGTCTGCTTGTCAAGAGAGCTAATGTAAACACTGGGGATCATCTCAATAATCCCTCAATCATATCCACCAAAATATCGCAAATATGCCACAAGCAAATCTCACAATGATGTGTCAAATATGTGGTGCTTAGCAAACTTTGAGAGGAAAACATTACCGTCAACCCAAAGCTCTGTTTTCTGAGTATTATAATGACCGCATTTCTCCTCATTGTGTTGATCCTCTGAACAGAACCTTGCATTTAATTCGAGAGATTTGTTGAACAAACGTTTCTATAGTTATTTATTTTTTAAGATTTAACGACACAAACAGCCATGGTCAAATCGTGTCAGTGACAGTTTTTACGGGTGGAGGAAGCCGGAGAATCCGGAGAGAACCACCGAGCAACGACGAGCAACTGTCAGCTGCGCAACTTTCTAACTCTGTTCAAGCTCTGCTCAAGCAGGGTTACAGCGGTTGAAGACATGTGCACCATTGACGTGCGGTGCGCCTTAGTACACGGGGTCATCGTGCCCCAATGTAGGCAACCGGGATAAAATGACTTGTCCAAGGACACATCGCGGGTCGTCCCGGACGGGGATCAAACTCCGGACTTCTAGCATAGAAGTCCAACAGTTTACCACAGAGCCACCGCGCTCCCCTTTTCACATTCAGTTGTCTGTATTATTTCAGTTGGTTGGAAAAGATATCGGTGGGTTCGCTTTTTAGACCAACTGAAATATTCCATCCGATTGAATCCAAACATCGGTGATGGATTATTTCATGATTAGACTGGCTCCAGTTCATAACAGCGTCCAATTCCTAGCTTAATTATACTGGTGACCGATTGCCCACTTGGGGGCTCGGTTGCGTTGTGTATTAATACGTACTGTACGTCGACTGTGCACCTGTCTTGCTAACCCTGCTTGTGTGAAGTTAGGACGTTGGAGAGCCGTTGATCGCTGGTTCTCTCCGGGTACTCCGGCTTCCTCCACCCGTAAAAGTGTCCGTCACGAGATGACCCTTTCATTTTGCAGAACATCTCCCAACAATATAAAATCGGTGTGTGTGGCTCTTCGAGTTAACAGTGATAAACGACAAAGAATTTGGAGCGATGGGATACATTTTTTTTGCGTGAAAAATGGGCGTATCCGAGTGTCACAAAATGTTTGGCGAACATGCACGTATTTATGCACTGAATAATGTCATTTGTGTCTATATGGGTAAAACTTCTAGATTTTTCTAGTAAATGTTGATTATATTTGAGAATTTCAGCACATCGGCTAACTATGTGAATTGAAATTGGGGACCCCTTTTCTGTGACGAATATCTCAAATTGCTCAATGAAGCCACATATTTGGCCGGAAACGATGGAGCTTGTTATTTGTTGTCCCACCCCATTCCGCCGACACACAGATTTAATGTACTTGCGGATATGTGGTTTAAAATCACTGAAAGGAATTTTAAAAACAATGATAGACTTGTTAAAATCCTGTTTTGATGCACTGTACTCTGATGTTGTCAGTGGTACCTACATGCCCAAGTGACCAGCAAAACATATCATATTGGTCAGACATGAGACTATGCAACTTTTCACAATCTACCAGAATTAGAACGTTCTTCATTTATTTATTTATTGGTGCTTAACGCCACATCAGCAGATAAGGCTTTATCGTGGCGAGGAATGGTTAGGAAATAAAATACATCATTGTCAATGACGAAGAAAAGTGATTGAATAAAACAGGAAATAATTACAATATAATGACAATGATATGAGTAATTTGAACAGTAATGGGCGATAATACCAATACAGTGAATACCTAACAAACTCAACCTGATCATTTGAAACTTGAAGAGTCGTGTTTAAAAGAATAAAACAATATTAAAATAATATTAAAAAGGGTGATTATTTTTAAAAAGTGATAGAACTTTGTGGGGCTCGTATGCTAAAATAGATCTCCTAGAGATACTACAGTGAAGTGCTGCCCTCTGACATGATTAAAATCATTGCAATGTGAAAGAATATGCTCCACTGACAACACCTACTGGCAAGGAATACACACTGGTCGCATATTATCCTCTAGCAAAAAGGAATGTGTTAGTCAATATGACATCGTGTCATAACTACATCTTTTCAACAAAGCTTACTAGACGAGTAGTGAGAAAAAGAATTTGGTCGGAAGTGATGGAGCTTGTTATTTGCCCTCCATCCCAATCCGCCTGCCACACAGATTTGATGTATTTATTGATGTGTGGTTTAAAATCACGGAAAGGAATTTCAGAATCAGTGAAGTCTATTTTGCTGCATTGTCTGCATTGGTATTACCGGAGGTACCAACATGCCAAGGTAACCAGCAAAGCACGATATAATATTTGTCAGACATGAGAGTATTCAACTCTCACGAACTCTCACGGCGTTCCAAAATGAGAGGTTTCTGCAGCCTGGGGTAGAGTACAGCTAACAAAGAGGAAAGATAGTTGGAAAAGATAATCGACTTCCTTCCCTATAAATTCTACACGTGTTCAAACGCTAGTTGTAAAGATTTAACATCAGCTGTGAAAATAAAACTGTTATTTGGTATTCTGACTGAGGTGATCTGATCACCAGTAAGAACGGCTGATGATATTTTGTAATCATTTTTAGAAACACCTGTAGAGATCTTGTTGTATGCACTATACTTGGACTTTATTCGACATAGTTTTGTTTAAATTGTAAAGAATTTGTCTCGGCCTTTTTGGAAGAAGCCAGGTCCAAAAAAAAAAAACAAAAAAAACAGTAGGTTTTATAAGATGTAAAGGAGGGATATGTGGCTTTTTATTTTCTTTTATCGAATGGGATTCAAGTGTGGTGGACTCCATGTGGGGTTTAAGTCTGATTCCCAAGGGAGGAATATGCTTTGGTTTACGTTTTGAGGTCCGAGACACAATTATAAGCTGGGTTTGATGGATGAGCGAACAGTTTAGAAACATATTGGAGAGACAGTTTAATTCTGCGCTTCTGAAGAGAAGGCTCCTCTAATTCAACAAGCATTGAATCGATAGGGGATGTTCTAAAAGCACCCAGGGTAATTCTAATACCACAATTATGAATGGCATCAAGTGGTTTGACGTAGGGCTTTCTTGCAGAACCGTAAGCCACACACCCGTAATCTAATTTTGATCGAATAAGTGAACTATACAGATGGAGTAATGCTTTTTCGGTGCCACCAAGTACCTTGAGGAGATTAAGTGCCTTTTAACATCTCACTCTTAGTTATTTTGTATAAGAAGTGAAATTTAGTTTATTGTCCCGAACAATAAACCCTAGAATTTCGCTTCTTTAGCAACATTAATGGTAATCCCATAAAGTTTCAACTCCGGAGCGAGTTGGTACTTCCAGGGCTTACTGAAATGAATACATTTCGTTTTGGTCTTAGAAAACTTAAAACCATCTTCTGAATTATGCTTAAATACAGCTGAAATTTACGCTCAACAACATTCATGTTTTTACTGCTATAGCAAATTAAAACGTCATTGACATACAATGAGGAATCAAGCATATTCTCAATTGCTTCGACAATGCTATTAAGTTTCACAGAAAAAAAGTAACAGATAAAATACTACCCTGAGGAACATCCAGTTCTTGCTCGCCAGGATCCGATAACGTAGATCCTACACGAACTTGAAATTGACGATCCTTTAAAAAGAATTATATAAAAAGGCAAACTCCATGTTAATTTTTTTTTAAATCCCATACTTGCACGTTGTATCATATGCCTTCTTCAGGTAAAAAAAGATGGCGACCACATGTTGTCCCCAGCGAAGATGTGTCATATGAATCAAGTTCAACCAAATGTCTACAGTACTCTCTGGCTTTTGAAACCACAGTAAACATTTGAAAGTAGATTGTTCGATTCCAGAAACCAGACAAGTCGACCACTGATCATCATTTCCATTGTTTACACAGCTAACTTGCTAGCGCAATACGTCTATAATTGCTTGGTTTGCAATGATCTTTATTAGAATAGTAATTATTGTTCCGTGACGCCAAGAAGTGGAAACTTGCCAGTCACCCATATGCCGTTGGAAATTTATAATAAAAGTTTAAGTGTTGATTCTGGCAGATGTTTTAAAATTCAGAAGTGTATTCCATCGGGTTCAGTTGGTTTACATTTAGCTCTATGCAAAGAGTTTCTTAATTCTTCCATACAGAAAGGGTCATTGTAATCCTCTAAATTATTGGAAGTAAATTTTGTATTTTGTTTTTCCTGCTGTTTCTTAATTTTAATTAATTCTTGATTACAGTTGTCAGATGACGAGTGTTTATAAAATGTGGAGGCCAGTTTGTTTGAAATTTCTCTTTTTGTTGTTGTAATTTGTGTGCTATTATCTTACATGTGTTGTATAGTTGATTTTGTTTCTTTACCTTCAATTTTTTTTAATCATTTTCCAAATTTTGTTGTTGGCTAAGTTTCGAAACATAAGTTTCCGAAGACATTTTTTTTTCTTGTTTTATAAGTCGTCTGGTCTTTTCCCGATTAATACATAGTTTGTCTAAATTATTTGTTGTTGGTGATATTTTAAATTCCCGTTCTGTTGTCTTTCGTTTCCTTTATAGCCAGTTTGTAGTTTTCATCATTCTATGGTGAAACGTTTTGGATTTGCCGAAGTTTTAGGAATGGTAACGTTTACAATATCAAGCAATTCTGAAGTAAAGTGTTCCATTTGGTCAGCAATTTCTTGAGAATTCACCCGTGTGAGTCGTTAAGAACAAAGTGATGAGAAAGTATATCAGTTTATATCAGGTGATGAAAAAAACACTCAACTCTTCCACAGCAAGCGCTCAGACCACCAGCCTAATTCTATAATGAATTCGACACTGTAAAGATTTGTTTGTTTACCCACCTTTCGCTCGCAGAGTTTGAGTAGCGTCCCTTATTATGATCATTGCCTCCGCGTCGAGTAGAAACTTCCCTGTCGTGCAAATTCTTACTTCCAACGTTTATGCGAGAAATTTAAGGAGCTCGTCCCGTAAATTAGGTCATCAAATCACCAAGGAGGGTGCGAACTTGTTTCGTGAATTTGGCTTAGTAAATTTAACTGCAAATACGAGTTACATTAGAGAGCATCTCTTTATTGAATATGGGTAAAATCAAAACAGATAAATATGTTTTCTTGCGAAATCCAGGCAAAAATAGATTATTTTTCAGAATATAATAGAAAGTTAGTGTAGGGTTTTTGTCAACCTCTGTCGTTATGGTTGGGATTTTTATCAGTGATAATTGTGTCTATAAATCTTCTTATTGAAACCCGTTTACAAATAAACTGACGTGTGATGAAAATGAAGGCTACGCCTTTGCATGGAAGGAAGAGGACGACATGATGTGAACACACCAGCGGCAAGCTTGTTATGAAAAGTTTGAAGGGCATAGCTAGACAGAAAGAAGGGAGTGACAAAATATTGTTCCCCCACTTCATTTAACCTTCTTCTGGATGGACAGTGCATTATCCTCATGGGTGAAGGGGAAACAAATTGACCCTTTCCCAACGTAACGGCCAAAACCGGTCAGCGTTATTCACAAAAATCACCATTTAATTTTCATTATTCTTTCATTTTTTGTCTCAAAAACATAGCTTATGACCCTCTTTGGAACGAGCTCGTCGAGCTCGTTCCAATGAGGTGTCATAACCTATGTGTTTGAGACAAAAAATGGAAAAAATATTAGTTATTCAAGAATTTTGTTTACAGGTGCCGTCTGCTTTTCGTGTTAGGTAAAGGGTTAAATATTTATGCCAGCTGGAACACATTGTGTACAGTTTGATGGCTCAAGTACCCTGAAAGTGATGGAATAACTTTTCGGAAGGAATGTATGTACAGTTGATATTTTAGCAGGATAGGAACGGGCGAATAAACCCCTTTCCATCCACCGCCCACGTCACTGGGAAATATATGGAACATAACACAATCTACGAATATTGCTACACTGAAATTTATTACACAATAAAGTAAATTTGCAATACAATATTCAATTCACACCAGCAATATTGTTTGGGAGAAACAGAGGTCGTGAATCCTTTACTCATGTGGAGGGCTGGAATAAACGAGACCACGAAAAGCGACTTTGGTATAGAGAATCAAATTCGAATATCCTAACAGATCAACAGGGCTCCCAGGACTGGGAAGCAAAGAGCGGCAATAAGGGATTGGATGGAGGAAAAGTATTTACAAATTTGTAAAATTGAGGGACGAAGTTACATATACAGTTAAATTGTTCCAAGACAGCGAATGGACGCGAAGTTGATTAGAACAATAATTTCCATTAACAAACCTAAGGTTGGCAACAATCTATCAAACCTGTTGCCTCTTGATCAAACCCCATGGACAACAAATCAACGCAAGATCAACATTCTGCCAACCCGGTTTTATCCAACTCTGTAAGTTTTGGAAGGCGTTTTGTCAACACGGATTTTGTTTTCAAGACTTTTTGAAGGTTCTTGTTGTAGATTGTTTCTCCATTCACTTTTTGCCTGCCAAAAATGCTCACAAAAAGAGTTACAGTTTCACGTACTGGTTAATTCAAATGTGTGACTGGCATGCGAGCAGAGGTGGCGGTGAACTCTAGGAAAGCTGAGGGGTGCACGTTTCCAAGACTATCGTGGTTCAGCCCAGTGTGACAGATGTCACAATCGCATAAGTGAAAAGTCGTCGATGGGATTGCATAATGTCGCACACTCAGAGAAATCCGCGCCAATTCTGATTTCAAGTAGAAACAATCCCATCAAAGAACCTAAACAAATGAGTCTTCGTGTGATCAAGAACCATGCAAGTTCATTTTGATTTGCACGTCTTGTTTATATAAAAATTGTCGTTCTCGCGGAGTTTAACCCTTTACCTAACATGAAAAGCAGACGACACTTGCAAAAAAATTTTTTTGAATAACTAATTTTTAACTTTTTTTGTCTCAAAAACATAGGTTATGACCCCTCGTTGGAACGAGCTCGACGAGGGGTCATAACCTATGTTTTTGAGACAAAAAATGAAAATATTTTGAAAATTAATTGGCGATATTTGAGAATAGCGCTGGCCGGTTTTGGCCGTTACGTTGGGTAAAGGGTTAACGCAAGCGTGATGGAACAATTGATACTTGTTTCTGCTGTTGCATCGTCGCTATTTTAAAACTTCAACTTGGAGCGGCTTTATATTTTACCATTTATACACTGTCCAGAGGCCGTGACAGTCCAATTTATGTGAAAGGAGGAAGAACCAAATCATGTGTATGTTTGGGTCCCTGTAACCAAATTTGGTTCCGTTTCCAGGACAAACTGAAGAACCAATTTTAGTTCCAGGGTGAACCTACATTTCTTTGTGTGGATCTCGAATTTTTCACCTTTTCAAGAGAGACACATACTCAATAACTCCAAACATGAGGAGCACAGAACAAAGAAACTGTGACTTTTCAAAAGGAAAGCCGCATTCCTTGTTTCAGAACAGAGTCTATTAGACGTGTTTTCTTTTAATAAAATGACTTTTAGGTGGTGATTCATTTTGAGATTTAAATTACTGTAATGAAAATTATACATTTTTAACCCTTTACCTAACATGAAAAGCAGACGACACTTGCAAAAAAAAATCTTGAATAACTAATTTTATTCATTTTTTGTCTCAAAAACATAGGTTATGACCCCTCGTTGGAACGAGCTCGACGAGCTCGTTCCAACGAGGGGTCATAACCTATGTTTTTGAGACAAAAAATGAAAATATTTTGAAAATTAATTGGCGATTTTTTAGAATAGCGCTGGCCGTTTTTGTCTGTTACGTTGGGTAAAGGGTTAATTGATTATATCTATGGGATTATATGACCTGTGTCATTCAACTTAAGAATTGGTCTGCTTTCACGAATACCAGTCAAACAACCCCCATACTTCAATTTTGGAAATAGAAATATCAACTTCGTGCCCTGCAAGCTTAAAACTGTGTGTAGTTATCTTAACTCTGACAAATACGAGAACTATATTATTGATTCTCCTGGTTGATCGTGTGGAAGTCGTTTAGAAGATGTTAACCATTTTTTTTTCTTCTCCTGTTAATACTGTGACTACATAAGAATCACCTTGTTTCAAACCTTGGCAAAATTCAATACCAGTACAAAAACGATGCAGCTCTTGATCGCAATGAAGTGAGTGGGGCTTCGACTGGGTCGCTACTTCACTCACTTCGTGATCTGATCAAGAGCGGTAGTAGTTCATTCCATTTCTGGTCCTTTTGAATTCCAGAAATGATGGTTGGCAGGTATTTTGAAAACCTTTCCGCGTTGTTCGAGATATTAGGCTGTAGTATCCAGTTTCGTGTTTAATCTGTTTGTTTTTACTTGTGTGTTTGTTTTTTGTTCTTTTTTTTTCTTGTCTTGTGCTTCCATTGTCAATATATTCTCTCCACTTTGTTTGCCCAATCATTCATTATTGTTTAGTAATTAATAGTATTGTAGTTGTTTTGCTGTCATGTAAGCACATATTTATGAATGGGAGGGGAGTATTTCTAAATGGTAAGCACTTATACTCCAATCTATTTTGCGATTTTGTTAGCAAATAAAATAGGTTTAAAGTAAGAATTAGTTTGTCAAGGCTCCCCGCCCGTTTCAGTCCCTCATTCCAGAAACAAGCTGATTGCCTCCGTTCACAAGACAGAAAATTTATTGATATACGACATTTTATAATCAGCACTCCCTATTTTTGTAACATGCTTTTAAAAACTATAATTTATGTGATGTGAATATGTCGGACCAGAAAACAAGTCACCCAGGTCAATTGATTCTGTTGTTATGCATCTTATTTAATCGGTCCCATAGATTCGGATTTTGTGAGAAAGTGCTTCTTCTCCCACTGACGAAATGTACGACGACCCGCTAGTCTCTCCTTGAGATGAAGATGCCACAGGGTGGTCACAGTACAGTCTATTTCTTCTCCTTCAACCACCCCTTTACCGATGGCTAGTCTTCGGTATAGAGGATGGTCGAAATAGAAAAGCCTGACCGATGGAGAGATCCATTGGACAAATGCAACTAAATTGGTTTGTATTTGCAGATTATATGTGACAGCAATGTCTGTATATTGACACGTTTGCATGTGCTTATTTTAAATCATTGTAACCACGTAACATGTCTGTGGAAAAAAGGTGAAGGGGCACCTGCTCTCTGTGCCCTCCTAGTTCTACCTCATCTGCATTCAAAGGTTCATTCAGCGATAAATCATTTTAAAACGGAAATAGTCTGATGCATTCAGTTCTTGGACACATGTGAATGTCTGGAGGGTTTTCATATCTGAAAACAGATAAAGCGATATATAATTTTATGTTTCGGAATATATATTTTACAATAATCATACAATAATCACTCACACAGTAAGAAACATAAATATATACCACAGAGAGATAGCGTAGCCAGATTTGCCGTCTTCTTGTCATCTCGCATGGCAAATTATTGCAGCTCTACAACCTACTGCAAATATCCGTTCTTAATTGTTTCTATTGCCTTTCTATCCAGGGAGTGCGTGGGGAGAAAAAATGTAATGTATGAATGCCATGAGGGCTAAACTTATTTATGAACTTAGATATTGTAATTATTCAATGTTAATTTGCATTTAAGGTCGCATTCGGTATACGTATGCAAGGGACAGATACTGAAAGCGATCTTAAGCACAAATTAATAAATTAACAAATAACACCTCAGTAAATATACTACAAAATTGGATCTCAAAACTTATACATGCGAGTCCAAGAGCGTCGAAAAGACGATTGATATATGGTATAAATCTAACAGGTCCGATTCATCAAATATTCCAACTACATCACTAAGGCATAGAGTTGGAATATTAGTTAATGGGGATTGTAGTTTGAAATCTCAACACGTCATTGAAATTTATTATTCAATATATAAAATGTACATGCACAGTACGTGAAGAGTGCATTATCATTAAATCATCCGTAGCATGGAGATTCCACCCAGGTAATAATTGCAAATTTGTTGCAAATATAACAAGCACAAGCAAAGTTCCATCCAATGGATCTCCGGCTTAAACCCGACTGAAACACTGCCTGTGATTATTGTCCATTTGTACAGAATTTGAAAGTGATACTTGTGGGTGATAACATAACTCCACGGGTGATTTAGTCACAATCTACTCTCTGCTGTAGTAGTCGCGACGCAATATCTTAATTAATTAACAAATACCGAGCCGGTGTTTCAAATTGGCCATGATGGGACTCAGATCAGGATACTAAGGACATCCCTTTGTGTGCCATACTGAATAAAATCAAATATCGTAAGAACGTGCATGCCAGAGCGAGTCGATATCTACGAATCCAATCCAAATGAAGTGGCCCGACTGAAAACGATATTCGTGGGGGTGTGGGGGGGGGGGGGGGGGGGGGGGGGTGGGGTCACCTCACAACGACATAAACCCAGCTTAGGCCTATTATATTCGTCGCACTACCGTCGCGTCGAATTCAATTAATTCCAATAATTAAAGGTAGGTAGACGAAATTCAGACGAATCTTCGTGTCAGCCGGAGGAATCTAATTCCCAAACGTGAATTAGATCCATGTTGTATACGTCACATCACCGTCGACTCGAATTAAATGAAATGATAATGATATGAGTAGTAGGAGATGTGTTGATCGTCCCGCATTGGTCGCACCTCCCCCGGACCTAGGAAGTGGCGTCATTGTCACGTGACCTGGTGGCGCCATGTTTGGTTGTCATGGCAACCCATGAGCTGCCATCTTGAGGCGTCATCTCCATAGTGATACGTGTTGTTAGTGCGCATGCGCAGCCCGTGTTTCTGTGATACATGTTTCCATCATCCATTTTGTATATTGCCGCCATCTTGGTTTCTATGGTAGCACGTGGCTGCTATGTGACCCAAAGGCTTCTTATAGTACAGGGGTATGTTCGGAGGGTATATTCCTTTGTACAGGAGTACTTTCCGGATTCGTAGAGTTACTACGCACACACTACTCAGCAATTTTATTTTAAAACATTATGCGTCATAATACCCCGTTTAATCACTATAAATTGCAAACAAATATGACAGTATATGCAGATCAAACAAAATAAACCTTATAATAGGAAAGACAATCTCCAAATCAATTCAGAGCGATGGGAGCGTCCGTAATTGAATTCGACATGACGGTAGTGCGACGTATATAAAAAGCCTTAACGACCTCCATATATAGTTTATTCAGAATCTTTTAAAGATCTTTTAAAGAGTTTACAGTTGGATAATGCACACAGGGTTTTATAATTATTCAAAGTGGTTCATTGTATATATCATGAAACGTTCTAGCACGTCGTAACTTGATTTCATGAAAAACACAAGAAAACAATTCTTGTCCAAATATTTTTTGTACAAACATTGATCAAAGTTACTGAAGCCATTTGGTCTAGTAGTACTCCCAGTGGGATCCACGGAAAGTGGAGGCGTTCTTGTATATTGTGGTATGCTAGGTTTCGGTAAGATCTGGGTCTCGACCCGGTCGAAATTATCTTTCCGCTTTTCTCCCCAGAGCATTGTAGAATATCACTCCCCAGAAAGGAAATGCGAGGACATTGAAACTGATATGCTATTTTTTATCGTGATTAGGTCTTGACTTCATAATATCTTATTTTCCCTCAGGTACACCAGCAAGCCAGGAAACATGCAATCTGTAATTTGCAGAATGAGGTCCCCAGAGAGGGAATTTGCAGATGCTATCCCATACAGTGGGCAGAAATTCCCCAATGTATCATCTGAGTACCCCTTTCTGTTTATTTTTGAGACTTTGATTCAGATTAAAGTTCACAAAGGGTAAATTTAGTAATGCTACCCTGCTGTGGAGGGTAGCATTACCAAATTCACCCTCTGGGAACCTAATTCTGCAGATCATAGTCTGCTTATGTCCAGGCGTGTATACAAGTGTGTCGCGATCCAGTCTTTAAAAATACAATTTCTGTGATCACATTACTGCAAAGACCTCACTGTACAATGTTGATAGGAGATTTTAACGACGCTTTCAATAGCCAGGGTCGAATCGTGTTAGGAACAGATAACGTACACGATTCGCCTGCGGGAAATAACGGGCTGTTGAGAATTTTATTGAATATTTTACTTTGCAAATTCATGTCAGTCACTTCAAAAAAAAAATATACAAACAATATAAATCATTGGGGTGATATAAATGACCATCTAACCATCTTTTTACGATAATGAATGCTTGGGAGACTTGTAATCCTAATTTCTCTCAATTATGATCTTTGAACTAGCCAGATGTTGAATCATGAAGGACAGTTTTACGGGTGGAGAAGTCCTGAGAACGACGGCGAGCAACTGTCACAATCTCTCGCTGGAACTGTTTTTGATGAGTCATGTTCTTGAGTTAACACTTGAATCCTTGTTCGATTTTGAACTTAACGTTTTTTTCAAAATTCTAAATTAAGTAAAACTCAGAGTTGAGTTCTCCTTAGGAATAGACAGACGTACTTTTTGTTGAAATACCGAGCCAGGGTTTTCCAATTTAATTCTTGTGTAAAGCTGTCCAAAAATGTATTAGGAACAGATAACGTTCAAGATTCGCCTCCGGGAAATGACTGTTTGTTGAGAATATTATTGAATAGTTTACCTGCTAAAGCATGTCTGTCGAAAAAAACTGTACAAACAAAATAAATCTTTGGTGTGATATTAATGACCATCTAACCGTCTTTTTAGCGAAGATGAACGCTTGGGAGGCTTGTAAACCTAATTTCTCTCAAACTGCGATGTTTCAACCATCGTTGAATATATTCCAACTACGCCATGCTTGATAACGTCGGCAAAATGTTGGGGTCAGTCGGGATTAAAGTCCAAAACTCTAGGAGTTTTGACTATTGCACAGGTGTAAAATTCTAAACCAAGAGCATATGTTGAAACTTATTCCATGAGAATTGAAAGTGTATTTTAAGTATCAGATATACGATTATATTAGGCCATTTATTGGACAACAGGATTTGAAGTTTTAGTCACAGAGTTTGAGTCTAATGCATAAGGAAAAATCTCCAGAAACAGATGCTTTGAAAAACTGACTATTTGTTAAAATGCCGTTTTACACGGAGCTGTTACCCGGCATGTAACTAAGAATGAGACGGAAACATGTAATTTTTGCATATTATAGAAATGGGGGATGATATGCTCCATGGTAGGTGGGTAGAGGGAATATTCTACTTTTGGGTGGCAGCGATGCTGTAAATTAATGGTTTCGGCATATTTTCATGCAATGTTCAAGTAAAGTATTTCACCCACATTCGGATTGTTTCTTTCCACCTTTTTAGTTAATTTGGTATGTTTTTATTGGATTTGGAAAATGTAATACATGTTTTGGGTTGGATAACTAAGTTAAAGAATATTTGAAGAGAGTGTATGGCGTGACATGTTTGGAAATATTTGGAAAACTGTTGAGCGGAACCTAAAGAACATTTTGTTTTCAGTGTCAACCCTTGAAACTGGAAGGTCTTTATTCCTGATTGAGTTGTATATAAAACCATTTTTTTTTTTAAAAAAAACCCTTTATTGTTTCTGGTTTGTTTACAAATGTTAGTGACAGTTAACATTCAGCAAATATTATCCCACACCAACTCGGGAGCAAATAAGTGTAAATTCTAAAGATATGTGTTGGTGTAGCCTAATTTAGCAAATGTTCTAATTTACGTCAGATTGCGAAAACACATTAAGATATCGTATTGCATTTCCTAGATACTGTATTCATGGTAAATAAAGCAAAATGCAATTATGAACAACCAGATTAGTAATATTCACCAGAAAATCGCATTCATGGTATCTATTTTGTCATTGGTGCCATGTTTGTATGGCATCCGTCCGTAAAGCTGTTTTCCTCTTTATATATAGAGAGCACCCTACCCCACCCAAGACAGTTGTTGTTACTGCTTATTGGTTTACATTTTGATTGTATCTAACACTGCTATAGTCAGGATCTGGGCAATCTCTGAAACGGATAGTAAAAATAAAAATTCTATCCCCATTGGCTCAAGGCAACGTGGGGATTAAGGAAGTGTAGTGGGGTTGTGAAAAGCGTTTGAAAACGGCACACGAAAGCTATTCATCAGTCATAAAGACCATGCTGTATCTCTTTACTAGTTGAAAATAGAGACATATGGTTTTTGTTCATTCCACTCCAGATTTTTCTACCGAAAGAGAGATTACTCTTGCCCCACAAGGCTCTACATTTTCGCACTATTGCGCAGACTTAAAATTACAAACCGATTGCACACGTTGAAACGAACGCCATGTGAATTGGAGATGTATTTTTGTATCAGATATACAATTACATTAGGCTGTTTGATGCACAGCAGAATTTGATGGTTTTTTATCACAGAGTCAGAGTCTGATGCAAAGCGATAAATTACCAAAGGAATTATGGGAAACAGTGGCTTCGAAAAACTGACGGAGACATATAATTTCTTTTCACAATTAGAAACAGGGGATGATATGCTGTAAGCAGGGGCGGATCCAGGATTTTATAAGAGGGGGTGCTATTGTAGGTCGACAAGCGCCGAAGGCGCGCAGCGTGACGGCGCTCTGCGCCGTCCTTGCGAGCGCCGAAGGCGCGAAGCAATTAGCGGGGGGCCTGGGGGGCCTGGGGGTCCTCCCCCAGAAAAAAATTTGAATTAGGAACCCATCACATGCTATCTGAGACGTATCCTGGTCATATATTTGTCCTTTCTCTTAAACCTATTTTCTGCCGATTTGGCTTGAAATTTGGTAAAAACAATTATGGTACTGACACTGCCCAATGAAAAACAAAATAATCATTCGAAATTGTTACCTACCAAGAAGCAAATATAATCACCCCTGGATTTTGCATCAAATTAACTGAAATGCGGGGATTGCCTGGAAGAAACATAATAATTTTCACCATGACATACCTGTTGTACGCAGGGACGCCAGAAATTCCAAGACGTATGAGTGTGTGTAGGTGGGTGAATGTGTGGATGGGTTGGTGCCACTGGGTGAGTGCCCGAGGGGGGGGGGGGCACATTTCTTCTGGTCAACTTTGAGATGCATATACTATTTAAATGTTAAACACCCCAAAGGCAGATTTTTCTGAGAAAATAGAGGGGCGCATGCCGCGTGCGTCCCCGTCTATTAATCAGATATAAAAAGTATATGTCGTTGAAAATGATTTTGTTAGAATTGACTGGAGCGTGCCGAAGGCAAAGGCACGCCCCAGTCAATTCTAATAAAATAATTGAAGCCAGTGCGTACTATAAATTAATAGTATGTGCACACTTGCATCACAGCAGTTTGTGACCATATAAGTATAGAGGGCGACGTCCCTCTATTTTAAAATCCTGGATCCGCTTCTGAAACACCCAAGTCCTGTCTCAGTTTGTGCGCTTCTACCGTGCTATGTGAACGCACAAACTTGTACACTGTGTAAATACATTGTTCCATCAACTGATCTTAACTGGTAAGTAGCTTAATTATTTTATTCATGTTATCGAAGAAATAAGTCTTGATACTAGATGTCCGGGGAGCGCGGTGGCTCAGTCGGTAGAGGTGCAGGCTGCAAGCCGAGAGGTCCTCGGTTCGAATCCCACCTGCGGCAACCGCGTTGTGTCCTTGGGCAAGACACTTAATCCCCATTGCTCGCGTGGGGGCACGATGACGCCGTGTACTAAGGCGTACTGCACGTCGACGGTACGCATGTCTTCAACCAATCTAACCCTGCCTGTTCTGCAGTGCGGAGTTACGATGTTGGGGAGCTGGCAGCTGCTCGTCGTTGCTCGGTGGTTCTCTCCGGGTACTCCGGCTTCCTCCACCCGTAAAACTGTCACGGTCATGATTAGCCATTGTGCATAAATATGTGACCTTAAACATCAATAAATAAATAAATAAATAATACTAGATGTCCTGTTGCTCTGTAACATTAAATTGTTTCAGTTTACTTGAGAAAGCCTGTAGGCATTATCCAGCAAGTTCAGCTGTTGCGACAATTTAATATTTAACAAAGGGCATTTAACATTGGCGAATCATTCACCAAAGTTAAATGCTCTTGTTAAATATTAAATTGTCCCATTCAATCATCTGTCATGGTGTAAAACTATTGCTGAAGGCGAACGTCACTATAGCATCACTGATTCAGCTGAACAAAGATATATTTACGAACAGAGCTGATATACGTGGAAACTTTGTCCATAAGACCGTAAATATATGGATGACATTGGAATCAGCTCGTCAACTGATTCAAATGCCATCCATTTTGGGAAAAGCTGTGATTGGTAACTGGTTAAATTCCAGGCACATTCTTATAACAATTACATTTTATTGAAATTAAATCTTCAAGATAGATTACTGGAGGCTGGATCGGAAATACAGTAATCGCGTATGCTTTTTACAGTAATACTTGTGATTGGGATGAAGTTCTCACTCTTTCAGAATGTCTGCAAATTCAATTTTTTTTTCGATGACTGTGAGTAGTGAGTAGGCGTGTGTGTGTGTGGGGGGGGGGTGCTCGAGCACCCAGAGCACCCCCCCCTGGATCCGCCCCTGGTAAGAGTTAGTAAGTCGGGTTAGTGGGAAAATTCTGTCTTGGGGGCTGCTGTGTGGCTGCAAATCACTGGTTTCGGCATTTTTGCATGCGATTTTCCAGGTTGAAGCCTTGCATTTGACAGTAAATATGCTATTCTGTTGGTCTTTTATTGAAAAAAAACATAACTGAATTGTTTACACTGTATAATTCAAGCGCAGAAAAAATATGTTTCCGAACGGCGAAACAGAAAATTTATTTAGTTATTGACCAGACTTGAAACCGTTTTGAAGGGTTTCTGTCTGAAGGCCTTTTATCATTTTATCAACATGGTTTCCGTTCAAGTGGCTTGTGGGGGGGGGGGGGGGGGTGGTTGTCGTACCCAAAACAAATTCTAACCCGTACTATCTTTACTTTCTTTTTCATAAGGTTGGGAATCTAATGAGCAAACAAAAATGTGGGCGGTTAGCCGCGAGACCTTTCATGTTTTATACCCGTTGAAAATAACAGTCATAGGAAGTAGTTCTTAAAACAGTCTTCTCGAGAGCTTTCTAAGTATCAATATCAGAGATGGCTGTCATGTAGATTTTGCATATTTTATATTTGTATATCATATACAGTTTGTTTTAGGATACAAACACCATGTTCCCACCATACACATAACCACCACGAGTGAGTGGTTAGAGATTTGCATTTCGGCGGGTAGTAATAAGATAGAAATGTTGTTTAACTGATTGAGTACTGGAAACCTTGACGGAGAGAGAGAAAGAGAACGAGAGAGAGAGAGAGAGAGAAAGAGAACGAGAGAGAGAGAGAGAGAGAGAGAGAGAGAGAGAGAGACTTTCCTTCAACATTATTGTTTTTGAAAGACGAGGAACTGATGACGGCATTGGGAGAGGCTTGGGTGGAGAAAGAGAAGAGAGTTGTTAAGAAAATTTCAGATTAGTAAACAAAGATTTGTCGAAGAGGGAAAAGAGATAGTTCAGCTTTGTATTGACTGCCCTGTGAAAACTATACCATTACTCTAGTATTTGTAAAAATTGTGATAAACTAATGCTAGAACTTTATCGAGTTCTTGAGGCCTAAGAGTTTGTATATAATAAAAGTACTGATATCGGAAAATCGAGTTGTTCGTCCGAATTTGTCTTCTACCCAGAAGTAACCAGATAGAAAGCGGATACCAGGGCCAACCTTGCGAGAACCAACACTTCCAACTCGAAGACTCTGCGGTTAGGGATTGAAGTATGAACTGTATTACAAAACCACTAGATGAACATTGAGCCACGGCCATTAACGCTCACTATGCCACACCCCTGCGCTGTGTACTAAGGCGTACTACACGTCGACGATGCATCTACCCTCAACCAATTCGAACTCTGCTTGTGTGGAGTAGTACGTTGGGGAGTCTGGTAGTTGCTCTCCGTAGCTCGGCGGTTCTATCCGGGTGTTCCGGCTTCCTCCACCCGGAAAACTGTTCGACACAAGGTGACCCTGGCTGCCCAAAGTGTCGTTAAACCTCTGTGAATGAATAAATAAATAAATAAATTTATTTGATTGATACGATATTTTCGTTCTATTATGCATTTCAAAAATGCCTGCGAATCTCAAATTTCGGGCCGAATCGAATCTCAAATCGAATCAGGAAGAGAATTTCGAATCGATTCGAATCAGATCTCGAGTGTATTCGCATGGTTTTTCAAATTGTAAATTGAGATCCGTGCTATAACCGTAAATATTGCCCCAATAAATAAATAAATAAATAAATAAATAAATAAATAAATAAATATCAACTGCTTGATTTTAAATTACGTCGGCGGATGTGGCCGATTGTTTCGGTAAAATGTTAATAATCCTCGGGGTGCGCGGACCATGTGCCAGCTTTCGATTCGTTGTTTATATGATCTTTTGGTTTACTCGACAACAACGTCGTGGCCATGGAGGGGATTGGACGAGATGGGGTGGGTGTGGGGGTGGATTTGCATGAAAAATATCATCCTAAAATGCATTCATGCCTGAAATCCCAAAACAGGTTCATCTATTCTCGTCTAATATTTCTTTGGACCTTTTGCTATAACGATTCCTTCACTTTTTGGATACTTAAGCCTGAAAAAATAATCAAGTGCCCCAACTGAAAAGTTATTTTCCCCAGTAAAACCCCCGAACTTTCACCTACGGAGTACACATCCTTTACACAGCACTAGGTGAAATGAAGTGGCGAGAAAAATATTTTGTCTGCACATTTGCCTAACATCAATTAGCCTGACCTCGCCCTAATAATAATAATAATAATAATCTTTGTGAAATTTTTATTTTACTTGTTTGTTTATTAGGGTTTAACGACACTTTCGACACCCAGGGTCATCTAGTATCGGACGGAGAGTACTCCGGCTTCCTCCACCCGTAAACTGTTCGACACGAGATGACCCTGACTGTCGATCGTGTCGTTAAACCTCAATAGACAAATAAATAAATAAAATATATAAGTAAATAAATAAATAATTAAATAAACCGCTCGGATTCTCTCTGGCTTCCTCTACCCTTAAAAGTGTCCAACACGTTAATCCCAATAGACTTATTTATTTATTGGGGTTTAACGACACTTTCAACAGCCATGGTCACCTCGTGTCGGATTGTTTTACGGGTGGAGGAAACCGGATTACCCGGAGAGAACCATCGAGCTGCGGCGAGCAACTGACAGACTCAGCGACGTACTAACTCCACACAAGCAGGATTAGCATTGGTTGAAGACAAGTGCACCATCGACGTACAGAACGTATTAGTACACAACGCCACTGTGCCCCCACGTGGGCAATTGAGATTAAGTGTCTTGCCCAAGGACACAACGCGATTGCAGCAAGTGGGATTCGAACCGAGGACCACTCGGCTTCTAGCCTGCATCTCTACCTACTGAGACACAGCGCCCCCATCCCCAATAAATGAATAAATAGCTCGCACAGCACTAAGTGTTGCCAATGTGGAATACATAAATTTTAACCCTTTACCCACCATGAAAAGCAGACGACACTTGCAAATATAATTCTTGAATAACTAATTTTTGTCTCAAAAATATAGGTTATGTCCCATCATTGGATCGAGCGCGCCGAGCTCGTTCCAAAGAGGGGTCATAACCTATGTTCTTAGACAAAAAAATGAAACAAATAAGGAAAATTAATCTGCGATTTTTGTGAATAGCGCTGGCCGGTTTTGACCGCTATGTTCGGGAGAGGAGGGGGGGGGGGGGGGTGGTGTCAGGCAAAAAATTACGGATACAAGTAGCTGCAAGGTGGAAATTTTTACATTTTCAATTTTTGGGACCCACCACCCCCGGAATGCAAATTTTTGCCAGTCATGTCTTGGACACCCACCCCTCAGTTTTTCCTCAAAGACTATTGGGGACACACCCCCAATTTATAAAATCTGTTTAACTAAGTATTCAAATTACCAAAATCAAAAAAAAAAAAAGTAAATAAATACTTTTCCCAAACATGAAAGGTGCCGCAAACCAACTTGTCCGATATCCCAGTCCTGCTCGTGGGCATCCAAGGCATCCCTAGCCACAGTTGGCCCCAAAACAATCTCTCTGCATATAAAGCCACAACGGAAATGCAGCATCAGACACCCAGGTAACCACTGGAACCCACCTCCACCAACTGAATTGCAGATATACACGCATTCATGTTCCAAGCAACACAACCCTTACCCCGATGTACAACATATCTATGCTGTTCAGACACCAATCGAATCCCATCACCAAGAAGCCCTGCCCAACATATATTGTTCCCACCTGGATATCTTCAACTGTCCACAAGAAATAGTTGTTTTTCATTTCATTACTTTTCGGTTAAATGTTTAGTTTGGACAGCTTGTCTGAGAGAGACCTAAAACTGAAGTTCTTTGACCCATGACCGGGTGGCTTGTCTGAGATGAATTGCCTCTTATTTATTTTTTTGTGTTAGTGTCACTAGAATCATATTTACCTTGAAATTATACACGTTTTCCACAATCAAGATTTTTATTCTATCAATCTTTCCAATTATTCCATACATGGAAGCACACTAGACCAATTGCATGAGGCACACTGAGGCTTACAGAAGAATCAAATGATAGGCGCTACAACGCACTAATAAGAGGCAGACTGCCTTAGTAGAAATATAAAGGAGTGAAAATTATGACCAAATAGCTGGGAATAACTTTTTTGTTTTGCAAATTTTTGCCAGACCCAAAACAGGACCCATCCTCTAATGAAGTGTAAAACATGGGGAAAAAATCTAACATGGAGCCCCCAACACATTATCAATGCTCTATTCTGTTCTAAGTTATGAATCTAAGCACTTGAATTCACTTTGGTTGTAATTTCTTGTCTGTAAAATGATATTTGGAAAAAAATTGCATGACACCAGCAAACACTGCACTTCGGACCCACCCACCCACTCGGACCTTGTATCCTGGCATTTTTTGTGACCCTCACCCCTGTTATGTTGGCGAAATGGTTAACAAACGGCGAGATTAAATGAAATGGGTGGAAAATTTCCCCACCCCCCTGTCATTTGGCCTGGCCACCCCCTGTTCAACACATATAATAAAACAAAATGGACTGAAGTTTTAACATAACCGGAGAGGTATTCCAACATGAATCACAAAATTAACAAGACAGTGAAATCGCATCCAATGCCAAGCTAACCTAAACTCATGTTTTTTTTCACTGTTTTTTTTAAATGGTGGCTATGGTGGGGCATAGGTAAAGCGATGCCACATCCCGAATTGAGCATGCTGTGCCATACTTTCCCGAAAAAGACCAATCAATCATATTGATGAAGGTGTCATTTGCAGCACCAAAGTCACCACTGGAGACCATTGGTGTTTTTTTTTTAAAGTGTAAATCAAATTTTTAAAACCTCACTATTATTGTCTATTGAATAAAAGGAAAGATGTATCTTTTTTATAAAATCTCATATCAATTGGTGGTTGTGAGGTTTGAGATTTCACAGATTCATAATGTCCATTGAGTTCAGCGTGAAAATACAGATTCAAATGTCCCCTGTAAAAACAACAAAACGTCATGAGTCTTAAAATATTATGGCTGCACCTTTTGCACGGATTTTTTGTCATTCAATGTTGGAAACACGCTTCTGAATATCATTTGGCGGTTCTGAAAGATGAAGACAAGTTCTACTGTTGATTTCCACTACCATGTGAAGGTGAGTTCCAAAAAATGTTTTTGTAAAACTTTAGATTCCTTTTCTAAAGAAAAGTACTTTTGCCTTGGGTAATATAAAATAAATATGAATTGTTAAGGGCCTATATAAGTAATGAAATTTTGTTTATTTTGAAAATTCTCACCTCTGATATTCCTTCAATTCAGGTTAAATATACACAAAATGTACATCAAAATGAAGGCTGGAATGTACAGATCACGAAACACATGTGTAATCAACTCATAGAGTCGACTGTGCGCACCACTGGTTCCTGGAAGTCTGCTGCCGTATTCGCACCAGAACTGATAATTTAATAATATTTCACGAAAACAACGTGTGGCCAAATGTGCTTTACATATCCAAGAACAAATCTAGGGGATAAAAATTCTTCAAAACACCGTGATAGAGCTACATTGGGGAAAATTCCAAAGCCTTTGCTTTTGTTTACGTATGAGTATACTTTCGATTTCCGGTCGTCGTCATCGGACAGAAAAAGCATGTAAAAACAACGCCGTCTAAAATCAAATAATGAAAAAGATCGCCTTCATGCAGTATACTGTTATTAGATAGAGATTGTACAGTTGCCATATTCAATGCACGGTATCATGATACCTGTTGAAATTTCTTAGAATTGCGATTTTGTTTTTCGATGGAAATTCGTGGTAAGGAGTGATTTGCGCATGTCTGTCGAGCATGGAAACCATCTTCAGTTAAAAATGCAGACAGTGTTGTCCTTTTCCCAAATGCAGTCCTATCGCTGTATTCGAAAGTGTTTTGAATGCCTAGCTTTGTTCTTGGATATATGAAGCACATTTGGCCACAAGTTGTTCTGATGAAATATTTTTTTATCATCAGTTCTGGTGCGAATACGGTAGCAGACTTCCAGGAACCAGTGGTGCCTACAGTCGACTCTATGAGTTGATTACATATGTGTTTCGTGTTCTATACATCCCAGCCTTCATTTTGATGTATAATTTGTGTATATTTAATCTGAATTTAAGGAATATGAGAGGTGAGAATTTCAAAATAAACAAAATTCCATTACTTATATAGGCCCTTAAGTGAAAAAATGATAAATTCTCCGATTCTGTCACCTCATTACCGCGAACGTTGCTTCCCTACGTGTTGCACATTGGTATAGCAACTCCAGAAAAGTTTCGAATTAGGAACATAAATTTATAAAAATCTTTTCCTGTGAATCATGAACATTTTATAAAAAGACCTCCCCCCCCAACCCCCCCCCCCCCCAAAAAAAAAAAAAACTCGAAAACAAAAACAAAAAACAATCGGGGTGATAAATGAGATGAAATGCTCCCAAAACCTAAATTTAAATGTTTCCATATAGTTCTGGAAGAATGGATTTCTTCTGAAACACGACTGGCTCATTATTCATTATTTGGAGCAAAATTGGTGTTCTGTGATAAATACGGTATTCCTTTACAAGAGCGGATTTTGGGTTTTCTGCTAAATTAGGCAATTTTTTCTCGCTTCTTTGTTTTTTCCGTTTTAAAACACTTTTCCAACTTTTCCAACAAATTAGTAGAAAAATACTTGATTCCGGGGAAATAAATTTAATAAAAAAATGCGTTTTAATAACACATGGAGTGTAGCGTTTTCGAATGGAGTCGTCAGCTCAATTTCGTTTCAGCGTCAGCGCCCTCTACATGTCTTCTTCAAAGCGAGGGAGGCATCAATGTACGTGCAACAAGATTTGAGGCGCCATCAAAATAGGGTCAGTAGCAGCGGGGCCAGGGTTAGCATACCCTAACCTGACCCCAGAAACTACTGACCCTAATGATTTAGGGTACCCTAACCCTGGCCCCAGCTACTACTGACCCTAGTGATACTAGATTGATATAAAAGTTATTCACTTATTTACTAATTTTAACTTGCCTTAAAACGAATCATTCACCGATTTCTCCCGTATTCCACCCAGGGTGCATATTACTTTCAAACGAGCACATCCACTTACTCCCGACCAGTGACGAAGAACAAGTCAACCACAATGGCGACTTCGAGTCGACTGATTTTCAACGGCGCAATAAAATAGTGCAATTCTTAATAAAATATGAATATTTTCGTCAAAAACCCGCTATTATACAGGATTACCATAAATACGTTTTACTAGTGAAATTTGACCTGATCACCAACGCCTGGGGGTGTATAACCACCTCCGTGGATCAAAGATATAAACAATTGGATCTATACTTCATGTCATACCCGTTTTACGGATCATGGTGTTGGGTGCCAAAAGTAACTACAAACAAATTTAAAGTATTCCTTTAGGAACCTCGGGGTGGGGGGGGGGGGGGGAGGCTGGCTCAGTAGGTAGAGATGCAGACTTCAAGCCGAGAGGTCCTCGGTTCGAATCTGCGGCAACCGCGTTGTGTCCTTGGGCGAGACACTTCACCGCCATTGCCCACGTGGGGGCACGGTGACGTTGTGTACTAAGGCGTACCGCACGTCGATGGTGCACCTGTCTAAACCCAATGCTAACCCTGCTTGTGGGGAGTTAGTATGTTGGGGAGCCGACAGTTGCACGCCGTTGCTCGGTGGTACACAAATTATACATCAAAATGAAGGTTGGGATGTATAGAACACGAAACACATATGTAATCAACTCATAGAGTCGACTGTAGGCACCACTGGTTCCTGGAAGTCTTCTACCGTATTCGCACCAGAACTGATAATAAAATGAAATATTTCATCAGAACAACTTGTGGCCAAATGTGCTTCATATATCCAAGAACAAAGCTAGGCATTCAAAACACTTTCGAATACAGCGATAGGAATGCATTTGGGAAAACGACAACACTGTCTGCATTTTTTATTGAAGATGGTTTCCATGCTCGACAGACATGCGCAAATCACTCGTAACCACGAATTTCCATCGAAAAACAAAATCGTAATTCTACGAAATTTCAGCAGGTATCATGATACCTTGCGTGGAATATGGCAACTGTGCAATCACTATCTAATAACAGTATACTGTATGAAGGCGATCTTCTTCATAATTTGATTTTACACGGCGTTGTTTTTACATGCTTTTCCCGTCCGATGACATCGACCGGAAATCGAAAGTATATTCATACGTAAACAAAACAAAGGCTTTGGAATTTACCCCCATGTAGCTCTGTCGTCGTGTTTTGAAGAATTTTGATCCCCTAGCTTTGTTCTTGGATATGTAAAGCACATTTGGCCACGAGTTGTTTTCGTGAAATATTATTAAATTATCAGTTCTGGTACGAATAAGACAGCAGACTTCCAGGAACCAATGGTGCCTACAGTCGAATCTATGAGTTGATTACATATGTGTTTCGTGTTCTATACATCTCAATCTTCATTTTGATGTCTATTTTGTGTATTTAATTTGAATTGAAGGAATATGAGAGGTGCGAATTTTTAAAATAAACAAAATTTCATTACATATTTTGTCCCTTAAGGGCTTTGGTTACTCAATTTTTCAGTAATCTTAGATTAAAAAATCATCTGCACACAAAAGCGAACAAAACGTCTGAAATTGAATCCCACGTAGTCCGCCGATTTTTTTGATATTGAATGTAGTATTTTAGCCGGTATAACAAATTTGAATTTAAGTTTCAATTTAAAATATAAACAATTGGTTCTACTGGATCTACTTGATTTCATACCCGTTTTGCGGGTCATGGTGTTGTCGGATGTCGAAAGGAACTAAAACAAATATATACATGTTCCCTCCACGTCAGAACCCTTGGAAGTGAAGCAGTGCTTGTTTACTGTGGTAAACAAGCTGTTTTAATTGTAAAATAGGACCCAGTACCAATGCTTGGAATGGACGTCCTCTAAAATTGGTAGCATCTGTCAACGATTGACTAAACATGGCTTTATCTCCATCTTGTGGTCACCATTTGCAGGCCTGGCATTCTGAAAAATGCAGGAGGGCAAAAAATCGCTCTCCTCAATCAGCTTAGAGCAATTAGCTTTACACAGCATTTTAAGTATCCAGTTGAACGAACTCATTGAAACTGAAACCAACAGACTATTACATCAGTGATTTTATTAACTTTACTAAGGTAAAGCGAAATCTCGTAGACATCCAGATGTCTCACTCAACAACCGAACACACACTTGACAAGACCTGTGTTTGTACCCAGACCTGTTGTCCAAGAAAGTCATACGCCTACCACTACCACCTTCAACCCCCCTTGAGGGGTTGAAGGTGGTAGTGGTAGGCGTTTGACTTTCTTGGACAACAGGTCTGCTTGAATCTAGTCACATCCTGGTGCACGTGCTTCAAGTGACAGGATAGTAGTAATGGTAGTATATTATAGTGTCAATATTCCTTGAAAAATTACCCCTCAAACTGTGATGTCAGTTGAACTTGAAACTGACAGAAAAAAAAAATATTGATGTGACCCATTTTGCTTCAAATGATTGCAACGGTGTTTGGGTATGGTTGCAGCCATTACCTTTTACCACTAAACGACTTTCAAAATGAAATTACGTCATGTTATGTGACTTCGAATTAAATTACATTTTTGCTTTACAACAAAAATTTAATGTGAGCATAATACATATAATCTAAATCATCCCAGACCAAAATATTTAGGAGGGCAATTTTTCGCTCTCCTTAATTCTTTCAGGAGGGCAGTAAGGGGGGCTAAAAAATCGCTCTCCTGAAATTGCCAAGCCTGCATTTGTCACTGTGCAGAAGTGACTTTAGGCACCAACAAACAAAATATTCCTAGGTAAACCCAGAAAGTGGAGTAGTGCTTGTTAATGGGCTGTATAAGTAAAGGAATTTTGTTTATTTTGAAAATTCTCACCACTGATATTCCTTCATTTCAAATTAAATATACACAAACTGTACATCAATATGAAGATTAAAATGTTTTGAACACGAAACACATGTGAAATCAAATCATCGAGTCGACCGTAGGCACCACTGGTTCCTGGAAGTTTGCTACCGTATTCTTACCTGAACTGATATTTAATTTATCACGAGAACAACCTGTAGCCACATGTGCTTTACATATCCAAGAACAAAGCTATGGTATCAAATTTCTTCAAAACACAGCAACAAAGCTGCAGGGGAGTAAATTCCAAAAACATTTGCGTTTGTTTCCATAAAATTAACTTTCGATTTCCAGCCGACGTCATTGGACGGAAAAAGCATTTGTATACAACGCCGTCTGAAATCAAATGAGAAGGTTCGCATTAATACAGTATACTATTATTAGCTAGAGACTGCGCAGTTGCTATATTCAATGCAAGGTATCATACCTGTTGAAATTAGAATTTCTTTTTTGTTTTTCGATGGACATTCTTTGTATCGAGTGATTTGCGCATGTCTGTCGACCATGGAAACCATCTTCAATAAAAAATACAGACAGTATTGTCCTTGTTCAAAATGCAGTCCTATCGCTGCGCACGAAAGTGTTTTGAATGCCTAGCTTTATTGAATGTCTGAAGCACATTCGGCCACGAGTTCTTCAGAAATATTTTATCAGTTCTCGTACGAATGCGATAGCAGACTTCCAGGAACCAGTGGTGCCTGCGGTCGACTCAATGAATTGATAACCTTAAATGCTTTTTCCGTCCCATGACGTCGATCGGAAATCGAAAGTAAAAACATATGTAAGCAAAAGCAATGGTTTTGGAATTTACCCCCATGCAGCTCTGTCGCTGAGTTTTGAAGAATTTTGATACCCTAGCTTTGTTCTTGGATATGTAGAGCACATTTGGCCAGATTCTCGAGAAATATTAAATTATCAGCTGTGGTACGAATAAGGTAGCAGACTTCCAGGAATCAGTAGTGCCTGCGGTCGACTCGATGAGTTGATTACACGTGTTTCGTGTTCTTTTCATCAAAACTTTCATTTTGACGTATAATTTGTGTATATCTAATCAGAATTTATGGAATATCAGAGGTGAGAAGATCAAAATAAACAAAATTCTTACTTATACAGCCCCTTAAACTCCAGTAAAAACTGAATTGCTTTTGAAATTCTGCTGACGAATTAACAGGCATTTAAACCTGCCATAACAAGGGGAATTTCAACCGGAGGTACCCCCGCAGGAACCCAGAGAAGTGAAGCAGTGCTTGTTTACTGTGGTGGACAAGCCCCGTTTTACTGGTAAAATAGGACCCAGTCACTAATGCTTGGGGCGCGATTCCTTTAAAAGGAAATATGGGATATAAACGATTGACCGACCTTGACTTATCTCAGTATTGTGGTCATGATTAGCCATTGTGCAGACAGGTGTGGGAGGGGGGAGGGGCACCAAAAATTTGTGAGACGTGACGTGGGGGTGGGTGGGCCTCTTGAGTGCGCCAAAAATGTGCATTTCCAACTTGCAATTTTTTGAATTTTTTAAAAATATATCAATATATCAGCTAATATATACCATCATTTGTGTTTCAAACCTTAAAGATGATGTTGTACATCACACTCTTAACATAAATACAACATCAGGAGGCTTTACATGTGAGAATATTGGGCTTAAACTAGGAAAATTCACACGTTAGTAGGGGGTGGGCGTCTTGTTCGAAATGTAGAAAATGGGCAGACAATGTTGGGAACAATTCAAATGAAAATTTGTTCCCGTATATGTACACCTGCTCTGGCCAAGCCTGATAATGAACAGCTTGTCATTTGTAAATTGGGGCCCCACAGAGGTTAAAATTGGTGGTACCAGTTTAAGAACATTATGAAAACCCTCTAAAGGCAGCTGTGCCTACTAAGTTTATAAGTTTATTTTGGATTTTAATGGGAGAGTGGGGGTTGGGTGTCCGAGAAAGGTAGTAGAAAATTTGCACTGGGTGGTTGGGTGGGTGCAAAAGGAGCCGAATAAAAAATAGGACATCACGTCTTGCAAATTTTTAGTTCCCCCCCCCCCGGTGCAGAAGTGACTTTAAACACCAATAAATAAAATAACCGGAGGTTGGGTTTTAAAATGTTTGCATTCAAAACATGACTTATGGTCCTTGATTGGAACAAGCACCTTCCAATATTGGGTCATAAGCTGCGGAAGCTAAGGGAAACTTGAGCTACTTATTATATTTAACCAATGCTGTTTGTTCAGTCTTGTAAAATTAACACTAGATAACTTTAATCTAATAGTCCACTGGCACAGCTCATGAACTGAAAGCCTTATGCTTGATAATTTAGATACTTTCTAGATACAGTAAATTAGATGGCAATACAAATTTACTGCATATAATTTTTCGTCCCTTGAGTGCAACAAGGCACCATCTGCAATGCTAAAGCATACTGCAATTCATTTAAGTAGCCACTAGTATTCCAATACGACGTGCAACTTATAATGCTGATTCTCTCTCGGGGAACAGAAGCCCAGGCTTGAGGCGGAGTTAGATCTTTGGAGAACCCAGACCTGACCCAAGAATCCTGGACTCTGGGCCAACCCGGGTCCCCCAAAGTTCCGGGCCCACCACTCCCCCCGCCCTTTACAGTCAGTGTAGATGTTTGTAAGTGCTTTTTGTTATATCAAGTGTGCGCATCGTGCCATATAACACTGTCCTTTCCATTAATATAAAAGTCGGGTTATTTGCAAATATTTTGAACGGGAACTAAAATAGCAAAATTGTAACTATTAAAGACTGAAGTGAACTCTTAGGGTTTGGAGGTGTGATACCTATCAAAATAACAGTGGAGCATCTGTGAACCAGTTACTTCTAAATAGCTCTCCATAAAAGCAGAGATTCCTTTTGTTTCTTTTAAAAAACGAAACAGACTGCTCCAAGAGCGTTTTCCGTTTAAACATAACAAAAGTAAACTTGGCTTTGTCTACTGACATCATAGGTGTTTTCTCAATTACTTGCTTCTAAACTGGACCTTCCTTGCTCATCTAAAAATATTCTGATCGAAAGTAGATTTTCATGCGATATTTCAACAATGCATATCGTGGCCCTGGAGGTAAAACCACGTTTGGTTATGGTTATATTTATTCATTTGTGTTTAAGGTCACATACTTATGCACAATGGCTAATCGTGATAGTGACAGTTTTACGTGTGGAGGAAGCCGGGGTACCCGGAGAGAACCACCGAGCATCGACGGGCAACTGCCAGCTCCTCAACATTCTAACTCTGTTCAAGCAGGGTTACAGTGGTTGAAGACATGTGCACCATCGACGTGCAGTACGCCTTAGTGCACGACGCCATGGTGCCTCCAGTTAGGCAACCGCGATAAAGTGCCTTGCTCAGGGACACAACGTGGGTCGTCCCGGACGGGGGTCGTGGGATCGCCGGGAAGTGAAGCAGTTTGCTTAGTGCGGTAAACAAGCTGTTTTACTGGTAAAATAGGACCCGGTCACAAACAGAAGAATGTTGTAATGCTTTTGTTTCACAACGACAACCACGATTGCGTTATAACAGAAAGTTCGCCAAAATAGCAACACCAAACGCGCGATCTAACTTTGGTGAGATGGCGTGTCATTTTTTGCTCTATCGGCAGAAATTGTTTGCTTGACCACAGTGGGTACCCCGGGAACTGAAGCAGAGCTTGTTTAATGTGGTAAACTTTCCTCGGTGGAAGTACTCTAAAATGGTTGACATGGGTATAAACTGTTGGATGAACTTGATTTTATATTCATGTTGAGGTCATGGTTACCCGTTGTGCCAAAATACGAGACCTTAAACACCAATAAGTAAAAACCTTTGACTTTTGTAAATCCGCGTCATTTTAACTAACCTTTTTGCTGTTTAAAATTAATGAAACCATCTTTTCCGCTCATTTCTATGGTAGGAGGCGGAGCAAAATAGGTATCTCGGGCAACATCCAGGGTACATGGGGATTTAATTTCATTTTTTATTAATCCAGTCAGTTTTGAGCGTGGTAGCTCAATGGTTATAGCATTGAACTTTAACCCATTACCTAACATGAAAAGCAGACGACACTTGAAAAAAAAATTCTTGAACTAATTTTTTTAATTGTCTCAAAAACATAAGTTATGACATCTGATTGCAACGAGCTAGTCGAGCTCGTTCCAATTTGGGGTTATAACCTATGTTTTTGCGAGAAAAATAAAATAATGAAAATTAACTGACGATTTTTGAGAATAATGCCGGCCGGTTTTGGCCGTTACGTTGGGTCAAGGGTTAAACTGAAATGTCCATGGTCAGATCCCCACCAGGGCTAACTGCATTGTGTCCTTGGGGTGGGCACTTAATCCCGATTGCGCCACGGTGGCGCACTGTACTAGGGCGTACTGCACGTCGATTGTGCACGTGTCCTAAACCAATGCTAACACTGCTAGAGTGGAGTTAGTACATTGGGGAGTCGGACAGTTGCTGGCCACTGCTCGGTGGTTCTCTCCGGGTTCTGCGGGTGCCCCATCTGAAAAACTACAATGCGAGGTGACCCTGGTTGTCTAAAGTGTCGTTAAACCCCAATAAATCCAGGCCATTTGCTAACTGGGTTGATTCGACTTGTACAAATATCTTCCAATCCCAGAACTGTAAACATCAAACTGGACCTCGCTGTCCTTTCTATTGTGAAATGTCCCATGTTGATATCGAATCGTTCAAATTGCAAACAAATGGGTTGGTTGTTCCCCAGCGGGAACCCCGGGAAGTGCGGCAGTGCTTGTTTACTGTGTTAAATAGAACCGTCACTATAATGCTTGGGGTGCGAGTCCTCCAAAATAGTTAATATGGGATATAAATGATTGAGTGAACTTGACGTTATCTCATGTTGTCACAATTATCCATTGTGCAGACGTATGTGACCTTAAACACCAATAAATTTTAAATAAATATTAATGGGTTTGTTTTTATCGATGTATAGTATTGGGCAAATTCGTAAACCGGAACACGGTTAGTCAACATTTTGCAATTTGATTAATCTGTGCACCCTGAAGTCAAAACATTAATTTTAAGGACCATTGTTTCCCCATAATACCTCAAATAATGTAACCAATGTAATCTCCCCGTGGGAACCCCGGGATGTAAGCAGCACTTGTTTACTGTGGTAAACCAGTTCCGCTTTACTAGTAAAATAGGACCCAGTCACCAATGCTTGGGGTGTGAGTCCTCTAAAATGGGCAACATGTAGATCAACGATTGACTAAACTTGACTTCATCTCCATGTTGTGTCACGATTAGCCATGGTGCATAAATGTGACGTTAACCACCAACAAACAAACGAACCAATGTAATCTTGTCGGACAGCGCTCAGTGAGCTCGATTAAACAAGATTGCTTCCGACTGGAACCCCTGGAAGTGAAGCAGTACCTGTTTTTTGTGGGAAACGGGCTCTGCTTTACTGGTAAAATAGGACCCAGTCACCAATGCTCGGGAGGTGCAAACCCTCTCTAAAATGCGCAACATGGCTTATTGATGATCAACCCTGGTCTTGAGTTGATACTCGTGTTGAGGTCATGATTAGCCATTGTACAAAAATGTGACCTTAAACACCAATAAATATAAACAAGATTGCTTTGGTTAAGTGTCTAGTTGCATTGTTAAAAATGTAACTGCTTGAAATGTCGGTATTGTGACATCAGTATGCGGCGTTAATCAAAATGCAAATGTCTATTGACCATGCTGGGTAAAGTTAGTCTAATTCTGCACACCGTTTAAAACAGACCACACACATTTGTCAATTTTGGAAGTATTTGAGATCAATAAATACTGTACAAAAAAACATAAACCGCCCCCCTCCCCCCATATATCCTTTATCATGTGAAGCTTTACCAGTAATGTTCATGGCGTCTTTGGGCGATCCAAACTCGCGGATTATGATTACTCTACCAGCGGCCAATCCTTTTGTTATCACACTGTCCCGAGAAATCGTGAACTTCGGGCAATATCTCCCATAAAATTCAGGTCCATGTGTTGTCTTCCACCAGTTTCGAAATGGCGTACAAACGTAAAGCCACGCTGCGTATAGCTGAACCGAATCCGATAAATGCTGTTCGTAGACGCAGACTGGATGACGGAGAGCGTTGGCGCGTCGTGTCCCCGTCTAACGATGCTGGTTGGTCCGCAGGAATCCTTTTGTGAGTGCTGCCACTATTCGCACTAACTTCGAGAGATCTCCGGGTAACTATATCAGAACAAACCATCAGAAACTGATTATCCGAGAATCAAATGCAGAGTTACAGACTCGCGAAATTTCCCGTTCTGACAGTACGATATAGAGGCACGACAGCAGTGGGCAGAACGTGGAGACTGACTGGCATTCAGTACTGTTCGCAGGTGAATCGAGATTTAAGTTGCATTTCTCGGACGGTACAGTTCGCGTTTGGAGGCTCTCAAAACATCGGTATGATGAGACTAATGTCCGGCAGGTTGATCGGTTTGGAGGTGGAAGTGCTATGGTTCAACTTTTTTTGGACAGTATATGACCGTTGAAATATTAAGTTTTTTTTAAGAAAGCTGTTTATCCCAGTAGTTACTTTGGCTAAAAGGGTTTAGGAAAAGAGCTTAATTCTTGAACTATCGAATCGGATGAACTTCAAATCGAAAGGTAGCAAGTTCGATCGATCCTGACCTACATCTACGTAACTGGGCAGAGCTATAGCTCAGTACACGCTTGTGAAGTATGCTGGGGCGTACCACACGTTGATGCCACGCTAGCCTTCAAGCAATACTAATTCTGCACGTGTCGTTTAGTAAGATGGATAGTCAGCCACTGATTTTGCTTCCGTTCGGGTGCCCGGTCTTCCTCCCAAAATAGTTCTACACGACATAGTCCTGGCTGTTGAACGTGGTGTTAACACTCAACAAAGAATTTTTATTCAGATAGTAACTTGATTTTCATCTGCGGTTTCTGACCCCACATTGCAACGTTAAGTTCGTTGCAATTACAGGTCTTTCAAGGGAACACCGAGAAGTGAAGCAGTGCCTGTTCGCTTCTGTAAACGGGTTCTGTTTAAAATAGGACCCTGTCACAAATGCTTGTGGTGTCTAAAATGACCAACATGGTTATAAATAATTGGCTGTACTTGACTTGATATACATGTGATCACGATTAGCAGTTGTGCAGAAATGTGACCTTAAACACCAATAAGTATAGGTTTGGAGCTGTGTGCAATATTAAATAGACAATTACATTAGTAGTGTGCTCTAGGCTGGCGTTTCAAGTTTTTGAATCCACCCCAAAGGACGGCCTGGAGAACTGGATAAGTGTCCGAATCATTTTCTATACTTGGAGCACGACTTGACAGCCGCAATATTGTCAAAATGTTCAAAAATCTAGGTTGTCCCACCCCTACCTAGCCCTAGCTAGGTATTTCGGCTCTAGAGGGGGATATTAAAATGGGTCTAGAAAAAATAAATTTTCCGAGTACTGTACAGAATATTGGGTAGGTGGAGGGATAACCATTGAAGGCCAAATTCCTTTTATCACTTTCTACAACAAAACTGGTATCCAACCTGAAAGCCTTGGCTGCCTATTAGGTAAAAGGTTAAGGGTCAAACGAACCACGTCGAGGTGATTCCCCAGTAGTCAAGTAATGTGTAAAGAAACTAATTCTTTTAACTAACTGGTAGTCGTTTGGGAGTTTTCCGGAGTTTGTTCCCTTGTGGAGTTTTCGACACCAAAAGCCTTCTATTTCACTTTTCAGATGTCAAGTGCATGAGGGGTACGTGTTTGTGTGGAAAACATGTTGATGCTTTACTGGTAAAATAGATCCCCGTGACCAACGCCTGGGGTGAAAGTCCTATAAAATGGGCAGCATAGGTTTGGTTGGCGAAACGCGACTTCATACCTCTGTGAAGAAAGCCCCTTAACCCATCAAAAGGTATTTTTAGAAAATGAAATTTTACATTTTTCGGAAACAAATTTCACAATTTGTCAATAAAACCACCCAGAATATGGATATTAGAACCAGTTCGATGATATCCATATTTGTATGGAGTTATTGAACTTTGAGATATTTTAGGCTGCGGTAGGCTTATACTGCTTAATTTTCTGGCCATTTGTGGACGCCATACTTATAAATAAAATATCATTTGTATTTCAAGTTTACATGAAAACAAATCATTTATTGTGGTTATTTTTTCTCTTTTCAGGTAGCTGGTGAGTGATTCATGAATATCGGCAAGAAAACGTAGGTCGTAAGCCGATGTGTTGAGAGTTGTTATATAGGAAGAATAGGTGTGGCAAAAGCCACGGAGTTTTAAGTAGCAAATAGTTTCGTAGAGTCGACACACGGTAAGTTTTGAGACATTATGGTACGCTGGTAAGAAAATTGCAGCATGAACAAAAAGTACTGTTGAGTGTGTTAATTTGAAATATAATATGCAAAAGTACCAGGTTTCAGTTTTCTCGCTGCCATTTGGCCCGACTTTCCCTTGATAACGTTTCGAGTATATTTTCATCTCTCGCCCTCATCAATATACATCAGATGACGAGCGATGAAATATGCGAATCGTTTTCACAGAAAATTGCCCAAAGTCAACGAGAAAACTAGAAGCGGAGAATTCTAAACATGAAACTTTTTATTCATTTTACAATTTTCGCTATACTTGAATACTTCAGTCGACTCAGTAAAATATTTGGTTCTACTTGACCCGTTTAACGTGGGTCGAGCCGTCATTGAGAATAGGTCGCTTGTGCTTCTATCGTTTAATGCTGAATATGGTTTCATTGGTAGTTGTACATATTTGTGTATCCGATAACGATACATACCGATGAACTCTTATCCAGGAGGAAATGATAAGAGCTACACACTGATAAGTTTGTTCAAGACGTTTCTTCAGAAACACGTCTTGCCGGACATTTTTGTGATTTGTGTTTAAACTTGGAACTTATTCTGGAGATGGAGGAGCCGCCAAATCTACATAATTCAGGAGACGATGATAGAGGATTGCAGATGGACGATGGTATGTACAGGTTTGTTTTTTTTGATGCCCCAACTTGCCGTTTCGTCCCGGACTTCCGAAATACCAACACAAGCAGTCTTTCCATTCACAACACTTGAGGCATATGACACGGGAGTTAGGTGACGGTCAAAAGGGGTGAGGGATGCTACTAACTGATCTAAGGGTTGCTTAACAACTCTGATTTAGGATTTGATCGAGAGCCTAACTGCCAGTGATTGCCGTTATTGGAGAATACTTTGTCTTTTTCTTTAATGGTGGCATATTTTTCTCAAATGTTGTGACTGAAAAGTACAGACCGTGGTAAAAAGGTGAAACAGATGTTGCTGGACCGATTAAGTTGCGTACAATGGTGGGGGTAGAGCCAATTCCGGGGTCACTTAAAAAGTTAACACTCAAAAATGAATCTGCATTTTAAATTAATATCCATTTTCTATCCAAAAAAATACTAGGGCTTATTTTGAAAAAAATCTTTAAATAACAGCATATTTTTAAAATTGAATTATTTACACAATTTTTCCCTGGAGACATTTTTGTGTGTTAAAATTTGAACCCTGGTTTGGGAAGGGGGGTCGATCTCTGCGCGGAGATTCCAGTTGAATCAGCTGAAAGAGATCGCTGGAGACCCTGCTTTGCGAATCCAGCGGTTATCTTTCTTTGGTTAAATACCGCTGTGAAAACTTGAAGCTCAGTTCGTTATTTACTGCATTTACAAAGAGCAATGCCCAGTGTCGCTGTCGCAATTACGTCGCGTATGCCGCGAATTCGTGCGTTTTCCGGAAATCGTGTGAACTAGTTTTTTTCTTTGGTTTTTGCTTTTTTCGCTAAAAAAAGAAAAACCTGTGTTTTACATCTTTCAACAGGAATATGAAAAACACGTTCCTCGGTGCGCATATGCAGTAAATAACTCGCCCTTCTCTTTCACGTAAAAACCGCACTGACAAAAAATTAAAAAAAATTAAAATGTTAACCGTTTTTTCAGGGTGTCCTTGTGACTCATGTATCATAATTAAAATAGCTTTGTGTGAATAAAACTACTAATACACATAGAAATAAAAATTAAACCCATTTGTATACAAACAATGACAGGGATATAGTAAGTATATTTTCGTCGGAAAAGCGCGGATTTTTCATGTCAACTTGTCCCAAACAACTACAAACGTCCGCGTAAACACAAAACATCAATATAAAATACTAATTAAGTTTTTGTCAGTCGGTTTATCATGGCCCGGCCATCATCATTTCTTAGTTTATTTGTCTATACATGCAGTTTTTTTGCTTTCACCATCTCATTCATTCAAAACAGTTTTTGGTTCAACCTTTTACTACACCAACGCACAAGATATCAATTTATTTCAAATCAGAGTTTTCAAATTAGTTCAACAAAACCATATCATGCGACCCCTCATTGAAACGAGCTCGATAAGCTCATTCCAATGGGGGTCGCATTACATGGTTTTGTTGAATTTCAGCCAAGGCTTTTTCTGAAATAGCAACTTTCATTTTATAGTTGGAAATAGTGTGCTCCTTGATGAAATTATTGACGGTTGTATGGACAAAAAGCTGCATATTTTCAGGTCGGCAGAGGAGGTGAGTGGGTTTCAGCTGCAACAACTCTACAGTAGCTACCTCAAAATTTAAATATTTAAAATTTTAAAATTTTGATTAAAATTTAAACAAATCTGGATTTTTCTTCATCCATCATAGAGCTGCTGGGGTCAGCAACAGATCGTCAAAATAGTAATAAAGCTTAATGAGAGTTGATTACAAATTTTGTTCATCTGTTTGATTCCCAGCATTGATGTGAAGAGTGACTTTCCACTAGATGAACTGGTAGTGGCAGTTTCATTGCCACATCTGTTTGGTTTGAAATGCATCTTTGGCGGCTCCTTTATAAAGAGAAACAGATCAAGTACAGATGAAGAAAAGAACCTGGTATCAACCATCCCACCCCCTTCATCGCCCACCCTGGCCACTTAGCTCCACTGTTAGCATATTCGATTGAATTTTTGTAGTATCAGCCACCTTAATTAACCCTTTAATTGTACTTGAAAACACCTCGAATATTCTTGCATTTGGCATTGTTTTCTGCTTTCCAAACAAAGCTTTTGATCCCGCTATGTCAGCACTTGGCTCGAAAATGCTCAGAAATGTTCAGGTTTCTTTTTTTTGCATTCAGAGAGGTCAAACTTGGCCTAGAAAGCAGAAGTAAATCCAACACAACACTTGCAGGCAACTGTTGCAAGCAACTGTTGCAGTTTCTTGAATAACTTAATAGCTGTTTATTTTGCCACCAAAGTAGTTTATGACCCATCACCGGAAAGATCTCTATAACCTATCTTTAGGAAGAAACGATTGAAAGAAACATTCCAATTTGAATGTCGATTTTAGTGAAGGGCGGTAGATCTAGTCGTTACGCTTGGTAAACGGTTAAACGGTGTTTTTTAGCGTTAATTTTAGTTTGGTTAGACGAGGGGTTAAGTTGTCTTTAAACTCATCTAATCACTTGAACGATAAAACACTGTTCCATCAACTAAAATAGGAGGGTGCGGTGGCTCATTAGGCAGAGGTGCAAAATGCAAGCCGAGAAGTCATCGGTTCGAATCCCACGTGCGGCAACCGCGTTTTGTCTATGGGCAAGACACTTCACACCCATTGCCCACGTGGGGGCACGGTGGCGTTGTGTACTAAGGCGTACTGCCCGTTGATGGTGCACCTGTCTTCAACCAATGCTAACCTTGCTTGTGTGGAGTAAATGTTGGGGAGCCTGACACTTGCTTGCCATTGCTGGATGATTCCCTCCGGGTACTCCGGCTTGCTTCCGTTAAACTGTGACACGAGGTCGAAAGTGTCGTTAAACCCCAATAAAATAAAATGTGGAACGTGAACCCGGTGAACCAATTCGTATTTCCAATCGGAAGCCTCCGGCAGCACGTTGGAAATATTAATTAATCCCATCAACTAGTTAAAAAATAGCAAATTATCTGCTACTCGTATGAGCCAGAACATTTAATTAAAATGAGTTGAAAAGACTGGTGGCTGTCTTGTGTGACCTCGTGTTAAATGCGTCTGTAACTTTGTTATATCGACCCCAATTAAACCACACCGTGCTGAACGTGATCACTCAACCTGTTTTAAGTTACTACTGACTCCATCATTTAGACCTTAAAATTGCTTAAGTGCGGGTTCCATGAGGGGGTTTCAGACCCATCTAACATGTTTGCATATGCATTATTCGAGTTTGATTTCTACCAAAAAGCGTATTAAGACCAATGAGATTACTGATCCTCCCACGGAATTAAGACCATTGTAATGCCAGTGTTCAAGGTTCAAGCTTCATCGTGGATGAATCAAAATGCCTCATCGACCCAGGGGAAGATTTGAATCCATTGCCAGCATAAATAAGTCGTGTTTGTACTGTGATAATGTATGGGTAATGTAGACCTCGACGCTGGATCAGTATTTGGACCTACGTAGAACATGATTGGTATGGTTACTTGCCTGGAACTGGATGGGTATGAAGAACCACAAGGCATTGTAATTGTAGGCAGACCTACGTGGCGCTTGATTTGTATACTGACCTCTAGCTTTTTGTATGTAGACCAACATGGCACTGGATTTGCATGAAGAGGTACAAGTCACTGATTGGCATGCTGAACTACAAGATACTGGTTGGTATGCAGAGCTACAATGCAGTGGACTGGCACGCAGAACAAAGGCAGTGGATTGACAGACCTACAAGGCAGTGGATTGACAAGGATTGACAGACCTACAAGGCATTAAACTGGCATTCAGAACAAAAGGCAGTGGATTGGCAGACCTACAAGGCAGTAGATTGACGCGTAGACCTACAACGTAGTGGGCTGGAGCACAGACCTGCGAGGTGGGGGATGAGCGTGCAGACCCTACAGGCAATGCATTTGCGACTAGACCTGCGAGGGTAGTGGATTGGCGATCAGACCCGCGTGGCACTGCATTTACGATTACCTACTTGGCGCAAGATTGGCATATGCACCGACTGCCACGGTACCTGATTTCCTCACTTGCCTAGTTTGTACCGACTCCGAATGAAGTTATTTGTATAAAGATTCAACCTTCAAGGAGAGTTGGGCGATATGTATGAATGCGGATGCGTGATCGACACAATATTACCCCACGTAAAGGCCAATTCCGCTAGGACTAGTCTCACTTACGAGCTCAATTTTACGAATTGCATGTGATGTTAGGGAAGAAGTGACCAGATGTTCTTTCGGTAAATTATTCGGGTTGAAACGCGAGTTTTTTCCAGAATGGCATTGAGGAAACGTTCCCAACACACAGATCTCTTCTGTATAATAGAAGTAGAAATCGATATTAAGGCAAATCAAACATAATCGGTGGGTTGTAGAAGTGACGGAAACCTGTCGATTCATCTGCAAACTGGTATTCGCATTCGGTAACGTTCCTTGCAAGACGAAACAAAACAGATGGGAATTGCGTTGATTGACACCAAATGGTTGACAATAAGTTTCAAAACCATAAAACTCAACATCGGACACAAAGCTATTGAAATTTTGGCAATCAAATCGCCATTTAACTGAAAGTTTAGAATTTTAAACCAGACCTCTCGGCAGGTGCTGAAATTCAATTAAAACGTTCGGAAGTAGAGAATTGAAAGAAATTGGAAGGTTTCATCTGGGATCAAATTTACAGTAAACAGACATAAGAATATTTGGGCCAATTTTCAACACCAGGATTTCCGGACACACAATGTGAAGTATTTCACAAGGAATGACAACGGGCAGATTGCTTCATATGCCTTTGCAGTATCGTGCATTTATATGTAACTGTTGAGGGTACTGCTTCAGCCCCGTGGTAGTTGGTAATGTGTTACTTGTTTGCTCATTGAATAAGAGTCCGGCACTGGAGGGTAAAAGTTTGCACTACTTGTGTAACGTCTAGGAACTCAAAAGAAAATTAAACGGCGGCGGAGTACGTTTGAAAATGAGCTTTCGCCAACGTCACGTCAAAATATTTCAATGATCCCAACTACCTGGAATGTGAGCTAAGCTGCCTTGTCGCGGAACAGAAGTACAATACTTTTCTATATCCCAACGAACTAGCAGTCAGGCCAAGAATATCTAAAAATGACCGGCTCATTTGCATATATAGAAACAGTTGGATACCCTGTATTTTAACCCGGATTGACCAAGTTTGACCTATTAATGACTCGATCGCTTTGATCACGCAAGTTCACAATTGGCCAACAGATGAATCACTTTATTCACGCTGACTCACGAAAGGAAACGGCGTTTTCTAGTGCATTCGAATCAGTACAAGGAGTATTTTTAGTGCGATCTTCAGCGCCCAGAACCATCGTCAGGAGACATCAGAACCTTCAGTGTACACAGTTAAAGCTATTGTCGTGCAACCTTGTAACCCATCCTGGTTTTCAGAAATTTCGGAAAACATTGGATTTGGAGCCCTTTTTGTGGACACGTATAAAAAGACACGGTGATTGCTACGTTTGGTGGAATTGATTGGCGGCATATTGCGAGTAAAAACGACCGTAAAATGAAATTTCCAAAGTTTCAACGTTTGGAGCCACACAAATTGAAGTTCGTATATGAAGTTGCGGAATCCCAAATGGACTCGGCTAGAAAGACTATTCATTTGAAAAGTATATGGTTTTATGCGCACCCAGGAGCAGTTCTGTACATAAGCGCACCGCACCGTACATAGTTCTCTGGACAGAGCTTTTTGACGGTTGACTGGACATCTCGTCACATGTGAACCAAGCAGATTAAAGACCCGAGTGTCAATTTGTGAATTTATTAGTCGTTTCAAAATGGATTGGACTGGATTGGTCAAGCACTCTACCTGATTAAACGGAACTAGTCACTCGTCACTGATATCGCGTCATTTGTCGACTTGGATGTCCGTCCATCAAGATATTAGCATATTTACTCGTGTATACTCGTGTACAAAATTCGTGAACAACATTTTAAGGAAACTTCCATGAATTTTAAACATACCTGGCAAGACATAAGCGGCCAACTTTTAAAGTAGTTTCTCACCATCGCCGTTCCAAAATACACGCACGTCTACTTGCTGCAGAGAACAATGGGAATTTAAAAAGGAAGAACTTGGGTGTAATGATCTTTTCTTTTACGAAACCACCACTGCCGATCATGAACGGAACTTGTAGCATGTATCTGAAGAACACGTCGGAAACTAGCCAGGAGCTTACAGATTTGGGCATCATTTCTCTTGAATGTTTTTTTTATAGTGTGGAAAGTTCAGATCGAACTGCTGAAGCAATTTCTATTCCTGTCCTTCATTAATTTCATTTAGTGAATAACGTTTACTTAACATTGAATCAAGTTACCGATGGCGGGTGTTGAACACTCCGACGAGAAAATATATCTTTCTATCAGCTAGTGTAGCATCACCTTCACCAGAGGCAAAATCAAAACATACATATCTGTCGTAGCCATTGAATCGACTGATAGTTGACGAAAACGGAATTGTCCGCTCTAGTTGTGACCTGAATACATTTCGGTTTAAAACAAGGTAATAAGGTGACTTTGAGCGCATATTAGATTCTTGAATGGATAAGGCTGCTTTACAACACGGTTGCCAGAAACTTCGTGTTCAACCTGACAGATCAGCGTAGTTTCATCAATTTGTATTGGAATTCGAATATTTTAGGACAGAAGTATTCATCAGCCAGACTTGAATACCAATCCATCAGCATATTAGTAAATCTTTTGGTACACAAGACCATTTCTACCACCTAGAAACCTCGTAAACTTGGGAGCAAGACAAAGATGGAATAAACTTTTGAAGTAGTTTTCATACATCGCCAATAGAGATTGTTTTTAAGCATGGATGCTGTTTTTCCAGGACTGAATTTCGTGTAATCCATTAAAGTTGGTTAATTGTGTTTTCTTAGGCACATTGCCTCAAGTGTACAGAAGCTGTTTTAACTCTAAAAGGGGATATTTTATCGACAAATGGAACTTCTTCACCAGAGGAAAAAATCCACTTCATCTTTGTGGACAATTTTCACAAGATCAACAAATGGATGACATATTTGTGACCCCTGTAAGAAAACATTTTGGTTTAAAAACCACCGGAAATTCAACTCGATTCTTTAGTGGAAGAGAATGCTTCACAACACGGCTGCAAGACACATCTGTTAACCTATAACCATGCAACGTCCAAGTGATACCCATCATATTTAAGTTACTCGTCCATTGGACTGAGGCAGATCAGCTTTCGTCCAGAAATGCAACTGTAGAGGGAATGCCGCTTAACAGACAAGAATGCTGTAACGTTTACAAATAAACATGGACGGAAACTCGTTCTAGACAGGACATATTCATCAGCGTACATCAAATGCTTCAGTGAATTCAATAAATACACGAGGGAGCAGGGGAAAGTGCGTCTACAATATAGCACCACCAGTCTACTTGCACCTTAAATAAACATTGTTACAGGAATCTGTTCCACTTCCACGATATGTGTCGTACCCGCGTTGATTGTGGAAAGTTCTTAATATGCATAACCAAGTAATGCAATGGTAGCAAAGTTTATGAACAGTTTTGTGGAACAGGAATACCGTTATCAGCGATTGTAGAAGCCACAGGATTAACAAATTAGATAACCTTTTGAGAAAACAAAACATAACTGGTTTTCCAAATGTAGGTGAAACATCGATGAAACACAATTTACTGTCCACTTTTTGCAAACCTTCAAAACAAAGGTACTTCAGTAATTTGGAAAACAAGCTTTCTCTACAATCTGTCCCGTTATAGATTCAACGAAACTCATCTTTCGACATTAACTCCGCGAAAGAAGCTTGGATCTAAAAACCGATGTCTCAAAATAGGCATTTAAAACCGCAGATATCATAGAACCAACGGGCAACAGAATTAGCAATCGGAGCGTTATTTAACGGCAATAAGACCTGGAGCTGACTTGAACATTTGGCAATAGATACCCAAAAGGGAACCTACTTGTATACCTGCTCATACCACCATGAACATATTCAATGTGTATTTATCGATTACAGTGGATATCGAAACATGGAAGCCGTTGGGAAGGAGCAGCAAGTGTAAAAAAAACTGCACGTCTAACAATCCAAGTCGCGTCCTGGACAGAAGGGTGATATCGATCCATACACGAAACGAACTGGTCAGGATGACGAAGGAATTCTGACCTTGACAAGTCCAAGTTACTGAAGATCTACAAAATAAAACCAGAGGCGTAATCCTGTACTAGTGGGCGAAAAGAAAACCTATGCGTTAATAGCATTTAAATGGAAACTGATGTCAACAAATGGATTTGTTGGCGACCTTGACCGACGAAAGGAGCTCGAATGCATTTTTGCATGCCCTACAAAAGAAGGTAATGCTAAAAAAACCAAACGATGTTTGAAGCATTTTCCAGGATCTTTCCGTTCACAAAGTTGTAGGCAATGGCGGCCGGGACACCCGGCAGTGCGGAGAACTCAAGAACGCGCTAACGATTGCAGAACCTCGATAGTCTGAAAGTTCAAAATAGTCGACTGGGTGATTGCTGGGCTATTCATGGCAAGACATGCACGCACCAGGAAACTGCCCCAGGCTTGTATTTGAGATGTCTGGAGCATTGTAGCTGGACTTTGGAGATGTGCGACAGTCGGAGACAGAATCAAATTACAAGCTCGCAATATTAGCAGAAACTGGTTGCTCAGAAGGTAGAAAGGGATGACTACCGTTAGGTTATCGAAGAATACACCGGGGCCAACTTTTGCGAAGTAACGTCAGTTTGTGGCTGTATGGGGACTGAAGGTTTACTTCACCCAATATAGATAGAATCATTCATTTTTTCCATCAGTATCTTTAGATAACTAAAACAATCTGTAATCTATATTTGGAGGTTTCTTCAGGTAAATCTGCCCACGAACATTATTCTACCGCACGTTCCCAACAATTCCTCGCGGGAACCCCGGTAAGTGTAGCAGTGCCTGTTTACTGCGATAAACAGGCTCTGTTTTACTGGTAAAATAGAACCAGTCACCAATGCGTGGTAGGCGCAAACCTCTGGAAATTGGCAACATCGCTTATTAACGCTTACCCATGGTCTTGATTTGATACTCATGTTGTGGTCATGATTAGCCATTTTGCAAACATGCGACCTTAAACACCAATAATAATTCTACAAAATAATTTTTATAAAATTAATAAAACTTATAAAAAAAAAACAAAAACAAAACAAACAAATGAAATGACAACCATTCTTCCTACAGTCATTACTGCCTAAAGATGCTCAGCACGGTGAGGGTTAATATATTTTGTAATAGAGTTGAATATCGATCCTTCAACTTTTCATCCAAACAAAATCAACCTTCTGTTGACATCTTATTCATTGTCTATTTGGAACATTTTGCGACGTGTTTCTGGAGTTTTTGCGCCAATGTCACAGGAGGATAATTGGACATAAAAAGATATATGGAATTCCGTTTGAAGGATCGAAATTCAAAGGCAGCTGCCCAACTGCAAAACTTAATTTTGCCCATTTAAATATTATATTCCGTCCCCATCCACCCCTCCACCTCCCCTTTCCAGTTATGTATTTTGTGCTTTCTATTGCAGCTTAACCCTTAAGATGCAAAAAAATATTCCATTGGTTCATTTGTCACATACTGTTAACTGACATGATTTTGGAAAGAGTTATAGCGAACCTTTTCATCGCAGATAATTGTATCTGGTAAATGAAACTCGCACCTGTAATTAATGGTGTTTGTTGCCGGTCTGAGTGGCTTTCTACTGAAAACGTTCAAGTTGTCTATTGTGTTGTTGTGGAATCAGTTCATCCAGCGACAAATTGATTCTACCATTATACAAACAATGACATTTCCCCAAAACCATAACATTCCAGTAATGTTTTGACAACACACCACTTGGCCGGTGTTATTGCAAACTCTTAACGAATCGGCCACATCTGCCCGCGCAATATGCTAATTCAGCAGTTGAAAAAATTATTGTTCAAAGATTTGCAACAAAACCATATCTGACCCCTCTTTGGAACGAGCTCGTTCCAATGAGGGGCCACATATGGCTTGGTCGAAATTATTTAAAAAATTAAAAATATTTAAAATAACAAATTTTGATATTGTCTGCGTTGGGTAAAGGGTTAAAGTATTCAAACATTTCACAAACATCAACTGAATTGTAAATGGATATGTACGATATCATTTTTCTAATTCAGACCTAAAATGGAGATCGTTTAGCCAAATGTTTAAAGAAATCTGAATGAAAAGTTTTTTAATTTAACTGGATGCTCTAACGCAGACACATGATCTCCAACTGCTACATAAGTTTTTCTTACTTGCACGAGGTCTTGTTCAGTGTTCTCGTTCAAGGTTCTTTTTCGCTTTGACTGTTTGACTGGAATTGCTCAGTTAGCCACCGATAGCAATAGGTTCGTAATCGTCAAGACAATTTCATAAACCTATCGCAACTCTTTCAAAGAATTTTTAACTTTGGAACTGGAAAGAGTTAAAATGTTTGTCCGGTAGAATAGACTGGTTTCATTCTACCAAAAGGGCACAACGAATGTATGCAGTAAAAAGTAGACTATACAAAAGACAAACGATAAGACATCGCATGTTTGTTGAAAATGAAATCCCCACTAAATAATGCACGAACGTGTTATCCACAAGTATTTTTTCTACTTGAAACTGGCATTGAATCATCGGTTTCCAAGTTGAGTTTGTGCAGCAACAAAATACCGTCCGATGAGTGCAACAAAGCGTCATCTGCAATGCTTTAGCTTTAGCATTAGCATTGCCGATGTCTCCGTTTCACTCAAGGGACAATATGCCAACAGAATTACCTTGGTATTTCTATCGATGGAATTCGACGTTTGCCCAAGACAAGCTAGACAATGGTAAATTTGATTTCGTGTGAGGGCTGAGATTATCGGGTTAACGGTTAAAAACTACCGATGAAAAGTTTCGTCGCTTGCCGCTAATGGCACTCGACGATGCTTTCCATCGGTGGTTTCTACCAGAATTCACGTTCCTGGCATCCATGTTGGAATGGAGTATCCACACGTATCTGCACTTCGGCGGTTTGAAAAAAAATATTTCAAAGGTCGCTTCTTTGAAAATAGCCGGCTTTGGTATATTAACATGGCATAAATATAGGATCTCCATTGAGTCAACGATTCGAAATAAAATTTCTGAACAGTTTATTATAATCGAACTGAGCCAAGGTTTCTCGAGGCTTAGACCGATTTTGGTGAACAAGGTACAGACATTTTATATCAAATCGTGACGAAGTTGGTTTTGGTTAGATGTACAATTTAATACTTAACGTTATGGTATTTGCAAACACATCTAAATTGCATTTCGATTTTTGCATCAAAAACCGCTTATAATCCCTCATTGGAACGAGCTCGTAGAGCTCGTTCCAGTTACGTGGCATAAGCTGTCTTCGAGGCAAAAAATAGTTAAGTAATGTCGTCCGCTCTTGGTAATTCGATGAACCGTTAATAAAACTAAAAATATTTACACTTGCGAAAGCACCTCACAATCTTACGTCAACGCAGACTTCTGACGTCACGTTTTGTAAGACGATGTAAACGATAGTTTCGTATTCTATTTAATGCTTTTATGATAAACTAAGTCAACCAATGACAAACATCTTCCCCCATTTTATTCATAAGCATTAAATCTAAATGGTTGACTAAGAACTAAGAATAATTTAAAATATCTATTGCCGGTTTAAATTTTTAAAAAAATGCCCCACTTCTCACTTTAAAACAAATGAGTTGTAGAAAAATAGGACCTGCTATCAAAGGCTGCTACGCATGACGTCATCAGTTAGAAAAAAAAGAAACCCAACTGAAGGCATCTACCTTGACGTTGGTAGTTGGGCTTTATGACCAAGAGATGCCACACTGAGCAGTTAACATTTTAAAACACCGCTAAGAACCTTACGTTATTGTATTTCCAGAAAATGGGCTTATTGGTTGATTAAAAACAAGCATTGGATATCAAGACAATGCACTATCGAGAAATTTGACAAATTGTAGAGAGGTTTGTGACTGCTAATCTTCAGACTAGTTGGTAAGGCTTTGGGTCTTTATATTCTGGTGGTAACTTGAAGTGATGTAGTGCTTGTTCACCGTGAAAAACAAGTTTTACTGGTAAAACGGGACCTAGTAACCAATGCGTTTCCCAGTGGCAACCCCGGGAAGTGAAGCAGTGCCTGTTCACTGTGGTAAACGGACTGTGTTTTACTGGTAAAATAGGTCCAGTCACCACTTTTCGGGAGGTCCAAACGCTCTCTAAAAAGGGCAACATGACTTATTAACGCCTCCCCCGATCTTGAGTTGATACTCGTGTTGTGGTCATGATGAACCACTGTGACCTTAACACCAGTAAAGCACCAATGCCTTTGTCTTCAGAGGTGGATTGGCCGTATGGTCCACATGTGGAGTCCAATATCTGGTGACCCTTGGGACCCCCAATATTGATACAGCCCAACACCTGTTGGTGTGTGAAATCTCGTGAAAACGCCCAACGTGTGACATGGATAGGATTGCACAAAATGCTGGTACATTAAGATGCTCTCTTTGTGAACCAGAGAACATTTCGATATAACAGCAGTCTTGTCCTCTTACTGATCTCTCAGATGCAAGGAAAGTGTTATTTTGTGAAAGATCAAAATTGTCTCCCATTGGGACGGCTAAAGGCCCGCACCCCCACTCCATTTTGTTAACATTCTTGGTGAAGGAGTGATGAAGATGATACAGAAATGCCATCGAAATGTCCTGTTGAACAGCCATTGATCACTTAGATGCGAGGAAGCAGCGTTCGTTTAGTTCGAAAAAAAACATTCTCGGGGTTTGGCCTTGGTTCATTTCCCGGCAAATTGTTTCTTTGCCAATCCTCCCTTGGAAGTCCTAAGAGGACCAAATTGGAAATACATGATTAGCCAATGTGCAGAAATGACCTTAACAACCAATAAGTATGGTCTTCACATTAAAAAATGAGCAGCGATTTTGACCATTACAAAATCGTTCAACAGGTAAATTGAATACCTTCATGTTGAAATAATTAATTAATGCACGCATGAAGGATTCTGTGCTGTTTCATAAGATGGTAATGCATTCAGCTGGCGAGCGGATGTACCTTTGTTGCAGAGTCGGACACACGGTGTAGCTTATTGCCACGTGTAATAAGAGTTCCCGGAGCACGGTTGCTTAGTAGTAGACTGTTGGACCTCTATGCTAGATATCCCAAGTTAGATCCCCGTCCGAGACGCCCCACGCTGTGTCATTGGGCAAGGCACTCGGTTGCCTACATGGGGGCACAATGTGTCCGTATATTAAGGCATACTGCACGTCGATGGCACACATGTCTTCAACCACTGTAACTCTGCCTGGGCGGAGCTTGAACAGTCAGAATGTTGAGGAGCTGACTGTTGCTCGTCGATGCTCGATGGTTCTCTCCTGGTACTCCGGCTTCCTCTACCCGTAAAACTGTCACGGTTGCGAGTAGCCATTGTGCATAAGTGTGACCTTAACTGGTCGAGTGCTTGAAGCCCATATTTGGGCTTTACTCGGAGGTAAAGGTACTGCAACTTGAAAGCTTCATACTCAGTGGATGTGCTTCATATTATCTTTGAAGTGATATTGAGTCTGTAGGGACTTGTCTTGTTACAATTTGTAGGAAAGTGCCTTTAGACACTTTCCCATATATTGTAGCAAGGCACAGACCTGTGAACAAATTTTAATGGCCAAAAAGAATTCAGCACTCTCCCCGTTAAATAAACCCCAGTAATCGGCTTCACCTGTAGGATCCCCGGGAAGTAAAGCTGTGCTTATTTACTGTGGTAAATATGCCGTAATTATTTGTGGAATAGGACGCCCGGTAACCAATGTCTAGAGGAACTATCTAAAATAGGCAACATGTATGAGTATAAACGATTGACTGAACTTCATCTGTTACGGTCACGATTAGCCAGATTAGTGCCGAAATACGTAACCTTAAACACCAATCAATAAATAGCTTAATGTTTCTTTTTTTCTTAAACAGCTGATGGGACTCTTTTCTTTTATATTGCCCTCATGTCCACCGTGGGAACAATGAGAAATTGAGCAGTTTATTTACCGTGATAAGCTGTTTCCACTGGTAAAGTAGGTCCCAGTAACCAACGCCTAAGTGGAAGTCAATGTGGGCAACCTGTGAATAAACTTTTGGCAAACTTAACTTCATGCCAATGTTGCGGTCAAATGGCCATAAAAACGTATGACTTTACACCAGTAATTGACCAATGACTAAATTTTGGCAGGAGTGAACTGCTGGTGCCGAAATATAAATTCCTATTCGTGTTTCCTTCACATGTTGCGTTCAATTGATTTTTTGTCACTTTCCATTGAAGAGTGCCCATAGGCACTCTCCGATAAAAAGCAAGATGTCTCATGGAAAAATTAACGCTATTTTTAGAATCTAGCAGCCCGAAGCTCCTGCACTAAAATGCCATAGTACAAATATCGACAATTTTGAGATCGATACATGAGACATTCGCCTAGCCTCGTTGTTGTTGGATGTCGTAATTCAGGCATGCACTTGACTAAAATGGCTGTTCGTGTGAATCCTCGTTCTCATAACAAATATCCGTACAATCACCCACAGCAACTGCTGAACAACATCGGTAACCAGTGTATTTAAGTGCCAATACTTTGATCTGAAAACTATGTTTCTGTATCATTTCTAGTGGAAATACGCAAAAATGTATTAATGTATCCTTCTGAAAATGTTGCAGTTGCTAACTCTATCCAAAAGAAATGTCCGTTTGACAGCTTGAGAGAAGACTGCATGCGCTGGAATTTCCTAGTCGTGGATGTTGCGTTGGACAGTTGGGGAAACATGGTCACATTTCCAAGAAAGCTATAGATCTGTTTTAAACCATACACTTCTGAACGAGGTAAGAATAAAGTGATAAGAAAATTATTTCTGGCCAACAGCATGCGAGTTAATTAATATTTCAGTCAAGTACAGGAACGTGGCGACGGTGTGTCTGGGAGTGTCTTTCTCCAGTTCTGACAAAAATTTTCATTAGTTAGAAATTTTAAGTCTTAAACCACCATTGCTGGAAATTTCAAGCCCTAAACGAGATTTCGTGGCATTTGTATTTCTAGCTGCAACCGTTTGCAATATACATTTCGTGAATTTTTAACCACATTTCAAGTAATTTTGAGATCACATTTCGTTCAATGAATGCAATTGGGCGCCAGCTGCAATGCTGAAACATTGCAGATGGCACATTGTTAAATTCAAGAGCCGATGTCCAACTCTACAACCCAAAGGTCTTAAATTTCGAATACAAGGGTACAGCATATGTTCGATGTCAAAAGCATTCAGAAATTCACAGGTAGCAGTTAAAAAATTAAAACTCGCGGTAGGGTTTTAACAATTATTTTCTGCAGCCGAAGAGAATTTATTCAATAGTACAACGCTTGGAGGCCAACATCCCACGCCCCCTCGCCACGCCCCCTACTAATTAGACGTTGAGTAAGCTATTGCACTTGATACACGTCTATCCGACGAAAGGACAATTACATTCTTTGTCAGACTCATAATAGCTTGTGAAAATGAGCAATTGTATAGGTTGTCCACTCAATGGCGGTTTACTACCAAATCATGTATGTATTGCGGACGCAGGGAAGGTGGATTACAATCGCAAAACCCTGAGGGAATTCCCTAATAGGCTAAAAAGTAAAAGGACACTTCGACAAATGGCCTCCAATTTGAACACTGAAGCCTGTTGGCTGAATGAACAATTATCTTCTAGTTTTTCAAATCTGATACTGCGCAGGTTCCATTCGGTGGGTGCTATGGCGGTTGTCCGTACAAGCTCGCAAGACGCCAGCCAACTTGTATCTAGAATGCGAAGCTGTTATGTCCTGAAACCAGCCTAGCTCTTAGTCAAGACTATGTAAATACATTATATAATGGGGAAAGTCGTTTTCCATGACTACCTATCCGTAAAGTTGGAAATTCAAGCTTTGAACTCGCTTGATATGCGATGTAATAGTTTTACGTCGCACGGGTGGGGCTACCTATCCTCGGACTGGTGGGTCCATTAGTTAAATACACCATGTATAGATTCGCCGATGACATGTATCTTCACATTGTTGCCTGCTTGTACGGGCAGCTGAAAATGATGTAAAGGCAATGCTAAGGTTAATCCGACGGATTGAGTTTTCGCGGAAAGAATACACTGGGAGGCATTTATCACAACAGTAAATTGTAGCTGTATGATGACCCAAAGGTTAACTCATGTGGCATATTTTTAACGTCAATAAACATCGTTTCAGAATGTTTTCTGTGAATTGGCTAGTAATAGTGACAAATACACAGAACGACAAGCGTGTGTGAATGAGTAAATCGATATGGAACGAGTACCAGCGCGGAAGGATAAAATGAACCTACGAGTCTCGAGTTTTATCCTTCCGCGATGGCACAAGTGCCACATCGATTCACCCATTCACACACGTGCCGTTCTGTGTTTATTACACAACTTCACGTCTATAAAAGCAATTAAGAGGACACTCAACAATTCATCTGAGTGTCGGAAAAAGAACATTTTATTGCCAACCTAATTTGCGAGAGGAACCTCTGTTACTGTTGGCACCAAGAACACATTGGAACTCAGCGGACAATTTTCATCTATAGCTAGCAAATCAAATTGTAATTGTCGTGCACGATTTGTAGAAAATTATTGAAATAATTTCGCTTCTATTTAAAAAGTCAGTCAATGATTTCCGTTCCGCTCATAGTTTGGTTTAATAGTTTAATGCATTACACCATAATGGCAGTTATACAATAGAAACATAATAAAATAAAATATGTGCTGTACAAGATTTTCATTTTTCACATGTTTTAGTGTTGCTGTAGATGGGGTTTTGGGTAGAAAAGGCGTTTATAAAATTGATTTCAACGCTTCAACAATCGGCAATCTGGTAAACATTTGTAATTTTACATTGTCTAATCCACTGAAAAGACTGCAGACTGGAAATCCCGTGACAGTTCGCTGTTTCTGTACCATGTTCCTGAAAAAGTTAATGCTTGGCGTTCCATTGTTGAAAAGTTAGTACGTTCTATTAAATTTGTATTTTAGGACCATCTACAGATCAAGAATTCTACCTTCATTTTGTAACCCTTTGTCTAACTCTTGGGCAAGGCTCTTAACTCGCTGTTATCAAACCTAGTCATGCCCGCTTTGAAGCAACTATGACTAGATTTGAAAACCTCATGTTCATTTGACGATATCATTTGTCAAAAAGTGTAATTCACATGCGAAATAGGTTAAAAATACCCAAATTATACTTATTTTAGTGACAAGGGATTTCTTGTGGGCAGGAATATTCACCAGCAGCGTGCAATGAGTTAATCCTGATTGCACTCGTGTGTGTGTCTGTGTGTGTGGGGGGGGGGGGGGGGGGGGGCACGGTGGCGCTGTATACTAATGTGTACTGCACGTCACTGGCGCACTTGTCTAAAACAAATGCTACCACTGCTCGTGCGGAGTTAGTACATTGGGGAGACTCAGTTAATCACCATCGCTCGGTGGTCATATCCGGGTACACCGGCTTCCTACATCCATAAAACTGTCAGACACGAGGCAAACCTGGCTGAGTGTTAAATCCCGACTGAAAAAAATGAAACCCTTTGCCTAACAAAATGGCTGTATCCACCACCCCCGTGGGGACCGCAGGAAGTTGAACAGTGCTGGGTAAACATGCCAACCATGATCCGTTTAACTGATAAAATAGGACTCGGTCACCTGTTTGGGATTAGTATTCTAAAAGGGGCAACATGTGTTTAAACGATTGACCAAACTTACTTTGTTTATCTCAATGTCGGGGTCACTATTGGCCATTGTGTCCCCGCGGGACCCCGATAAGTGAAGCAGTACCTGTTCATTGCCGTAAACAGGCTGTTTTACTGGTAAAATAGGATCCAGCCACCAATGCTTGGGACGTGCAAACCCTCTTTAAAATGGGCAACATGGCTTAGCGCTCACCCATGGTCTTGAGTTGATACTCATGTTGTGATCATGATTAGTCATTGTGCCAAACTGTGACCTTAAAGACCAATAAATAAAATAATTGGCCATGTGCAAAAAATGATCTTAAAGCACCAATATTGACCAACTCTCGGTAAAAATGCCTTTCAAATTTAAAATTCCGGATTGCAAAAAGTTTAATCCCACCCTGAACAAAAACGTACAGCGTTTAGCTTATTTCCGTGAGCACAGCCGTTCTGGAAGCAAAGCAAGTGACATTCAAAAATGTATGTGCTTGCCGTCATCGTGTAAGCATCTTCCAAACATACCTCTGCATCAGAAAGGCTGAATTATCCACTTACTTGGAGTGCCCATCACACTTCCCCCTTCCCTCACACGCGCACATGCACCCCCCCCCCTCACACACGCACGAGAGGATGGTTTCACAAGACTCATATTGGTAAACATTCCAGAAGAGGATTGAACAACTCGAAAGACTGAAGTATCCAAGCCAGTACTCCCCAGTTACGCAAGGATTGGACTGGCGTTTGAATCAAGGTATTTACACGGGTGAGTTTTTAAATGTAGTTCAGTGTTATCGCCGTGGTGCCCCCCCGCGAAATGCAAATACCTTATAATGCTATTATATGTTGAAAACGAGCGGAGATACCTGTTTGGTTTGTTTGTGGGTGTGTTTCTCTTCGTGGGAAGCCTCGAAAGTGAAGCAGTGTTGGTTTATTTAAACAACCTTTCCTGTACTGTTAAAGTTGGACCCGATATCAATGCCTGGGATAGAAGTCCTCTAAATGGGTAACGTGGGTATAAAAGACTGGCTGGACTTGACTATATATCCATCTTGTGGTCACAAAAATCAATTGTGAAGGAATGTGACCTTAACTGGTGATGCTAAATTATTTTTAGTCAATAAATGTGTTCATTTGTCTATAACAAGGCAAATTCAGGCTAAATAATTTCACTTCAGAAATATGAAGCACATCCACAGAATATGGGGCCTTTGCGTTGTGGTAACTGTACGTCAGAATAATTCCCAAATATTGGCTTCCAGCACTCTGACGATTAAACACCAATAAATATATAAATTCAGTGTTATTTGTTTTCATTTCATTTGATACGAACAAGTTCTTAAAATTGGCTTTGCAACATTCCTGAAAATACTTGCACAATACAAGTTCAAGAAAGTATTTAAACGTATTTTCGGTAACCCTCTGCGAACGCTGCATGTAGTGTACTTAATTTAAAATTTTCAAACGCCTCCATTTGGTCCCTATGTAGAAAGTATTGGTCAACCGTGCAAATTGTTGTTTAGTGCCAAAAATAATCTGATTGTAAACGAGAACAAACTAACAAGGTATTGTACATATGAGTGCAACAAGGCAGCACCTTTTAATGTTAAGCATGCTAAAGCATTGTAGATAGACCTTGTTGCACTCTATGGAATATTTTAATTTATTATTGCCTGGGTCTGAAGTATTTTAGTTGCAGAAAAGACCACAAATGATAAAAAACAATATTGACAATAAAAACTAATAAATAAAACAAAGGCCATCCACGTTTACCAGATTATTTCAGGATTATTTGCTTGCCGTTTATTCACCCCAAACGAGCTTGTAACAAATTTACCTTCCAGAAGGCTTATAAAAGGTTGACATCCCTGCACATTGATGTCAAAATATTGAATTTCAGTCTGCAACGTTACCCATAATTGTACTAGCAATTTAATCAGTTCAATCTTGTTTGACAGAGCTCATTGAGCTCTGTCAAACAAGACAGAATTAGTTAAATTCCTAGTTGCATTATGAGAAAAATTTACTGCTTGAAAGTCTTTTTTTTGACAGTGTACAGTGTTAAGCAAGATAAAGATTTAACTGTTTTGATTAGATAGAATTCAGTTGACTTCTACAAGGGTCATGATCACTCACATGTTATCTATAGATTACTTGAGGCGTGAATTCTGTCTCACCTCTGTCGCCAGACAGCGATTTTATTGAATGTTGCAACGCAATTAAATAAAAAACAGTCTTGGAGCCCTACCGAAAGTATATTTTTTCTGCCAAATGCTGTATTGCTGGCAAAGGCTGTATTTTTATTACGAAATGGTGTAATTTTGCTGCCAAATCATGTATTTTTGGTTCCATATTGACTTAACACATTTACTGGGAACTAGTTTGTATACTGTAGACCCTGTGGTAGAGAATGGTGATTGTCAAGAGATAATTTAAAATGGGTTTTATTCTACTTTCGTACTGTGGAATTTCATTTCAGAGTGATAGTCCGAGATGGTACTGGGATGTGACTTGGAATATCATTCGGCCATATTGACGAGTTTTCATTTCCATTTGTTGTGTACAGTTCTCGTGGCAATTGTTAGCATGTATTGCTTGTTCTATATGGAAGCGGAAACCTTTAACCGCTACCCCCAGGGATCGAAACGCGATGGGCAGTATGTATTAAAATCTGCCACGTTTCTGGTTTCTAAGGGTGGATTGGTTGAAAATCATCAATTATTTCCGCGGGATCTACAAGATGTGAACATCACTTGTATTTTGAGATTTGTCTTGTAAGATGTCTGATGGTAAAGATTTGCTGCTTTTTGTGGAGACATAGTACGTGCAATACGAATTTGTGGCTTTCTGGGCGTGTGCTACATTATATTTCCAGAATTGGGCCGATATTATTCATCTCTGGAGAAATTAAATAATTTAATCCAGTTTCTCAAACTGGTAAACTTTCAGTTTGGAAAAGTCAAGAGGGTTTGTGAAAGATAATTGTGGATTCGCAGAAAGGTTACCTTGCGAGATTAGTTCCACACATCAAAAGTGTAGGCAAAACTATTAGCAGAAAAGTTGGGTACAAAGATATTATTGCATCTTTGTCTCTTGAAGTTGGAAGAGTGGATTGGCTCATTGAAATTACAACATTGACCCAAAATGTGGTTGTGAAATTGGTTTTTGGATCTGCATCTTTCGGGCAGTACTACATTTTTTTGGCTCATTCCCTCATTAATTTCCAAACTTTCGATGATTGATGTATAGAAGCCCTCTCGTGGCATTGGTTGTCTTCCCACGTTACGCCCCTCCCCATCCCCCTGATTTGGAATTTAGCGGTGTTTTAGAACAATAACTGAAGTTGTAGTGGAAGGGTCCAATAGAACCTACATGTAGAATACAAATAAGTATCTTTCTGTTCCAGACATACGTTTTCAAACAATATCCGCTTTTATTTTTTTAAAATTAAAACTCTTATTGAACTCATCCAACGCAGTTTATCCAGTCAGCGAGTATAAACTAACATTTCAATACGATTCGTATACGTTTATACGTATAAATTTGTATTAGTTAGCAAACAATAATAGAGGATCATTACCAATTTAATGAAACTGACCCACGAGGGTGTTTGATAAACGGTCCCATTTGACCGTTGGACTAAATTATTACTTCACCTTCACCGTGGGGATCCCGGGAAATGGAGCAGTGCTTGTTTACGGTGGTAAGTCGATTTACTGGTAAAATAGGATCCGAACGTCTGGGGTGAAAGTCCTAAAGTGGGAATCATAGGCACAAACGAGTGGATAAACTTGACTTCATATCTACGTCCTGATCCCTTTGGGACCCCTGGAAAAAAAGCAGTGCTTGTTTACCGTGGAATGCATGCTCTTTTAATGGTAAAATAGGAGTCAACATGCTTAGGGTGGAAGTCCTCTAAAATGGGCAACATAGGTATAAACGATTGACAAATCTCGACTTTATCTCAATGTTGCGTCACGATTAGCCATTTTGCAGAAGTATGTGACCCAAAACTGATGTGATATACCTACGTCGCGATCAACAGTGTTGAGATTTAAGATTATCCGAGAAAGGGTACCCAATCAAACAGCCCTATTTTAAGGGAACCCGTTTCAATTTTTATTTAAACAAGAATGTCCCGTGGAACCCTGTGAAGTAGTGATTATTTTCTGTGGTAAGCAATCTGTTTTACTGGTAAAATAGGGTCCAGTCACCAGTGCTTCGGAAAAACATCGAGAATGGGCAACACAGGTATAAACGATTGACAAATCTGGACTTTTTCTCCATGTTCCATTCCTCTTTGGTCATTGTGCAGAAATTGTGACCTCAAACACCAATGAATAATCCAACCTGTCTAATTCTAAAAACATCGACTCTGTTATGGGCTGTCTCTTGACATCTTTCTTGTAGTTAGAGTGTAGACTAACAATGATGTAATGTGATGTCTCTGATTAAGAGAGATATTCTTCTTGCTCCTGTTAGATATTCCAAACAATAAGTATTTTACTGGCATTGAAAGCATCGATATTAACAGTTTGGAACTACGAAAGCGTAATCATAAAACAAGTGAGAGTGGCTAATTATAGTTCGGTTGCCGTGGATTGGTCACTTTCCAGGAGTGGCCAATATTTCCACGGACGCAATAATAGATTCCAAACACTAATTATAGGAATAGTCATCAAAAAATTAAAGAAGCACCGGGTACCACCATTAAAAGTTTGCTGAAGATTTATGTTACCTGGTAAACACGAGTGGACATCAATATCCACGCGTGGAATATGACCAGTCCACGGCGACTGTAGTGAACTTGGTAAACATGGATGTCTGAATTGTTTACATGTCATTCAAGATTCAGTCAAATGAAATCTCGATTTTGAAATACTACTTGCGTTGATGCACAGAAAATGAATGTGTGGGGTATTTAGGTTAATTCGTTCTGAACTATTTCGATCAACTGAAATATTCCAGACGAGTTCAAACATGCACTGGCCTAGTTAATGGCTAGACTGGTTCCAAGCCAAAACGGCGTCGAGCTCCTTGCCGAATTTGATCCGAGGCTTGAGATCCTCAATGTAAATCTGAAGGCAGACGACTTGGAAGATTGCATCCTCTGTAATGAGCTGGGAGCGATGTGGTTCTGTGGGCACTGTGAACTCGATCCTCACCAGAGGTAACTGGGTTGTCCTTGAGCAAGGCACTTAATCCTGATTGCCCATTTGGGGGCACGGTGTCGGTGTCCTTACACGTATGCACGTCAATGGTGCCAGTGTCGAACCAATGCTAAACCTGCTTGTGCTGAGGTATTACGTCGGGAAGGGGTCTGACATTTGCTCACCGCCTCTTGGCGGTTCTCTCTGGTTACCCCGGCTTCTCCCACACTTACAACTGTCCGATACGAGGTGGCATGGGGTGTCAGGTCTTGTTCAACCCCAATGGAAAGGAACAAAGAAATTAATTCTCTTCCATCAGACGGTGATGTGTCATGAAATATAATGGAAGGGGTAAGCCTGTGTACCTATTCCGGCCACAGCATTTCGTCGCCAGTCAAAATGATCCATCCTCTAGCAAGTACACTCGAAAAGTGACCAAGGAATACCCTGATATTCATGTATGTCCCATTATTGCTCAACTGATAATCTCAAATTGAAACTGCTGAACTGGATACATCGTGGATGGCATCGGTTGGAATTATTTTTTTTTAAGGTCACATATTTACGCACAATGGCTAATCATGACCGTGGCAGTTTTACGGGTGAAGGAAGCTGGAGTACCCGGAGAGAACCACCGAGCAACGACGAGCAGCTGCCGGCTCTCCAGCATCGTAACTCCGCACTGCAGCACAAACAGGGTCAGATTGGTTGAAGACGTGCGCACCATCGACGTGCAGTACGCCTTAGTACACGGCGTCATCGTGCCCCCATATGAACAATCGGTGTTAAGTGTCTTGCACAACTCTGGGGGTACGAATCGATCGCTCAGACGGTCACCCATCCCAGGACTAACCGGGCTCGACGTTGATTAACTTTGGTGATCTGTCGAGAACCAGTTACCACAACACCACCGCGCCCCCATCGCTTGGAATTTAACGTGCGAATATTTTCAAAATGCGATCTGTATTCTGTGGAGTCCGACTGGGCTGGTTGCCTAAATTTCAAATCCTTTTATTAACTCTTCACCTAACGAATCGGCCGCATCCGCCCTATAATATGCAAATTCAGCAGTTGAAAAATATTCATTTTCAGAAAATCAAAACACAACTAGACCATATGGCCCCTCATTGGAACGAGCTCGTCGAGATCGTTACAATGAGGGGGTCACATGATATGTTTTGAACTATTTTGAAAATTTTGAAAACAATATTTAAAATAAATTGTCTGCGATGGTTGAACGGTTAATTGGTGGATGCATTGCTTTGATATTTGTATTTCTTATGCAGTGTGGTATTGAGTGTTCCAAATGTGATTCCCACGCCTCTTGGAATTCCAGAAAATTTCTTGAATTTATTAATTTAAAAAAAATAATACAAGACCCCATGAAACACCTTGAATTTTATAGTGTCTGAACATCATCAAAACTGGAATTGTGTTGCCACCATTGCGTTTAAAGTTGGCCGCCGTGGACTGGTCACTTTCCTCGGGTGGGCAATATTTCCACGGACGTAATTAGATTCCAAGCACCAATAGGAATAATCATAACAAAATTAATGAAGCAACGGGTACAACCTGGTGCTCTATTAATTAAAATTTTGCTGATGCTTATTACATGGTAAACGCATGTGTGGACAACGCTGCCCACGCGTGGATTACGACCAGTCCACGGTGACTGTACTATCAAGTTGTGGTGCAGGTAATGGGAATATCAGTAAAAAGTACGTCAATGAATTATTCATCGATTGGCTGTTAACTATCGGACATTAACGGGTAAACAAACACTTCTGATTCACGAGAATGTTTTGATTCTCCTGCAACAATCAATTTTCGGTTCTTGATTAGAATTTGAGAGTACGGTTAGTATTTAGTGAAAACAGTGCATATTCCATAGATAAAAAACCTCATTTTCTGCCCGACTGTGTACACCCAGGGGTATAGTCATGACTTTCGTACGTCTGTCCGTCCGTCTGTTAACATTCAGAGTTTAGGTTTGTGGTTAATGTTTTTTAGTAAAGGTTATTTTTTTCTTTTAAATTAGTATTAATTACTATTGTTTCATTCTCATGTTTCATGTTATTTTGGGAAATATTTAACCCTTTTTTGTATGGCAATTTAACAGGTAAGTTTTTATTTGTTTACAAAGTTACACCTTTAATTCTTCAGTTTAGTGCAATGTCACTGTTTCTCATTTGTGACAATGTCTACTGTCTTCTGAACCTTTCTACAGTGACTTTCATAAATATTGACACGATTTTAAACCCTTTCAAACATGTTTTCCGACTTAGTTTCTTTGTATTTGAAATTAGGCTTTGCCACATACTTTCTTACTTTAATTCTTGCATAGTCAATACAACTTAATGATTGCATTTACATCGATGATTTCTTTTAACGGTTTTAGGAAATATTTAATCCTTTTTTGGCAGTTAGTTTTACTTAGTATTTCCATCTTAAAGTTTGGGATTAAAAATGTGCTTTTCAAGGTTGCACCTTTCATTCTTCAAACACTGTTATTGTTTTTCATTTGGGGCAAGGTCTACTGAATCTATATAAAGTGGTTTCAAATAATATTGGCATTAATGTAGCCCTTTTCAAAACTGTTTTTGAACTTAGTTTCTCTAAATTTCAAATTGGCCTTCTACCACATACTTTGTTACTTTTTAGCCCCCCCCCCCCCCCCCCAACAAGGGAGGTATATTGCACAGCTCCGTCCGCCCGCCCGTCCGTCAGTCTGTCTGTCTATCTGTCCAAACATTCTTTATGGATAACTCGAACAATAGTTAAGATTCCAATTTTTTTCCTGTATGTCTCTACGGCAGCAATGTCTGTCAATTTCGATGACCACCATTATACAAAGTTAAAGTTATTGCCCTGCTCCTCCTCCCTCCCCCACCCCCGCCAATTCGGCATTTTTTTTTGGCTCCGAAATGCATTTTGAAGTATTTAGAGTGACTACATGCAGAAAGTTTTCTAACTCAACACCCCTAACCACCTTGGTATCGGTTTTAGGAAATATTTAACCCCATTTTTTGGCAGTCAATTTTACTTAGTATTCTTAGCTTAGTTTCGGATTAGAGTTTTGCTTTTCAAGGTTTTACCTTTTATTCAACCACTGTTACAACGTCATTGTTTTTCATTTGGGGCAAGGTCTACTGGCGCTGTATACAGAGGTTTTAATTAATATTTGCGTTAATTTAACCCTTTTCAAAACGGTTTTCGAATTTAGTTTCGTTAAATTTGAAATTGGGCTTCTAACACATAATTTGTCATATTATGTTCTTACATGATCAATATACCTTTTACTAATTGCATTTACAGACCTGATTTCTTTTACTTGTATGCAGCTTTTTTCTCAATACCTGAGCTTAACAGTTTGAACTATAAAGCAATGCCTTCTGCAGCATACTACTGTTTTACAAAAGTAATAAAGATTGGAAGGAAATGGGAGTGAGGGACTTTGATGATTTCTCCAAAACTTCGGGGGAGATGGGTGGAATCAATCCACCCCTCCCTTCTCTCCATGTTATCCACAAGATAAATCCAGTTCTAATTATATGATTCTCTTCAAATTTGATATTACTATTCTATAAGCCATTTGTACAAACTGTCATCTTATGTAAGTGGTCTGTCTGTCCATCCGTCCGTCCATCTCTCCACCCGTTTGGTTTCCGACCGATAATTACATTTTAGGCATATATTCTCAATGCATTTTGAAGGATTGGGAGTTATTACATGCAAAAAAAAAAAAAAAAAATACTCCGATAGCCCAACAATGTTTTATGTACTGCATCATTAACCCTTTACTTAACTCAGGTTGAAGCCAACAGTAGAAATATATTTTTCTGAAACATCAGATTTTTTCATTTTTTACTTGTAACCTCTTATTAGTCCTTATTGGGACAAGCTTATAAGGCTTGTTCCGTTAATAGGTCATGAGGTATGTTTTGGGGTAGAGATATAAAACAAAATCATTTGAATAGCAGTTTTTGTATATCAGAAGTGCAGATATGGCAGATTCGTTAGGTAAACTGTTAACAAAAAATGGCTCGGGACTATTTTGTGCCGAAGCATTGCCATTACTAGGACAGTCTGGCTGTACGCGTGACATCACTCTAGTTATAAAAACACTATAATTGAGCCCTTGAGGACCTAGTTTCCAAGTTCCTATTCTGGTGAGATTCTTGACTTGTATATGTACATATAGAACACTTGTTCTGTACCAACATGTAGATTATTTGGTGGTCATGCTGATAGAAATAGAGGATATCTAGTGTTTTTGAGTGGATACCGAAAATTATCTCATGAGTGACCGAGACAAATGTTTATTTTTCGTGAGCGCTTGCGAAAACAACCATTTGTCTCGGTCACAAGTGAAAATTTTTGGTATCCACTCAAAAACACTAGATTTTTGTTTTATTATACGCTCTTTTTGTAAGAATGTGATAATTCCACTCGTTCCAATCTTGAATTGATGCATGAAAGTAAACAGCGCGTTGAATCATTGGGACAGATAGCGCTTCATAATCTGATTCAGCTCGCTGATTTCTTGTCCGAACATGGCTTGAAGGTTCGCAATACAAGTGTTTGGTTTGGTACGTCCTTTAAAACTAAACCTAAAACTTACATTACGGATTTTCAGGCCATGTTTGGACTAGCATAAATTCAAGTTGAATATGTGTTGAATTATTGCTGGAAATGATCGGTATCCACTCGAAAACGCTCGATTTACTTTTCATTATACGTTTTTAGAACAAATTGATCATTTCCAGTGATAATTTGACTCGTATTCACCTTGATGTGAAAGCCGCCATTGATTGATGCCGCGAAAGTGAAAATTTATGTATTTTCAGTGGGGGAAACGATTTCGATCTTTCCGCAATTTCTTCGATAATCTATCGTTTAAAAAAATGCATTAAATTTGCAGTAACATACAGGCAAAACAAGATTTCACTGGACACCCCGGCTAATGGGGGAGTAAAAGTAGTTATCTTCAGATCTTGCACCGAGGACACCTTACGAATCGATGACAACTCACATGAACACTTTGTAAGTCTGAATTCTCGTTTTCTTCACGAGAATCATTTGCGAGATTCGGATTTTAAGTACTGTAAAATATTCCAACTGGGAATGTCCAGTTAACCAGTTGGATATGGTAAAAGCGACTCATGCTGACATTTAACGGTCGCGTCTATATTCGTTACTAAGAACATCAATCAATATTTTCAACGTGCAGCCAGTGCCGTAATAATCCATAGCCGGGCTCCTAGGCTTTTAGGTACGTCGGCCTCAGAACCCCATCCGGCACTTCAGTCTTAAACCCCACTACACCTGACAGTCTGACCCTGGTACAGTAGGCACTATGCCGCAGGACATATCCCTATGTCCACTTTGCGTGTCTCCTGAAGAATTCTACTCACAACTTGACATATTTATATAAGCATTAAAATAATGTACTATATATAACTATATATATATATATAAATACTCTAACGCCGATGGGGATCGAACCACTGCCTTGTTGAGAGTACACTTCTGCGGCACCAATCGCCTAGCGAAACTGGACCAGCGCCATAGACCACTCGACTACAGACAAGCCCCCCCCCCCCCCCCCCCCCCAAAAGGCATGCTAGCAGATCGAGCGTCCATGGAACTGGCACAGTCCACACGAAATTACTCGGTATCCCCCAGCATTAGTTGTTTACAATGAACTATACCATTTAATGCAGATGAAATCAGTGAGAATCAATCTCTTCTTCAAATTTCCTGTTTACTTAAGGTACAGAATACAGAATTCGGCACTTCTGTTATGCATTTTTTAGGATGGAAGACTGACGCCGATGGGGATCGAACCACTGCCTTGATGAGAGTACACTTCTGCGGCACCAATCGCCTAGCGTAACTGGACCAGCGCCATAGACCACTCGACTACCGACAAGCCCCCCAAAAGGCATGCTAGCAGATCGAGCGTCCATGGAACAGGCACAGTCCACACAAGTGAATAGCACTTATATATATATATATGTATTAGTATAATGATGAGAGTATATATATGGATAAATACATACGCACATGTATCGTTTCGGCACAGAGTGCTAAGTGTCTTTAACCATTTGAGTCCTAAGGCGCTGATAACAGTTCCTCGGACAAAAAAAAATTAACATTGGCGGACCTCCTGTCTCTGTGGACCCCAAGGTCTCAGCCTATTCAGCCTTATGAATAAAACGGCCCTGCGTGAAGTCGTATCGCGATCCTGGACCAGAAAAGGGCCTTTCCGCTTCAAAGGATTAAGCTACTTTTTGTTATATGCATTTTCATCACACATGCTTTAGAAAAGATGGTGGGAGCGCGGTGGCTCAGTGGTAGACTGTTGGACTTCTATACTAGAGGTCCCGAGTTCGATCCCCGTCCGGGACGACAGTGTTGTGTCCTTGGGAAAGGCACTTTATTCCGGTTGCCTAAATGGAGGCACGATGCCAACGTGTACAAAGGCGTACTGCACGTCGGTGGTGCACACGTCTTCAACCGCTGTAACCTTGCTTGAGTGGAGCTTGCAGTGAGTTAGAATGTTGAGGTGCTGAGAGTTGCTCGTCGATGCGCGGTGGTTCTCAACGGGTACTCCGGCTTCCTCCACCCGTAAACTTGTCACGTTCACGAATAGCCATCGTGCATAAGTATGTGACCGTAAACACCAATAAATAAATATATAAATAGATACCCGTGGGAACCCCGGAAAGTAAAGCAATGCATGTTCACTGAGGTAAACAGGCTCTGATTTACTGGTAAAGTAGGACCCAGTGACCAATGCTTGGGAGGTGCAAACCCTCTCTAAAATGGGCAAGATGGCTTATAAACTCTCACCCCTGGTCTTGAGTTGATACTCAAGTTGTGATCATGATTAGCCATTGTGCAAAAATATGTGACCTTAAACACCAATAAATAAATAAATAGTAATCATTGGTGGGGTTTGTAATACATTCTTTAACCCTTTACCCAACGATACGAACCAAAACCGGCCATCGCTATTCAGTTGTTAACTGGTAGAGTGCTGAATTATTTTTGGCCATCAAATTTTGTACACATGTCGTTGCCTTGTTACAATTTATGGGAGAGTGCCAGCTGGCACTCTCCCATAAATTGTAACAAGGCAAACCCTTACAGACTAAATAATGTCACTCCAAAGATAATACAAAGCACATCCACTAAATATGAGCCTTCAAGTTGTGGTGCCTGCGCTTCAGAATAAAGCCCAAATATGGGCTTCCAGCACTCTACCAGTTAATTAATTTTCCAGCTCGTTCAAATGGGGGGCTGGGGGGGGGGGGGGGGGGGGGGGGGGCGTCATGAAGTATGTTTTTGAAGCAAATTGAAAAGAAATAGTTGTTCAAGGATTTTGTTTGCCAGTGTCGTCTGCTGTTCATGTTCGGTGAAGGGTTAGAGCATTTTTACATGAATCTCCTAAAATTATTTTTGGAGACTCCTTGAAAACGTCTTTAATTTTGTTTTGGCTAGAATGTGCGATCCTGTCCACAGACGTTTTAAGGAGAACAGTTCCTGTCATTTCAAGAGAGGCAACAATAAGGTGTTGTTTCCAATTATAAAAAAAAACTTTTGCCTTTGGAAATCGGCACGCACAAAAGCGTAAACATTTCTATCAGTCCTCAACCCGAATATTTCTAATTTAGAAATTAGAATGTCTTGATTGGACAATTATAAGTTTCTCATCTCTGGACACAGCATGACATCAAAAGTATAATGTTTGGTAAACAGCATTGGATGTCGTTCTGGTTTCTGAAAACTCCTCAGGTGGATAGTCGTCGTATTGCTGCAAAAGAGTTCACCCTTTACCCAACGTAACTGAAAAAAAAACGATCAGTGCTATTCACAGAAAATCACTATTCAGTTATTTTTTTCATTTTTTATCCCGACAAATCGCTTATGACCCTTCATTGGGATGAGCTTGTTAAGCATATTCCAATGATGGGTCATAAGTTACGCTCTTGATGCAGAAAATGAAAAAATACCTATTTTAGAATTTTGTTTGGAAAGTATTGCCTGCCGTTCATGTTAGGTAACGGGTAAAAGGAAATATCTCTTGGGAATGCCAATTAAGCATGACGTAAGATGAAACGACTGTATTAAGAGACTGTTATGTACAGATAAACTCCGGTTTTCTTCGATCCGGGAACATCCCAAGGAGCTAAAAATGCACAATCCCTGACAATGTGTATTAAGGAGGAATATATGCTGGGTGGATGCAGGGTACTAGGCTGTAGATCACTACTATTGTTAGCCTCATTCCAGGGCCTTGGTCAAAAGTTTATCCTCTGCCTCCTGACTTGTCCAGGTCATTGTAGAGATGGGCGGCATTGAAATTCTGAGTTCGGTATCGTTCAGTATTTTTAGGGGAGGGGTATACCTCTGTATCGTTAGGTATTCGGTGTCTGACGTGACTGGGATTTGCTGGTAGTACCAAAGAGGAATTCACATCCGGAAAACAGAATAAGTTGTATCATTCTACCACAACTCTATAAATGACACTGCCAATGAGAGCAACAATGGCATTTTTTTACGACCAAACATAGTATCTACAGTAATTTTGTGACTTGTTCTAAACGCACCACAGGGAACACGGTGGCTCAGTGGTTACGGTAATGACTTCAAACCGAGAGGCTCACGGTTCAATTCTCACCAGGGGCAACTGCGTTGACCTTGGCAAGGATGTCAAGGTGAGAGCTAAAAGTTGCGATTTTTGTTTGTTTATAAGTGTAAATATTTTCGATAATATTTCTGCCTAGGTTAAATGTAAAGCGTAAAGATGGGAATGTGACGGACCCTGAAAATAGATTTGTCAAATTAACGTTAATTCAAGAGCTTCTTAATGAAGTATGAAATTTAATGTCCATTATGGCGCACTTGTTGAACGCCACAGGGGCAATCTGATAACAGATCAATATAAGAGAGACAATATGCTCTAATGTTTTGTTATCTGGGTAATTAAGACCAGTTAAACTGTAATCGTTGGAAACCAGTGCATCACACATGTTCTGGACACACACCCATATTACGCATCTATTCTGTCTCCGAAATGTCAAAAGTCTCCATCTCAAACAAAATTCTCATTTATATCTCTATTCATATCGAATTGCAAAGCACTCGTTAATCACCGAGATTGAAAGTCCGCGTATTGTCGTAACCCTGTGACGGTTGTAAGAAACCGAGTGTAGTTTAACGGTTGCGAACCGTAGTCGCATAGTAGCCAAAGAAGTAAAAGCTGTAACGTTGAGGTCTAGAAACCGTATTAAGAGCTTGAGTAAGCGCTGGAATATCTCGCGAGATAAGATAGTTTTAGGCGGTGCGAGAATTGGTGATGTTGAGGACACTTTGCAGAATATTGTTATGTAAGCTTTTAGTATATAGCTGAAGGCGAAGAACAACTTAACCTCGTGAGAGCCAGACAAGGCGCAACGTGATCGTAAACTGTGGTAGACGCCGATTGAATTGTGGTTGAACTGTGAGAACGCTGATAGAGTAACAAGGAGAACATTGTGTTAAGCCCGACTGACGGTGAAGTTAACCCTGCGAGGAGGAAGCAACGAGAAATGAATAGACACTTTGTATTTATCACAAACCGTGAGAAGATGAAGATGATCTGAGGTTGATCCAGCGGACACAGCTAGCTGTGGGAGACGTCGAGGGTCCTAAAGAATACACTTTTATCCGCGTAATTAGTGTATTGTTATGGATATTTTTGTGAGTAATTTGTTTCATATTATATTTCTTGGTACATGTAAATAAATAATCTTTTCAGCGAATTATCGTTGATCACCCTTTGGCGTTGTAAGCCACAGGTACCTTCAGGAATCCTAAGAGTTCCAAGCGGATAAGGCGGCAAGGTTTACGTTCGAATTGGGGTTCAGACGGCAGTCACTGGCTGTCGGCTGAGCACTGCTAAGCACATAACTTTTCCTTCATCACTTAACCCCTGTAATCCTGCGACGAAGGCACGTAATCCGGACTGCCCAAATGGGAGCACGGTGGCGCTGTGTACTAAGGCGTAATGTACGTCGATGGTGCACCTGTCAACCAATGCTAAGGCTGTTTGTGTGGGATTAGTACGCTGGCGAGTCTGACAATTGCTCGCCGTTGCTAGGTGGTTCTTTCCTGTTTCTCTGGCTTCCTCCACCCGTAAAACTTTACGACACGGTGTGACCCTGGCTTCGAATGTGTCGTTAAACTCCAATAACTAAATATCTCAGAGCATGTGCCCTGACCATGCCATCTTTAGGAGGTCCCGTTGACAAGACAAAACACCTGTGCAGTGATTTCTAGTCAGATCTTTTTTCTGCTTGAACAGGCAGCCAAGACTTGACTGGTAAGCACTGCTAATCCATTATACATTTTACAGTTTGTTGTCTAGTTGGAATTCATGAGAGTTGCCAGAAAACCGAGGGTTAACAAAACTGAATAGAAAATCGGTCACGTTCATGAAAATGAACGTTTCAACTGTTATCAAGCCCCAACAGGGACTTATAAATAGCTAATGTAGAAAAATAAAAAATCAGACTAACGGTATTCAACGATTGGTTCAGTTCGGTTTTTCGGTATCCCTATGATATCGGTATCCCTATGATATCGGTATCGGTTCGGTTTTTCGGTATATTGCCCATCTCTAGTTCATTGAAGTTCTAACAGTAAATTTCTGCGTACACATGTATTTTTCTGAAATCATATGTTCTGGCAAATTTTTAGAACGAACTCTGACATTGAATTGTTCCATTAATGCAGCTCGAGTTATGGACAAAGTTCCGACAAATCAACATAATTATTTGAGTGTAAAACACAATATTATCTTAAACATGCCAGATAAAGGTTAAACTGCTATCCAGATGCACTGACATTTTCTCTCGATGTTCTCATCAAAGAAACTGCAACTTGCAGGTGCACAAGTTTTATCTTAATTAAATGCTCGGGGGCGAGTGGCTCAGTAGGTAGAAGGGCAGGCAATGAACCGAGAGGTTCTCGATTCGAATCCCTCCTGCGGCAACCGCGTTCGTCCTTAGGCAAGACACTGCACCCCCTTTGCCTTCGCGCAGACAAGGTGGCATTGTGCACTAAGGCGTACTCCACGTCGATGGTGCACTTGTCTTCAACCAATGCTAACCATGAGTATGTTGAGTTAGCATGCTGGGGAGCAGACAGTTGCTCGTCGATGCTCGGTGGGTTCTCTCCGGTTACTCCGGCTTCCTCCACCCGTAAAACTCTCAAGGTCATGATTGGTCATAGTGCAGAAATATGTGACTTTAAACACCAATAGATAAATAAATAACATAATTAAACACAAAATATCAATCGCAATAAACAGTGCAGGTTTTGTCACGGAGTCGTACCACCCTATAGCAATACGAAGGGCTTAATTAAGTACATCACTAGATTCCTTCGTCTTGTGTCCCTTTCCGTATCCAAATGACACACCCAACTCCTGACACACGTCAGTCATTTAAGTTTTTTAAAAGATGTTATGATCGGATTTCTAGGCAACTGAGACTTTGCTATAGATTTTCACTTCAAATGACTCATCACAGATGTTGGGGGTGCGGTGGCGTCGCGGTAATATTTGCTGTTTTTTGTATTTGTTTGCCACTTGTATCAAATAGTGCCTTCAGCACAACATGGTTTCAGATCTCTGAGGTTTGAGAGTGTTTGTGTTGCCCAATCCTTTGTGACTATCGCATCATATTGTAACACTGGATGTATAAAAGACGTGTTTGGTTTAAATGGGAGGGGTTCTGTTTGTTGACTCCGAAGGTTTTACGTGAAGCATTTTAATGGATTTATTCGTTTTCGAGTGGGAGTTGATTAAGTTTCATTTTCTGTTCAAACTCACACCACAACATCTAGCTTTGTCGCATCATTTGAATGAGACTCCTTTTTCTTTCCAAATTCTTCTCTTGATTGCCCCGTGTACTCATTATATATGCAACATTTACGACAACCAACATGAGGTGCTCACTTTATACACGGAGAAACGTTTAAGTACCTTTATCATTTGAGAATAAGGTATTTCAGTTAAATGACATCCTGATGGATGAAAAAGTTTAGACGTACAATATTATGGTTTTGTCAACCGGGAAACAAAATTTTCTTCAAAATTCGTCAAAAACCTGAATTTTTTTTACGACCGAAATAAGTTCTGCACACAAAAGTAACTTGTTTTCATATATCACTGGGGTGAAATTGCTTATTACTGTCGAATAAATGGACTCGACAATTATAAATGGCGTTCATTGCACACATACAATCGCACACAGCATACCCTCACCTACAAACACAAACAAGCCGGGGAATAAATTTGTTCACCTACTTCCAGTGAAGTGAAAAGGGAACGTATGCTTTCATTTACAGTTGCGTGCTGCCGTTACTGGTAACCCTTTCATTCACAACAATACTTTGACCCATGCCCACCCCCCCCCCCCCCCCCTCTTCTCATTAGATGGGTGGAATGTCATATCCTTTAGTTTCTTTGAAAAGAACCTGAATGTCCAGAAAGTGTCTGTTTGGTGAATGGCAGCAGAATGCATATGAAAAAACACCTTGCAACCGAGTTGTTGTCTTTTTCTAGTATTGATTTGGAAAAAAAACGCTTTGGCAATTTTAATTTTAGCTGGCCAAATGTGCCCCCTCATTTCTAAGACTTCTCTTCAAGAGACGAAGGCGAATATCATTTCTTCGTTACAATTATGTTGACGGTCAGTGATGAGACACGGCCTAGAGGCAGTTGAAGCAAAACACATCCCCACCAAAGGGTTTGTTTTCTTTCGTTTTACTTATAGCTTGATCAAACTTTTATGATTTTTTTCCACAGATGTCAGTACCATCTTTTTTGTAATTTGAAAAGACGAGAACCTCTGTTCATGCGTACACATGTGGATAAACTGTTGTGAATATATGTCCAAGGTAGGGGAGGGGTAAGAGACACATTTCTAACAAACGTGTTATATTGTGCATGCTGACGACTGTATATGTAGGATTGATGATGAGTTGTGGATAAGCGTTCGCCACTCGTTATGTATATAATACAACAGTTTGAGTTCTAAGTGATGTGTTTTCGATTACAGGATATGGACCATACACCCAAAAGATTGTTACCAGTGGCCATAGAGTGGAGATAAGTTCGTTTTGCAAAAAGCCATTTTTCTGAAAAGAGTTTCAGTTCAGAGGGTGCAGATTTTAGGGTGTGTATATCACAAATTGCGGTCTGTAATGGGGGTGTTTTACATCGTGGAAGTGGTTGAAGTATGCTTGGTTTCAATTAAAGAGATGGATGAAACCAAGCATACTTCAACCACTTCCACGATGAAAAACACCCCCATTACAGACCGCAATTTGTGATATACACACCCTAAAATCTGCACCCTCTGAACTGAAACTCTTTTCAGAAAAATGGCTTTTTGCAAAACGAACTTATCTCCACTCTATGGCCACTGGTAACAATCTTTTTTGTGTCGTTAACCCTCAATAAAAATAATATTGACCCATTAACCATTTACTGTGATTTAATATCACTGCCACAATATACAAATGTATGCCTCGATCATGATCACAGCAAGTGAAGAAAAACTAAATTACGATTGGCTATATTGTGTTGCCCATTTCAGTGGGGTAACTCGTTTGATAGGGTGGGTCCTATTATAGCATGAAAGCAGAAATAGCCCATCGAGTTAAACAACAATCGCTATTGCAATCATGAGAATTCTGACAGTGATATTAAATCACAGTAAATGGTTAATGGGTCAATATTATTTTTATTGAGGGTTAACGACACAGCCGTGTTGGGGGTGAATGTTGTGTTTATCGAACTTCGACTTAGCTTTAAAACTAAAAGTTGTGTGCCACAAATCCGGGTGCTCTTGCTGTTCCAGAAAGGCCAATGTGTGTGATGTATGGGCGATTCTTCACTCCCGAAAATGGCGAACCCGTTCCAGAATGGTTTACGAGATTGGATAAGGATACAGACAGGGCTAAAAAAAATGAGGGAGCATTAGGTAAAAATTCACAATTTGTCAATATTCGGATTTTTTATAAGCATGCTTTTCGATGAGAAAAAGCGCATTTTCACAGACAGCATCAACTTGGTTTTGGTTTGAAAAATTGACTTGTTTACACATGTAGTACGTTCGTTCTTGAGATATTTGTGTTTAAAGTTTGGCACTGGGTGGTCACATTTCGTAACTGAATAAGCACCAATCACCAGTCAATTGTTACTATTTTTAGTAACTTTGTATATTAAGAAGAGTTGCGAGTTGCGTTGAACAGGATTAGTGACAAGATCTAAAAACATCGTCTGCAAAATCATTGCATTGGCTTAAAGAGGAGTTTATCCAAACTGTCTTTATGTCAATGGAGATTGTTTATATCAATTAAACTGATATCTTCTCCGCATATCTCTCACAAAACCTTTCAGATTAGCATTTCACCTCATCTGCCAACTGAGTGTCTGAGACAGATCAAAGGGTTAGAGTTTTAAGTTTTCTATTTATAATATGACACATTTCAATGTCTAGAGTTGTGGCGCAGTGGGATTTAACGTTTATTTCACTGCATAAAAGGGGAGCCTCGTTTTGGTTGTTATGTAGAACCGAGGAATAAAGACTCTCTTTGATAATTGCATCTTTTTGTTTAGAAAATACTTTTTTTCAAAATACATTTTTCAACTGAATTGTACAGTAACATCTATAGAGTAATAGGGTAGTCAAATATTGAAGATCGGTGCTGATTTGCACCTTTTTGAAGTATCTTGATTTTGAAGTGGTTGATCTCATTGTCATTCAAGATGGCGACGCCCTTAGCAACCAGTAAACAAATGTCTAATCCAAGGGAAAAAATGTTGATTACCGAAAAGAATGTACTGTTAGACTGTTGGTTGGTGAAAATAGAAAAGTAAAAGCAATGAATAATATAAAAGAAGTAGAATCTGTGTGCGGATAAAATAGAATTTAGTTGGCATAGATTTCATGGTGAAACATTTCAACAGAGTAGATTAGATTTTAATTTAAATTCATCAAACCTGAATACCATTTTTGATTATATTTTCATCTCACATTCATCAATTAGTGGTCATTCAGTTATCCATGCTAAATGTAATCTTGAGAAAATTGAACAAGGGCCTGGTGTCTGGATTTTTAACAATACACTACTCAAGAAACAAAAGTACTGTAATACTATTGAAACATTAATTGGTAAGAATAAACTACCATCGTTATAAAAAGATGACATTTTGATATGGTGGGATAATTTGAAATACCAAATTAAGAAAAATAGCATTTATTTTAGTCAAAAATTAAGTAAGGAACGGAATAAAGAGAAAAATGAATTGGAAAAAAAACTGAAAATTGAAATGTCAAGAGGAGCCCGGCTGAATAATCCTCCAAACTGTGTTTTGAAAATAAGAGAATTACAAATGGAACTGAACAAGATTGAGAATATTGAACTGAAAGGAGGAATTTTAAGCTGTTAAGCAAATCACACTCTTCGGGAAGACAACTGTACTAGTTACATTTTGGGTCTTGAATCTTACCGACAGCAGAATAATATTATTAAGGACATTTTAACTGTAATAATATTTCTATTACAGATCCATTCATGATTGTCAATACTGTTAAGGACTTCTATGAAGTTTTATATAAATCAGAAAATATTACCGATGAAGCTGAATTTGTTCTCTTGAATAGTCTTGAGAAAAGCTTGACAATTGAAGACAATGAATTCTGTGATGAAGAAATAAGTTTGTCGGAGATGTGTACAGCTCTTTTTTCGATGGCCCCCAAAACATCCCCAGGGTCAGATGGTCTAACATCAGAATTTTACAAACATTTCTGGCCTATCTTGAATACGATTTTATTTTAAGTCTATAATAAAATTTTTGAGAGGAAGGAGCTGTGCAGATCAATGAAGACTGGAATTATTGTAATAATTTACAAAAAGGTGATAAAAGAGACCTTAGAAACTAGCCACCAATTAGCCTCTTGAACACCGATTATAAAATTTTGTCTAAAATTTTAGCAAATCGTTTAAAAACAGTAATATCTTCTTTGGTTTCTTCAAAACAGACTGGGTGCCAATGAGAAATACCAGTGCAATTATTGCTAGTATTAGAGATATTATAAAATATATTGAAGAGGAGGATCAAGTAGGCATAATTATAAAATTAGATCAAATGAAAGGTTTTGATCGAGTGAATCATCAGTACTTATTTCACATTCTTGACAAATTTGGCTTTGCAAATAATTTCATAAACTGGATTAAATTACTTTATAAGGATGTTAAAAGCTGTGTGAAGGTCAATCAACATTTATCATCATTTTTCCAAATTGAAAGAGACAGGGCTCTCCTTTATCAGCGATGCTTTATGTTTTTACAGCTGAACCTTTGGTTTGTATGTTGAATGAAAAAGCTGATATTCTGGGTGTGAGCCTTCCCGATAGCAGTATGCGCAACACCTTTAATCATGCTGATGAAACAGAACTCTCTTAAAGATCAACACTCTTGTATTAATACATTTAAAATGCTAGATATATACTCCAGAGGATCAGGTGCTAAGATCAGTTTAGAAAAATCAGAAAATATGAATCTGGGCTCTTCTAAAGATATCATTGTGGCAAATATTCCTTTGAAAAAAGCGGAGGGTGCCATTTTGATTTTGGGAAAGAAATTTATTACTTAAGGGTAGAACAGTGGTTATAAATACTCCTTTATTGTCTACAATTTGGTATACCCTAAATGTAGTAAGTATTCCAACTAATATTTTGACTGAAATAAAATATATATGTTTGGACTTCCTATGGTTTGGCAAAAAACATCTGATGAAATATAATATTATACTAATCAAAGTTTGTTAAGCACCAAATATTTGACATATGATTGTGGAATTTGCTTGTGACATATTTGCGACATTTTTGGTGGATATGATTGAGGAATGTACTGAGATGATCCCCAGTGTTTACATTAGCTCTCTTGACAGGCAGACTTTTCGTGACAGTCATGGAAAGCATGTACCCCTTGAGTTTTATGATGATGCTTTCGTCATGAAACTCAAGGGGTACATGCTTTCCACACTTTTTCTTAATTTGGTATTTCAAATTATCCCACCATATCAAAATGTCATCTTTTTATAACGATTGTAGTTTATTCTTACCAATTAATGTTTCAATAGTATTACAGTACTCTCTTCATGTACATGACAAATGTAGGGTATTCAATCTTCATTTCAACACAAGCCATTGTGATTTAATGATTGAATATGACAAATGCAAATGTAAGAAGACATTTGTCTGAAGTAGAAATGTGGCGGGCTGTACGGATGGTGGAGAAAGGGGCTACCCATCGTCAGGTTGGTGAAGCCCTTGGTGTGCCAGAGCCTGGGCAAGATTTCAGCAGTATGATGGCACACCAGTAAGACGGCATGGTGGGGGCAGAGAAAGAGCAGCATCTGCAGCTGAAGGCCGATCTTTGATCATCCAAGCCCGTAGGAACCGCTCTGCCACAGCAACCCAGCTTCGCAGTGAACTTCAGAATGCATCCGGGGTAAATGTTTCGACGCAGACTGTCCGGGCGAGGTTGCACGAAAGTGGTCTCCGATGGAGAAGACAATTTATTCGCATTCCGCTGTCCCAGAACCACCGCCAGGCACGATGTGAATGGGTCATGGACCATGTTGGACGGACCAGAGAAGATTGGCGATCTGTCCTTTTTAAAGCTGAGTCAAGGTATTGCCTAGACCACACGGATAGGCGTTCTGGGGTATGGGGAAGACCAGGAGAGCGATTCCACGCAGCCAACATTGCTGGGCTTGGCCGCTATGGTGGAAGGTGAATCATGGTCTGGGGCGGCATCAGCAGGGATGGACGTACGGAGCTCTGTGTTCTTAAACGTGGTAAATTGACTACACAGCGGTATATTGACGAGATTCTGGATGTCCACGTCAGATTGTATGTAGGTGCAGAGGGTGATAGATTCATTCTGATGGACGATAATGCCCGCCCTCATGTTGCCCATGCTGTCGGGGAGTACAGTACAGACAGAGGGAGGGGATTGAGCGTATGGACTGGCCGGCAAGATCCCATAACCTCACTCCAAACGAACATGTCTGGAATGAGTTGCTGCTTGCAATGTCAGCCCGTCCAGTCAAGCCAAGAAGTGTCCGGGAGCTTGGTGCCATGCTGTCCAAGAATGAAACAACATCCCACATAGGGCCACCAGGAACTTGATTGGGAGCATGAGAAGGCGTTGTCAAGCTGTAATTAACAGTAATGTGTCTTATACTCGATACTGAACCCATATCAGTTCGCTCCGTCAACTTTTTGGCAAATTGAAAAAATCTCCTCTTTTACCAATAATATCCATTTTCAATGGTTATCGTATTGAAAAGCTAAAAAATAATATCAAACACAAACAAAATCTTGATTTCTGTACTAGAATCATTAAAGATATAATTAAATAAAAAATACATATACTTTTCATTACAATATTTCAACTAAAACGTAAAAGATGTAGTTGGATATACTTGGTGTTCGGCAAACTTTGAGTAGTTTTTAGACTGAATGTTGGTGGGCTCAAGCTGGTTGACATAGAATCTTAAAAGTTTGCTTTAAGATGTAAATGGATAAGAAAATTGTTCTCAAGCGATTTTTCCTGGACCAGGTTTTTTATCATTATGTATGGAAGTATAAAGGGTTGAATTTACCGAACAATATATTTGGTATCAGCCAAGATAAAAAAAAATTTGATGTCTGGACAAAATTTTTATTGTGAAGTTCTAGAGGCCTGGAGACAATTAATCGATAGAGGGGAACGAAATGTTTTAATAAATATTGATGTACTTGATTAGTGCAGTTTTGATAATCCTTTAGTTTTAGATGACGATTGTAATCAACTTTATTTTTTCGATTTTGTCAATGCAAGTGTTACTCCAGTTAGAGATATTCTTTATGAAGTGGTTCCAGGTTGTTTACCCACTGCGGATATTATTGAAATGATTTCTACCTCCACAATAACCTATTCAAGAAAATATATTAAGAAAAAACTAAATATAATAAATGCTTTACCAGTGGAATGGACAAATTTAATTAATTCTGATTCACAAATTAATCCACAGATAATTTTGAGTAGTACAGATGTAAATCTTAGATTTGTAAGATCAATAGGTGACATTTTAGGTATTGAATTTTTAACAACAAAAGAAGCTTATAATATTCTTGTTAAAAAAGTCACTGAGAAACCTTCAGCCGAACATTATTGGCTATCAAAATTTCCACAAATTAATTTAACAAAAATCTACAAGGCCATTCATTGCTCCTTTTAAGTCATCAGATATGGTTTCAAAACCATGCATAATATAATATACACCTTTGTAATACAACATAAAGTAGACAGCAGCATTTCATCAGCATGTCCTTTGTGTAAGCAAAGTCCAGAGGATTTGATTCATCTACTAATTAGTTGTCGTTTTCTTCATAATTTAAAATGTTTGTCCTCTCTCATACATGTAATTTACTATTTTCTAAACCAATGTTCCGATTTGAACCAAATTTGATATATGGTATTAATTATTGAGTAATAAGTACTGGATTCATGCAAAAAACCCACATTTTTCTGTATCCCCGTGGGAACCACAGGAGCTAAAAATAGAAATATTTACAAATGCCCACATTTACCAAACCACACAGAACATAGAACTGTTATTTGGTATGAAGCATCCAGTAGAATTGGATGGTGAAGAAATTTGCCATTGGTTGTGCCAGGGCATTGTATAAAAGGCCTACAAAATGCTGAGTCAGCATATTTGTAACAATTAATAAAAACCTTTTTCTTCACATTCACTGATCAGACTCATTTTATATTTGTTATACAACATCCATAGGGGTTGTGTGGGTCAGCTACAAGTGAGGTAAAATGACCGCCCACCCCCAGTTTATGTTTGGGCTTAATACATGAGCCCAAATTATTAACTTGGGACAATATGGGGAATGGTCTTTAAAAACCTTAAAACTTCTTCAGATCCACCAGTCAGAATACTTCTTTTTAATTTTGTGGTATACACATCAAAAGTGAGTTGAGATTTAAGATTGTTCAAATCGAGTACCTGAGTTAATATTTGGGCTCCCTATGGTAGCCCAAATTTTAACTTTTGTAACGCTTCTCGTCAGAACACCGAAGTTGAGCAACGTCGGGCCCGGTTGGTCCTCGGATGGGTGGCCGTCTGGGCGGTCGTTTCGGACTCCAGCGGTGTGTCCGTGGGCAAGGCACTTCACCCCGATTGTCCACATGGGCGTACTGCACGTCGATGGTGCGCATGTCTTCAACCAATCTAACCCTGCCTGTGCGGCAGTGCGGAGTTACGATGCTGGGGAGCTGGCAGCTGTTCGCCGTTGCTCGGTGGTTCTCTCCGGGTATTCCAGCTTCCGCCACCCGTAAAACTGTCACGGTCATGATTGTGCATAAGTATGTGACCTTAAACACCAATAAATAAATAAATAAATAAATAAATAACTTTTGTAATGCAATATGAGGAAATTTCTTCAAAATTTTTTTTCTTCAGATCTACTTGTCAGAATAATACTTTCGTATTTGATATTTTGATATACAATATCTCGGGGCAGGGGGGGGGGGATGTTGTCACATTCTAATTTGTTACATTTTGGCTCCCTATGTGAACCCAAATTTTAACTTAGTGCAATATGAGGGAATTTCTTCAAAAGTCTTCTTCTCCAGAACGATTTTATAAAATGTTTTGATATTTGGTATACGGCATCTTTGGTGGTGGTGGTGGTGGGGGGGGGGGGGGGGGGGGGCGCATTCAGGATTGTTAAAATAGAGTCCCTGAATTAATATTTGGGCTTTTTATGGGAGCCTGAATTGTAACTTTGTGCAATATGAGGGAATTTCTTCAAAACTCATCTCATTTATAAAAAATCATCTTCAGATCCCCAACTCTTGTCTGACTATTGTGATAATTGTGACTACTGAGTTGTGGATACGTAATGTGGGGGGTGGGTGTCAGCTATCATTTCGGACAGGGAATCGACTATAGTTATTATTACTAAGCAAACGGGGCTGGTGGGGGGGGGGGAGGGTCTGAACACAGTGGAGTTGGTATGTTCGTTGCATTATCAGTACTGCTATGTTAATAGGATTTTGTTACTTTTATACTCGTTTTCGGTGTAACTGGAAACGCATTCATCCCGGTGCTTCCTAATTTGCGTTTGGAGTAGAATTGTAATTGTAAGGCAAAGCGAGCTTTTCTTGAGTTTTGGTTGGGAGAGGACAAAAAATAGTAGCTCAGTTGTCATTGCACGTTGTTTGAAGTGGTTTTGAATGGTAAATACGGAGGTTTAGCAGTGTACATTTTAGTGTTTTAGCACTCAGGAACATATATATCTCAAGGGATACGTGTATACATCTACAATAAAAAGTAAAAAATGTATACCTATATTGTTTCGAGCACATTCTCACAGATCTTTTCACACTGTTTTGCAGTCGTAATGGGAGTAGAGAAGAGTGAGATATATTTTTTATTTATTATTTTGTTGTGTGGTTAACTTCCGCTTTATGAGTTTTAAAGGTTTTAGAGGGGGTGTGTAACAACCAGTAGTGTAGTAATCAACAAGCAGTGTAATGTTAACCAGTTGTGTAATAAAAATTAACTTGTAGTGTAATAATCAACCAGTAGTGTAATACAAATCAGCCAGTAGTGTAATAACCAGTAGTGTAATAAACTTCAATGAAAACCAACAATTTTTCAACAAAATTTGAACATTTTTTTGGGTGGCTCAGATCATAGTTTGAGTACATATTATCGATTTTAATCATTTTATCGTACGTTTAAGGGCCTTTTGTGGGTCAAACATCATTTTGTGGATTCAATACGGCGAGGAAAGGTATTTTTCTGATTCTTATGTGATGTACGTACTTTCTGGTGTGTAATGTCGCTTTCGGCATTTGTGGCTTTATGAAAATTCAATGTTGGCCAATTATTTATGATAATGTTGTATTTCTGAGAGACTTCTTACTCCAGGCATAAGTTGTCAGGTTCCATGATAACAGAATAAATTGTCAAGGTAACTTTCAGGTGCTGAAGTGTCATATTCAAGGACGTGTCTCCTGTGTGTTGTCTTCAATTATAATATTTAATACGGCCCCGACGGATCACTAAAGGTCTTCCACACCCCTATCTCGCGCCTTACGCGTCCATTTTTAAAGGGGGGGGGGGGGGGTATTATATTGTTGACATTATACGATTTTTTGTTAACTTTTACCCGGTGTAAGGAGCATCGATCTAATTGGCTGCTAAAGAAGTGTAAATTCTATAAGTTCTGGGTGAGACATTGTTTTTAACTTTCTATGTGGCAAATCTCAATCCAGTGATAGTTATTTATCCGCAAAGCTTCTAAAACTGAAAGTGAAAGTTTGTAACTTCGTGCGCTAGCAATAAATCGCAATTGCAGGATTCTCTTTCGCCCGGGCCATTCACTGCACCTCAACCGTTGACGTGCAGTGAAGGACCCGCACGTTGTTAGTGATACTAGTACTAGTGGTACTAGCATTACTACTGGTAGTGGTAGTTGAGCTAGTACTAGTAGTGGTGTGTGTACTAAGATTTGTAGTAATAGTGGTAGTTGTAGCAGAAGTAGTACTGTTAGTGGTACGAGTACTGTTAGGGGTACTAGTACGAGTAGTGATAGGTGTACTTGTACTACAGTTAGTGGTACTGGTAGTAATACTACTACTAGCAGTGGTAGTGTAGCTAGTACTACTGTTATTGGTAGTAGTTGTAATAGAACCACCATTGGTAGTGGTAGTTCTACTAGTACTAGTTCCAGTAGTAGCAATAGTAGTAGTAGTTGCACGTAGTTGTAATGCTAGAAGTGGTAGTAGTAGTATATTAGTAGTGGTAGTAGCAAGAGATGTAGTAGACGTAGCAGCAAGAGATGTAGTAGTACTAGTAGTAGATAGTAGTAGTAGTAGTAGTAGTAGTAGTAGTAGTAGTAGATAGTAGTAGCAAGAGATGTAGAAGTAGTGGTTAGTAGTAGTAGTAGTGTAGAAGTAGTAGTAGTAGTAATAGTAGTAGTAGTAAAAGTAATGGTAATAGTCAGTAGTAGATATTAGTAGTAGGTAGTAGTCCCCGAAGACTGGTCTCCACTAGTTCCCACAGACTTGTATCCAGTGGTTCTTACCAGTCCCCATAGACTGTATCTGGTGATCCCCAAATACCTAGATGTGGATAAGATGAATGGCAAATTGTGCCTTAAAAAGGAACTTCCTCGTGGTCCTCATGGCATCATGCGATGAAAAGATGTGCCAAATGTCAGTCGGGAGAGTGTCATACCTAACTAGGACTAAAGCTAATGATAAGGACATAGCCAGGTGCCTAAATAGATTAACCCTCTGCACTCTGATGTCAAAATGGCAAAGTTTTCAGCAGCAAATATTTCCCATAATGCAGACTGAAATTTAACCAATTATACCTTCTTTGGCAGAGCTCAGTGAGCTCTGCCAAACAAGATTTTATTGGTTTATTACATAGTTAAACAAGAGACAAACAGAGTGATTGGAAAAAATTCTCTTGCACTACCAGAGTGCTAGGGGTTAAGAATGGGCAGAGATGGTCTAAGCAGTCCCAAAGGAGGTTTCTAGAATTCAAGACACACCAAGACGAGGATTCTGGAAGAATCTGTACCTTATAAAATCCTGTAACAGAGTGGAAACGAGGATTTTCCTGCAAGGCCACTGTTAGTAAAAATACTCTAGTACAATCGAACACCGCATTTTGAGGTCACATATCACTACGTGGTACGCTGGGCATGTCTGTGTCTGTTAGAAACGAGGATTGGGGGAGAACCCGGGCCAGGTAAAGGTCAAGACATAGAAAACGAGCCCTCTTCGCAAATCCGAGCCAGATAAATAGTTGTCGTTCTCATTTAGGTATTCATTATACTCCCGTCCAATCGAACTTACTCTCAAAACATATCCTCGTTCTATTAGAATCCATTGGGTCAGTACAGCAACCACGTGCTATCATAAAAACCAAGATGGCGGTCTCCAGTATACAGATTAGGCGGCGGAAACTCTTGTCACCTAATTGCATGCGCTGCATGGCCGCTCACGCCGGCTACTATAACAACACAACATGGTGTGTCTGAGTCCCGTGACTAGGACGCCCTTTGCGCCTCTCCCATTCTCTCCCCAAATGAGAGTCATTTATCCGCATGACACATTTCTAATGTTGTATAAGAGTAGTGTTAACCCATCAAGGAATTCTGCTGAAACAATATTTTCTACATGTTGAATGAGTTTAAGCTTTTTATATTAAATGTAAATTATCACAGGATCTAAATAGCTGTCTACTATTGGTAATCGAGAACAATCACTTGACATGGCAGACGGAAATGGCAGTGGACCGCCAAAGCACCCACCCTATTCACCTCGCCTTAGATACCCTCTACTCTCTTACTGACCTCCTCCTTGAAGATGGAAAAACATAACTGACCGCAAATTTTAGGTAAGCCACCCCACGCCCCCTATGCCCCCCATGCCCCCCTCCCACCACCGTACCTGCGTAAAAAATGGTAAAGTGTCTTTACTCAAGGGATATGATGAGCACTACTCACAGAAGAAAAACGAATTTTAGAATTCAAATCTTTCAATTGGTGCCATTGAATTGACATAGAAGATAACGCCAGGGTTCAAAAGGGTTAGATCACTTGACGTCAAATCCCTTTTGAGAGACACATGTCATGTTAAAAAAACATTTCTACGACTGTTGGATTCTTGAATTCATATCGAAATAAAGAATGTAATCAGTTGTGCTCCAAAAACTTAATCCTACCCGTATTCAAGAAAACAACATTTTGGTAGACAGAGGGTATGCACGTTCTTGATACGTTTTGTTTTTTATATTTCGCTGCCAAGTCAAATATGTTATCGTGTATTTTTATGATCACTACACACCCTTCTGACAGAAAACAATAATGGGAAATTGTTTATCTATTTGGAAGTTACGGGTCATATTTTTCTGAAGGACTGTTAGCCTATGTTAAAAACTATAAAACTTTCATCCTCACAAAAGTTGATCCCATTGATTTTGAGTCTGTAATCTTCGTCATCGTTTGAAATTTACATGGTTTAAATGGCGGAGGCTTGGGCCGCTTCAGGTAATTTTTTTTTTAATTATCACAGGCATTGAGATTACAAATAAAAACAAATATTACTTCAGTAGAATTCCACATGTGACAAACCTTCCCAACAGAAGGATGAATTAAGTTATTTTACCCTTGTCCTAACTTGGACTTTCCCACTTAAGAGAAATGGGAGGAACAGGTAACGATCGGAGAGTCCTAGGTAGGATTAGGCCACCCCGAGAAACATTTGCAAGATTCAGTGCTGTAAGAGCGTATCTAAGGCATTTTGCAGCGTGTGTAGCCATATGTTGTTTTGGGTTCTATGTTATGTGGAACTTTCTTTGAGCCAATGTTTTGGATGGGCCGCGAAAATTTTAAGAACGTAAAGACCCCCCCCCCCCCCCCCCACTCCCACTCCCCTTTTCTATATCCATATCAGGTCTGTCTCAAACGGGGCTCATGGGACGCCATTAAAATGCGGAACCTCTTGAGGCTCCATTTTACAAGCTGGAAATAATAACTCGATTATTTTTGCTTTGAATGTTGTGAACAGATATTCAATAGCATCTTTTTGATTACATTTCACTTGTCGTATTCATATTCATATTGATGAGACCAGATCTCCTAGAACACGCACGACGCCTTCGGCGACTTGTTTGACCTGACTGATGTGGTCTCGTTTTGTCGAAGGATCGCTAGTTCAAGACAATTGACTGTTGTTATAGGCTGCATTGTATTCTCGGAAAAGTTTCAATTCCACCCCGCGTTATGTCCAGCCATCTTCTGGCCAATTCTGCGTAAATGTTCCATCAGAAGATTCCATACTGTGGAATTGCAAAAGAGGGGCGTATATTTCAGTACAATGCTAAAATAAGAACAAGACTCCCTATATCTGTTGAAATCAGTTGCATCAACCCAACGAAGCAACGTGCATGTACCATATTGTAGATACACGTCTAATAACGCTCAGGTAATATCACGTTGGCAGAATTGTCAATAACCGATAATATTTTTTAACTTCGACAAGTTTAATGACTCTCAAATTCTTATATCGTACACTGCAGAATTCTAACGCTAGGCATTAGTATTGGTACTGATCACCATTAATGCTTCAATACAATGTTAACATAACAATAGTCCTCCTTAGAAAACACAATCACTGTCATGGAACTCACCTTCCACGCAAAATGACATTAGCTCAAGTAGCAATAATGTAGCCAAAAAGCACTGTACTCAAACTCCGCCACCACATTTTGTTTTAATCATTGATGTATTTTGTTTTATGTCTTCTGTACCTGGGAATTTGATATTTTGACTGTTCCAGAGCGTAGCATTGACCTCAGATCCCACATCTGCAAATAAATAGCACACTGTGGACTACGTCAAAATCCACCATCTCAATGTGCATGGTCTTAAACCTTTATAGATCTTCGCCGATGCAATTACCCCCATCTCCCAAATGGTATATTTGCATTCTCGGAAACATGGTTCGAGTCCTTTGAATTTTCACTTGATATTCAACTACCGAACATGCTCGAACCGGCAATTTTTCTTAAGTCTTGAAAAAACTTTTGACCATGTGAGGACCTGGACCATGTGAGTACCAATACTAATGCCTAGCGTTAGAATTCTGCCTTGAGTGCACCACGAGAATTATACTACTCAAAGTTTGCTAAGCACCAAGTATATCTAACTACCTGTTTTACGTTTTAGTTAAAATATTGTTATGAAAAGTGTTTATATTTGTTATTTAATTATATTTTTAATGATTTAAGTACAGAAATTAAGATTTTATTTGTGTTTGACATTATTTTTTTGCTTTTGAATACGATAACCACGGAAAATGGATATTATTGGTAAAAGAGGACATTTTTCAAATTTGCCAAACGGCTGATGGAGCGAACTGGTATGGGTTCAGTATCGAGTATGACACCCGTCACGGCCAAATACAGCTTGACAACGCCTTGTCATGCTCCCGATCAGGTTCCGGATGGTTCTTTGTGGGATGTTGTTCCATTCTTGGACCAGCCTGGCACGCACCAAGCTCCTGGCCACTTCTTGGCTGGACTGGACGGGCTGAAATTGCAATCTGCAACTCATTCCAGGCATGTTCGATCGGACTGGGGTCATGGGATCTTGCTGGCCAGTCCATACGCTCAATCCCCTCCCTCTGTCGGTACTCTCGGACAGCATGGGCAACATGAGGACGGGAATTATCGTCCATCAGAATGAATCTATCACCCACTGCACCTGCATACAATCTGACGTGGGCATCCAGGATCTCATCAATATACCGCTGTGCAGTCAATGTACCACGGTCAAGGACATAATGCTCTGTATGGCCATCCCAGCTGATGCCGCGCCAGTGCCTTATTGACCCTCCACCACTGCGTTGATGCTCAGCAATGTTGGCTGCATGGAATCGTTCTCCTGATCTTCCCCATACCCTAGAACACCCATCTGTGTAGGCTAGGCTGTACCTTGACTCATCTGTGAAAAGGACAGGTCGCCAATCTACTCTTGTCCATCCAACATGGTCCATGGCCCATTCCTATCGTGCCTAGCGGTGGATCTGGGACAACGGAATGCGAATACATGGCGTTCTCGATCGGAGACCACCTTCGTGCAACCTTGACCGGATAGTCTGCGTAGATACATTTACCACGGATGCATCCTTAAGGTCACGGCGATGCTGGGTTGCTGTGGCGAAGCGGTTCCTACGGGCCTAAATGATCAAAAACAGGTCTTCAACTGTAGATGTTGCCCTGTCTCTGCCGCCACCATGCCATATTAGCAGTGTGCCATACTGCTGAAATCTTGCTCAGGCTCTGGTGATCACCATATGGTGCACATCAAGGGTTTCATCAATCTGACGACGGGTAGCCCCTTGCTCCACCATCCCTACAGCCAGCCACATTTCTGCTTCAGACAAATGTCTTCTTACATTTGCATTCGCCATATTCAATGATTAAATCATAATGGTTTGTGTTGAAATGAAGACTGAATACCCTACACATGTCACGTGCATGTAGACAGTACATGAAACCATCATGAAAATCAAGGGGTACATGCCTTCCATGACTGTCACGAGAAGTATGCTTGTCAAGACAGCTAATGTAAACACTGGGGATCATCTCAATAATCCCTCAATCATATCCACCAAAATATCGCAAAGATGTCACAAGCAAATCTCACAGTGATGTGTCAAATATGTGGTGCTTAGCAAACTTTGAGAGGTACACATAACCGTCAACCCAAAGCTCTGTTTTCTGAGTATAATAATGATCGCATTTCTCCTCATTGTGTTGATCCTCTGAACAGAACCTTGCATTTAATTCGAGAGATTTGTTGAACAAACGTTTCTATAGTTATTTATTTTTTAAGATTTAACGACACAAACAGCCATGGTCAAATCGTGTCAGTGACAGTTTTTACGGGTGGAGGAAGGCTGAGTATCCGGAGAGAACCACAGAGCAACGACGAGCAACTGTCAGCTGCTCACCTTTCTAACTCTGTTCAAGCTCTGCTCAAGCAGGGTTACAGCGGTTGAAGACATGTGCACCATTGACGTGCGGTACGTCTTTGTACACGGCGTCATCGTGCTCCAATGTAGGCAACCGGGATAAAATGCCTTGTCCAAGGACACATCGCGGGTCGTCCCGGACGAGGATCAAACTCCGGACTTCTAGCACAGGAGTCCAACAGTTTACCAGAGAGCCACCGCGCTCCCCTTTTCATATTCAGTTGTCTGTACTATTTCAGTTGCCTGGAAAAGATAACGGTGGGTTCGCTTTTTAGACCAACTGAAATATTCCATCATATTGAATCCAAACATCGGTGATGGATTAGTTCATGATTAGACTGGCTCCAATTCATAACAGCGTCCAATTCCTAACTTAATTATACTGGCGACCGATTGCCCACTTGGGGGCTCGGTTGCGCTGTGTATTAATACGTACTGTACGTCGATTGTGCACCTGTCTTGCTAACCCTGCTTGTGCTTGTGTGAAGTTAGGACGTTGGGGAGCCGTTGATCGCTGGTTCTCTCCGGGTACTCCGGCTTCCTCCCCCGTAAAAGTGTCCGTCACGAGATGACCCTTTCATTTTGCAGAACATCTCCCAAGAATGTAAAATCGGTGTTTGTGGCTCTTCGAGTTAACAGTGATAAACGACAAAAAAATTGGAGCGATGGGATACATGTTTTTGCGTGAAAATGGGCGTATCCGAGTGTCACAAAATGTTTGGCGAACATGCACGTATTTATGCACTGAATAATGTCATTTGTGTCTATATGGGTAAAACTTCTAGATTTTTCTAGTAAATGTTGATTATATTTGAGAATTTCAGCACATCGGCTAACTATGCGAATTGAAATTGGGGACCCCTTTTCTGTGACGAATATCTCAAATTACGCAATGATGCCAGATATTTGGTCGGAAACGATAGAGCTTGTTATTTGTTGTCCCACCCCATTCCGCCTGGCACACAGATTTAATGTACTTGCGGATATGTGGTTTAAAATCACTGAAAGGAATTTTAAAAACAATGATAGACTTGTTAAAATCCTGTTTTGATGCACTGTACTCTGGTGTTGCCAGTGGTACCTACATGCCCAAGTAACCAGCAAAACTTATCATATTGGTCAGACATGAGACTATGCAACTTTTCACAATGTACCAGAATTAGAACGTTCTTTATTTATTTATTTATTCGTGCTTAACGCCACATCAGCAGCTAAGGTTTTATCGTGGCGAGGAAAAGTTAGGAAATAAAATACATCATTGTCAAGAAAAGTGATTAAATAAAACAGGAAATAATTACAATATAATAACAATGATATGGGTAATTTGAACAGTAATGGACGATAATATCAATACAGTGAATACCTAACAAACTCAACCTGATCATTTGAAACTTGAAGAGTCGTGTTTAAAAGAATAAAACAATATTAAAATATATTAAAAAGGGTGATTATTTTTAAAAAGTGATAGAACTTTGTGGGGCTCGTATGCTAAAATAGATCTCCTAGAGATACTACAATGAAGTGCTGCCCTCTGACATGATTAAAATCATTGCAATGTAAAAGAATATGCTCCACTGACAACACCTACTGGCAAGGAATACACACTGGTCGCATATTATCCTCTAACAAAAAGGAATGTGTTAGTCAATATGACATCGTGTCATAACTACATCTTTTCAACAAAGCTTACTAGACGAGTAGTGAGAAAAAGAATTTGGTCGGAAGTGATGGAGCTTGTTATTTGCCCTCCATCCCAATCCGCCTGTCACACAGATTTGATGTATTTATTGATGTGTGGTTTAAAATCACGGAAAGGAATTTCAGAATCAGTGAAGTCTATTTTGCTGCATTGTCTGCATTGGTATTACCGGAGGTACCAACATGCCTAGGTAACCAGCAAAGCACGACATAATATTTGTCAGACATGAGAGTATTCAACTCTCACGAAGTCTCACGGCGTTCCAAAATGAGAGGTTTCTGCAGCCTGGGGTAGAGTACAGCTAACAAAGAGGAAAGATAGTTGGAAAAGATAATCGACTTCCTTCCCTATAAATTCTACACGTGTTCAAACGCTAGTTGTAAAGGTTTAACATCAGCTGTGAAAATAAAACTGTTATTTGGTATTCTGACTGAGGTGATCTGATCACCAGTAAGAACGGCTGATGATATTTTGTAATCATTTTTAGAAACACCTGTAGAGATATTTTTATATGCACTATACTTTATTCGACATAGTTTTGTTTGAATTGTAAAGAATTTGTCTCGGCCCTTTTGGAAGAAGCCAGGTCCAAAAAAATACAGTAGTTTTTATAAGATGTAAAGGAGGGATATGTGGCTTCTGGTTTTCTTTATTGAATGGGATTCAAGTGTGGCGGACTCCATGTGGAGTTTAATTCTGATTCTCAAGCGAGGAATATGCTTTTGGTTTACGTTAAAAAAATTAACGTTTTGAGGTCCGAGACACAATTATAAGCTGGGTTTGATGGATGAGCGTACAGTTTAGAAACATATTGGAGAGACAGTTTAATTCTGCGCTTCTGAAGAGAAGGCTCCCCTAATTCAACAAGCATTGAATCGATAGGGGATGTTCTAAAAGCACCCAGGCTAATTCTAATACCACAATTATGAATGGCATCAAGTGGTTTGACGTATCACTTTCTTGCAGAACCGTAAGCCACACACCTGTAATCTAATTTTGATCGAATAAATGAACTATACAGATGGAGTAATGCTTTTTCGGTGCCACCAAGTACCTTGAGGAGATTAAGTGCCTTTTAACATCTCACTCTTAGTTGTTTTGTATAAGAAGTGAAATTTAGTTTATTGTCGAACACTAAACCCTAGAATTTCGCTTCTTTAGCAACATTAATGGTAATCCCATAAATTTTCAACTCCGGAGCGAGTTGGTACTTCCAGGGCTCACTGAAATGAATTCATTTCGTTTTGGTCTTAGAAAACTTAAAACCATCTTCTGAATTATGCTTAAATACAGCTGAAATTTACGCTCAACAGCATTCATGTTTTTACTGCTATAGCAAATTAAAATGTCATTGACATACAATGAGGAATCAAGCATATTCTCAATTGCTTCGACAATGCTATTCAGTTTCACAGAAAAAAAAGTAACAGATAAAATGCTACCCTGAGGAACATCCAGTTCCTGCTCGCCAGGATCAGATAACGTAGATCCAACACGAACTTGAAATTGACGATCCTTTAAAAAGAATTATATAAAAAGGCAAACTCCATGTTAATTTTTTTTTAAAAATCCCATACTTGCACGTTGTATCATATGCCTTTTTCAGGTAAAAAAATATGGCGACCACATGTTCTCTCCTAGCGAAGATATTTCATATGAATCGAGTTCAACCAAATGTCTACAGTACTCTCTGGCTTCTGAAACCATAGTAAACATTGAAAGTTGATTGTTCGATTCCAGAAACCAGACAAGTCGACCACTGATCATCATTTCCATTGTTTACACAGCCAACTCGCTAGCGCAATAGATCTATAATTGCTTGGTTTGCAATGATCTTTATTAGAATAGTAATTATTGTTCCGTGACGCCAAGAAGTGGAAACTTGCCAGTCACCCATATGCCGTTGGAAATTTATAATAAAAGTTTAAGTGTTGATTCTGGCAGATGTTTTAAAATTCTGAAGTGTATTCCATCGGGTCCAGTTGGTTTACATTTAGCTCTATGCAAAGAGTTTCTTAATTCTTCCATACAGAAAGGGTCATTGTAATCCTCTAAATTATTGGAAGTAAAATTTTGTATTTTGTTTTTCCTGCTGTTTCTTAATTTTAATTAATTCTTGATTACAGTTGTCAGATGACGAGTGTTTATAAAATGTGGAGGCCAGTTTGTTTGAAATTTCTCTTTTTGTTGTTGTAATTTGTGTGCTATTATCTTACATGTGTTGTATAGTTGATTTTGTTTTTTTACCTTCAATTTTTTTTAATCAGTTTCCAAATTTTGTTGTTGGCTAAGTTTCGAAACATAAGTTTCCGAGGACATTTTTTTTTCTTGTTTTATAAGTCGTCTGGTTTTTTCCCGATTAATACATAGTTTGTCTAAATTATTTGTTGTTAGTGATATTTTAAATTCCCGTTCTGTTGTCTTTCGTTTCCCTTATAGCCAGTTTGTAGTTTTCATCATTCTATGGTGAAACTTTTTGGATTTGCCGAAGTTTTAGGAATGGTAACGTTTACAATATCAAGAAATTCTGAAGTAAAATGTTCCAGTTGGTCAGCAATTTCTTCAGAATTCACCCGTGTGAGTCGTTAAGAACAAAGTGATGAGAACGTATATCAGTTTGTATCAGGTGATGAAAAAAACACTCAACTCTTCCACAGCAAGCGCTCAGACCACCAGCCTAATTCTATAATGAATTCGACACTGTAAAGGTTTGTTTGTTTACCCACCTTTCTCTCGCAGGGTTTGAGTAGCGTCCCTTATTATGATCATTGCCTCCGCGTCGAGTAGAAACCTCCCTGTCGTGCAAATTCTTACTTCCAACGTTTATGCGAGAAATTTAAGGAGCTCGTCCCGTAAATTAGGTCATCAAATCACCAAGGGTACGAACTTGTTTCGTGAATTTGGCTTAGTAAATTTAACTGCAAACACGAGTTGCATTAGAGAGCATCTCTTTATTGAATATGGGTAAAATCAAAACAGATAAATATGTTTTCTTGCGAAATCCAGGCAAAAATAGATTATTTTTCAGAATATAATAGAAAGTTAGTGTAGGGTTTTTGTCAACCTCTGTCGTTATGGTTGGGATTTTTATCAGTGATAATTGTGTCTATAAATCTTCTTATTGAAACCCGTTTACAAATAAACTGACGTGTGATGAAAATGAAGGCTACGCCTTTGCATGGAAGGAAGAGGACGACATGATGTGAACACACCAGCGGCAAGCTTGTTATGAAAAGTTTGAAGGGCATAGCTAGACAGAAAGAAGGGAGTGACAAAATATTGTTCCCCCACTTCATTTAACCTTCTTCTGGATGGACAGTGCATTATCCTCATGGGTGAAGGGGAAACAAATTGACCCTTTCCCAACGTAACGGCCAAAACCGGTCAGCTTTATTCACAAAAATCACCATTTAATTTTCATTATTCTTTCATTTTTTGTCTCAAAAACATAGCTTATGACCCTCTTTGGAAAGAGCTCGTCGTGCTCGTTCCAATAAGGTGTCATAACCTATGTGTTTGAGACAAAAAATGGAAAAAATATTAGTTATTCAAGAATTTTGTTTACAGGTGCCGTCTGCTTTTCGTGTTAGGTAAAGGGTTAAATATTTATGCCAGCTGGAGCACATTGTGTACAGTTTGATGGCTCAAGTACCCTGAAAGTGATGGAATAACTTTTCGGAAGGAATGTATGTACAGTTGATATTTTAGCAGGGTAGGAACGGGCGAATAAACCCCTTTCCATCCACCGCCCACGTCACTGGGAAATATGTGGAACATAACACAATCTACGAATATTGCTACACTGAAATTTATTACACAATAAAGTAAATTTGCAATACAATATTCAATTCACACCAGCAATATTGTTTGGGAGAGACATAGGTCGTTAATCCTTTACTCATGTGGAGGGCTAGAATAAACGAGACTACGAAAAGCGACTTTGGTATAGAGAATCAAATTCGAATATCCTAACAGATCAACAGGACTCCCGGGACTGGGAAGCAAAGAACGGCAATAAGGGATTGGATGGAGGAAAAGTATTTACAAACTTGAAGAATTAAGGGACGAAGTTACATATACAGTTAAATTGTTCCAAGATAACGAATGCACGCGAAGTTGATTAGAACAATAATTTCCATTAACAAACCTATGGTTGGCAACAATCTATCAAACCTGTTGCCTCTTGATCAAACCCCATGGACAACAAATCAACGCAAGATCAACATTCTGCCAACCCGGTTTTATCCAACTCTGTAAGTTTTGGAAGGCGTTTTGTCAACACGGATTTTGTTTTTAAGACTTTTTGAAGGTTCTTGTTGTAGATTGTTTCTCCATTCACTTTTTGCCTGCCAAAAATGCTCACAAAAAGAGTTACAGTTTCACGTACTGGTTAATTCAAATGTGTGACTGGCATGCGAGCAGAGGTGGCGGTGAACTCTAGGAAAGCTGAGGGGCGCACGTTTCCAAGACTATTGTGGTTCAGCCCAGTGTGACAGATGTCACAATCGCATAAGTGAAAAGTCGTCGATGGGATTGCATAATGTCGCACTCTCAGAGAAATCCGCGCCAATTCTGATTTCAAGTAGAAACAATCCCATCAAAGAACCTAAACAAATGAGTCTTCGTGTGATCAAGAACCATGCAAGTTCATATAGATTTGCACGTCTTGTTTATATAAAAATTGTCGTTCTCGCGGAGTTTAACCCTTTACCTAACATGAAAAGCAGACGACACTTGCAAAAAACAATTTTTGAATAACTAATTTTTTTCATTTTTTGTCTCAAAAACATAGGTTATGACCCCTCGTTGGAACGAGCTCGACGAGCTCGTTCCAACGAGGGGTCATAACCTATGTTTTTGAGACAAAAAATGAAAATATTTTGAAAATTAATTGGCGATATTTGAGAATAGCGCTGGCCGGTTTTGGCCGTTACGTTGGGTAAAGGGTTAACGCAAGCGTGATGGAACAATTGATACTTGTTTCTGCTGTTGCATCGTCGCTATTTTAAAACTTCAACTTGGAGCGGCTTTATATTTTACCATTTATACACTGTCCAGAGGCCGTGACAGTCCAATTTATGTGAAAGGAGGAAGAACCAAATCATGTGTATGTTTGGGTCCCTGTAACAAACTTTGGTTCCGTTTCCAGGACAAACTGAAGAACCAATTTTTTGTTCCAGGGTGAGCCAACATTTCTTTGTGTGGATCTCGAATTTTTCACCTTTTCAAGAGAGACACATACTCAATAACTCCAAACATGAGGAGCACAGAACAAAGAAACTGTGACTTTTCAAAAGGAAAGCCGCATTCTTTGTTTCAGAACAGAGTCTATTAGACGTGTTTTCTTTTAATAAAATGACTTTTAGGTGGTGATTCATTTTGAGATTTAAATTACTGTAATGAAAATTATACATTTTAACCCTTTACCTAACATGAAAAGCAGACGACACTTGCAAAAAAAAAAATCTTGAATAACTAATTTTATTCATTTTTTGTCTCAAAAACATAGGTTATGACCCCTCGTTGGAACGAGCTCGACGAGCTCGTTCCAACGAGGGGTCATAACCTATGTTTTTGAGACAAAAAATGAAAATATTTTGAAAATTAATTGGCGATTTTTTAGAATAGCGCTGGCCGGTTTTGTCCGTTACGTTGGGTAAAGGGTTAATTGATTATATCTATGGGATTATATGACCTGTGTCATACAATTTAAGAATTGGTCTGCTTTCACGAATACCAGTCAAACAACCCCCATACTTCAATTTTGGAAATAGAAATATCAACTTCGTGCCCTGCAAGCTTAAAACTGTGTGTAGTTATCTTAACTCTGACAAATACGAGAACTATATTATTGATTCTCCTGGTTGATCGTGTGGAAGTCGTTTAGAAGATGTTAACCATTTTTTTTTCTTCTCCTGTTAATACTGTGACTACATAAGAATCACCTTGTTTCAAACCTTGGCAAAATTCAATATCAGTACAAAAACGATGCAGCTCTTGATCGCAATGGAGTGAGTGGGGCTTCGACTGGGTCGCTACTTCACTCACTTCGTGATCTGATCAAGAGCGGTAGTAGTTCATTCCATTTCTGGTCCTTTTGAATTCCAGAAATGATGGTTGGCAGGTATTTTGAAAAGCTTTCCGCGTTGTTCGAGATATTAGGCTGTAGTATCCAGTTTCGTGTTTAATCTGTTTGTTTTTACTTGTGTGTTTGTTTTTTGTTCTTTTTTTTTCTTGTCTTGTGCTTCCATTGTCAATATATTCTCTCCACTTTGTTTGCCCAATCATTCATTATTGTTTAGTAATTAATAGTATTGTAGTTGTTTTGCTGTCATGTAAGCACATATTTATGAATGGGAGGGGAGTATTTCTAAATGGTAAGCACTTATACTCCAATCTATTTTGCGATTTTGTTAGCAAATAAAATAGGTTTAAAGTAAGAATTAGTTTGTCAAGGCTCCCCGCCCGTTTCAATCCCTCATTCCAGAAACAAGCTGATTGCCTCCGTTCACACGACAGAAAATTTATTGATATACGACATTTTATAATCAGCACTCCCTATTTTTGTAACATGCTTTTAAGAACTATAATTTATGTGATGTGAATATGTCGGACCAGAAAACAAGTCACCCAGGTCAATTGATTCTGTTGTTATGCATCTTATTTAATCGGTCCCATAGATTCGGATTTTGTGAGAAAGTGCTTCTTCTCCCACTGACGAAATGTACGATGACCCGCTAGTCTCTCCTTGAGATGAAGATGCCACAGGGTGGTCACAGTACAGTCTATTTCTTCTCCTTCAATCACCCCTTTACCGATGGCTAGTCTTCGGTATAGAGGATGGTCGAAATAGAAAAGCCTGACCGATGGAGAGATCCATTGGACAAATGCAACTAAATTGGTTTGTATTTGCAGATTATATGTGACAGCAATGTCTGTATATTGACACGTTTGCATGTGCTTATTTTAAATCATTGTAACCACGTAACATGTCTGTCGAAAAAAGGTGAAGGGGCACCTGCTCTCTGTGCCCTCCTAGTTCTACCTCATCTGCATTCAAAGGTTCATTCAGCGATAAATCATTTTAAAACGGAAATAGTCTGATGCATTCAGTTCTTGGACACATGTGAATGTCTGGAGGGTTTTCATGTCTGAAAACAGATAAAGCGATATATAATTTTATGTTACGGAATATATATTTTACAATAATCATACAATAATCACTCACCCAGTAAGAAACATAAATATATACCACAGAGAGATAGCGTAGCCAGATTTGCCGTCTTCTTGTCATCTCGCATGGCAAATTATTGCAGCTCTACAACCTACTGCAAATATCCGTTCTTAATTGTTTCTTTTGCCTTTCTATCCAGGGAGTGCGTGGGGAGAAAAACTGTAATGTATGAATGCCATGAGGGCTAAACTTATTTATGAACTTAGACATTGTAATTATTCAATGTTAATTTGCATTTAAGGTCGCATTCGGTATACGTATGCAAGGGACAGATACTGAAAGCGATCTTAAGCACAAATTAATAAATTAACAAATAACACCTCAGTAAATATACTACAAAATTGGATCTCAAAACTTATACATGCGAGTCCAAGAGCGTCGAAAAGACGATTGATATATGGTATAAATCTAACAGGTCCGATTCATCAAATATTCCAACTACATCGCTAAGGCATAGAGTTGGAATATTAGTTAATGGGGATTGTAGTTTGAAATCTCAACACGTCATTGAAATTTATTATTCAATATATAAAATGTACATGCACAGTACGTGAAGAGTGCATTATCATTAAATCATCCGTAGCATGGAGATTCCACCCAGGTAATAATTGCAAATTTGTTGCAAATATAACAAGCACAAGCAAAGTTCCATCCAATGGATCTCCGGCTTAAACCCGACTGAAACATTGCCTGTGATTATTGTCCATTTGTACAGAATTTGAAAGTGATACTTGTGGGTGATAACATAACTCCACGGGTGATTTAGTCACAATCTACTCTCTGCTGTAGTAGTCGCGACGCAATATCTTAATTAATTAACAAATACCGAGCCGGTGTTTCAAATTGGCCATGATGGGACTCAGATCAGGATACTAAGGACATCCCTTTGTGTGCCATACTGAATAAAATCAAATATCGTAAGAACGTGCATGCCAGAGCGAGTCGATATCTACGAATCCAATCCAAATGAAGTGGCCCGACTGAAAACGATATTCGTGGGGGTGGGGGGGGGGGGGTGGGGTCACCTCACAACGACATAAACCCAGCTTAGGCCTATTATATTCGTCGCACTACCGTCGCGTCGAATTCAATTAATTCCAATAATTAAAGGTAGGTAGACGAAATTCAGACGAATCTTCGTGTCAGCCGGAGGAATCTAATTCCCAAACGTGAATTAGATCCATGTTGTATACGTCACATCACCGTCGACTCGAATTAAATGAAATGATAATGATATGAGTAGTAGGAGATGTGTTGATCGTCCCGCATTGGTCGCACCTCCCCCGGACCTAGGAAGTGGCGTCATTGTCACGTGACCTGGTGGCGCCATGTTTGGTTGTCATGGCAACCCATGAGCTGCCATCTTGAGGCGTCATCTCCATAGTGATACGTGTTGTTAGTGCGCATGCGCAGCCCGTGTTTCTGTGATACATGTTTCCATCATCCATTTTGTATATTGCCGCCATCTTGGTTTCTATGGTAGCACGTGGTTGCTATGTGACCCAAAGGCTTCTTATAGTACAGGGGTATGTTCGGAGGGTATATTCCTTTGTACAGGAGTACTTTCCGGATTCGTAGAGTTACTACGCAGACACTACTCAGCAATTTTATTTTAAAACATTATGCGTCATAATACTCCGTTTAATCACTATAAATTGCAAACAAATATGACAGTATATGCAGATCAAACAAAATAAACCTTATAATAGGAAAGACAATCTCCAAATCAATTCAGAGCGATGGGAGCGTCCGTAATTGAATTCGACGTGACTGTAGTGCGACGTATATAAAAAGCCTTAACGACCTCCATATATAGTTTATTCAGAATCTTTTAAAGATCTTTTAAAGAGTTTACAGTTGGATAATGTACACAGGGTTTTATAATTATTCAAAGTGGTTCATTGTATATATCATGAAAAGTTCTAGCACGTCGTAACTTGATTTCATGAAAAACTCAAGAAAACAATTCTTGTCCAAATATTTTTTTTACAAACATTGATCAAAGTTACTGAAGCCATTTGGTCTAGTAGTACTCCCAGTGGGATCCACGGAAAGTGGAGGCGTTCTTGTATATTGTGGTATGCTAGGTTTCGATAAGATCTGGGTCTCGACCCGGTCGAAATTATCTTTCCGCTTTTCTCCCCAGAGCATTGTAGAATATCACTCCCCAGAAAGGAAATGCGAGGACATTGAAACTGATATGCTATTTTTTATCGTGATTAGGTCTTGACTTCATAATATCTTATTTTCCCTCAGGTACACCAGCAAGCCAGGAAACATGCAATCTGTAATTTGCCGAATGAGGTCCCCAGAGAGGGAATTTGCAGATGCTATCCCATACAGTGGGCAGAAATTCCCCAATGTATCATCTGAGTACCCCTTTCTGTTTATTTTTGAGACTTTGATTCAGATTAAAGTTCACAAAGGGTAAATTTAGTAATGCTACCCTGCTGTGGAGGGTAGCATTACCAAATTCACCCTCTGTGAACCTAATTCTGCAGATCATAGTCTGCTTATGTCCAGGCGTGTATACAAGTGTGTCGCGATCCAGTCTTTAAAAATACAATTTCTGTGATCACATTACTGCAAAGACCTCACTGTACAATGTTGATAGGAGATTTTAACGACGCTTTCAATAGCCAGGGTCGAATCGTGTTAGGAACAGATAACGTACACGATTCGCCTGCGGGAAATAACGGGCTGTTGAGAATTTTATTGAATATTTTACTTTGCAAATTCATGTCAGTCACTTCAAAAAAAAAAATATACAAACAATATAAATCATTGGGGTGATATAAATGACCATCTAACCATCTTTTTACGATAATGAATGCTTGGGAGACTTGTAATCCTAATTTCTCTCAATTATGATCTTTGAACTAGCCAGATGTTGAATCATGAAGGACAGTTTTACGGGTGGAGAAGTCCTGAGAACGACGGCGAGCAACTGTCACAATCTCTCGCTGGAACTGTTTTTGATGAGTCATTTCCTGAGTTAACACTTGAATCCTTGTTCGATTTTGAACTTAACGTTTTTTTCAAAATTCTAAATTAAGTAAAACTCAGAGTTGAGTTCTCCTTAGGAATAGACAGACGTACTTTTTGTTGAAATACCGAGCCAGGGTTTTCCAATTTAATTCTTGTGTAAAGCTGTCCAAAAACGTATTAGGAACAGATAACGTTCAAGATTCGCCTCCGGGAAATGACTGTTTGTTGAGAATATTATTGAATAGTTTACCTGCTAATGCATGTCTGTCGAAAAAAACTGTACAAACAAAATAAATCTTTGGTGTGATATTAATGACCATCTAACCGTCTTTTTAGCGAAGATGAACGCTTGGGAGGCTTGTAAACCTAATTTCTCTCAAACTGCGATGTTTCAACCATCGTTGAATATATTCCAACTACGCCATGCTTGATGACGTCGGCAAAATGTTGGGGTCAGTCGGGATTAAAGTCCAAAACTCTAGGAGTTTTGACTATTGCACAGGGGTAAAATTCTAAACCAAGAACATATGTTGAAACTTATTCCATGAGAATTGAAAGTGTATTTTAAGTATCAGATATACGATTATATTAGGCCATTTATTGGACAACAGGATTTGAAGTTTTAGTCACAGAGTTTGAGTCTAATGCATAAGGAAAAATCTCCAGAAACAGATGCTTTGAAAAACAGACTATTTGTTAAAATGCCGTTTTACACGGAGCTGTTACCCGGCATGTAACTAAGAATGAGACGGAAACATATAATTTTTGCATATTATAGAAATGGGGGATGATATGCTCCATGGTAGGTGGGTAGAGGGAATATTCTACTTTTGGGTGGCAGCGATGCTGAAAATTAATGGTTTCGGCATATTTTCATGCAATGTTCAAGTAAAGTATTTCACCCACATTCGGATTGTTTCTTTCCACCTTTTTAGTTAATTTGGTATGTTTTTATTGGATTTGGAAAATGTAATACATGTTTTGGGTTGGATAACTAAGTTGAAGAATATTAGAAGAGAGTGTATGGCGTGACATGTTTGGAAATATTTGGAAAACTGTTGAGCGGAACCTAAAGAACATTTTGTTTTCAGTGTCAACCCTTGAAACGGGAAGGTCTTTATTCCTGATTGAGTTGTATATAAAACCATTTTTTTTTTAAAAAAAACCCTTTATTGTTTCTGGTTTGTTTACAAATGTTAGTGACAGTTAACATTCAGCAAATATTATCCCACACCAACTCGGGAGCAAATAAGTGTAAATTCTAAAGATATGTGTTGGTGTAGCCTAATTTAGCAAATGTTCTAATTTACGTCAGATTGCGAAAACACATTAAGATATCGTATTGCATTTCCTAGATACTGTATTCATGGTAAATAAAGCAAAATGCAATTATGAACAACCAGATTAGTAATATTCACCAGAAAATCGCATTCATGGTATCTATTTTGTCATTGGTGCCATGTTTGTATGGCATCCGTCCGTAAAGCTGTTTTCCTCTTTATATATAGAGAGCACCCTACCCCACCCAAGACAGTTGTTGTTACTGCTTATTGGTTTACATTTTGATTGTATCTAACACTGCTATAGTCAGGATCTGGGCAATCTCTGAAACGGATAGTAAAAATAAAAATTCTATCCCCATTGGCTCAAGGCAACGTGGGGATTAAGGAAGTGTAGTGGGGTTGTGAAAAGCGTTTGAAAACGGCACACGAAAGCTATTCATCAGTCATAAAGACCATGCTGTATCTCTTTACTAGTTGAAAATAGAGACATATGGTTTTTGTTCATTCCACTCCAGATTTTTCTACCGAAGGAGAGATTACTCTTGCCCCACAGGGCTCTACATTTTCGCACTATTGCGCGGACTTAAAATTACAAACTGATTGCATACGTTGAAACGAACGCCATGTGAATTGGAGATGTATTTTTGTATCAGATATACAATTACATTAGGCTGTTTGATGCACAGCAGAATTTGATGTTTTTTTATCACAGAGTCAGAGTCTGATGCAAAGCGATAAATTACCAAAGGAATTATGGGAAACAGTGGCTTCGAAAAACTGACGGAGACATATAATTTCTTTTCACAATTAGAAACAGGGGATGATATGCTCTAAGAATTAGTAAGTCGGGTTAGTGGGAAAATTCTGTCTTGGGGGCTGCTGTGTGGCTGCAAATCACTGGTTTCGGCATTTTTGCATGCGATTTTCCAGGTTGAAGCCTTGCATTTGACAGTAAATATGCTATTCTGTTGGTGTTTTATTGAAAAAAAACATAACTGAATTGTTTACACTGTATAATTCAAGCGCAGAAAAAATATGTTTCCGAACAGCGAAACAGAAAACTTATTTAGTTATTGACCAGACTTGAAACCGTTTTGAAGGGTTTCTGTCTGAACGCCTTTTATCATTTTATCAACATGGTTTCCGTTCAAGTGGCTTGAGGGGGGGGGGGGGGGGGTGGTGGTTGTCGTACCCAAAACAAATTCTACCCCGTACTATCTTTACTTTCTTTTTCATAAGGTTGGGAATCTAATGAGCAAACAAAAATGTGGGCGGTTAGCCGCGAGACCTTTCATGTTTTATACCCGTTGAAAATAACAGTCATAGGAAGTAGTTCTTAAAACAGTCTTCTCGAGAGCTTTCTAAGTATCAATATCAGAGATGGCTGTCATGTAGATTTTGCATATTTTATATTTGTATATCATATACAGTTTGTTTTAGGATACAAACACCATGTTCCCACCATACACATAACCACCACGAGTGAGTGGTTAGAGATTTGCATTTCGGCGGGTAGTAATAAGATAGAAATGTTGTTTAACTGATTGAGTACTGGAAACCTTGACGGAGAGAGAGAAAGAGAACGAGAGAGAGAGAGAGAGAAAGAGAACGAGAGAGAGAGAGAGAGAGAGAGAGAGAGAGAGAGAGAGAGACTTTCGTTCAACATTATTGTTTTTGAAAGACGAGGAACTGATGACGGCATTGGGAGAGGCTTGGGTGGAGAAAGAGAAGAGAGTTGTTAAGAAAATTTCAGATTAGTAAACAAAGATTTGTCGAAGAGGGAAAAGAGATAGTTCAGCTTTGTATTGACTGCCCTGTGAAAACTATGCCATTACTCTAGTATTTGTAAAAAATGTGACAAACTAATGCTAGAACTTTATCGAGTTCTTGAGGCCTAAGAGTTTGTATATAATAAAAGTACTGATATCGGAAAATCGAGTTGTTCGTCCGAATTTGTCTTCTACCCAGAAGTAACCAGATAAAAAGCGGATACCAGGGCCAACCATGCGAGAACCAACACTTCCAACTCGAAGACACTGCGGTTAGGGATTGAAGTATGAACTGTATTACAAAACCACTAGATGAACATTGAGCCACGGCCATTAACGCTCACTATGCCACACCCCCTACCAGGGGTCAAGTGCATTGTGTCCTTAGGCAAAGCACTTAGTGCCGATTGCTCAAGTGGGGGCACGGTGGCGCTGTGTACTAAGGCGTACTACACGTCGACGATGCATCTACCCTCAACCAATTCGAACTCTGCTTGTGTGGAGTAGTACGTTGGGGAGTCTGGTAGTTGCTCTCCGTAGCTCGGCGGTTCTATCCGGGTGTTCCGGCTTCCTCCACCCGGAAAACTGTTCGACACGAGGTGACCCTGGCTGCCCAAAGTGTCGTTAAACCTCTGTGAATGAATAAATAAATAAATAAATTTATTTGATTGATACGATATTTTCGTTCTATTATGCATTTCAAAAATGCCTGCGAATCTCAAATTTCGGGCCGAATCGAATCTCAAATCGAATCAGGAAGAGAATTTCGAATCGATTCGAATCAGATCTCGAGTGTATTCGCATGATTTTTCAAATTGTAAATTGAGATCCGTGCTATAACCGTAAATATTGCCCCAATAAATAAATAAATAAATAAATAAATAAATAAATAAATAAATAAATAAATATCAACTGCTTGATTTTAAATTACGTCGTCGGATGTGGCCGATTGTTTCGGTAAAATGTTAATAATCCTCGGGATGCGCGGACCATGTGCTAGCTTTCGATTCGTTGTTTATATGATCTTTTGGTTTACTCGACAACAACGTCGTAGCCATGGAGGGGATTGGACGAGATGGGGTGGGTGTGGGGGTGGATTTGCATGAAAAATATCATCCTAAAATGCATTCATGCCTGAAATCCCAAAACAGGTTCATCTATTCTCGTCTAATATTTCTTTGGACCTTTTGCTATAACGATTCCTTCACTTTCTGGATACTTAAGCCTGAAAAAATAATCAAGTGCCCCAACTGAAAAGTTATTTTCCCCAGTAAAACCCCCGAACTTTCACCTACGGAGTACACATCCTTTACACAGCACTAGGTGAAATGAAGTGGAGAGAAAAATATTTTGTCTGCACATTTGCCTAACATCAATTAGCCTGACCTCGCCCTAATAATAATAATAATAATAATCTTTGTGTAATTTTCATTTTACTTGTTTGTTTATTAGGGTTTAACGACACTTTCGACACCCAGGGTCATCTAGTATCGGACGGAGAGTACTCCGGCTTCCTCCACCCGTAAACTGTTCGACACGAGATGACCCTGACTGTCGATCGTGTCGTTAAACCTCAATAGACAAATAAATAAATAAAATAAATAAGTAAATAAATAATTAAATAAACCGCTCGGATTCTCTCTGGCTTCCTCTACCCTTAAAAGTGTCCAACACGTTAATCTCAATAGACTTATTTATTTATTGGGGTTTAACGACACTTTCAACAGCCATGGTCACCTCGTGTCGGATTGTTTTACGGGTGGAGGAAACCGGATTACCCGGAGAGAACCATCGAGCTGCGGCGAGCAACTGACAGACTCAGCGACGAACTAACTCCACACAAGCAGGATTAGCATTGGTTGAAGACAAGTGCACCATCGACGTACAGAACGTATTAGTACACAACACCACTGTGCCCCCACGTGGGCAATTGAGATTAAGTGTCTTGCCCAAGGACACAACGCGATTGCAGCAAGTGGGATTCGAACCGAGGACCACTCGGTTTCTAGCCTGTATCTCTACCTACTGAGACACAGCGCCCCCATCCCCAATAAATAAATAAATAGCTCGCACAGCACTAAGTGTTGCCAATGTGGAATACATAAATTTTAACCCTTTACCTACCATGAAAAGCAGACGACACTTGCAAATATAATTCTTGAATAACTAATTTTTGTCTCAAAAATATAGGTTATGTCCCATCATTGGATCGGGCGCGCCGAGCTCGTTCCAAAGAGGGGTCATAACCTATGTTCTTAGACAAAAAAATGAAAAAAATAAGGAAAATTAATCTGCGATTTTTGTGAATAGCGCTGGCCGGTTTTGACCGTTATGTTCGGGAGACGGGGGGGGGGGGGGGGTGGGGGGGGGGGGGTGGTGTCAGGCAAAAAATTACGGATACAAGTAGATGCAAGGTGGAAATTTTTACATTTTCAATTTTTAGGACCCACCACCCCCGGAATGCAAATTTTTGCCAGTCATGTCTTGGACACCCACCCCTCAGTTTTTCCTCAAAGACTATTGGGGACACACCCCCAATTTATAAAATCTGATTAACTAAGTATTCAAATTACCAAAATCAAAAAAAAAAAAAAAAGTAAATAAATACTTTTCCCAAACATGAAAGGTGCCGCAAACCAACTTTTCCGATATCCCAGCCCTGCTCGTGGGCATCCAAGGCATCCCTAGCCACAGTTGGCCCCAAAACAATCTCTCTGCATATAAAGCCACAACGGATATGCAGCATCAGACACCCAGGTAACCACTGGAACCCGCCTCCACCAACTGAATTGCAGATATACACGCATTCATATTCCAAGCAACACAACCCTTACCCCGATGTACAACATATCTATGCTGTTCAGACACCAATCGAATCCCATCACCAAGAAGCCCTGCCCAACATATATTGTTCCCACCTGGATATCTTCAACTGTCCACAAGAAATAGTTGTTTTTCATTTCATCACTTTTCGGTTAAATGTTTAGTTTGCACAGCTGTCTGAGAGAGACCTAAAACTGAAGTTCTTTGACCCATGACCGGGTGGCTTGTCTGAGATGAATTGCCTCTTATTTATTTTGTTATGTTAGTGTCACTAGAATCATATTTACCTTGAAATTATACACGTTTTCCACAATCAAGATTTTTATTCTATCAATCTTTCCAATTATTCCATACATGGAAGCACACTAGACCAATTGCATGAGGCACACTGAGGCTTACAGAAGAATCAAATGATAGGCGCTACAACGCACTAATAAGAGGCAGACTGCCTTAGTAGAAATATAAAGGAGTGAAAATTATGACCAAATAGCTGGGAATAACTTTTTTGTTTTGCAAATTTTTGCCAGACCCAAAACAGGACCCATCCTCTAATGAAGTGTAAAACATGGGGAAAAAATCTAACATGGAGCCCCCAACACATTATCAATGCTCTATTCTGTTCTAAGTTATGAATCTAAGCACTTGAATTCACTTTGGTTGTAATTTCTTGTCTGTAAAATGATATTTGGAAAAAAATTGCATGACACCAGCAAACACTGCACTTCGGACCCACCCACCCACTCGGACCTTGTATCCTTGCATTTTTTGCGACCCTCACCCCTGTTATGTTCGCGAAATGGTTAACAAACGGCGAGATTAAATGAAATGGGTGGAAAATTCCCCCACCCCCTGTCATTTGGCCTGGCCACCCCCTGTTCAACACATATAATAAAACAAAATGGACTGAAGTTTTAACATAACCGGAGAGGTATTCCAACATGAATCACAAAATTAACAAGACAGTGAAATCGCATCCAATGCCAAGCTAACCTAAACTCATGTTTTTTTTCACTGTTTTTTTTTAAATGGTGGCTATGGCGGGGCATAGGTAAAGCGATGCCACATCCCGAATTGAGCATGCTGTGCCATACTTTCCCGAAAAAGACCAATCAATCAAATTGATGAAGGTGTCATTTGCAGCACCAAAGTCACCACTGGAGACCATTGGTGTTTTTTTTTTTTAAAGTGTAAATCAAATTTTTAAAACCTCACTATTATTGTCTATTGAATAAAAGGAAAGATGTATCTTTTTATAAAATCTCATATCAATTGGTGGTTGTGAGGTTTGAGATTTCACAGATTCATAATGTCCATTGAGTTCAGCGTGAAAATACAGATTCAAATGTCCCCTGTAAAAACAACAACACGTCATGAGTCTTAAAATATTATTGGCTGCACCTTTTGCACGGATTTTTTGTCATTCAATGTTGGAAACACGCTTCTGAATATCATTTGGCGGTTCTGAAAGATGAAGACAAGTTCTACTGTTGCTTTCCACTACCATGTGAAGGTGAGTTCCAAAAAATGTTTTTGTAAAACTTTAGATTCCTTTTCTAAAGAAAAGTACTTTTGCCTTGGGTAATATAAAATAAATATGAATTGTTAAGGGCCTATATAAGTAATGAAATTTTGTTTATTTTGAAAATTCTCACCTCTGATATTCCTTCAATTCAGGTTAAATATACACAAAATGTACATCAAAATGAAGGCTGGAATGTACAGATCACGAAACACATGTGTAATCAACTCATAGAGTCGACTGTGCGCACCACTGGTTCCTGGAAGTCTGCTGCCGTATTCGCACCAGAACTGATAATTTAATAATATTTCTCGAAAACAACTTGTGGCCAAATGTGCTTTACATATCCAAGAACAAATCTAGGGGATAAAAATTCTTCAAAACGCCGTGATAGAGCTACATTGGGGAAAATTCCAAAGCCTTTGCTTTTGTTTACGTATGAGTATACTTTCGATTTCCGGTCGTCGTCATCGGACAGAAAAAGCATGTAAAAACAACGCCGTCTAAAATCAAATAATGAAAAAGATCGCCTTCATACAGTATACTGTTATTAGATAGAGATTGTACAGTTGCCATATTCAATGCACGGTATCATGATACCTGTTGAAATTTCTTAGAATTGCGATTTTGTTTTTCGATGGAAATTCGTGGTAAGGAGTGATTTGCGCATGTCTGTCGAGCATGGAAACCATCTTCAGTTAAAAATGCAGACAGTGTTGTCCTTTTCCCAAATGCAGTCCTATCGCTGTATTCGAAAGTGTTTTGAATGCCTAGCTTTGTTCTTGGATATATGAAGCACATTTGGCCACAAGTTCTGATGAAATATTTTTTTATTATCAGTTCTGGTGCGAATACGGTAGCAGACTTCCAGGAACCAGTGGTGCCTACAGTCGACTCTGAGTTGATTACATATGTGTTTCGTGTTCTATACATCCCAACCTTCATTTTGATGTATAATTTGTGTATATTTAATCTGAATTTAAGGAACATGAGAGGTGAGAATTTCAAAAAAAACAAAATTCCATTACTTATATAGGCCCTTAAGTGAAAAAATGATAAATTCTCCGATTCTGTCGCCTCATTACCGCGAACGTTGCTTCCCTTCGTGTTGCACAATGGTATAGCAACTCCAGAAAAGTTTCGAATTAGGAACATAAAATTATAAAAATCTTTTCCTGTGAATCATGAACATTTTATAAAAAGACCTCCCCCCCAACCCCCCCCCCCCCCCAAAAAAAAAACTCGAAAACAAAAACAAAAAACAATCGGGGTGATAAATGAGATGAAATGCTCCCAAAACCTAAATTTAAATGTTTCCATATAGTTCTGGAAGAATGGATTTCTTCTGAAACACGACTGGCTCATTATTCATTATTTGGAGCAAAATTGGTGTTCTGTGATAAATACGGTAATCCTTTACAAGAGCGGATGTTGGGTTTTCTGCTAAATTAGGCAATTTTTTCTCGCTTTGTTTTTTCCGTTTTAAAACACTTTTCCAACTTTTCCAACAAATTAATAGAAAAATACTTGATTCCGGGGAAATAAATTTAATAAAAAAAATGCGTTTTAATAACACATTGAGTGTAGCGTTTTCGAATGGAGTCGTCAGCTCAATTTCGTTTCAGCGTCAGCGCCCTCTACATGTCTTGTTCAAAGCGAGGGAGGCATCAATGTACGTGCAACAAGATTTGAGGCGCCATCAAAATAGGGTCAGTAGCAGCGGGGCCAGGGTTAGCATACCCTAACCTGACCCCAGATACTACTGACCCTAATAATTACCCTAACCCTGGCCCCAGCTACTACTGACCCTAGTGATACTAGATTGATATAAAAGTTATTCACTTATTTACTAATTTTAACTTGCCTTAAAACGAATCATTCACCGATTTCTCCCGTATTCCACCCAGGGTGCATATTACTTTCAAACGAGCACATCCACTTACTCCCGACCAGTGACGAAGAACAAGCCAACCACAATGGCGACTTCGAGTCGACTGATTTTCAACGGCGCAATAAAATAGTGCAATTCTTAATAAAATATGAATATTTTCGTCAAAAACCCGCTGTTATACAGGATTACCATAAATACGTTTTACTAGTGAAATTGGACCTGATCACCAACGCCTGGGGGTGTATAACCACCTCCGTGGATCAAAGATATAAACAATTGGATCTATACTTCATGTCATACCCGTTTTACGGATCATGGTGTTTGGTGCCAAAAGTAACTACAAACAAATTTAAAGTATTCCTTTAGGAACCTCGGGGTGGGGGGGGGGGGGAGGGGCTGGCTCAGTAGGTAGAGATGCAGACTTCAAGCCGAGAGGTCCTCGGTTCGAATCTGCGGCAACCGCGTTGCGTCCTTGGGCGAGACACTTCACCGCCATTGCCCACGTGGGGGCACGGTGACGTTGTGTACTAAGGCGTACCGCACGTCGATGGTGCACCTGTCTTCACCCAATGCTAACCCTGCTTGTGGGGAGTTAGTATGTTGTGGAGCCGACAGTTGCACGCCGTTGCTCGGTGGTACACAAATTATACATCAAAATGAAGGTTGGGATGTATAGAACACGAAACACACATGTAATCAACTCATAGAGTCGACTGTAGGCACCACTGGTTCCTGGAAGTCTTCTACCGTATTCGCACCAGAACTGATAATAAAATGAAATATTTCATCAGAACAACTTGTGGCCAAATGTGCTTCATATATTCAAGAACAAAGCTAGGCATTCAAAACACTTTCGAATACAGCGATAGGAATGCATTTGGGAAAACGACAACACTGTCTACATTTGTTATTGAAGATGGTTTCCATGCTCGACAGACATGCGCAAATCACTCGTAACCACGAATTTCCATCGAAAAACAAAATCGTAATTCTACGAAATTTCAGCAGGTATCGTGATACCTTGCGTGGAATATGGCAACTGTGCAATCACTATATAATAACAGTATACTGTATGAAGGCGATCTTCTTCATAATTTGATTTTACACGGCGTTGTTTTTACATGCTTTTCCCGTCCGATGACATCGACCAGAAATCGAAAGTATATTCATACGTAAACAAAAGCAAAGGCTTTGGAATTTACCCCCATGTAGCTCTGTCGTCGTGTTTTGAAGAATTTTGATCCCCTAGCTTTGTTCTTGGATATGTAAAGCACATTTGGCCATGAGTTGTTTTCGTGAAATATTATTAAATTATCAGTTCTGGTACGAATAAGACAGCAGACTTCCAGGAACCAATGGTGCCTACAGTCGAATCTATGAGTTGATTACATATGTGTTTCGTGTTCTATACATCTCAATCTTCATTTTGATGTCTATTTTGTGTATTTAATTTGAATTGAAGGAATATGAGAGGTGAGAATTTTCAAAATAAACAAAATTTCATTACATATTTTGTCCCTTAAGGGCTTTGGTTACTCAATTTTTCAGTAATCTTAGATTAAAAAATAATCTGCACACAAAAGCGAACAAAACGTCTGAAATTGAATCCCACGTAGTCCGCCGATTTTTTTTGATATTGAATGTAGTATTTTAGCCGGAATAACAAATTTGAATTTAAGTTTCAATTTAAAATATAAACAATTGGTTCTACTGGATCTACTTGATTTCATACCAGTTTTGCGGGTCATGGTGTTGTCGGATGTCGAAAGGAACTAAAACAAATATATACATGTTCCCTCCACGTCAGAACCCTTGGAAGTGAAGCAGTGCTTGTTTACTGTGGTAAACAAGCTACTTTAATTGTAAAATAGGACCCAGTACCAATGCTTGGAATGGACGTCCTCTAAAATTGGTAGCATCTGTCAACGATTGACTAAACATGGCTTTATCTCCATCTTGTGGTCACCATTTGCAGGCCTGGCATTCTGAAAAATGCAGGAGGGCAAAAAATCGCTCTCCTCAATCAGCTTAGAGCAATTAGCTTTACACAGCATTTTAAGTATCCAGTTGAACGAACTCATTGAAACTGAAACCAACAGACTATTACATCAGTGATTTTATTAACTTTACTAAGGTAAAGCGAAATCTCGTAGACATCTAGATGTCTCACTCAACAACCGAACACACACTTGACAAGACCTGTGTTTGTACCCAGACCTGTTGTCCAAGAAAGTCATACGCCTACCACTACCACCTTCAACCCCCCTTGGGGGGTTGAAGGTGGTAGTGGTAGGCGTTTGACTTTCTTGGACAACAGGTCTGCTTGAATCTAGTCACATCCTGGTGCACGTGCTTCAAGTGACAGGATAGTAGTAATGGTAGTATATTATAGTGTCAATATTCCTTGAAAAATTACCCCTCAAACTGTGATGTCAGTTGAACTTGAAACTGACAGAAAAAAAAAATATTGCTGTGACCCATTTTGCTTCAAATGATTGCAACTGTGTTTGGGTATGGTTGCAGCCATTACCTTTTACCACTAAACGACTTTCAAAATGAAATTACGTGATGTTATGTGACTTCGAAGTTAAATTACATTTTTGCTTTACAACAAAAATTTAATGTGAGCATAATACATATAATCTCAATCATCCCAGACCAAAATATTTAGGAGGGCAATTTTTCGCTCTCCTTAATTCTTTCAGGAGGGCAGTAAGGGGGGCTAAAAAATCGCTCTGCTGAAATTGCCAAGCCTGCATTTGTCACTGTGCAGAAGTGACTTTAAGCACCAACAAATAAAATATTCCTAGGTAAACCCAGAAAGTGGAGTAGTGCTTGTTAATGGGCTGTATAAGTAATGGAATTTCGTTTATTTTGAAAATTCTCACCACTGATATTCCTTCATTTCAAATTAAATATACACAAACTGTACATCAATATGAAGACTGAAATGTTTTGAACACGAAACACATGTGAAATCAAATCATCGAGTCGACCGTAGGCACCACTGGTTCCTGGAAGTTTGCTACCGTATTCTTACCTGAACTGATATTTAATTTATCACGAGAACAACCTGTAGCCGCATGTGCTTTACATATCCAAGAACAAAGCTATGGTATCAAATTTCTTCAAAACACAGCAACAAAGCTGCAGGGGAGTAAATTCCAAAAACATTTGCGTTTGTTTCCATAAAATTTACTTTCGATTTCCAGCCGACGTCATTGGACGGAAAAAGCATTTGTATACAACGCCGTCTGAAATCAAATGAGAAGGTTCGCATTAATACAGTATACTATTATTAGCTAGAGACTGCGCAGTTGCTATATTCAATGCAAGGTATCATACCTGTTGAAATTAGAATTTCTTTTTTGTTTTTCGATGGACATTCTTTGTATCGAGTGATTTGCGCATGTCTGTCGACCATGGAAACCATCTTCAATAAAAAATACAGACAGTATTGTCCTTGTTCAAAATGCAGTCCTATCGCTGCGCGCGAAAGTGCTTTGAATGCCTAGCTTTATTGAATGTCTGAAGCACATTCGGCCACGAGTTCTTCAGAAATATTTTATCAGTTCTCGTACGAATGCGATAGCAGACTTCCAGGAACCAGTGGTGCCTGCGGTCGACTCAATGAATTGATAACCTTAAATGCTTTTTCCGTCCCATGACGTCGATCGGAAATCGAAAGTAAAAACATATGTAAACAAAAGCAATGGTTTTGGAATTTACCCCCATGCAGCTCTGTCGCTGAGTTTTGAAGAATTTTGATACCCTAGCTTTGTTCTTGGATATGTAGAGCACATTTGGCCAGATTCTCGAGAAATATTAAATTATCAGCTGTGGTACGAATACGGTAGCAGACTTCAAGGAATCAGTAGTGCCTACGGTCGACTCGATGAGTTGATTACACGTGTTTCGTGTTCTTTTCATCAAAACTTTCATTTTGACGTATAATTTGTGTATATCTAATCAGAATTTATGGAATATCAGAGGTGAGAAGATCAAAATAAACAAAATTCTTACTTATACAGCCCCTTAAACTCCAGTAAAAACTGAATTGCTTTTGAAATTCTGCTGACGAATTAACAGGCATTTAAACCTGCCATAACAAGGGGAATTTCAACCGGAGGTACCCCCGCAGGAACCCAGAGAAGTGAAGCAGTGCCTGTTTACTGTGGTGGACAAGCCCCGTTTTACTGGTAAAATAGGACCCAGTCACTAATGCTTGGGGCGCGATTCCTCTAAAAGGAAATATGGGATATAAACGATTGACCGACCTTGACTTATCTCACTATTGTGGTCATGATTAGCCATTGTGCAGACAGGTGTGGGAGGGGGGAGGGGCACCAAAAATTTGTGAGACGTGACGTGGGGGTGGGTGGGCCTCTTGAGTGCGCCAAAAATGTGCATTTCCAACTTGTGCAATTTTTTGAATTTTTTAAAAATATATCAATATATCAGCTAATATATACCATCATTTGTGTTTCAAACCTTAAAGATGATGTTGTACATCACACTCTTAACATAAATACAACATCAGGAGGCTTTACATGTGAGAATATTGGGCTTAAACTAGGAAAATTCACACGTTAGTAGGGGGTGGGCGTCTTGTTAGAAATGTAGAAAATGGGCAGACAATGTTGGGAACAATTCAAATGAAAATTTGTTCCCGTATATGTACACCTGCTCTGGCCAAGCCTGATAATGAACAGCTTGTCATTTGTAAATTGGGGCCCCACAGAGGTTTAAATTGGTGGTACCAGTTTAAGAGCATTATGAAAACCCTCTAAAGGCAGCTGTGCCTACTAAGTTTATTTTGGATTTTAATGGGAGAGTGGGGGTTGGGTGTCCGAGAAAGGTAGTAGACAATTTGCACTGGGTGGTTGGGTGGGTGCAAAAGGAGCCGAATAAAAAATAGGACGTCACGTCTTGCAAAGTTTTAGTGCCCCCCCCACCCCCCATGCAGAAGTGACTTTAAACACCAATAAATAAAATAACCGGAGGTTGGGTTTTAAAATGTTTGCATTCAAAACATGACTTATGGTCCTTGATTGGAACAAGCACCTTCCAATATTGGGTCATAAGCTGCGGAAGCAAAGGGAAACTTGAGCTACTTATTATATTTAACCAATGCTGTTTGTTCAGTCTTGTAAAATTAACACTAGATAACTTTAATCTAATAGTCCACTGGCACAGCTCATGAACTGAAAGCCTTATGCTTGATAATTTAGATACTTTCAAGATACAGTAAATTAGATGGCAATACAAATTTACTGCATATAATTTTTCGTCCCTTGCGTGCAACAAGGCACCATCTGCAATGCTAAAGCGTACTGCAATTCATTTAAGTAGCCACTAATATTCCAATACGACGTGCAACTTATAATGCTGATTCCCGCTCGGGGAACAGAAGCCCAGGCTTGAGGCGGAGTTAGATCTTTGGAGAACCCAGACCTGACCCAAGAATCCTGGACTCTGGGCCAACCCGGGTCCCCCAAAGTTCCGGGCCCACCACTCTCCCCGCCCTTTATAGTCAGTGTAGATGTTTGTAAGTGCTTTTTGTTATATCAAGTGTGCGCATCGTGCCATATAACACTGTCCTTTCCATTAATATAAAAGTCGGGTTATTTGCAAATATTTTGAACGGGAACTAAAATAGCAAAATTGTAACTATTAAAGACTGAAGTGAACTCTTAGGGTTTGGAGGTGTGATACCTATCAAAATAACAGTGGAGCATCTGTGAACCAGTTACTTCTAAATAGCTCTCCATAAAAGCAGAGATTCCTTTTCGTGTCTTTTAAAAAACGAAACAGACTGCTCCAAGAGCGTTTTCCGTTTAAACATAAAAGTAAACTTGGCTTTGTCTACTGACATCATAGGTGTTTTCTCAATTACTTGCTTCTAAACTGGACCTTCCTTGCTCATCTAAAAATATTCTGATCGAAAGTAGATTTTCATGCGATATTTCAACAATGCATATCGTGGCCCTGGAGGTAAAACCACGTTTGGTTATGGTTATATTTATTCATTTGTGTTTAAGGTCACATACTTATGCACAATGGCTAATCGTGATAGTGACAGTTTTACGTGTGGAGGAAGCCGGGGTCCCCGGAGAGAACCACCGAGCATCGACGGGCAACTGCCAGCTCCTCAACATTCTAACTCTGTTCAAGCAGGGTTACAGTGGTTGAAGACATGTGCACCATCGACGTGCAGTACGCCTTAGTGCACGACGCCATGGTGCCTCCAGTTAGGCAACCGCGATAAAGTGCCTTGCTCAGGGACACAACGTGGGTCGTCCCGGACGGGGGTCGTGGGATCGCCGGGAAGTGAAGCAGTTTGCTTAGTGCGGTAAACAAGCTGTTTTACTGGTAAAATAGGACCCGGTCACAAACAGAAGAATGTTGTAATGCTTTTGTTTCACAACGACAACCACGATTGAGTTATAACAGAAAGTTCGCCAAAATAGCAACACCAAACGCGCGATCTCACTTTGGTGAGATGGCGTGTCATTTTTTGCTCTATCGGCAGAAATTGTTTGCTTGACCCCAGTGGGTACCCCGGGAACTGAAGCAGAGCTTGTTTAATGTGGTAAACTTTCCTCGGTGGAAGTACTCTAAAATGGTTGACATGGGTATAAACTGTTGGATGAACTTGATTTTATATTCATGTTGAGGTCATGGTTACCCGTTGTGCCAAAATACGAGACCTTAAACACCAATAAGTAAAAACCTTTGACTTTTGTAAATCCGCGTCATTTTAACTAACCTTTTTGCTGTTTAAAATTAATGAAACCATCTTTTCCGCTCATTTCTATGGTAGCTGGCGGAGCAAAATAGGTATCTCGGGCAACATCCAGGGTACATGGGGATTTAATTTCATTTTTTATTAATCCAGTCAGTTTTGAGCGTGGTAGCTCAATGGTTATAGCATTGAACTTTAACCCATTACCTAACATGAAAAGCAGACGACACTTGAAAAAAAAATTCTTGAACTAATTTTTTTAATTGTCTCAAAAACATAAGTTATGACATCTGATTGCAACGAGCTAGTCGAGCTCGTTCCAATTTGGGGTTATAACCTATGTTTTTGCGAGAAAAATAAAATAATGAAAATTAACTGACGATTTTTGAGAATAATGCCGGCCGGTTTTGGCCGTTACGTTGGGTCAAGGGTTAAACTGAAATGTCCATGGTCAGATCCCCACCAGGGCTAACTGCATTGTGTCCTTGGGGTGGGCACTTAATCCCGATTGCGCCACGGTGGGGCACTGTACTAGGGCGTACTGCACGTCGATGGTGCACGTGTCCTAAACCAATGCTAACACTGCTAGAGTGGAGTTAGTACATTGGGGAGTCGGACAGTTGCTGGCCACTTCTCGGTGGTTCTCTCCGGGTTCTGCGGGTGCCCCATCTGAAAAACTCCGATGCGAGGTGACCCTGGTTGTCTAAAGTGTCGTTAAACCCCAATAAATCCAGGCCATTTGCTAACTGGGTTGATTCGACTTGTACAAATTTCTTCCAATCCCAGAACTGTAAACATCAAACTGGACCTCGCTGTCCTTTCTATTGTGAAATGTCCCATGTTGATATCGAATCGTTCAAATTGCAAACAAATGGGTTGGTTGTTCCCCAGCGGGAACCCCGGGAAGTGCGGCAGTGCTTGTTTACTGTGTTAAATTGAACCGTCACTTTTATGCTTGGGGTGCGAGTCCTCCAAAATAGTTAATATGGGGTATAAATGATTGACTGAACTTGACGTTATCTCATGTTGTCACAATTATCCACTGTGCAGACGTATGTGACCTTAAACACCAATAAATTTTAAATAAATATTAATGGGTTTGTTTTTATCGATGTATAGTATTGGGCAAATTCGTAAACCGGAACACGGTTAGTCAACATTTTGCAATTTGATTAATCTGTGCACCCTGAAGTCAAAACATTAATTTTAAGGACCATTGTTTCCCCATAATACCTCAAATAATGTAACCAATGTAATCTCCCCGTGGGAACCCCGGGATGTAAGCAGCACTTGTTTACTGTGGTAAACCAGTTCCGCTTTACTAGTAAAATAGGACCCAGTCACCAATGCTTGGGGTGTGAGTCCTCTAAAATGGGCAACATGTAGATCAACGATTGACTAAACTTGACTTCATCTCCATGTTGTGTCACGATTAGCCATGGTGCATAAATGTGACGTTAACCACCAACAAACAAACGAACCAATGTAATCTTGTCGGACAGCGCTCAGTGAGCTCGATTAAACAAGATTGCTTCCGACTGGAACCCCTGGAAGTGAAGCAGTACCTGTTTTTTGTGGGAAACGGGCTCTGCTTTACTGGTAAAATAGGACCCAGTCACCAATGCTCGGGAGGTGCAAACCCTCTCTAAAATGCGCAACATGGCTTATTGATGATCAACCCTGGTCTTGAGTTGATACTCGTGTTGAGGTCATGATTAGCCATTGTACAAAAATGTGACCTTAAACACCAATAAATATAAACAAGATTGCTTTGGTTAAGTGTCTAGTTGCATTGTTAAAAATGTAACTGCTTGAAATGTCGGTATTGTGACATCAGTATGCGGCGTTAATCAAAATGCAAATGTCTATTGACCATGCTGGGTAAAGTTAGTCTAATTCTGTACACCGTTTAAAACAGACCACACACATTTGTCAATTTTGGAAGTATTTGAGATCAATAAATACTGTACAAAAAAACATAAACCGCCCCCTCCCCCATATATCCTTTATCATGTGAAGCTTTACCAGTAATGTTCATGGCGTCTTTGGGCGATCCAAACTCGCGGATTATGATTACTCTACCAGCGGCCAATCCTTTTGTTATCACACTGTCCCGAGAAATCGTGAACTTCGGGCAATATCTCCCATAAAATTCAGGTCCATGTGTTGTCTTCCACCAGTTTCGAAATGGCGTACAAACGTAAAGCCACACTGCGTATAGCTGAACCGAATTCGATAAATGCTGTTCGTAGACGCAGACTGGATGACGGAGAGCGTTGGCGCGTCGTGTCCCCGTCTAGCGATGCTGGTTGGTCCGCAGGAATCCTTTTGTGAGTGCTGCCACTATTCGCACTAACTTCGAGAGATCTCCGGGTAACTATATCAGAACAAACCATCAGAAACTGATTATCCGAGAATCAAATGCCGAGTTACAGACTCGCGAAATTTCCCGTTCTGACAGTACGATATAGAGGCACGACAGCAGTGGGCAGAACGTGGAGACTGACTGGCATTCAGTACTGTTCGCAGGTGAATCGAGATTTAAGTTGCATTTCTCGGACGGTACAGTTCGCGTTTGGAGGCTCTCAAAACATCGGTATGATGAGACTAATGTCCGGCAGGTTGATCGGTTCGGAGGTGGAAGTGCTATGGTTCAACTTTTTTTGGACAGTATATGACCGTTGAAATATTAAGTTTTTTTTAAGAAAGCTGTTTATCCCAGTAGTTACTTTGGCTAAAAGGGTTTAGGAAAAGAGCTTAATTCTTGAACTATCGAATCGGATGAACTTCAAATCGAAAGGTAGCAAGTTCGATCGATCCTGACCTACATCTACGTAACTGGGCAGAGCTATAGCTCAGTACATGTTTGTGAAGTATGCTGGGGCGTACCACACGTTGATGCCACGCTAGCCTTCAAGCAATACTAATTCTGCACGTGTCGTTTAGTAAGATGGATAGTCAGTTAGCCACTGATTTTGCTTCCGTTCGGGTGCCCGGTCTTCCTCCCAAAATAGTTCTACACGACATAGTCCTGGCTGTTGAACGTGGTGTTAACACTCAACAAAGAATTTTTTTTCAGATAGTAACTTTATTTTCATCTGCGGTTTCTGACCCCACATAGCAACGTTAAGTTCGTTGCAATTACAGGTCTTTCGCGGGAACCCCGAGAAGTGAAGCAGTGCCTGTTCGCTTCTGTAAACGGGTTCTGTTTAAAATAGGACCCTGTCACAAATGCTTGTGGTGTCTAAAATGGCCAACGTGGTTATAAATTGGCTGTACTTGACTTGATATACATGTGATCACGATTAGCAGTTGTGCAGAAATGTGACCTTAAACACCAATAAGTATAGGTTTGGAGCTGTGTGCAATATTAAATAGACAATTACATTAGTAGTGTGCTCTAGGCTGGCGTTTCAAGTTTTTGAATCCACCCCAAAGGACGGCCTGGAGAACTGGATAAGTGTCCGAATCATTTTCTATACTTGGAGCACGACTTGTTGACAGCCGCAATATTGTCAAAATGTTCAAAAATCTAGGTTGTCCCACCCCTACCTAGCCCTAGCTAGGTATTTCGGCTCTAGAGGGGGATATTAAAATGGGTCTAGAAAAATTAAATTTTCCGAGTACTGTACAGAATATTGGGTAGGTGGAGGGATAACCATTGAAGGCCAAATTCCTTTTATCACTTTCTACAACAAAACTGGTATCCAACCTGAAAGCCTTGGCTGCCTATTAGGTAAAAGGTTAAGGGTCAAATGAACCACGTCGAGGTGATTCCCCAGTAGTCAAATAATGTGCAAAGAAACTAATTCTTTTAACTAACTGGTAGTCGTTTGGGAGTTTTCCGGAGTTTGTTCCCTTGTGGAGTTTTCGACTCCAAAAGCCTTCTATTTCACTTTTCAGATGTCAAGTGCATGAGGGGTACGTGTTTGTGTGGAAAACATGTTGATGCTTTACTGGTAAAATAGATCCCCCTGACCAACGCCTGGGGTGAAAGTCCTATAAAATGGGCAGCATAGGTTTGGTTGGCGAAACGCGACTTCATACCTCTGTGAAGAAAGCCCCTTAACCCATCAAAAGGTATTTTTAGAAAATGAAATTTTACATTTTTCGGAAACAAATTTCACAATTTGTCAATAAAACCAGCCAGAATATGGATATTAGAACCAGTTCGATGATATCCATATTTGTATGGAGTTATTGAACTTTTAGAAATATTTTAGGCTGCGGTAGGCTTATACTGCTTAATTTTCTGGCCATTTGTGGACGCCATACTTATAAATAAAATATCATTTGTATTTCAAGTTGACATGAAGACAAATCATTTATTGTGGTTATTTTTTCTCTTTTCAGGTAGCTGGTGAGTGATTCATGAATATCGGCAAGAAAACGTAGGTCGTAAGCCGATGTGTTGAGAGTTGTTATATAGGAAGAATAGGTGTGGCAAAAGCCACGGAGTTTTAAGTAGCAAATAGTTTCGTAGAGTCGACACACGGTAAGTTTTGAGACATTATGGTACGCTGGTAAGAAAATTGCAGCATGAACAAAAAGTACTGTTGAGTGTGTTAATTTGAAATATAATATGCAAAAGTACCAGGTTTCAGTTTTCTCGCTGCCATTTGGCCCGACTTTCCCTTGATAACGTTTCGTGTATATTTTCATCTCTCGCCCTCATCAATATACATCAGATGACGAGCGATGAAATATGCGAATCGTTTTCACAGAAAATTGCCCAAAGTCAACGAGAAAACTAGAAGCGGAGAATTCTAAACATGAAACTTTTTATTCATTTTACAATTTTCGCTATATTTAATACTTCAGTCGACTCAGTAAAATATTTGGTTCTACTTGACCCGTTTAACGTGGGTCGAGCCGTCATTGAGAATAGGTCGCTTGTGCTTCTATCGTTTAATGCTGAATATGGTTTCATTGGTAGTTGTACATATTTGTGTATCCGATAACGATACATACCGATGAACTCTTATCCAGGAGGAAATGATAAGAGCTACACACTGATAAGTTTGTGTTCAAGACGTTTCTTCAGAAACACGTCTTGCCGGACATTTTTGTGATTTCTGTTTAAACTTGGAACTTATTCTGGAGATGGAGGAGCCGCCAAATCTACATAATTCAGGAGACGATGATAGAGGATTGCAGATGGACGATGGTATGTACAGGTTTGTTTTTTTTTATGCCCCAACTGGCCGTTTCGCCCCGGACTTCCGAAATACCAACACAAGCAGTCTTTCCATTCACAACACTTGAGGTTATGACACGGGAGTTAGGTGACGGTCAAAAGGGGTGAGGGATGCTACTAACTGGTCTTAGGGTTGCTTAACAACTCTGATTTAAGATTTGGTCGAGAGCCTAACTGCCAGTGATTGCCGTTATTGGAGAATACTTTGTCTTTTTCTTTAATGGTGGCATATTTTTCTCAAATGTTGTGACTGAAAAGTACAGACCGTGGTAAAAAGGTGAAACAGAGGTTGCTGGACCGATTAAGTTGCGTACAATGGTGGGGGTAGAGCCAATTCCGGGGTCACTTAAAAAGTTAACACTCAAAAATGAATCTGCATTTTAAATTAATATCCATTTTCTATCCAAAAAAATACTAGGGCTTATTTTGAAAAAAATCTTTAAATAACAGCATATTTTTAAAATTGAATTATTTACACAATTTTTCCCTGGAGACATTTTTGTGTGTTAAAATTTGAACCCTGGTTTGGGAAGGGGGGTCGATCTCTGCGCGGAGATTCCAGTTGAATCAGCTGAAAGAGATCGCTGGAGACCCTGCTTTGCGAATCCAGCGGTTATCTTTCTTTGGTTAAATACCGCTGTGAAAACTTGAAGCTCAGTTCGTTATTTACTGCATTTACAAAGAGCAATGCCCAGTGTCGCTGTCGCAATTACGTCGCGTATGCCGCGAATTCGTGCGTTTTCCGGAAATCGTGTGAACTAGTTTTTTTCTTTGGTTTTTGCTTTTTTCGCTAAAAAAAAGAAAAACCTGTGTTTTACATCTTTCAACAGGAATATGAAAAACACGTTCCTCGGTGCGCATATGCAGTAAATAACTCGCCCTTCTCTTTCACGTAAAAACCGCACTGACAAAAAATTAAAAAAAATTAAAATGTTAACCGTTTTTTCAGGGTGTCCTTGTGACTCATGTATCATAATTAAAATAGCTTTGTGTGAATAAAACTACTAATACACATAGAAATAAAAATTAAACCCATTTGTATACAAACAATGACAGGGATATAGTAAGTATATTTTCGTCGGAAAAGCGCGGATTTTTCATGTCAACTTGTCCCAAACAACTACAAACGTCCGCGTAAACACAAAACATCAATATAAAATACTAATTAAGTTTTTGTCAGTCGGTTTATCATGGCCCGGCCATCATCATTTCTTAGTTTATTTGTCTATACATGCAGTTTTTTTGCTTTCACCATCTCATTCATTCAAAACAGTTTTTGGTTCAACCTTTTACTACACCAACGCACAAGTTATCAATTTATTTCAAATCAGAGTTTTCAAATTAGTTCAACAAAACCATATCATGCGACCCCTCATTGAAACGAGCTCGATAAGCTCATTCCAATGGGGGTCGCATTACATGGTTTTGTTGAATTTCAGCCAAGGCTTTTTCTGAAATAGCAACTTTCATTTTATAGTTGGAAATAGTATGCTCCTTGGTGAAATTATTGACGGTTGTATGGACAAAAAGCTGCATATTTTCAGGTCGGCAGAGGAGGTGAGTGGGTTACAGCTGCATCAACTCTACAGTAGCTACCTCAAAATTTAAATATTTAAAATTTTAAAATTTTGATTAAAATTTAAACAAATCTGGATTTTTCTTCATCATAGAGCTGCTGGGGTCAGCAACAGATCGTCAAAATAGTAATAAAGCTTAATGAGAGTTGATTACAAATTTTGTTCATCTGTTTGATTCCCAGCATTGATGTTAAGAGTGACTTTCCACTGGATGAACTGGTAGTGGCAGTTTCATTGCCACATCTGTTTGGTTTGAAATGCATCTTTGGCGGCTCCTTTATAAAGAGAAACAGATCAAGTACAGATGAAGAAAAGAACCTGGTATCACCCATCCCACCCCCTTCATCGCCCACCCTGGCCACTTAGCTCCACTGTTAGCATATTCGATTGAATTTTTGTAGTATCAGCCACCTTAATTAACCCTTTAATTGTACTTGAAAACACCTCGAATATTCTTGCATTTGGCATTGTTTTCTGCTTTCCAAACAAAGCTTTTGATCCCGCTATGTCAGCACTTGGCTCGAAAATGCTCAGAAATGTTCAGGTTTCTTTTTTTTGCATTCAGAGAGGTCAAACTTGGCCTAGAAAGCAGAAGTAAATCCAACACAACACTTGCAGGCAACTGTTGCAAGCAACTGTTGCAGTTTCTTGAATAACTTAATAGCTGTTTATTTTGCCACCAAAGTAGTTTATGACCCCTCACCGGAAAGATCTCTATAACCTATCTTTAGGAAGAAACGATTGAAAGAAACATTCCAATTTGAATGTCGATTTTAGTGAAGGGCGGTAGATCTAGTCGTTACGCTTGGTAAACGGTTAAACGGTGTTTTTTAGCATTAATTTTAGTTTGGTTAGACGAGGGGTTAAGTTGTCTTTAAACTCATCTAATCACTTGAACGATAAAACACTGTTCCATCAACTAAAATAGGAGGGTGCGGTGGCTCATTAGGCAGAGGTGCAAAATGCAAGCCGAGAAGTCATCGGTTCGAATCCCACGTGCGGCAACCGCGTTTTGTCTATGGGCAAGACACTTCACACCCATTGCCCACGTGGGGGCACGGTGGCGTTGTGTACTAAGGCGTACTGCCCGCTGATGGTGCACCTGTCTTCAACCAATGCTAACCTTGCTTGTGTGCAGTAAATGTTGGGGAGCCTGACACTTGCTTGCCATTGCTGGATGATTCCCTCCGGGTACTCCGGCTTGCTTCCGTTAAACTGTGACACGAGGTCGAAAGTGTCGTTAAACCCCAATAAAATAAAATGTTGAACGTGAACCCGGTGAACCAATTCGTATTTCCAATCGGAAGCCTCCGGCAGCACGTTGGAAATATTAATTAATCCCATCAACTAGTTAAAAAATAGCAAATTATCTGCTACTCGTCTGAGCCAGAACATTTAATTAAAATGAGTTGAAAAGACTGGTGGCTGTCTTGTGTGACCTCGTGTTAAATGCGTCTGTAACTTTGTTATATCGAACCCAATTAAACCACACCGTGCTGAACGTGATCACTCAACCTGTTTTAAGTTACCACTGACTCCATCATTTAGACCTTAAAATTGCTTAAGTGCGGGTTCCATGAGGGGGTTTCAGACCCATCTAACATGTTTGCATATGCATTATTCGAGTTTGATTTCTACCAAAAAGCGTATTAAGTCCAATGAGATTACTGATCCTCCCACGGAATTAAGACCATTGTAATGCCAATGTTCAAGGTTCAAGCTTCATCGTGGATGAATCAAAATGCCTCATCGACCCAGGGGAAGATTTGAATCCATTGCCAGCATAAATAAGTCGTGTTTGTACTGTGATAATGTATGGGTAATGTAGACCTCGACACTGGATCAGTATTTGGACCTACGTAGAACATGATTGGTTTGGTTACTTGCCTGGAACTGGATGGATATGAAGAACCACAAGGCATTGTAATTGTAGGCAGACCTACGTGGCGCTTGATTTGTATACTGACCTCTAGCTTTTTGTATGTAGACCAACATGGCACTGGATTTGCATGAAGAGGTACAAGTCACTGATTGGCATGCTGAACTACAAGATACTGGTTGGTATGCAGAGCTACAATGCAGTGGACTGGCACGCAGAACAAAGGCAGTGGATTGACAGACCTACAAGGCAGTGGATTGACAAGGATTGACAGACCTACAAGGCATCAAACTGGCATTCAGAACAAAAGGCAGTGGATTGGCAGACCTACAAGGCAGTAGATTGACGCGTAGACCTACAACGTAGTGGGCTGGAGCACAGGCCTGCGAGGTGGGCGTGCAGACCCTACAGGCAATGCATTTGCGACTAGACCTGCGAGGGTAGTGGATTGGCGATCAGACCCGCGTGGCACTGCATTTACGATTACCTACTTGGCGCTAGATTGGCATATGCACCGACTGTCTCGGTACCTGATTTCCTCACTTGCCTGGTTTGTACCGACTCCGAATGAAGTTATTTGTATAAAGATTCAACCTTCAAGGAGAGTTGGGCGATATGTATGAATGCGGATGCGTGATCGACACAATATTATCCCACGTAAAGGCCAATACCGCTAGGACTAGTCTCACTTATGAGCTCAATTTTACGAATTGCATGTGATGTTAGGGAAGAAGTGACCAGATGTTCTTTCGGTAAATTATTCGGGTTGAAACGCGAGTTTTTTCCAGAATGGCATTGAGGAAACGTTCCCAACACACAGATCTCTTCTGTATAATAGAAGTAGAAATCGATATTAAGGCAAATCAAACATAATCGGTGGGTTGTAGAAGTGACGGAAACCTGTCGATTCATCTGCAAAATGGTCTTCGCATTCGGTAACGTTCCTCGCAAGACGAAACAAAACAGATGGGAATTGCGTTGATTGACACCAAATGGTTGACAATAAGTTTCAAAACCATAAAACTCAACATCGGACACAAAGCTATTGAAATTTTGGCAATCAAATCGCCATTTAACTGAAAGTTTAGAATTTTAAACCAGACCTCTCGGCAGGTGCTGAAATTCAGTTAAAACGTTCGGAAGTAGAGAATTGAAAGAAATTGGAAGGTTTCATCTGGGATCAAATTTACAGTAAACAGACATAAGAATATTTGGGCCAATTTTCAACACCAGGATTTCCGGACACACAATGTGAAGTATTTCACAAGGAATGACAACGGGCAGATTGCTTCATAGGCCTTTGCAGTATCGTGCATTTATATGTAACTGTTGAGGGTACTGCTTCAGACCCGTGGTAGTTGGTAATGTGTTACTTGTTTGCTCATTGAATAAGAGTCCGGCACTGGAGGGTAAAAGTTTGCACTACTTGTGTAACGTCTAGGAACTCAAAAGAAAATTAAACGGCGGCGGAGTACGTTTGAAAATGAGCTTTCGCCAACGTCACGTCAAAATATTTCAATGAGCCCAACTACCTGGAATGTGAGCTAAGCTGCCTTGTCGCGGAACAGAAGTACAATACTTTTCTATATCCCAACGAACTAGCAGTCAGGCCAAGAATATCTAAAAATGACCGGCTCATTTGCATATATAGAAACAGTTGGATACCCTGTATTTTAACCCGGATTGACCAAGTTTGACATATTAATGACTCGATCGCTTTGATCACGCAAGTTCACAATTGGCCAACAGATGAACCACTTTATTCACGCTGACTCACGAAAGGAAACGGCGTTTTCTAGTGCATTCGAATCAGTACAAGGAGTATTTTTAGTGCGATCTTCAGCGCCCAGAACCATCGTCAGGAGACATCAGAACCTTCAGTGTACACAGTTAAAGCTATTGTCGTGCAACCTTGTAACCCATCCTGGTTTTCAGAAATTTCGGAAAACATTGGATTTGGAGCCCTTTTTGTGGACACGTATAAAAAGACACGGTGATTGCTACGTTTGGTGGAATTGATTGGCGGCATATTGCGAGTAAAAACGACCGTAAAATGAAATTTCCAAAGTTTCAACGTTTGGAGCCACACAAATTGAAGTTCGTATATGAAGTTGCGGAATCCCAAATGGACTCGGCTAGAAAGACTATTCATTTGAAAAGTATATGGTTTTATGCGCACCCAGGAACAGTTCTGTACATAAGCGCACCGTACATAGTTCTCTGGACAGAGCTTTCTGACGGTTGACTGGACATCTCGTCACATGTGAACCAAGCAGATTAAAGACCCGAGTGTCAATTTGTGAATTTATTAGTCGTTTCAAAATGGATTAAACTGGATTGGTCAAGCACTCTACCTGATTAAACGGAACTAGTCACTCGTCACTCTGATATCGCGTCATTTGTCGACTTGGATGTCCGTCCATCAAGATATTAGCATATTTACTCGTGTATACTCGTGTACAAAATTCGTGAACAGCATTTTAAGGAAACTTCCATGAATTTTAAACATACCTGGCAAGACATAAGCGGCCAACTTTTAAAGTAGTTTCTCACCATCGCCGTTCCAAAATACACGCACGTCTACTTGCTGCAGAGAACAATGGGAATTTAAAAAGGAAGAACTTGGGTGTAATGATCTTTTCTTTTACGAAACCACCACTGCCGATCATGAACGGAACTTGTAGCATGTATCTGAAGAACACGTCGGAAACTAGTCAGGAGCTTACAGATTTGGGCATCATTTCTCTTGAATGTTTTTTTTATAGTGTGGAAAGTTCAGATCGAACTGCTGAAGCAATTTCTATTCCTGTCCTTCATTAATTTCATTTAGTGAATAACGTTTACTTAACATTGAATCAAGTTACCGATGGCGGGTGTTGAACACTCCGACGAGAAAATATATCTTTCTATCAGCTAGTGGAGCATCACCTTCACCAGAGGCAAAATCAAAACATACATATCTGTCGTAGCCATTGAATCGACTGATAGTTGACGAAAACGGAATTGTCCGCTCTAGTTGTGACCTGAATATATTTCGGTTTAAAACAAGGTAATAAGGTGACTTTGAGCGCATATTAGATTCTTGAATGGACAAGGCTGCTTTACAACACGGCTGCCAGAAACTTCGTGTTCAACCTGACAGATCAGCGTAGTTTCATCAATTTGTATTGGAATTCGAATATTTTAGAACAGAAGTATTCATCAGCCAGACTTGAATACCAATCCATCAGCATATTAGTAAATCTTTTGGTACACAAGACCATTTCTACCACCTAGAAACTTCGTAAACTTGGGAGCAAGACAAAGATGGAATAAACTTTTGAAGTAGTTTTCATACATCGCCAATAGAGAACAGACGCATATTATCTCACTTTAGAGAGTAATGCAAATTTAAAGCCCAGAGAGCTTAGGTGAAGACAACGTGCTTTCTACAGTACCGCCGCCTCTTAAAAGGAATGGAACTCGCGTGTAAACATGTGGAGAAGTCTGCTTACAGCTTAGGGCAGCATAACTGCCTGCCCAGTTTCCTTGGCTATATTTTCATTCGGAACTTTATAATTGTGTTGCTACGGACATTTTGTGAAGATTGTTTTCAAGCATGGATGCTGTTTTTCCAGGACTGAATTTCGTGTAATCCATTAAAGTTGGTTAATTGTGTTTTCTTAGGCACATTGCCTCAAGTGTACAGAAGCTGTTTTAACTCTAAAAGGGGATATTTTATCGACAAATGGAACTTCTTCGCCAGAGGAAAAAATCCACTTCATCTTTGTGGATAATTTTCACAAGATCAACAAATGGCTGACATATTTGTGACCCCTGTAAGAAAACATTTTGGTTTAAAAACCACCGGAAATTCAAGTCGATTCTTTAGTGGAAGAGAATGCTTCACAACACGGCTGCAAGACACATCTGTTAACCTATAACCATGCAACGTCCAAGTGATACCCATCATATTTAAGTTACTCGTCCATTGGACATGAGGCAGATCAGCTTTCGTCCAGAAATGCAACTGTAGAGGGAATGCCGCTTAACAGACAAGAATGCTGTAACGTTTACAAATAAACATGGACGGAAACTCGTTCTAGACAGGACATTCATCAGCGTACATCAAATGCTTCAGTGAATTCAATAAATACACGAGGGAGCAGGAGAAAGTGAGTCTACAATATAGCACCACCAGTCTACTTGCACCTTAAATAAACATTGTTACAGGAATCTGTTGCACTTCCACGATATGTGTCGTACCCGCGATGATTGTGGAAAGTTCTTAATATGCATAACCAAGTGATGCAATGGTAGCAAAGTTTATGAACAGTTTTGTGGAACAGGAATACCGTTATCAGCGATTGTAGAAGCCACAGGATTAACAAATTAGATAACCTTTTGAGAAAACAAAGCATAACTGGTTTTCCAATTGTAGGTGAAACATCGATGAAACACAATTTACTGTCCACTTTTTGCAAACCTTCAAAACAATGGTACTTCAGTAATTTGGAAAACAAGCTTTCTCTACAATCTGTCCCGTTATAGATTCAACGAAACTCATCTTTCGACATTAACTCCGCGAAAGAAGCTTGGATCTAAAAACCGATGTCTCAAAATAGGCATTTAAAACCGCAGAGATCATAGAACCAACGGGCAACAGAATTAGCAATCGGAGCGTTATTTAACGGCAATAAGACCTGGAGCTGACTTGAACATTTGGCAATAGATACCCAAAAGGGAACCTACTTGTGTACCTGCTCATACCACCATGAACATATTCAATGTGTATTTATCGATTACAGTGGATATCGAAACATGGAAGCCGTTGGGAAGGAGCAGCAAGTGTAAAAAAAGCTGCACGTCTAACAAACAAGTCGCGTCCTGGACAGAAGGGTGATATCGATCCATACACGAAACGATCTGGTCAGGATGACGAAGGAATTCTGAACTTGACAAGTCCAAGTTACTGAAGATCTACAAAATAAAACCAGAGGCGTAATCCTGTACTAGTGGGCTAAAAGAAAACCTATGCGTTAATAGCATTTAAATGGAAACTGATGTCAACAAATGGATTTGTTGGCGACCTTGACCGACGAAAGGAGCTCGAATGCATTTTTGCATGCCCTACAAAAGAAGGTAATGCTAAAAAAACCAAACGATGTTTGAAGCATTTTCCAGGATCTTTCCGTTCACAAAGTTGTAGGCAATGGCGGCCGGGACACCCGGCAGTGCGGAGAACTCAAGGACGCGCTAACGATTGCAGAACCTCGATAGACTGAAAGTACAAAATAGTCGACTGGGTGATTGCTGGACTATTCTTGGCAAGACATGCACGCACCAGGAAACTGCCCCAGGCTTGTATTTGAGATGTCTGGAGCATTGTAGCCGGACTTCGGGAGATGTGCGACAGTCGGACACAGAATCAAATTACAAGCTCGCAATATTAGCAGAAACTGGTTGCTCAGAAGGTAGAAAGGGGTGACTACCGTTAGGTTATCGAAGAATACACCGTGGCCAACTTTTGCGAAGTAACGTCAGTTTGTGGCTGTATGGGGATTGAAGGTTTACTTCACCCAATATAGATAGAATCATTCATTTTTTCCATCAGTATCTTTAGATAACTAAAACAATCTGTAATCTATATTTGGAGTTTTCTTCAGGTAAATCTGCCCACGAACATTATTCTACCGCACGTTCCCAACAATTCCTCGCGGGAACCCCGGTAAGTGTAGCAGTGCCTGTTTACTGCGATAAACAGGCTCTGTTTTACTGGTAAAACAGAACCAGTCACCAATGCTTGGTAGGCGCAAACCTCTCGAAATTGGCAACATCGCTTATTAACGCTTACCCATGGTCTTGATTTGATACTCATGTTGTGGTCATGATTAGCCATTTTGCAAACATGCGACCTTAAACACCAATAATAATTCTACAAAATAATTTTTATAAAATTAATAAAACTTATAAAAAAAAAACAAAAACAAAACAAACAAATGAAATGACAACCATTCTTCCTACAGTCATTACTGCCTAAAGATGCTCAGCACGGTGAGGGTTAATATATTTTGTAATAGAGTTGAATATCGATCCTTCAACTTTTCATCCAAACAAAATCAACCTTCTGTTGACATCTTATTCATTGTCTATTTGGAACATTTTGCGACTGTTTCTGGAGTTTTTGCGCCAATGTCACAGGAGGATAATTGGACATAATAAGATTTATGGAATTCCGTTTGAAGGATCGAAATTCAAAGGCAGCTGCCCAACTGCAAAACTTAATTTTGCCCATTTAAATATATTCCGTCCCCATCCACCCCTCCACCTCCCCTTTCCAGTTATGTATTTTGTGCTTTCTATTGCAGCTTAACCCTTAAGATGCAAAAAAATATTTCATTGGTTCATTTGTCACATACTGTTAACTGACATGATTTTGGAAAGAGTTCTAGCGAACCTTTTCATCGCAGATAATTGTATCTGGTAAATGAAACTCGCACCTGTAATTAATGGTATTTGTTGCCGGTCTGAGTGGCTTTCTACTGAAAACGTTCAAGTTGTCTATTGTGTTGTTGTGGAATCAGTTCATCCAGCGACAAATTGATTCTACCATTATACAAACAATGACATTTCCCCAAAACCATAACATTCCAGTAATGTTTTGACAACACACCACTTGGCCGGTGTTATTGCAAACTCTTAACGAATCGGCCACATCTGCCCGCGCAATATGCTAATTCAGCAGTTGAAAAAATTATTGTTCAAAGATTTGCAACAAAACCATATCTGACCCCTCTTTGGAACGAGCTCGTTCCAATGAGGGGCCACATATGGTTTGGTCGAAATTATTTAAATTTAAAGTATTTAAAATAACAAATTTTGATATTGTCTGCGTTGGGTAAAGGGTTAAAGTATTCAAACATTTCACAAACATCAAATGAATTGTAAATGGAAATGTACGATATCATTTTTCTAATTCAGACCTAAAATGGAGATCATTTAGCCAAATGTTTAAAGAAATCTGAATGAAAAGTTTTTTAATTTAACTGGATGCTCTAACGCAGACACATGATCTCCAACTGCTACATAAGTTTTTCTTACTTGCACGAGGTCTTGTTCAGTGTTCTCGTTCAAGGTTCTTTTTCGCTTTGACTGTTTGACTGGGATTGCTCAGTTAGCCACCGATAGCAACAGGTTGGTAATCGTCAAGACAATTTCATAAACCTATAGCAACTCGTTCAAAGAATTTTTAACTTTGGAACTGGAGAGTTAAATTGTTTGTCCGGTAGAATAGACTGGTTTCATTCTACCAAAAGGGCACAACGAATGTCTCCAGAAAAAAGTAGACTATAAAAAAGACAAACGATAAGGCATCGTATGTTTGTTGAAAATGAAAATCCCCCACTAAATAATGCACGAACGTGTTATCCACAAGTGTGTTATACATGAAACTGGCATTGATTCATCGGTTTCCAAGTTGAGTTTTTGCAGCAACAAAATATCGTCCGATGAGTGCAACAAAGCGCCATCTGCAATGCTTTAGCTTTAGCATTAGCATTGCCGATGTCTCCCTGTTTCACTGAAGGGGCGATATGCCAACAGAATTACCTTTGTATTTCTATCAACGAAATTCGACTCTTGCCCAACACAAGCGAGACAATGGTAAATTTGATTTCGTGTGAGGGCTGAGATTATCGGGTTAACGGGTAAAAACTACCGATGAAAAGTTTCGTCGCTTGCCGCTAATGGCACTCGACGATGCTTTTCATCGGTCGTTTCTACCAGAACTCACGTTCCTGGCATTCATTTTGGAATGGAGTGTCCACACGTATCGACACTACTGCGGTTTGAAAAAAAATATTTCAAAGGTCGCTTCTTTGAAACTAGCCGGCTTTGGTATATTAACATGGCATAAATCTAGGATCTCAATTGAGTCAACGATTCGAAGTAAAATTTCTGAACAGTTTATTATAATCGAACTGAGCCAAGGTTTCTCGAGGCTTAGTCCGATTTTGGTGAATAAGGTAGACATTTTATATCAAATCGTGACGAAATTGGCATTTTAATTAGATGTTCAATTTAATACATGACTTAACGTTATGGTATTCGTAAACTGTCAACTAAATTATATTTCGATTTTTGCATCAAAAACCGCTTATAACCCCTCATTGGAACGAGCCCGTAGAGCTCGTTCCAGTTACGTGGCATAAGCTGTTTTCGAGGCAAAAAATAGTTAAGTAATGTCGTCCGCTCTTGGTAATTCGATGAACCGTTAATAAAAATAAAAAAAAATTATACTTGCGAAAGCACCTCTCACAATCTTACGTCAACGCAGACTTCTGACGTCACGCGTTTTGTAAGACGATGTAAACTATAGTTCCGTATTCTGTTTAATGATTTTATGATAAACTAAGTCAACCAATGACAAACACCTTCTCCATTGTATTCATGAGCATTAAATCTAAATGGTTGACTAAGAATAATTTAAAATATACTATTGCCAGTTTAAAACAAAATGCCCCACTTCTCACTTTAAAACAAATGAGTTGTAAAATACGACCTGCTATCAAAGGCTGCTACGCATGACGTCATCAGTTAGAAAAAAAGAAACCCAACTGAAGGCATCTACCTTGACGTTGGTAGTTGGGCTTGATGACCAAGAGATGCCACACTGAGTAGTTGATATTTTAAAACACCGCTGAGAACATAACGTTACTGTATTTCCAGAAAATGGGCTTCTTGGTTGATTAAAAACAAGCATTGGATATCAAGACAATGCACTGTCGAAAAATTGGACCAATTGTAGAGGTTTGTGTCGGCTAATCTTCAGACTAGTTGGTAAGGCTTTGGGTCTTTATATTCTGGCGGTAACCTGAGAAGTGATGTGGTGCTTGTTCACCGTGAAAAACAAGTTTTACTGGTAAAACGGGACCTAGTAACCAATGCCTTTCCCAGTGGCAACACCGGGAAGGGAAGCAGTGCCTGTTCACCGTGTTAAACGGACTGTTTTACTTTTAAAATAGGACCAGTCGCCACTGTTTGGGAGGTGCAAACGCTCTCTAAAACGGGCAACATGGTTTATTAACGCCTCCCCCGATGTTGAGTTGATAACCATGTGGTCATGATTAGCCATTGTGCCAAAATGTGACCTTAAACACCAGTAAAGCACCAATGCCTTTGTCTTCACAGGTGGATTGGCCGTATGGTCCACTGGTGGAGTCCCATATCTGGTGACCCTTGGGGCCCCCAATATTGATACACCCCAACGCCTGTTAGTGTGTGAAATCTCGTGAAAACTCCCAACGTGTGACATGGATCGGATTGCACAAAATGCTGGTACATCAAGATGCTCTTTGTGAACCGCATGAGAACATTTCGATATACCACCAGTCTTGCCCTCTTACTGATCTCTCAGATGCACGGAAAGTGTTATTTGTGGAAAGATCAAAATTGTCTCCCATTGGGACGACCATAGGCCAGAACCCCCACTCCATTTTGCTACCATTCTTGGTAAAGGAGTGATGAAGATGATACAAAATGCCATCGAAATGTCCTGTGTGAACTGCCATTGATCACTCAGATGCGAGGAAGCGGCGTTCGTTCAGTTCGAAAAAACAATTTTTTTGGCCCAGTCCTCCCTTGGAAGTCATTCTAAAAGGACCAAATTGGAAATCCATGTTTCGGTCATGATTAGCCAATGTGCAGAAATGACCCTAACAACCAATAAGTATGGTCTTCACATTAAAAAATGAGCAGCGACTTTAACCATTACAAAATCGTTCAACGTGAGCTCAACAGGAAAATTGAAAACCTTCATGTTGAAATAATTAATGCACGCATGATTGATTCTGTGCTATTTCATAAGATGGTAATGCTTTTAGCTGGCGAGCGGATGTGCCTTTGTTGCAGAGTCGAACACACGGTGTAGCTTATTGCCACGTGTAATAAGCGTCCCCGGAGCGCGGTGTCTTAGGGGTAGACTGTTGGACTTCTATGCTAGAAGTCCCGAGTTCGATCCCCGTCCGAGAGGACCCACGCTGTGTCCTTGGGCAAGGCACTTTATCTCGGCTGCCTCCATGGGGCACAATGTCGCCGTATATCAAGGCGTACTGCACGTCGATGGCACACATGTCTTCAACCACTGTAACTCTGCTTGAGCGGAGCTTCTTGAACAGTTAGAATGTTGAGGAGCTGACAGTTGCTCGTCGATGCTCGATGGTTCTCTCCTGGTACTCCGGCTTCCTCCACCCGTAAAACTGTCACGGTCGCGAGTAGCCATTGTGCATAAGTGTGACATTAAAAACCAATAATTAGCTTCTGTAGGATCCCCGGAAAGTAAAGCTGTGCTCAATTACTGTGGTAAATATGCCGTAGTTACTTGTGGAATAGGACGCCCGGTAACAAATTCTAGAGGAACTACACTCTAAAAGAGGCAACATGTATATGAGTATAAACGATTGACTGAACTTTATCCGTTACGGTCACGATTAGCGATTATTGTGAGCGCTTGCTAGCAGCAGATTTTTGCTCTTCATATTTTACCATTTTTTCTTGCTTCAAACTTTTTCATGGATTTACACTTTTTCTCAACTTATTTGCATTGACCTATAGATTCTGGATATAGCAACATTATTTTGACATGTGGCTTTACAAACTCAAAAGTTCTGTATTTTGGTGGATTTTTATACAAATTTGGACAGTCTCTGAGTGGATCTCACCAGTAAAGTTAACAAAGCCTTTATCTGGTTCCTCAGTGGATGGTGTTAAAATAGTGTGGATTATTGATTCCCCTAGCTGGTCAACTGGAGGTGTGAAATACCAACCTGTACTGTGGGTTATTGATTCCTCTACTCCTACAACTGGAGGTGTGAAATACCGGATGAATCAGCATACTCAGGTACAGCTGTACTCAAAGATGGTTCATCAACAATCTTCAAATCCTATTTCGTACACATGTGATGAATTACTGGAGCTGAACCCTGGAGTGCATTGCAAATTACCCTACAACGTCTGGCAGACAGTGAGGTCACTCAGCTTGAACAAGCAGAAGGCAAGCAAGCGAGGCACGAGGGGAGGAAAGAGACTTTCACTTGATTTTCCTAACTCTGCCAAGTTCCCCCCTAATGCTAAGAAGATGATCAGGAATACTAACTGTTATCTTGGTCTGTTAAATACACGTTCTTGTTGTAATAAAACCGAAATTCTCCATGTGATCGTCGAACACGACCTGGACATTTTTGTGCTCACTGAAACATGGCTGAAGGGTGAGGATGGAGCAGTACTGTCTAGCCTAGTTCCAGCAAATTACGGTATCCAGCAGGAGCTAAGAGCTGGGAAAAGAGGAGGTGGACTTGCTGTCATCTATAAACAGTCTGTGGGCTAAAAGAAGTTAACCTGTGGTCCTTTTTCATCTTTTGAAGTACTTTGTGTTACACTCAATATTAACGGCCAACTCACACAGCTTGTCTGTATATACCGGCCACCTTCGTCAAGACGTAACAAATTTACATTCGATGCTTTTATGTCCGAATTTAACACCTTTTTAAGCACGGTGACTTTACTTCCTGGTCACCTTATAATTCTCGGTGATTTCAATATCCATGTCGATAATCCCAACGACAAGAATGCCAAGCAATTCATAAATCACATTTCCTCTGTGAATCTGCATCAGCTCGTCTGTGGCCCAACCCATCGGTCAGGGCACACACTCGATCTGATCATTGCAAGAGAAAATGACATCATAGCTGTCAGTTGCATAGCGGAGAAGCATATCTTTGACCACTCCTTGATTTTATGCAATGTTTCATTTGCAAAACCAAGAGCAGTCCAGAAGACTGTCAAAGCTAGAAAAACACGCAACATCGATATTGATAATTTTCTGAGGGACCTTTCATTATGTAACCTAACACAACTTACTGAAAATGAAGCTGACATTGGCTCAAAAACTGATAAACTCTTCGAGACCCTAACTAAGGTATTACACATCCACGCGCCTATCCAAACAAGAACTGCCACTGTTCGTCCTAACATTGGATGGTACAACGATGAGATAAGGAAATTAAAGCAAATGTGCAGGAAAGCAGAACGCCGCTTTGTTACATCTGGCCTCCATGTTCATAATGATATGTATAAAACATTTCGTAACAAGCTGAACTCATCTATTAAGTCAGCTAAAATGGACTGGGTGAAAAATAGAATTGCGTCATGTGGCAGAAATACTAAAGAGATTTTTAAGATAGTCAGCAACCTTCTACATGTGAACGGGAAGGGTGAGCTCCCTGAGCACACCCATCTTTCCGAGCTCGCATCTAGATTCTCTGACTTTTTGAGATAAAATTTCAAAGATTCGTAGTGGCCTCGAAAATTTGGCCTTAAATTCAGTGACTAGTGATGAAGACATATCGGTAGATTCTGATATCTCCCTTAACGACTTTCAGCCTCCCACCATGGACGAGGTTAAGTCAATTATATTGAAAGCCTCCTCCACATCTTGTTCTCTCGACCCACTGCCAACATGGTTTCTCAAAAACAGCTGTTTTAGACCACCTACTCCCCACCATTACTAGTATATTTTGCTCATCTCTGGCTCTTGGAACTGCACCAACAGCATTTAAGCATGCCCATGTTATTCCACTCCTGAAGAAACCAAGCCTAGATGTCAACGTTCTAAAAAACTACAGACCAGTGTCCAACCTTCCTTTTCTGTCTAAATGTCTTGAAAAGGTTATTGCCTCAAGGATTATTCAGCATATTTCAGTTAATAACAATCTGGAAATATTTCAATCTGCATACAGACCCGGGCACAGCACTGAAACAGCCTTAATTCGTGTCAGCTCCGATGTGCTGAATTCGATGGACGATCGTAGGCTAACATCATTCGTGCTGCTCGACCTGTCTGCTGCATTTGATACGATTGACCACCGAACTCTTTTGTCGCGGTTAGAAAAACGACTCAAAATACGTGGATCTGCCCTTGAGTGGGTACGTTCCTACTTAAGTGACCGAACGCAATCCGTGAAAATATGCGATACTCTATCAGAGCCCGTCGAGCTAAAATATGGTGTCCCCCAAGGCTCAGTACTCGGACCCTTACTGTTCACAGTTTACACCCTACCACTTGGGGATCTCATAAGGAAGCACTCTGTAAATTTTCACCTGTACGCAGACGATACCCAGCTGTATCTGTCTGCTGATCTTTCCAATATGAATGACTCCTTAACACTGGAGGCATGCATTGAGGATATTCGACAGTGGATGGGGAGAAACTTTCTGAAGTTAAATGATAAAACAGAATTTGTACAGTTAGGCGCCAAACATCAGCTAGACAAAGTTCCAATTAACTGCTTGAAAATAGGCGATAGCGCAATTAGCTCAAGTAAAACTGCCCAAAACCTCGGTTTCACTTTTAAAGATTGCTTTGATCTGTATAACCAAATCACAAAAGTGAGCAAAAGCTGCTTCCTCCAAATAAGAAACATCAACAAAATCAGAAAGCTACTTGACCAAAACACTCTGAAAACGGTTATACAGTCTTTGGTCCTGTCCCGTTTGGACTATTGCAACTCTCTCTATTTCGGCCTTCCTTTGAAATCAATGTACCTGCTTCAACGTATTCAAAACACAGCAGCTAAGATCATTACCGGTGCGAAAAAATACGACCACATTACACCAATTCTGAAATCTCTGCATTGGCTGCCAGTTGAGTCTCGCATTAAGTATAAGGTATTGGCGGTGATACACAACATCATACATAGCGACAAAGCACCAATCTACCTTGAGCAGGTCATCAAAGTACACACACCGTCGAGGAATCTCAGATCAGCTTCTGAGTCTCCTTGTCGTACCGCGAATTCGATCAACGGTAGGGAAGAGATCGTTCACTTTCGCAGCTCCCTCACTCTGGAACGCCCTCCCTCAGAACCTTAGAAAAACCCTAAATGCAGATCACTTCAAGAAAGCTCTGAAAACCCATCTCTTTCAAGCAGCCTTCGGCCGCTGATTATACCATTGTTACCATCACCTATGTTTTCAGCGCTTTTGAGCAGCGTTTCGCTGGGAAAAGCGCTATATAAATAAATAATTATTATTATTATTATTGCAGAAATATGTAACCTTAAACACCAATCAATAAATGGCTTAATGTTTCTTTTTTTCTTAAACAGCTGATGAGACTAGTTTCTTGTATATTGCCCTCATGTCCACCGTGGGAACAATGAGAAATTGAGCAGTTTGTTTACTGTGATAAGCTGTTTCTACTGGTAAAGTAGGTCCCAGTAACCAACGCCTAAGTGGAAATCAATGTGGGCAACCTTTGAATTAACTTTTGGCATAACTTCACTTCATGCCTATGTTGCGGTCAAATAGCCATAAAATCGTATGTCTTTACACCAGTAATTGGCCAAAGGCAAAATTGTGGCATGATTGAAGTGCTGGTGCCGAAATATAAATTCCTGTTAGTGTTTGCTTCACATGTTGTGTTCAAATGAATTTTTGTCACTTTTCATAGGCACTCTCCAACAAAAAGCAACAAAATGCCTCATTGAAAAATTAATGCTATTTTTTTAGAACTTAGCAGCCCGAAGCTCCTGCATTAAAATGCCATATTACAAATATCGGCAATCTATTTTGAGACCGGTACATGAGACATTCGCCTAGCCTCGTTGTAGGGTGTCGTAATTCAGGCATGCGCTTGACTAAAATGCCTGCTCGGGTGAATCCTCGTTATCATAACAAAAATCCGTACAATCTCCCACAGCAACTGCTGAACAACATCGGTAACCAGTGTATTTAAGGGCCAATACTGTGATCTGAAAACGATGTTTCTGTATCACTTCTAGGGGAAATACGCTAAAATGTATTAATGTATCTATATGAAAATGTTGCAGTTGCTTTATCCAGAAGACATGTCCATTTGACAGCTTGATAGAAGACTGCATGCGCTGGAATTTCCTGGTCGTCGATGTTACGTTGGACAGTTGGGGAAACATGGTCGCATTTCCAAGAAAGCTGTAGATCTCTTTTGAACCATACACTTGTGAACGAGGTAAGAATAAAGTGAAAAGAAAATTATTTCTGGCCAACAGCATGCGAGATCATTAATATTTCAATCAAGAACGAGGAACGTGGCGACGGTGTGTTTGGGAGTGTCTTCCTCCAGTTCTGACCAAATTTTCATTGGTTAGAAATTTTAAGTCTTAAACCACCATTGGTGGAAATTTCATGCCCTAAACGAGATTTCGTGGCATTTGTATTTCTAGCTGCGACCGTTTGTAATATACATTTCGTGACTTTTTAACCACATTTCACGAAATTTTCTTTGATCACATTTCGTTCAAGAAATGCAATAGGGCGCCAGCTGCAATGCTGAAATATTGCAGATAGCGCATTGTTAAATTCAATAGCCGATTTCCAACTCTACAACCCAAAGGTCTTAAATTTGGAACGCAAGGGTACAGCATATGTTCGGTGTCAAAAGCATTGAGAAATTCACAGGTAGCAGCTAAAAAATTAAATCTCGCGGTAGGGTTTTAACAATTATTTTCTGCAGCCGAAGAGAATTTATTCAATGGTACAACGCTTAGAGAGAGGCCAACATTACACGCCCACCTCGCCACGCCCCCGACTAATTAGATGTTGAGTAAGCTATTGCACTTGATACACGTCTACCTGACGAAAGGACAATTACATTATCTTTGTCAGACTCTTAATAGCTTGTGAAAATGAGCCAAATTGTATAGGTTGTCCACTCAATGGCAGTTTACCACCAAATCATGTATGCATTGCGGAGGGAGTGTGGATTACAATCGCAAAACCTCAGAGGGAATTCCCTAAGAGGCTAAAAAGTAAAAGGACACTTCGACCAATAGCCTCAATTTGAACACTGAAGCCTGTTGGCTGAATGAACAATTATCTTTCACTTGTTCAACTCGGATAATGTGCAGGTTCATTCGTTGGGTGCTATGGCGGTTGTCTGTACAAGCTCGCAAGCCGCCAGTCAACTTGTATCTAGAATGCGAAGCTGCTATGGCCTGAAACCAGTCTAGCTCTTAGTTAAGACTATGTAAATACATTATATAATTGGAAAGTCTGATTCCATGACTACCGATCCTTCAAGCTGGAAATTCAAGTTTTGAACTCGCATGATATGCGATGTAATAGTTTTACGTCGCACGGGTGGGACTACCTATCCTCGGACTAGTGGGTCCACTAGTTAAATATACCATGTATAGAGTTGCCGATGACAGGTATCTTCATATAGCTGCCTGCTTGTACGGGCAGCTGAAAATGATGTAAAGGCAATGCTAAGGTTAATCCGGCGGATTTAGTTTTCGCGAAAAGAATACACTGGGAGGCATTTTTGCAAAGCAAGAAATTGTAGCTGTATGATGACCCAAAGGTTAACTCATGTGGCATATTTTAGCAAACTGTTCATTAAACATCGTTTCAGAATGTTTTCTGTGAATAGTGACAAATACATAGAACGACAAGCGTGTGTGAATGAGTAAATCGATATGGAACGAGGACCTGCTCGGAAGGATAAAACGAATCTACGGGTCTCGAGTTTTAACCTTTCGCAATGGCACACGTACGACATCGATTCACCCATTCAGACACAATTTCACGTCTATAAAGGCAATTAAGAGGACACTCGACAATTCATTTGATGACTATCAAAAAAAGAACCAAATTTGCGAGAGGAACCTGTTACTATTGGCACCTAGAACACATTGGAACTCGGCGGACGATTTTTATCTATCGCTAGCAATTCAAATTCTAATTGTAGAGCGCGAATTGTAAAAAAATCTTGAAATAATTTCGCTTTTATTTAAAAATAGTCAGTCAGTGATTTCCGTTCCGCTCATAGTTTGGTTTAATAGTTTAATGCATTACACCATAATGGCAGTCACACAATAGAAACATAACAAAATAAAATATGTGCGGAACAGATTTTCATTTTTCACATGTTTTAGTGTTGCTGTAGATGGGGGTTTTGGCAGAAAAGGCGTGTTTATAAAATTGATGTCAACGCTTACAATCGGCAATCTGGTAAACATTTGCAATTTTCCATTGAAGGATCCAATGAAAAGACGGCAGATTGGAAATCCCGTGACAGTTCGGTGGTTTTGTACTGTGTTCCTGTAAAAGTTGGTGCTTGGCGTTCCAGTGTTGAGAGGTTAGTACGTTCTTTTAATTTTGTATTTTAGGACCATCTACAGATTAAGTCAAGAATTCTACCTTAATTTTGTAACCCTTTGTCTACCACTTGGGCAAGGCTCTTAACTCGCTATTATCAAATCTAGTCATGGCTGCTTTGAAGCAGCCATGACTAGATTTGAAAACCTCATGTACATTTAACTAGATATCGTTTGTCAAAAAATGTAATTCACAGGGGAAATTGGTTAAAAGTACCCAAATTATACTTATTTTAGTGGCAAGGGATTTCTTGTGGGCAGGAATATTCACAAGCAGCGTGCAGTGAGTTAATCCCGATTGCACTCGTGGGAGCACGGTGACGCTGTGTACTAATGCGTACTGCACGTCACTGCTGCACTTGTCTAAAACAAATGCTACCACTGTTAGTACATTGGGGAGACTTGGTTAATCGCCGTCGCTCGGTTGTCATATCCGGGTACACCGGGTTCCTCCATCCGTAAAACTGTCAGACACGAGGCATACCTGGCTGAGTGTTAAACCCCGACTGAAAAAAAAATGAAACCCTCTGCCTAACAAAATGGCTGCATCCACCCCCCCCCCCCCCCCGTGGGAACCCCGGGAAGTTGAACAATGCTGGTTCACTATCATGAGTAAACATGCCAACCATGTTCTGTTTAACTGACAAAATAGGACTCGTCACCTAATGTTTGGGATTAGTCTTCTAAAATGGGCAACATGTGTTTAAACGATTGACCAAACTTACATTATCTCAATGTCGGGGTCACTATTGGCCATTGTCCCCGCGGGATCCCGAGAAGTGAAGCAGTGCCTGTTCATTGCCGTAAACAGGCTATTTTACTGGTAAAATAGGACCCAGTCCCCAATGGTTGGGAGGTGCAAACCCTCTTTAAAATGAGCAACATGGTTCAGCGCTCACCCCTGGTCTTGAGTTTATACTCATGTTGTGGTCATGATTAACCATTGTGCCAAACTGTGACCTTAAACACAAATAAATAAAATAATTGGCCAGGTGCAAAAATATGATCTTAAAGCACCAATAAATGTATTGACCAACTCTCGGTAAAAAATGCCTTTCAAATTTAAAATTCCTGATTGCAAAACATTTAATCTCACACTTAACGAAAACGTACAGCGTATAGCTAGTTTCCATGAGCACAGCCGTTCTGGAAGCAAAGCAAGTGAAATTCAAAAATATATATGCTTGCCGTCATCGAGTAAGCATCTTCCAAACGTACCTCTGCATCAGAAAGGTTGAATTATCCACTTACTTGGAGTGCCCATCACACTCCCTCCCTCACACACGCACACACATCCCCCCCCCCCCCACACACACACACGAGAGGATGGTTTCACAAGAATCATATTGGTAAAAATTCCAGAAGAGGATTGAACAACTCGAAAGACTGAAGTGTCCTAGAGCCAGAACCCCCCCCCCCCCCCCCCACCCCCCCCCACCCCCCAGTTATGCAAGGATTGGACTGGCGTTTGAATCAAGGCATTTACACGGGTGAGTTTTAAAATGTAATTCGGTGTTATCACCGTGGTGCTCCCCGCGAAATGCAAGTACATTCTAATGCTATTATATGTTGAAAACGGGCGGAGATACCTGCTTGGTTTGTTTGCGGGTGTTTCTCCGTGTGAAGCCTCGAAAGTGAAGCAGTGTTGGTTTACTTTGTAAACAAGCTTTGCTGTTCTGGTAAAGTTGGGCCCGATATCAATAATGCCCGGGATAGAAGTCCTCTAAATGGGTAACATGAGTATTAACGACTGGCTAGATTTGACTTTATATCCATCTTGTGGTCACAAGTATCAATTGTGAAGAAATGTGACCTTAGCTGGTGGTGCTAAATTACTTTTGGTCAAGAGATTTGTTCATTTGTCTATAACAAGGCAAATTCAGGCTAAATGATTCCACCTCAGAAATATGAAGCACATCCACAGAATATGGAGCCTTTGCGTTGTGGTAACTGTACGTCAGAATAATTCCCAAATATGGGCTTTCAGCACTCTGTCGATTAAACACCAATAAATATATAAATTCTGTTATTTGTTTTCATTTCATTTGATACGAACAAGTTCTTAAAATTAGCTTTGCAACATTCCTGAAAATACTTGCACAATAAAAGTTCAAGAAAGTATTGAAACGTATTTTCGGTAACCCTCTGCATACGCTGCATGTAGTGTACTTAAAATTTTCAAACGCCTCCATTTGGTCCTATGTGGAAAGTATTAGTCAACCGTGCAAATTGTTTAGTGCCAAAAACAATCGGATTGTAAACGAGAACAAACTAACAATATATTGTACATTTGAGTGCAACAAGGCAGCACCTTTTAATGTTAAGCATGCTAAAGCATTGTAGATGGAACTTGTTGCACTCGAAAGAATATTTTAATTTAGTATTGCCTGGGTCTGAAGAATTTTAGTTGCAGAAAAGACCCCAAATAATAAACAATATTGACAATAAAAACTAATAAATAAAACAAGGGCCATCCACGTTTACCAGATTATTTCAGGATTATTTACTCGACGTTTATTCACCCCAAATAAGTTAGTAACAAATTTACCTTCCAGAAGGCTTATAAAAGATTAACTCCCTGCACACTCATGCCAAAATATTGAATTTCAGTCTGCATTGTTACCCATAATTGTACTAGCAATTTAATCAGTTCAATCTTGTTTGACAGAACTCAGTGAGTTCTGTCAAACAAGACAGAATTAAATTCCTAGTTGCATTATAGGAAAAATTTGCTGCTTAACCCTTTACCTAACATGAAAAGCAGACGATACTTGCAAAAAAAATTCTTGAATAATTATTTTTTTTCATTTTTTGTCTCAAAAACATAGGTTATGACCCCTCGTTGGAACGAGCTCGACGAGCTCGTTCCAACGAGGGGTCATAACCTATGTTTTTGAGACAAAAAATGAAAATATTTTGAAAATTAATTGGCGATTTTTGAGAATAGCGCTGGCCGGTTTTGGCCGTTACGTTGGGTAAAGGGTTAAGTCTTTTTTTTTTGACGGTGTGTAAACTGTTAAGATAAAGATTTAACAAATGTTTTGATTAGATAGAATTCAGTTGACTTCTACAAGGGTCATGATTACATGCTGTATTGCTGGCAAAGGCTGTAATTTTGTTGCCAAATGGTGTAATTTTGCTGCCAAATAATGTATTCTGGTTCCAAATTACTTATACCTAGCACATTTACTGGAGAACTAGTTTGTGTACTATAGACACTGTGGTTGAGAATGGTGATTGTCAAGAGATCATTTAAAATCGGTTTTATTCTACTTTCGTACTGTGGAATTTCACTTCAAAGTGATAGCCCGAGATGGTACTGGAATGTGGCTTGGAATAACATTCGGCCATCTTCACTAGTTTTCATTACCATTTGTTGTGTAGAGTTCTCGTGGCAGTTGTTGGCATGTGTTGCTTGTTCTGTATGGAAGCGGACACCTTTAACCGCTACCCCCAGAGATCGAAACGCGATGGGCAGTATGTATTAAAAACTGCCACGTTTCTGGTTTCTAAGGGTGGATTGGTTGAAAATCATCAATTATTTCCGCTGGATCTACAAGATGTGAACATCACTTGTATTTTGAGATTTGTCTTGTAAGATGTCTGATGGTAAAGATTTGCTGCTTTTTATGGAGACATAGTGTGTGCAGTACGAATTTGTGGCTTTCTGGACGTGTGCTACATTATATTTCCAGAATTTGGCCGTTAAAATTCATCTCTGGCGAAATTAAATAATTTAATCCAGTTTCTGAAACTGGTAAACTTTAGGTTTGAAAAAGTCGAGGGCTTGTGAAAGATAATTGTGGATTCGCCGAAAGGTTACCTTGCGAGATTAGTTCCACACATCAAAAGTGTAAGCAAATCCATTTGTTGAAAAGTTGGGTGCAAAAATATTATTGCATCTTTGTCTGTTGAAGTTGGAATAGTGGATTGGCTCATTGGAATTTCAACTTTGCTGACCTAAAATGTGTTGTCAAATTGGTTTTTGGATCTGTATCCTTCGGGCAGTACATTTTTTACTCATTCTCTCATTAATTTCCAAATTTTCGAAAATTGAAGTATTGAAGCCCTCTTGTGGCATTGGTTGTATTCCGACGTTACCCCCCCCCCCCCCCCCCCCCCCCACACACACACACATTTTGGAATTTAGAGGCGTTTTAGAACAATAACTGAAGTTGTAGTGGAAGGGTGCAATAGAACCTACATGTATGTGGATACGAATAAGTATCTTTCTGTTCTAGACATGCGTTTTCAAACAATATCCGCTTTTATTTTGATTTAAAATTAAAACTCTCATTGAACTCTTCCAACGCAGTTCATCCAGTCAGCGAGTATAAACTAACATTTCGATCCGATTCGTATACGTTTATACGTATAAATTTCTATCAGTTAGCAAACAATAATAGAGGAACATTACCAATTTAATGAAACGGACCCGCGAGGGTGTTTGATAAACTGTCCGATTTGACCGTTGGGCTAAATTATTACTACACCTTCACCGTGGGGATCCCGGGAAATGGAGCAGTGCTTGTTTACTGTGGTAAGTCGATTTACTCGTAAAATAGGATCCGAACGTCTGGGGTGAAATTCCTAAAGTGGGAATCATAGGCATAGACGATTGGATAAACTTGACTTCATATCTTCGTCGTGATCCCTTGGGAAGCCCTGGAAGTAAGGCATCGCTTGTTTACTGTGGCATGCAAGCTGTTTTAATGGTAAAATAGGACAGTCAACATGCTTAGGGTGGAAGTCCTCTAAAATGTGCAACATAGGTAAAAATGATTGACAAATCTTGAATTTATCTCCATGTTGCATCACGATTAGCCATTTTGCAGAAGTATGTGACCCTAAACACCTACGTCGCGATCAACAGTGTTGAGATTTAAGATTATCCGAGAAAGGGTACCCAATCAGACAGCCCTATTTTAAGGGGACCCGTTTCACTTTTTATTTAAACAAGAATGCACCGTGGAACCCCGTGAAGTACAATAGTGATTATTTTCTGTGGTAAGCGATCTCTGTTTTACTGGTAAAATAGGGTCCCAGTCACCAGTGCAAGGGAAAATCCTCGAAAATGGGCAACTTGGGTATAAACGATTGACAAATCTTGACTTTATCTCCATGTTGCATTCCTCTTCGGCCATTGTGCAGAAATGTGACCTTAAACACCAATAAATAGGACCACCAGTCTAATTCTAAAAAAAATCGACTATGTTATGGGCTGTCTGTTCACACTTTTCGTGGAGCTGGGGTGTACACTTACATTGATGTAATGTGATGTCTCTGATTAAGAAAGATATTCTTCGTGCTCCTGTTAGATATTTCAAACCATAAGTATTTTACTGGCCTTGAAAGCATCGATATTAACATTTTGGAACTACGAAAGCGTAATCATAAAACAAAGTCGGGAGTGCGACTAATTACAGTACGGCTGCCGTGGATTGGTCGCATTCAAGGGGTGGGCAATATTTCCACGGACGCAATAATAGATTCCAAACACTAATTATAGGAATAGTCATCAAAAAATTAAAGAAGCACCGGGTACCACCATTAAAATTTTGCTGAAGAGCTCGTTCCAATGAAGGGTCACATATGGTTTTATTGAACTATTTTGAAAATTTTGAAAACAATATTTAAAATCATGCATTGTGGTATCGTCTGCGATGGGTGAACGGTTTATTGGTGGATGCATTGCTTTGATATTTGTATTTCTTCTGCAGTGTGGTATTGAGTGTTCTAAATGTGATTCCCACGCTTCTTGGAATTCCAGAACATTTCTAGAATTTATTAATTTTAAAAAAATAATACAAGACTCCATGAAGCTCCTTGAATTTTATAGTGTTTAAACATCATAAAAATGGAATTGTATTGCCAGCATTGCGTATAAAGTAGGACGCCGTGGACAGGTCACTTTCATCGGGTGGGCAATATTTCCACGGACGTAATTAGATTCTAAGCACCAGTAGGAATAAGCATAAAAAAAATAATGAAGCAACGGGCACAACCTGGTGCTTTATTAATTAAATTTTTGCTGATGCTTATTAATGGTAAACGCATGTGTAGACAACGCTGCCCGCGAGTGGATTACGACCAGTCCACGGTGACTGTACTATCAAGTTGTGGTGCAGGTAATGGGAATATCAGTAAAAAGTACGTCAATGAATTATTCATCGATGGTCTGTTAACTATCAGACATTAACGGGTTAACACGTGTCCTGATTCACGAAGTTGTTTTTCTTCTCCTGCAACAATCAATTTTCGGGTTCTTAATTAGAATTTGACAGTACTGTTAGTCTTTTGTGAAAACAGTGCATATTCCATAGATAAAAAAAAAACTCATTTTCTGCCCTACTGTTTACACCCAGGGGTATAGTCATGACTTTCCTCCGTCTGTCCGTCCGCCTGTCTGTCTGTTAACATTTAGAGTTTTGGTTAGTTTGTGGTTTAAAGTTTTTTAGTGAAGGTTATTTTTTTTCTTTTAAATTAATATTAATTACTATTGATTGTTTCATTCTCATTGTGTTTCATGTTATTTGGGGAAATATTTAACACTTTTTTTATGGCAATTTAACTTACAACTTCCAAGTTATTTTTTTTTTTTGTATACAAAGTTACACCTTTAATTCTTCAAAGAGTTTAGTGCAATGTCACTGTTTCTCATTTGAGACAATGTCTGTCTTCTGAACCTTTCTGCAGTGATTTTCATTAATATTGACACGATTTTAAACCCTTTTAAACATGTTTTCCGACTTAGTTTCTTTGTATTGGAAATTAGGCTTTGCCACGTACTTTCTTACTTTAATTACTGCATAGTCAATACAACTTAATGATTGCATTTACAACAATGATTTCTTTTAACGGTTTTAGGAAATATTTAACCCTTTTTGAAGTTTTACTTAGTATTTCCATCTTAAAGTTTGGGATTAAAAATTTGCTTTTCAAGGTTGTACCTTTCATTCTTCAAACACTGTTATTGTTTTTCATTTGGGGCAAGGTCTACTGAACCTATATAAAGTGGTTTCAAATAATATTGGCATTAATGTAACCCTTCTCAAAACTGGTTTTGAACTTAGTTTCTCTAAATTTCAAATTGGGCATCTAAAACATACTTTGTTACTTTTTACCCCCCCCCCCCCCACAGCGGAGGTATATTGCAGAGGTCCGTCCGTCCGTCCGTCCGTCCGCCCGTCTGTCTGTCCGTCTATCTGTCAAACTTTCATTATGGCATAACTCGAATAGTTCAGATTTTCAATTCTTTTCAGTATGTCTCTGCAGTAGCAATGTCTGTCAAGTTCGATGACCACCATTATCCAACGTTGAAGTTATTGCCCTGCTTCTTCCCCCCCCCCTCTCACACCCCCGACAATTAGGCATTGTTTTCTTTCCTCCAAAATGCATCTTAAAGTATTTAGAGTGACTACATGCCGTGATGTTTTTTAAACTGCTTACCCCTAACTCCTTTGGTATCGGTTTTAGGAAATATTTAACCCTTTTTTTTTGCAGTCAATTTTACTTAGTATTCTTAGCTTTAAGTTTCGGATTAGTTTTGTTTTTCAAGGTTGTACCTTTTATTCTTCAAACACTGTTACAACGTCATTTGGGGCAAAGTCTACTGACGCTGTAAACGGAGGTTTTAATTAATATTTGCGTTAATTTAACCCTTTTCAAAATGGTTTTCGAATTTAGTTTCTTTAAATTTGAAATTGGGCTTCTAACACATACTTTGTCACTTTTTGTTCTTACATGATCAATGTATCTTTTAATAATTGCATTTCCTCGTGGGAACCCCGGGAAGTAAGCAGCACTTGTTTACTGTGGTAAACCAGTTCCGCTTTACTAGTAAAATAGGACCCAGTCACCAATGCTTGGGGTGAAAGTCCTCTAAAATGGGCAACATGTAGATCAACGATTGACTAAACTTGACTTCATCTCCATGTTGTGTCACGATTAGCCATGGTGCATAAATATGTGACGTTAACCACCACCAAACAAACAATAATTGCATTTATAGACTTGCTTTCTTTTATTTGTATGCAGCGTTTTTTTTCAATACCTGAGCTTCAGTTTGAAATATAAAGAAATGCCTTCTGCAGCATACTTCTGTTTTACAAAAGTAATACAGATTGGAAGGAAATGGGAGTGAGGGACTTTGATGCTGTCTCCAAAACTTAGGGGGAGATGGGTGGAATCAATCCACCACCCCTCCCTCCTCCACATGTTACCCAGAAGATAAATCCAGTTCTAAATCTACGATTCTCTTCAAAATGGAAATTACTTTTTATAAGCCAATTTGTAAAAATGGTCATGTTATGTAAATGGTCTGTCCATCCATCCATCCATCCATCCATCCATCCATCCATCCATCCATCCACCTGTATTTCCATCCACCGTCCGTCCGTCCGTCCGTCCGTCCGTCCGTCCGTCCGTCCGTCCGTCCGTCCGTCCGTCCGTCCGTCCGTCCGTCCGTGCCACCGCAGATGGCCTTGCGAGGTGACGGTCTGTGTACAGTCGTTACTTGTGTGGTTGGGGGATAAAACAGTTAGTACACCAGCCACTTCTGAAGGTTTTTTTCAACTTGTGAGGTGCGAAAAACCCACTTGTGAGTTGCGCTATTTTCCCGATAGCTAACACTAAAACCACCTCACAAGTACATCTGCGGTGGAACGTCCGTCCGTCCAAAGTGATCTACTGAGCATGACAACAGTGAAAAGAATTGGGTTGAATTAGGTATTTTCCAGTCTGTATATTTGTTACAAGGATGAGTTTTTTCAGCTTGTTCTCCGATTTCAGCTGGTTTCTGATTTCAGCTGGTTTCTTTAAGAGAATTTTCTGTTTCTTTCTGTAAATTTAATTGAATATGGTGTGAAAGTTTATTTTTTAAATTAAATTTATAGAAAGAAATATACCTACATTGAAGGAATTCTAAAATTATTGTGCCTGATTCTCACTCTGTAAAGGAATCTCATCGAAAGTATAAATGTTTCAGTTGATTTCGGTGATTTTCTATTAATTCTAGGTAAATCCCTGTCTTCAGATCAAGCAGGTTTATGTCAAATAATAGATTTCATGGTCTTGTCATATCATGACTATGTGCATGAAATAACTATCCTGGAGACCTGCGACTTTTGTATTGTGAGTCCTCCACGGCAGGACTTTGTAACAAATCCCAGAGAAGAAAGGACGTTGCTTTATAGAAAGTCCCAGAAGACTCATTCCGTTTGGACACAACCTAGAAGTCACATAATTATTTCTTCAAAGTCTCACAAATCGGAAGTCCCGCAAGATGTATTTCGTGTGTTCGTCTGTCCGTTCGTCCGTCTGACCGTCCGTTCGTCCTCTCGACCGTCTGTCCACACGTCCGTAACAACTTCGGAACTTCATATCTCATTCAGTGGATGTTGGATTTAAGTGATCTTTGGTATGCTGATAGACCATGGGGAAAGGATATTCACAAGTAACATGTTTTGTCCCTTTTGTAATGTTTGGGCCTTATCCCGTCCTTTTCAACTTTGTCCCCTTTTTTAGTAAACCACTTATTGGCGGGGGATACCGGTGGCGTTGCACCTTGTTTAAGAATGAAGCTATTTATCTTGGGCAGTGTCCTTGGCAATAGGAAGTGTACTTAGGATTGGAATTCCGTCCCGAATGCGGATTGCCGATATAATACGGTGCGTGAACTTTTCTTCGCCGAGGGACACTTTTTGGCACAGTTAACCCCAAACCGTTTAACATTTATAATTTATTATACGCCCTTTACTTTTCATCCATTTCCATATTTCCATATCCATACGGTACACGTATTCCATACGGATTTCCGTTGTTGCACCCCATTTTTCCAACAAACGTCGTGGATCCATCAAAAGAACTCAACTCCGCCCATTTTCGTAATCGGCCAATCGAAACGTTGCATTCTATGCTAGGTCAGAACCAGAAGCTGTGGTGACAGCCGATAAATCGAATGGCGACTGGAAATGATTTTGTTCAAATCCATCATAATTGACGCAATCAAACTTATTCTATAAATAGGAAGTGGTTTTATATTCTGACTTTGAAGGGAATATCTTCCAAATAACGGCAGTTAATTTCTTAAAAGTACGAATAAATAACCTATTTGAATACAATTTTCATTTATACTTTTCTGCTTAGGCATCGATCTGTCACACGTGTTTGCCAGTCACACATATGGTTTGTTTTTGTTTTTATTTCAAGCAGACGTTAGAACTGTCAAATTATACAAATAAGACCGAATTTCTAAATTAATGAATTCTATTTCGTAGAGGCGTGTAGAAAAACACAGAACACCACAATGTGTGAAAGCGTTCGTCAATATGGCGCGCATGTCATTGCGGAAGGATATAACTCGAGGCAGCGCCTCTCGGTCTATCCTTCCTCGCTGGCACTCGTGCCGTGTTGATGAGCGCATTCGCACATCGTGATGTTCTACGTATATATGCCTGGTCTAACTAGTAGATCAGTTCCGTCACGGATACAATGCATTCCAATAGTTAGCGCTATTGTAGAATTGTCAATGTTAAAGTTTCGTCTATTAAAATGACAGCAGGGTATCCTCTGTGTGTGTGCGTGTGTGGAAGGGGTGGGGAGGGGGTGGAATAAGCAAAACGCGAATGACGTGATAAACCGGTTGAAAAAGAGGCACACACAACTCAAAATAAAATATTTTGGTTCCTGTGTGTGGAGGGAAGTAATAGGAAACGTTTGCCTAACTGGATTCATATTACAACCAAATTACTTCTACAATCGTTTTCTGCAGTATTGATATTAAATTATTTCCAAATTAATCAAAATCCTGCGTTTTGGTTGGCTGAGAGGTACGGCGTAACTTGCAATCAGTTGCATTTTCTTTTTACATCGTGGTTAATCACGGTGTAAAAACAAGAATACACAATAGCAGGCTATATGGCTAAAAAAGTACCCATTTTTAATTCATACCTTCTGCTCGGTTATGTTAGAACAAAAGTAAAAATACAGGAAATTTAATATTCATGTGCAATAAAATATTAGATATGGATGTTATTGGAACTGACTCATTGAGCGAGTTCGAATGACATCCATATTTGTCTGGTTTTATTTATTAAGAAACTTACAAAGTACAAATTTTCTGTCAGTTTTTGCCCACAATATAAGTTAAACTTCTTAGTACACCAAAATTCTTAGAAATAAATCCGTTATCCTCGGGTTTACCGGGGTGTATGGAAGTAACACCGGTCTGGGAACTCGCACACCCTTTGGCTTCGCCTCAGGGTGTATGAGTTTCCAGACCGGTGTAAATTCCCATACACCCTGGAAAACACAAGGATAACTACTAATATTCGGTTCAGTAAATCCTTCATTTTAATTTACTTTACCACATCGGGTGTGTACTGATGTGTTCACCTCCCAGGTTTTTTTTACGATTAAGATTTATACAATTTATTACAGCATGTACAGATCCCTAAATCACTTGTGATTTTGATTTGGAAGTATTAAAATGAATGCATTTAACACTTCATTTTATACCATGGTTACTTATTCTACTATATATAAAAAGCCATAAATTTTAGCTTTACACACTAACCGTGGTGAACAAACCAGCAATGGGATTTCAGCAGTTAAAATTTACACCTACAGTGGAACTACATCCAAGCTGACCTTTGGTGACCTCGCCTGGATTACAAAATTGTCTAAATTTATCACTCGTCGCATCGCGAAGAGTGAAATGAAATATTGCGTTTTTAAATAAGTTTACCTCATAACATACCAAACATAAACAAACAAATTAAAATGAAAAAGTCCCCGTAGTTTCCACGTTTCGTTTTCTATTTCGTTTCGGCGATAAAAGTGCCAGCGGATGTACCTCCCACCGGTGCTCATGTAAACAGAATCAGATTCGCACGTGTGAATATTGATTTATTTAACATTTAGACACTTATTAATCCGACGATCATGGTATAAATAATATATACCCAAAGTAGCTTGGTGTACCAAATGATCACCACTCGTGGAGAAGTGGTATTAACCGCGCACCAAAGACTCGCACTGAAAATTTGGTACACCAAGATACTGTAGGTATATTCTATATATATTCAGCCCCAATAATGATTCAAATACTCTACTAATGTTTTAGCTATTTCACCAGTAACTGCTATATATACTATTACAAAAAGGCCAGCGCTATACTCAAAAATCGCCAATTAATTTTTATTATTTTTTCATTTTTTGTCTCCAAAACATAGGTTATGACACCTCATTGGAACGACCTCGTCGAGCTCGTTCCAATGAGGGGTCATAACCTATGTTTTTGAGACAAAAAATGAAAAAATTAGTTATTCAAGATTTTTTTTTTTACAACTGTCGTCTGCTTTTCATGTTAGGGAAAGGGTTAAGGGACGAACTCAGGAGAGGAAGAGCATGATTCAAGCTTGTGGTAAAAGGTTGACGTGCCAAAATATTGGTCAGACCTCAATTCAAGGGCGCCGGAAACTTGGGAGGGGTGGCACAGGCAGCTGCCTCCTAGTCCCGAGACTTGGGTGAGGGCAATGGGGTAGCGCGTGTGCTCTTTTGTCAGAAGTGCGCTAATGGTGCAGACTTTAATTAATGAGAACCTCTCTCGAATATTCGTTTCTAACGTATACTATTCAAAAAAGTAGGGGATATCCAAACTAACTGATGTTGATATTTTCGGAAAATGGTATTGGATACGCGTGATTGGACACATCAGTATGTTACCAGGTGTAGTGTGGATCATAAATGTCACCAACCCATGGAAATTTCGTGCAGGTTTTTTGCACGAGCACCGCGTTAATGTCTGTGGTGTACGTTTTGAAATTACCATTTGTATGGGTCGGGCTTTTTCAGAGGTATGATCGTTCTTTTCTTGATATAAACGCGTTCATCAATAGTTTCTGGTCGAAACGTAACTTTTAAGATATGCGAAGACTGACACGTGACGAAGGTTTAGGTACCGTTGGCATGTTGGAACCTGCAACAAATAGACTGCAGTGGCTCAAATTCTCAACGTTACTCAATCGGTGATCAGCAGGTTGTAGTCACGCTACCGTCAGACAGGCAATGTTGATGACAGACATCGGCCAGGTCGTCCAAGGGTTACAACTACTAACCAGGATCGTTTCATCCGAACCACAGCATTACGTAACGCCCTCAAAATGCCTCAAAAATTGGACAGCAGCTGCACCGAGCGACAGATGTGCGAGTCAGTGGTCAGACTATCCGAAATCGCAAAAACAGATGGAATTTGTACGCTCGACGACCTCGAATAATTCCACGTTTGACTGAACGTCGCTTCGCAACAAGGTGTGATTGGTGGCGAGCACGATAGCGCTGGGACAATCGATGGTGGAGCAACGTGTTTTCCGATGAATCGAGGTTCACTCTCGACTTCCGCGACAGGCAAAACAGAGTGTGGTGTCGACGGAACGAACAATGTCATGACTTAACCCTTAGGCAGCCCGATCGTTTTGGTGGTGGATCGGTTATGGTGTGGGAAGGCATAAACATGACAAACAGAACAGCATTACATGTCACAAAGGGCGTGTCACAGGTAGTACTACCGTGACAACATGTTAGCAGCTCATGTGGTGCCATTTGCGCGACGTCACGGCCGTCGATTCACTTTTCAAGACGACAGTGCAAGAGCACACAGGGACCGTGTCGCTACAGAGTTCATCCAGGAGCAGAACATCACTGCACTACCTTGGCTAGCACTTAGTCCAGACCTTTCACAAATCGACCTCGTCTGGGATATGCTTAGCAGGCGCCTACGACATCTCCAACAGCCCCCTACCAATGTCCAGGAACTCACCGCTGCACTGCAGGAAGAATGGAATAACATGAATTAAGCTGATATTGGACGTTTGGTGATGAATATGCCACGTTAGAGATCCGTGCTTGTCTCGCGAACCGATGAGAATTTACAAGGTATTAAGGTCTTGGGCGGAATGTGGTAAATTCTCAGACTGACCGTCTATGTCTACAACAACTCAGTGCGTGGAATGTGTGCTTGTCAGACACCCAACTATCGCTGAAATCATTAATCAGATGTCACAGTGCAATGCATCAACTGTCTTTTTGATGAAAATATAAATATATTACTTCATATATCTAACTTTTATCAAATATCCCTACTTGTTTTGAATAGTATATATCCATTCGAATAAATTTTACCGTGTGATGGGATTGCCGAACGGGGCAGGGGCGGGGTCGGGGAGCGCCTGTTATCCTCAAGCGTAGACAAGGGGCACAAAGCTTCCCTCCCCCCACACCAAACGTGCTAAATAACGATACTAATGGCAACAGCTATCTAGTATCTGGTGAAAGACACCAGCCAAATGTCCATTGCCTCCCGCCGCTGGTGAGGCACAAATAATTTTGTGGCATTCAAATTATAAACAAAGAAAAAAATCACGAAAAATGCAAATGGCATAACGGGAGTTTAAAGCCACGCAGAGATGCTTTTCGTCGGCACCAACGGCCAAGCGAAACTACACCAAAGCACGCGCAATAAAAAAATATATGTCATATAAGTCAACGTTAACGTTTTTCCCGTAGACGCCCCGCTGTTTCCATGCCTGGCTATTTTCAAAGTTTTTATTTCACGGAAGGCCAACCCACTTATCGCTTTATGATGCGATCCACCATCCCCAGAAGAGTACACCTTAAGTTTAATCATGTCTCTGCATTTTTATTATTTAAATTAAAGTTTTTTGTCTCTCGCGTGAACGTGAACTATTGATACTATATATCCCGTGAGACTTTGCTATACATCAGAGGTGATTGTCGCACTGTTCATTGTGAACCCCAATAAACAAACAAACAAAAATCAATTACCTAGGATTCCATACTGAAGGAAGTATGAAATGACGACGGCCAAAGGCCCAGCAGCATGCCTACTTTCAAGCACGGGTAATTCTCCAAATCGTTTTCAGAGAAAGTGATCACGTGGTATCGCCCAGAATGTTTGTGTTACTTCCGCGTTCGAACACTTACAAGTGTCATATAATTGGTGGTGTAAAATCGGTGAATAAACAACGTCGTGTTCCGCCCATACGGTCAGCTACATGTTGCCTAGAGCATACTGTTCAAGGGAGCGGAGATGGTTTAAAATAAGTCGTACAGATATAAAAATGACAGTTTTAGCAAACGTTGCCCGACTCAAGACGAGGAATATTAAATTCGAATTAAGCTGTCCAGGCGAGTTTTCTGAAAAGAAAATTCGTGTTTCAACACGCAACGTTACTCAAGTACATTCCGGTATACATACCTGGAACTTAAGCGCCCACTGAAATGTTGCATGACAGTGAAGTTGTTACTGATTAATATGTTTTAATGATTGCGATGTCTTGCAGTACATTTCATCCAGTGAAACATAATGTTTCTGGTTGATAGCGAACCTCAAACACATTCCGTCGTCCACAAGAAGAATGCTTCCCACGAATGGCACAAAACACACTATCATCCACATGCAATATCTAGGTATAAAATAAGAACATTTTTCACTTCTTTTATCAATAAATGTTGAAATAGCAAGGAAGAGACTTAGAGGTACTAAGATGGCAAATCGTTGGCATGCGTGCAAGAGGCATGTCATTCAAAGCTAAAGGAAGGCAACTTGGTTATAGTCATTCTGTCATCACTAGACTTGTCCGAAAACATCAACAAACCAACGCTGTTAAGGACCGATCAAGGCCTGACCAACCCCAAAGGACCTTTTCTCGGGAAGATCGGAGTCTGGCACGCCTCGTAAGGCGTGAACCCTTAGTTTCATGTGGGGTTGTGAAGCGCCTTTAGCTACCCAACAGGCGTTTGTGCAACAGAACTGTCCACAACCGTCTCAAAACACTGGATATGAGGTCCAGAAGAGTCATCAAGCTTCCAGTTCTGTCCGATCAGTATCAAAGACGATGCTTGGAGTGGTGTATGACACGACAACATTGGAATGTCAGGACGTGGAGGAGAGACCATTGCCCAAACGAGAGTAGGTTCTTGCCTCACGCCACAGATGGTCGCATGAGAGTGTGGGGCATAGAAATACTGGTCACGTGTCCAGGAACATCAGACCAACTGTTCCGTATGGTGGAGGATCAGTAATGATCTGGGGATGCCTATCTCGTGATTGTAAACTTGATATGGTGACTGTACGTGGATATCTCAATGGTCATCGGTATATCCGGGACATTCTCAATCCGGTTACCGTGCCTTGTTTTTACAATCACCCGTTGGCTACTCGCCCTGTGTTCATGGACGACATTCCAAGGCCACGCCGTTTCCATGCTGAGAGAGCATTCCTTCAGAACAATGCTACCTTGTCCTGCAATGACCCCCGATTTGAATCCCCTAGAACACATCTGGGACTTTCTGAGGCGTGGTGTGCAAGCAAGGTATCCCACTGTACGGAATTTGGCCGATTTGGAAGCTGCATTGCATGAGGAGTGGCAGCAGTTTCCTCTGGGCCGTATCAGATGGCTCACTGGTAGCATTAGCCGGAGGGTTCAGGCTGTCATCAGGGCACATGGTGGATATACTCTTTCTGACGCCAGACACTGCTATTATGTTCAGGCGATCACAAGTTACATTTTTTGTCAGTAATTACCGGCATTGTTTCATAATAGACCGTTTCAGCACCATACTTATCGTGAGAACATTTTTCCATCAAAACCATCAGTGACAGATATGTATAATTAGCTCTATTAAAATACTGCATATTTTCACCATTATCAGGTATTTTATTTTTCAATAGACCATTCTTTCCGCAAACAATCACTTTTGGCCATCTGAAGGATAGCATGTAAGTAATGACATTTTCTATTAACACCGCTGCGAAAAAAACAGGGTGTGCTTAATTAAGTTCCAGGTGTATTTGTCAGGAGCGTCGTGAAGATTACCGATTTGGGGCGGAGGTGTACCTGACAGCGATGTCACAACTTCTGACAGATCAAATATTCCAACTGTATCACCATGTCATGCCTTCTTTGACTTCTTCTTAACCACTTCACTTCTTTTTAACTACTTCACAAGATCTCTTTAACCACTTCACTTCTTCTTAACCACTTCACAAGAACTCCTTAACCTCTTCACTTCTTAACTACTTCACAAGCTCTTCTCAACCACTTCACAAGTTCTTCTTAACCACTTCACTGATGCGCAATTTGGTAATATCCTGTGCTGAAACATATTTGGCGACAAAATCTTTTATCGCGACTCGATTCGTTTTTGGGGAGGTGTGACTACTCGTCGCGTAAGCAGCACGACTCGTAGCTATACGTCCCCAATAACCAAACACGTCGCAATAAAAGTTCCTGTACACGCGCAATGTGCAAATAACACATATTTATCGGTGGTGATTAGCAAGATGCCAGATAATTCAAGTATCTCAGAATTCTAGTTAATCACACAAGATGAGTGAAAAGTAGATCCACAAAACATTGTGTTGTACCTTACATTGGGCAATTGTAAAATGTTTATCGGATTGTAGTTTTATTTCGTACCTCTACAGATTTCGATTTCAGAAGTCGCCAAAACTAACACTCTGTATCGACAGGAAATGGTGAGTCGGTCATGTTTTCTTCGACATTTGATGATGTCCAGACTTTTCTAAACTTTTAAACGCAATTGTTCCTCGAGATTTATCGCCTCGCTTCAGATACTAAATGCATTGAATGTACACATGTGACTAAAGCGTTGTTAACAAGTTAGTCAGTTTCAGTCAGTGCTCATCCGTTGGGGTCAGAGGTTGGATACTTGAAGTGAACTTGAGAGTTGTGTTGAGTGTTGTTTTTACTCAATAGTTCATTCATGCTAAAAGTTAGCGCTAGTTGTTTGTTAGATGTTGATGTCACTGCGCCTCCCAATCAAAACGTTTACAATATTTGTCCATGCACATCGAGGAGTCGTTCTGTCCGAATACAATGGTTAAATACTTTAACATTTCCTATAGAAATTAGCGACCGGTCACTTAGATGCACTACATTACTTTTTTAGCTCCACCAGCACTGAAAGTTATCTATACCACTGCCGGTGTGTGTTCTTGGGACCAGGTTTACTGGTTGAAGGTCAGATTATTTTTTGTGGTCTAAAGTTGCTATTCAAAATGTTTTAGGAAACATGAGCAAGCAAAATGTTGGCTTTTGAACTGGTACCCTAATTTTTTTAAAATCCTCCATAGTGGCCTCTAGCACTCAACCAGTTACGGCCAGAAACGACAAAGTGGCAATGACTGAGTGTGTGAGAGGGGGTGTATGGGGGTGTATGCGTGTGTTTAAGGCGAAGAAGATGCACTGACACAGACATTTCCTATTGATATGTTTTTTTTACTTCCAATACATGTACGCCGTCGAAATATTAAACTGCGAGATGTCGGAAAATTTAACACCTTAAGACAATATTTTTTGTTGATCGTTGTCTATTTATAGCAACAATCTACCCTCGTTACATCACAAGATGGATCGATGGGACAATTTTCTATTTGAGACCAAAGAGATTTCCAGAAGTTCAGTTTACAGATTCAGACTGACATATTTGCATTCGTTCATTTTCTTTGAATCTCAATGCGTAATCGTGTAGCATATCTACGGAAAAAGGGGGATTATGCGTGCCCCATTGTGCTCCTTTTGCAATTGTATTTTCTAGAATTGTATTTCCTAGTTACGACTTTAAATGGGTTGAAGTGGACCATTAGCATTTTTAAAGAGGTGGCAATCGTATCTTTTAAAATGCTTATGATTCATTTTTGTCGGTTATATTATAATATTAGAACGTTCCTTTTCATGTTCTATCGGTCGATAGTACCCTAGTTTGTGTGATTTCTGAAATAAAACCTGAAGCAGCGAAGCTGTTTAAGGTTTTATTTCATAAATCACACAAACGCAGATACTATCGACCGATAGAACATGAAAAAGAACGAACGTTCTAATTATTTTATTATGCCGAACAAAAAATAGCTTTTATTGTTAAGCGTTAACTGCAACATGCCACCAATCTTGTGATAACAATGTAGTCGAATCCAAAAACATGACGTCATTTCGAACGAATGACGTCTCTTTAGGAGTTTTCTAGATTATCAAATTCGAAAATGACTTGTCACAAGTGCCGTCGCTTTGGGAGATCTTATATCACCAAATCCAGTGTTTACAACTGTATCATGTTGTTCATGTTATAATTCATTATTAATGATTGTGTGATAAGTGGTATAATTGAATATAAATTCATGTTTCTTGGACGACGACAGTTGTTAGAATTAAGCGGAGTGAAACAATTTATTTTGAACTTGAGGCGGAGACTCAGTGAGGTCGAGGAGTACTAAACTTGTGGAAATATAATTGATTGAAGTCATAACTCATATTCAGGATTCACTGAAGTGGTGAACAACACGTGAGTTTTTAATATTTCTGATTCTTTTGAATTCATTGTTTTCAGTTAAAATTGAAAACACACCCACTGAAGATGATATATTTGTTGGTAAGTTTGTGTCTATCGGTGACATAAAAGTTAAACGGACTCGGCGCCGGCGTTTGGTGTTGAGAAATTGAGGGCGTACGTAATCGACGCTGATCAGTCGAAGTGGAGCTTACATTTTATTTGTTCTCTTGTCTCCAGGGAAGAACGTTCCGATAGTACCCGTGTTTCGCCCCAAAACTCCAGTACTATGACTTTTAGAAGGTGTCAAATTAACCAATCACGGCTGATGTTAGAAACGTGAGGCATAATAATAATAAGTAGAAAATACAGTTATAGAAAATACAATTGTAAACGTTTTATAGTATTTGTCCCAAGTAATGCTGACCAATTTAAAGTAGCCAATCCAAAACACATTTTCCTTTGTATCACGTGGTTTGTGATGGCTAGTTTCAATCATTATTCTGTCCATTTAACATTCACTGGAAAGGCAATAAACGTCGGTTTGCAAACATTAGAATAACAATACAAGTTTACTAAAAACCCCTCACAGAGACAACTAAAGTTTGTTGACTAATGCTGACGTCTCTGGATATTTGCAAGTTCATGACATACTGACATAGTGAAATCGTCCAATGGGAGCGCGGTGGCTCAGTAGGTAGAGGTGCAGGCTGCAAGCCGAGAGGTCCTCGGTTCGAATCCCACCTGCGGCAACCGCGTTGTGTCCTTGGGCAAGACACTTCATCTCCATTGCCCGCGTGGGGGCACGATGACGCCGTGTACTAAGGCGTACTGCACGTCGATGGTACGCATGTCTTCAACCAATCTAACCCTGCCTGTGCCGCAGTGCGGAGTTACGATGTTGGGGAGCTGGCAGCTGCTCGTCGTTGCTCGGTGGTTCTCTCCGGGTACTCCGGCTTCCTCCACCCGTAAAACTGTCACGGTCATGATTAGCCATTGTGCATAAATATGTGACCTTAAACATCAATAAATAAATATAAATAAATAAATAAATCGTCCAATCATGCCACTTGAAGCACTGAAGGGGAAAGTAGCGCCATGCAGACCAAAACCCAATGTAGATTTCGTGGGTGGAGAAGGAGTCGCCCCTAATGATCCTGTCTGTCAGAATATTTTATTGCCCGTAGGAAAAATTGCTGGTCGTCCGAACGCCAACATGTTCTCCGAAAGCCACTAATTTGAAGAAACTGTTGACCATATGCCGAAGCCAGGGAGCGCGGTGGCTCAGTTGGAGACTGTTGGACTTCTATGCTAGAGGTCCCGAGTTCGATCCCCGTCCGGAACGACCCGTGTTGTGTCCTTAGGAAAGGCACTTTGTCCCAGTTGCCAAAATGGGGGCACGATGCCGCCGTGTACTAAGGGTACTGAACGTCGATGGTGCACATGTCTGCAACCGATGTAACCCTGCTTGAGCGGAGCTTAAACAGAGTTAGAATGTTGAGGAGCTAACCGATGCTCGGTAGTTCTCTCCGGGTACTCCGGCTTCCTCGACCCGTAAAACTGTCACGGTCACGTTTAGCCATTGTGCATACGTATGTGACCTTAATAACCAATAAATAAATAATAAATAAATAAATGAATAAATAAACAGATAAATTAATATTGCGAAGCCACAATTTTCACTGTGCAGAAATATGCTTCATATATCGTTTGTATTAAAACGCTAGTTATAAGTATACTACAATCGAGTAATCGTGTTCGAGCATAGATTTTGTGTTTAATTATTATTTTTGCAAATAATTACTTTCATAAAAAGAAAAGAATTATTTAAAATAATAATAAACGAACGTTTCGGAACCTGTTTCGTTTATTATTGCTTTAAAGAAGTATATTGGGTTCGGTTTCACGCTCGCGTCGACGGTCAACGACCCCAGAAAATTGTCAGAAATGTCAGCTCTCGCCCTAGCATGCCAAAAGTTTTGAAATCTTTACTTCGAGCTTGGCACTATATGTACGCAATTGTATACTTGAGAAAAATCCGAACCACGGCCTTTGTTTCCGTATAGTACGCGACATATGTGGCTTTTCATAGAATCGTACCGACAAACTGGGCAGTAAAAATGTAAAGTGAAGGGCAGGAAATGGTGACCGGTTACAGTAACGATGCAAACGGGGCCTGCATATCAGAAGGTCGTTCTGTGACAAACAACAGATTGATTTGACAAGAGATTTGAAGAATAGTTTTATCTCTTAATCACAAATCCGATGAAAGATGTCGAAGTGGGTCAAGAATGTGATGTTTGTTTCTCGGTCCATTTGGACATCATTCATCGGATTTGGCGAGAAATGATGAAATGTTCGACAAAAAAAATGTCAACATTTTATAAGGACATTTAGGAAACTCGTCCAGTAAACTGGGTACAGACTTGTTTATTTCACTATAACGTGAGGATTCTTTTACGATCCCCCCTATCCATGCTGCGGTCGATGATTAAGGCCGCGTCTAGGGTGCTGATTTATGACAGTTTACTGATATCAATCATGGTTTTATTTAAGTTATTTTATTGAAAAAGTTGCAAGATTTATTTTCCTCCACAATTTAAACAATGAGAGATGAAAAAGGAAGTCTATGGTTTATCCTTCACCGAGTTCGAAATCAATCGTCCTTTTTTATCAGTAGTACCATAGTCTGTTTGTTTTTCTTGGTATGATAATTCTTCTGAACCATCCTCACGCGCCCACGGCTGAATCTCTCCTGATGCAAATATTGCAAAGAATGGTATTCCTGCTAGATGTAACAAACCGGTGATTAGGAAATATGTTTCCCAACCGTTTGCTGTCTGAAAGAATAAAAATACATATTTTCAAATTTATTTATTTATTGGTGTTTAAGGTCACATACTTATGCACAATGGCTAATCGTGACCGTGACAGTTTTACGGGTGGAGGAAGCCGGAGTACCCGGAGAGAACCACCGAGCATCGACGCGCAAATATCAGCTCCTCAACATTCCAACTGTATTCAAGCTCCGATCAAGCAGCGGTTGAAGACATGTGCACCATCGACGTGCGTCATCGTGCCCCCATGTAAGTTTTTTTTTCCAAACTACAAAATAATGATAACTGAAATAAATTTCTTTAACCCTTTACCTAACATGAAAAGCAGACGACACTTGCAAAAAAAATTCTTGAATGACTAATTTTTTTCATTTTTTGTCTCAAAAACATAGGTTATGGCCCCTCGTTGGAACGAGCTCAACGAGCTCGTTCCAACGAGGGGCCATAACCTATGTTTTTGAGACAAAAAATGAAAAAATAATGAAAATTAATTGGCGATTTTCGTGAAAAGCGCTGGCCGGTTTGGCCGTTACGTTGGGTAAAGGGTTAACACAGGTTTTATCTGTGTGATCTAGTTTAGACTAACGGCAATTAGAAACGGGCAATATACCGAAAAACCGAACCGATAACTGTATCATTGGGATGTCAAAAAAACGGAACCGAACCAATCGTTGAACATCGAAACCGTCTGAATTTACAAATGTTCCCACATTTACTATTTATAAGTCCCAGTTGAGGCTTGATAATAGTTGAAAGATTCATTTTCATGAAAGAAGCGACTGATTTTCTTTTCATTTTTGTTAACCCCCGGTTAATTGGGCAGCTGTCCTGAATTCCCACTAGTCTACAACATGTACATATCCAATTGCCAAGCAGTCATTTCGAGTGAGGTTTTGGCTGCCTGTGAAGGCAGCCAAAACCTAACTAGAAATCACTGCCCAGGCGTTTTGTCTATTGCCAGCAGGACCTCCTAAAGATGGCATGGTCATGGCACATGCTCTGAGATTGCAGAAGCCTGAAATAGGTGTTTAAACATTAAGGTGCGTTAAAAACAAGTCACAAAACTACTGTAGATATGATTTGTGGTCGTAAAGAAATGCCAGTGTTGAGCATATTGGCAGTGTCGTTTAAAGCGTTGTGGTAGAATGGCACTACAACAACTTATTTTGTTTTTCCTAATGTGAATTCCTCTTTGGTGCTATCAACAAATCTCAATCAAGTCAGATTCCAAATACTGAACCGATACCGAGGTATACCCCACTAAACATATCGAATCCGATACCGGACTCAAAATTCCAATACCGCACATCTCTATTTGCAAGCCGTTTTAACCCTTTCAACTCTATATGCAATAGTTTGTGTGTGAAAGGATGTTTGTAAATTTGTTCTTCAATGATAAGACGACAAGATATTCACAAAATGGTGGAAAGATTCAGAAATAATTTAATCCCACAGTCAGACATTAAATTATTACTGTACCAATTCTCTCAAATAATGTTTTTTTGCATCACCTGTCCATCGTCTATCGTGTAGTTTTTTCACCAAATGAACACTATATGAAATAATAGAATTGGATATTATCTCAGTAAAAGGAAATATGGTCACTGCAAATTATTTTTATGCGATTATTGTTTGTCATAAAATTTTCTCAACAACCTAACTCTACAAAAGGGCATGCGTAAAGTTTTGAGTGGAAGAAAATGTGCTCTTCAATTAATAATATCATTTATAATTGATTCTCTAGAGCGTTAAACCACAAATAGTGCTCTAAAACGCTTGAAGAAATGAATACATTTTTTCTGAACATCTGTTTCGGTTGCCTCTTGGAGAGGTTCAGGAGAATGCTTTAGTAAAACAGGAAAGTTTTAAGATTCCTTTTGAAGATCTCGAGAGTTTCTGAATTTCTGACGCTATTTCTTTCTTGGTGTTTAAGGTCACATATTTCTGCACAATGGCTAACCATGACCGTGACAGTTTTACGGGTGGAGGAAGTCGGAGTACCCGGAGAGAACCACCAAGCAACGGCGAGCAACTGTCAGCTCTCCAACATACCAACTCCAAACAAGCAGGGTTAGCATTGGTTGAAGACAGGTGCACCATCGACGTGCAGTACGCCTTAGTACACAGCGTCACCGTGCCCCCACGTGGGCAATGGGGGTGAAGTGTCTTGCACAAGGACACAACGCGGTTGCCGAAGGTGAGATTCGAACCGAGGACCTCTCGGCTTGCAGCCAGCACCTCTACCAATTGAGCCACCCCCCCCCCCCCCCCCCCCCACCCCCGCCCCCATTTCTGTCGCTAATAGGCAGGGAATTCCACAATCTGGGACCCACGATGGAGAACACATGATCATTAGCCAGATTAAATCTGCTACAAAGTACAACTAGTTGAATTTGGTATTAAGATCTGAGACTGCGTGATGGTGTATATACAATGAGGAGCTCTTGCAAGTTAACTGGAGCCAGTTTGTGGAGATACATTTGATTACTAAGATCAATATTTTGAAATCAATAAATCAATTCTCTGTTTAACTGGAAGCCAATGTAGTTGTCTTAAAACAGATGTTATGTGTTCAGAGCGTTTGGTACCAGTAATTATCCTAGCAGCAGTATTCTGAACTTTTTGAAGCTTCTGAAACAGGAACTGGGACAGGACCAGTAACACTGAATAACAATTGTTTTCTTGTGAGGTGATGAAGGAGTGAAAACGTTTTTCAAGTGCTGACTGATTAAGATAAGGTCGCAGTCTTCCAACATTACGAAACTGCCAGTAGAATGTTTGATATATTTTACTGATATGCATGTCTAGTTTTAAATTTGAGTCCATAATCAGACCAATATTAAAAGGCGGCGATAAAAACAGAAACTAGCGAGCAGATTCAATAACAATTTAATCAATAGTAATAGGGTTGCTGGATTGAATAATTCCTAAAACTTCTCACAAACACCGAATAGATTCGATAATGTTCAAAGCTCAAAAGTTTTGCCTTTTCAACTCATTATGCATGCATTTGTACGAAAAGGAAAATTTGTCTTTCACTGATAAGATGGCGAGATATACAACTAAATGGCGAAGGAATTCGGTAATAATTTAATCCCACTGCCAGAAAGGGGTGTGGAGTTAAGCTATTACGGACACCCTCCCCCCCTATAGAACGCTATATTAGCTGTAGGGTTGACAGAACGAAATGGTTTGGAAATATATCTGTTATCCCTGTGTCTTCCTGGGTGGATCGGAATTTATGCTGTTTTTGGAGAGCCATACACCCTAAGCGTTGAAGTATTGGAATGAAGCATATGAGTTAAAGTTTGTCTTTATACCAAAACCATAGGTGTAAATCGTGTTGGTACTTCATAATCGCTGACCTATGACATGTGACGTGACGTTCAGGATGTGAGAAACTGATAACTGTTACACTTGTCTGACATACACAACAGTAATTCCACCGACTTAGGCTACATTGGGTACCCACGTGATGTATTTCCTGAAATTAATTCATAACATTAAGGAAACGGCACCACGAATGTATTGCACGGGTGATAATAATCATATAAATGCAGTGTTTGTATATAAAATAAAATTTTCGCATCGTAAGAACCATACAGTTTCGGTTATCTTCAATATCATTATGAATTTATACTGCTATCAGAAGCATACCGTGGATGCAAGGTGACGACGTGTGATTTTGGAGACAAAAGGTTGGAATTAACTGGTTGATGACTAGATTATTTCGGGTGGTCTGAATTTGTTATTCAAAAGTTGCTTTTACAAGTTATTTGGGGTTCCCACAGGCACTCCAATAACTTCTAATAGAACAAATTCATATAAACAAAATATTATTTGCGTTTGACTGAATATGAAACATGAGCAAGAACACATTTTGTTTTACTTGGGTATCCTCATTTTTTGAAAGCCCTGATAGTGGCTTCTAGCACTCAACCTGTTAATAAGCTTTCTTTGATTATGAAAAATGACAAAAAAATAGCAAGCTGGATCACAAAAAAAAAAAAAAAAAATACAAGCGCCCGTAAACACATTACATGGTGCAGATATCATCGGCTGGTGCTGTATTTTTGACCCACATACATTGTCAGTATTACATAACGGGGCACAAAAACTTGACATCGCTGCCACCAGTGAATACATTATTATTCTAAAACATGTTCACTGATACTAAGTGCGCCTCTTCATAGAATTATAGAAATCAATAAACACGGCTTTTTGTAACACCTTCTGAGAACTCACAAACTTGGAAACCCACAAATTCACACTGTTTATTGTCACGTTCGGCTTCGGTTTCACTTTCTAAATAATAATAATCCTTCAATAGACATGACCATAACACACAGCACATAATCCAAAATGTCCAACATTCTACAGGTTTTATTCCACAGGAATACTCAAAAAACATTGGAACACTAAATTTACATTGATCACAGATTTCAAATTGACGAAGCTCATAAACTTAAAGAAGCGTGACCTGGTTTTGAAATAAAGTGATTCACAAATATTCTCAATCTATTGTAATAGCATTTGGTTTTGTTTGTCATTTTTATTGAAGTCTTTCAGGGGGCGTTGTGGCGTCGCGGTAACCGGTTCTCGTCAGATCACCGAAGTTAAGCGCGGTTAGCAGTCGAATGGGTTACCATTTCAGCGACAGATTCGCGCTCCCGCGTTGTGTCCTTGGGCAAGGCACTTAATCGGGATTGCCTACATAGGGGCATAATGACGTACTGAGGCGTACTGCACGTCGAAGGTGCGCATGTCTTATACCAATCTAACCCTGCCTGTGCCCTGTGCAGAGTTCAGAGTTACGATGTTGGAGAGCTGACAGCTACTCGTCGTTGCTCGGTGGTTCTCTCCGGGTGCTCCAGCTTCCTCCACCCGTACAACTGCCACCGACATGATATGACCCTGGCTGTTAAAGTGTCGTTAAACCCTAATAAATAAACAAATAAATGAAGTGTTTTACTATGTCGTAAATTAAATAGTTTTCCATAGGGGTCACCCTTTTCACCCCCCCCCCCCTCCTAATATCGTCATGAAGGATGAGAAAATTGATTACAGTTCGTCGGCATGTTTATCTCATAGTCAATATTACATTTCCACGTCGGTCGACGTCACATCGATCGATAAAACCCGGACGCTTTTTGGTTCCAGATTTGGGGCTCAGTATGGGATTTGATCTTTATCGTTTGAGATTACATTTGGGATACTTTATCGCATTTATATACGTGTAGAATTAAGCATTCCTCCCTAAGTCTGCTTTAAACAGTCTCGTGGAATATGTAAAATAAATATATAGTGTGGGAAAATATAAAATGTATTCTACTCGTTGAATTAAGTATGAAATTTACTCGAAAGAAGCTGGTAAGTTTAATTCTTACCCCTTAGAACTCTAGTGGTATCTTCCATGCCAGTTCAATGGCAGCAATTAGAGCAGTCCATATTCATTATATGGGATAGACCAATGAATATTTTCAACACGCAGCTTCGGGGCTGCGCATTGAAAATATTGATTGGTCTACCCTACACATGTATTGAACAGCCGCCCTATTTAATGATCATATCCATGGCAGGAGCAGTGGTTTCAAAGGGTTAATTCTTCCCGTAGAATAAATTTTATATTTTCTATATATCTATCTTGGTTGTTAAATACAACAAAAGCGAAATAACTGAAAACGGGTTTGTATACGTAGTCGATATTATGATAATATATAGACAGAGACGGCATTCGCATTCGAACTGTCATTTGTTAGGGCACGAGATCGATTTGGGCGAAGCCTTCGAGTTCAATATTATTCCTCCGCCCAAATCGATCCAGTGCGGTAAAAATGACAGTTCAAAAGCGTATGTTGTTTTGTATTTATTGCACGCCTACAGTTTACCAAAAAATTTAAAAACACAATTTATTGCCAAAAATAAACCAAACGTCAAAAAAAAATAGTTAAATAGTCCGTGTACGTGATCCGTGACAAAACAAAAAAAAATTATTGTTCGCGACGGTTTTTTGCGGAAAAAGCGTGTATTTTATGAAAATGAGAGCATATGCGTGCAATAATATTTATTATGCTAGTAAATTTGTTTATCCAATCAAATGAAGTTACTAAGAGACATAGACTTCGCAATATTAGGTTCAGGATGGCTGAAAAGCACCCAATATTCATTTAATATTAGGTGCCCGTCAGCCATTTTGTTTTATCATTATATCCACGCGCCTCAGCTTTTAATTTACACGTACGCACATGCTGCAGCGCAGTCGCACATGAGACACACCATATAAAATAGCCCCGTCGTATAAACATTTCATTCGATTGAATGAAACTGTTAAAATAAAATGCAAAACCAGCCCAAAACATTGGCGGTTATAGAACAAGTCACGAGTAATTTATTAGAATGCGGAAGCAAAATTACTCCCCTTGTTGCGTATGTAAACATCGTCTGTTTTGTTTACATTTTTAGAGAAGTGCGCATCATTTGACTATTCGTTGAGTTAACTTCCCCAATGACATTTTAGCATGCCGTGCATAGTAAATACGTTGCAGAGCATTTAGTTGGCAGATACAGTGTCATATATGGCTCAGAGAAAACAATATTAGGTTCAACACTTTCACAGCAGAGCTTTCCGCGAAATAACTGACTGTCATAGTGAAAGGATTAATCCGATTAAATATAACGAAGATACTCACGCCATTATTTCCTACAAGAACTCCACTCATCAATGTACATATCACTGATCCGACCGCTCCAAATTTCATTATTCCAGCAATTATTGCGGTGTACCTCGGTGCAATTTCAATGCAGTTAGCTTCATATCCTAAGTAGACAAAACAACACCTCAGTACATTGCACCGAATACTCTTTACAGTTATTTACTGTCTTCATAGGCTTGAGACCCGCCCATCCGTGTTTACAACGGATTGATTCGCAAAGTTGTGATTAAGTTTTTTTTTTAGTCTGGTGTGTCCTGAGGACTTACCAAACTAAAAACATAGAGGATATCTAGTGTTTTTGAGTGGATGCCGAAAATTATCTCATGACTGACCAAGACAAATGTTTATTGTTCTCAAGTGCTTGCTTGAGTGAAGGCAGCCATTTTTTTCGGTCACGAGTGAGATAATTTTCGGTATCCACTCAAAAATACTAGATTTTCTTTTTTAAACGCTTTTTAACAATTGCTCTCTATCTTGTTTAAGGACGCAGACAATAGAAACACCTATAGTAATAATAATAGAACTTCGGCCTTTCCCTGATTTGTCGTGTTCCTCTAACAAGGAAGTCTACATTAACCCTGTGCCCCGCTGGAGTATTCCTACCACACACCTAATCTCTCATCATTCAGTCAAAAACTGTTTCATAATTTCCCCCCCATTGGCGCCTTTTCGATCTCCCAGCTATAAAATTTACTCCTTTCCTCATGACATACCTCATCCAATTATCCCTCATGTTTCCATCCCGATCTTTCATTAGTTTCCCAAGGAGTCTTGTTCTACTAGGTAAATATTTGATGCATTCTAAAATGAAATGTTACAGGGTCCTCGTTACACCCAAGTTACACATTTGGCACACTCTTCCCTCGCCCTTCCCGATTCTCCCCCTCAACTCCAGTGACTTGTATCTCATATTGGACAACAACGACCCCCAAACGATCCACCCAGGTACATCTCAAACGCTTTTTTTTACCCGTCTAAAGAACTATTGATCCTAATTCCAACTCACCAGTTTATATTACAATCCCCAAGCACCATTTCCCTTATAAAGCTTCTGCAGCAGTCCCATTTCTAGATCTCCAGTCTCTGTAGAGTAGTTCTCCATTAGCTCCCTCGCCTGCATTATACATCCTGCCTGAATGTTAGAGTTTCATACATGGTTGAACTCGTTTTACACAATCTGTTGTTTGAGAGGTTTACCAGGTTTTTTTTAGGTAGCATGATTTTCCCATATCTATTCCATCTCAAACGAGGCATCCAACCGAGTTCCTCTCTGACCGCTTCCAGTGCGGCTGCATTACTTGATCCGGGAATCCACCCACTCGCATCATTTTGTAGAATTTCCAAGTTCCCCGCTACCATTTGGTTTAAAGGCATCACATCTGTTCCGTATGTTATACTTGGTAATCCCTCCCTCTGCCGAATAGTTGTTTCTAACGAACACCTTGTTAAAGCTATTTTTCAGAAGTTTTTTTCAGTCTCTATGGAGTAGTTCTCCATTAGCACCATCGCCTGCTTTATCCATCCTGTTTGAATGTTATAGTTCCATACATGGCTGAACGTCATTTTACACCACCTGCTATTAGGGAGGTTAAGCAGGTATTTTGGGTACCATAGTGTTCCCTTATCTATTCTATATTAAACCATGCATCCGCCCGTGTTCTCACAAGCTATTTCTTCCCAGAAGTTTTAAATGATTGCGAATTCTTTTCCCCTTTGTCTTAAGTTTATCGGTGTGCTTTGTGTATATGCATCTACCTATAAGTTATAAATTCACCCCAAGTATTCATATTCGCCAGATTTTCTCACTGTTATATACTTGGTTTCCTCTTCACCAATAAATAATTTACCCACCATCCAACTTCGCGACTCATCTGCTTTACGGTCCACAGGTATTACCGGTTTTCCTTAGTGCCAGATCCAAACTTATAAATGGTACTTTGGAAACTATGATTAGGCATGTGCACCACTAGGACAGAAAGCTTTGGACGGATTACATTTTGTTACGAGCAAAACCGCTCACTGTCTTAAATGGCCTCGGGAACTGCGTACACTAACTGAATTTATAAAGTGGGCGTGCATTGAGATGTTGAGACATCTCCTCCCTGTAACGGAAATATTATGTGAAGGGGTGCTAGACTGAGGAAAGTTTGGGGGTTGCGTGCACAAAAACGTTCCCCACTCTTTATAGGAAATAGTACGTGTGCTAATTCTGAAATCAAGTGTAAAAAGTAGAGCAATACCGTTTTCTTCGCCTTGGCGTAGACCCCATAATATTGACGTAATCGGCCATAAACGATTAAAAATCAGCAAGTGTCAGTATTACTCCCTCAAACAATTTGTTTTACCATATCCTCAATGAAACTGTCATAACCAGTCAACACTATTGACAAAAATCGCCATTCGTTTTTTTTTTATTTTCCAATTTTGTTTCGGAAACACAGCCTATCACTCCTCATTTAAACCAACTCGTTCCAATGAGGGATCCCAAGTTATATTTTTGAAGTGAAAACTGAGTAATTTAGTGCTGATAAAATGGCATCATCATTAATCTAAGTACACAGTGTAGTACAAACACGGCGACTACATTTTTGTTTTCTAATTTCAAGACCTTCTTGGCAATCAAAGGAAAGACAAGTGAACAAAAGGAACAGAACATAACTTGATAACGATATTAAGTAAAAGTTTGATCGTTTAGCCTTGAAGACTTTAACCCCTGAACCCTCGATTCCTGGAATGGTATCGCCTTTATGGACACCTTACAGTGAGGTGGGCCAGTCCAATATCAGTATACAGGGAGGATAGAATAATAATAGCAGTCTGCAGCCACATGGCTGCAGACTGCAGTTATTATTTTATCATCAATGCCCCTTGTATAAATCTCTTATAATAAGACAAAAATGGGACGAAATTATGCCTTGAACCGAAAAATCGATCTTACGAGTTCAAAGGGTTTAAACTAGTTTTGTACTAGTCCTCCTGGCTAAGACATAATATTTTTTCGATCCTTTCCCATCATCAGTATTGTTGTAGATGTTACCATTTAGCAGTGAAGTTCTGGAAGGTTTAAAACTTTTCTCATAATGTTAAATTGATATCTATTTCACAGACCTTTAATAAATAAAACAAAAGTCCTCTGTCAAAGAAATTGTCAGGCTTACTTTACTAGAGAAATCAGCCTGCACCCGCTGACTTATCAAATGCATCACATGCTGGCTCTCTCTCGGGATGACTGTAAGTTACTTACATTACATACTTTCTAATTTACACCTGTGAAAGAGTTTTAACATTAACCCTTTGAACCTTGGTAGTAACTTCCAGGTCAGTTCAATTACAGAAAATGGAAGAGTCCACATTTATTATCTATGGGTAGACCAATTAATATTTTCAACGTCTACCCCACATGTTCACTCAGCATTATTATATTTATTTATGTATTGGTGTTTACGGTCATATACTTATGCACAATGGGTAATCATGACCGTGAATGGTTTACGGGTGGAGGAAGCCGGAGTACCCGGAGAAAAGCAACGAGCAACGACGAGCAGCTACCAGCTCACCAACATCGTAACTCCGCACTGCAGAACAGGCAGGGTTATATTGGTTGAAGACATGCGTACCGTCGACGCGCAGTACACGGCGTCATCGTGACCCCCATGTGGACAATCGGGGTGAAGTGCCTTGCCCATGGACACAATGCGGGATTCCAAACCGATCACTCAGATGGTCACACATCCGAGGACTAACCGGGCTAGACGTTCCTTAACTTCGGTGATCTGACGAGAAACGTTTACCGCAACGACACCGCGTCCTCATTCACCCAGCAGCTATCCTGTTAAAGAAAATTGTGACGTGCAATGCTTCTAGGCCGAAAAAGCGGCCGTTCAGCTTCAAAGGGTTAACTTAACCAACAAAATAGAAAACTTACCACATATGGCAACTCCACTCATGCCTACACCAAAGCATAGTAACCCGAAAGCTAACATAATCTGAGTATCTGTTACAAAATATAGAGCCAATATACACAATGATTCAAAACCAAATCCTGTAAATGAAGATAAAAGGAATTACAAAAAAACATCAACTCGACATTTAACCCTTAGTCCTCAGATTACTTTCACGCTAATAACTATCTTATAGAATATACCCATAGTAGCTTGGTGTACCAAATGTTCACCATGAGTGGTGTTTACCACGAGCCTTTGGCGAGCGGTTAACACCACTTCACCACCATTGGTGAACATTTGGTACACCAAGCTACTTTGGGTATATTTTATTTATACCATGATCTTCCGATTATTTAGAGTTTAAATGTTTAAATAATACAATATTGAATATTAACACGTGCGAATCTGTTTTTTGTTTACGTGAGCCCCGATGGGCGGTACTTCCCATGTCAATTTTATCGCAAAATGGAAAAAGAAACACGCAAATCATGAGGCTTTTTTTCATTTTAATAACATGATAACTTTCTATGTCGTGTTATGGGTGCTTTATTATAATGCGACAATGCATGTTTGTTAATGTTTGGTCTCTTATGAGGTAAACTCATTTTAAAAAACGCAATAAATAATTGCCGTTTTCATTTCACTCTTCGTGAGATGACGAGCGATAAAGTCAGACAAGTTTGCATTCAGCTCGAGGTCACCAAAGGTCAGTATGGATGCAGTTCCACTGTAGGTGTAAATTTTAACTATTGAAGTCCTATTGCTGGCGTGTTTGCCACAGACGCACGTGTTCACCGCGGTCGGTGTGTAAAGCTAAAATTTATGTCACAGGCTTTTTACATAGAATAGAATAGGTAATCATAGTATAAATACATGCACACAGCTAAAGATGACTTAACAGTGTTAATACATTATTTTTCGTTGCCTGTACAGGTAGCAAACAATGAAGTAAAGACACTGTCAAGATAAATGCATGCTACCAGTTCCAAAGATATATAGATAGATAGATACATTTTATTCGCCAGTATATATGAACACAACACAATTTATATGTAATGCACATATTTACCATACACATGTCAAAGGCATATAATTTGATATCCAAAGATATCCAAAGATGAATATGAGTACACCGACAGGGGAAGGCTTAGCAAAACTGGCTGTCTTCCTGCCTTCCACGAGTAAGAAAGAAGAAAAGAAACAGAGATGCAGATAAAAAAGAAAGAAAGAAGAAAAACACAAAGCTGGAGAGAGTAGAAAAATACTAATACAAAATCGTGAATTTAATATGCTATTTACTCAACGTGGCCACATCTGACTCATCATTGGTGTATCTTGCAAACTTCGGAGCGATAAGTAGGGAATGCTAAAAATCGAAACGACTAATTTTCAGATAATGAGGACGACAGTTGTGATTGATCCTACACAACTAGTGTGCATCGTTTGTGACCGGATTCTTTGTGATTTATAGACGTTACGATTACCATGTATATGATTATCAGAGGCAAAATACAATTTGTTTACTGCCTTCCTAAGTTTGTAGAGATATTCTTTTCTCTTGCAAAAGTGTTAAAATTCTTGGATATTTTACCTCTTTCAAGATTTATGTAAAACCTATATAATATATTGCATGCAACGTCACTTTAAAAAAAGTATTGATACAAACGGATTACGGAATATAGGAAAGGTTGCTAATACCTATTGTTTGAGCTAGTTTCCTTCCCATTGTTGTTGTCAGCGTTTTGCGCTTGAACAGGTAATCGAACACAACACCCGCCACCAGCGCCGTAATAACTGTCAAAAAGTCTGGAATTCCCGATAAGGCCCCAGTCTGTAATTTGAAGATAATTGAAAATCGTACATAAAAGAGTTTCCAACCATAACGTTTTCTGTATAAAATTTGGTGTGCCACATAGACAAAGAACGACACACGCGTGGGAATGGGTTAATTGATATGGCACGAGTGCCAGAGTGGAAGAATAGAACGAGAGGCCGCAGGTAATTTTAAAACTGCCATTTTATTCTTCTGCGATGGCACAAGTGTCATATCTATTAACCCATTCACACGCGTGTGTCCTTCTGTGTTCAATACACGCCTTCACGTCTGTAAAAAAAAAACAATTATTAGAAGGACACCCAGCAATTCATTTGACAACTATCAACAAAAGAACACATTTTATCCCGAACCAAATTTGCGATGGGAACCCGTATTACTATTTCGTCTCCTGAGTTCCAATGTGTTCTATGTGCCGCCTGGCACATAGAACACATTGGTACTCGGAGGATGGTTTTTAGCTATCGCTAGCGATTAAGGCGAACGATGTGTAGAAAATTCCAGTGAAATTACGCTTCTATTTAAAAACAGTACGTTAACGATGTCCGTTCCGCACATGTGTGAGGAACGGATTTTCATTTTTCGTTTGTTTATTGTTGCTGTAGACGGGGATTTCATATAACAGGCGTGTAATAAATTAGATGTTGTGTGAAGAGAGCAGGAATAGAAACTCATAAACTGAAAACGCGACTTGAGAAAAAAACTCTATTACATTGTTTGTATTTGTATAGACTTATACGCAGAAACCGTAATTCAAATTAAGTTGCTTCCACCCACTATAAGACCTTAGCACCACTAGCACCCGCCCCACACTCGCATATATCAACGAAAACTTTTAAGCTAAACAGCGGGGGGGGGGGGGGGGGGGGGGGGAGTAGGGTAGATGTGCAAACTTTGTGAGATCTTTTGCACCAACACTAAGAAACAGATAACATGCGTATTTGTGAGGTTTCTCTTTGCCGTTTAACCTGCAACTAAACTGGACTGTATTGATAGCATTTTGCAACCTTTGTTGCTCTTGAAATTTATGTCTGTAGGTATGACATATTTATTTTATGTTCCTTCTTATGTTTATTTAGTCTACAACCCTCACAAACAGTCCCGCGATGCAATGTTTCCACTTCTTTGTTGAAGTCATGTCTTCCAGCTCTCATAGGTTGTATAACAAAGATTGTTAATGAGTCAGTACAAAATGGTTATGTGCCACCATGTCTCAAAACAGCCCTGGTTACGCCTCTTCTAAAAAAAACTTCTTTAGATCCCTGTGTACTGAAAAATTATAGACCTGTATCAAACCTACCATTTATCTCCAAAGTCATTGAGAAAGTAATTGCCAAACAGCTGCGTTTATATTTAGACAACAATCAGCTTGTGGATCGAAAACAGTCTGCATACCGCGAAGGCCACTCCACAGAATCTGCACTTCTGAGCGTGCAAAATGATATACTAGAATACCTAGACCACCGGAAGGCAGTTGTTTTGATCCTCTTAGATCTTTCAGCTGCCTTTGATACCATAGACCATAAAATCTTATCCGATAGACTTTTGCATTTGGGTATTGATGAATCTGCATTGAGGTGGTTTCAATCCTACAAATCAGAAAGGACCCAGTGTGTCACAATAGAGGGAATTCAATCAGACCCTGTACCACTTAAATTTGGCGTACCCCAAGGCTCAGTCCTGGGTCCAATTCTTTTTATATTATACATACAGCCCCTCGGGGAGATTATTCGATCACATGGGATTGGCTGCCATTTCTATGCAGATGACTCACAGATCTATGCGGAGTTTGACCCCTTGGATACAAATTACACTGAGTTGAATTTTCAAACTTTGCGGAATTGCATCGATGATATTAGAACCTTTATGCTGGTAAACAAACTTAAACTTAACGATGAGAAAACAGAACTTATAATTTTTTCTTCTAGGCATAAACCTGCCCCAAACAATTTGCCCTGCCTTAAAGTAGGAGATACCATTATCAATCCATCTACCACTGTTAGAAACCTTGGTGTGTATTTTGATTCTCACTTAACCATGGTTCTTCATATTTCAAAAGTCTGCCAGTCCGCCAATTTTTATCTTCGGAAAGTTGGTCGATCCAGAAAATTCCTAACCACGCGTGCCTCAGAATGCCTCATTCACGCATTTATTTCTTCAAAGCTGGACTACTGTAATTCGCTTCTACATGGTCTTCCCAATAAACAACTTGGCAGACTGCAGTCTATTCAAAACACAGCAGCACGCATTGTGACATTAGCGAAAAAGAGAGATCACATACCACCTAAGTTGAAAAGTTTGCAATGGCTTCCTATTATGGCCAGAGTTGAGTTCAAAATTCTCCTCTTCACATATAAAGTACACATGAAACAGTCCCCAGCTTACATTGCTAATCTAGTAAAACCATATATACCGAAACGCCCCCTCTGTTCCACAAACCAAAATCTTTTAGAAGAGAAATCCTATGTTCTCGCTAGCTACGGTGGACGTTCTTTTAGCTATAATGCTCCTAGACTGTTTAACATGCTACCAGAATTTGTTAAACAGCCCCTTCTTTGACAGCATTTAAATCTGGATTGAAATCTCATTTATTTAACAAATATTTTTAAATCCTATGTTGGTCATCATTTTGTTTATGAGCAGTGTTGTAAAGCGCCATGGAACTTTTTTAATATTGTGAGATGTTTGCGCTATATAAATGTATATTATTATTATTAAGATATTTGAATGATTTGGAGGTATTTCGTTAATAAGCATACTGGGGTACGGTGTAATGAATGCCCACTCAGCCCTTGTCCATACCCTTTTGCAAATAGATGCATGAAAGATGACGACACAACACAACTTTGGAGGTATTTCGTTAATAAGCATACTGGGGTAGGGCGTGATGAATGCCCACTCAGCCCTTGTCCATACCCTTTTGCAAATAGATGCATGAAAGATGACGACACAACACAACGTAAATGGTTTGACTAATTTATTGGTCAATACCGAACAGTCACGTGAACGATGTGTTTTTCGAAACAGAAGTTCGATTTCGCCTTATCATATATGAGTCCACTAAAATGGAGTAAAAACAACATGAAAAAACCCAAACCACTTATAGTAGAGTGACACTTTGCGTAGGGAGACCACAACAACAATACTCATAACCCAGGCACGGCGCTGAATGAATGAAATTGAAAAATACTTCTGGTGGTTTCAGATGATGCCTGTATGCCTGAGTTAATGAATTTGAAAAATAATTCTAGTGGCACCTGAATGAATGCAATAAAATAGTACCTCGAATGGCGTCAGCTAACGCTTGAATCCATGAATGATTGAGATTTAACAGTACTTCCAGTGGCGTCAGGTAAATGGATGAAATTGAAAAGCACTTCTACTGGCGTCAAATTACCCTGACTTTTCAATTTCGTCCATTCAGGCATTCCCGTGCGCTACTGGGAATACTTTTCAATTTCATTCATCCCGGCGTTCAGGTGACAACTAACGCCACTAGTATGGTGGTGACCGCGCACAAGAAGTGATACAAGTGCAAAGGTCTCGAAGAAATCACAATTGGCAGTGCAAACAGGTTGCGAATCAACGTTATTGTTTGTTATGTTTTTTTCAAACTCTTCAGTGTTCAGTCCACACATGGGTAATATTAGTTTTTCGAATCTTTGGCATAAAAATCAGACATGGTACATTTGGTTGCGAATCCTGCCAAATGACCTGAATAATAAATTTGTCCACCTGGAAAGCTGTCTAATATGGCACGAATGCAGTGATTTTTTAAGCACTTCCTAGCACCCAAACTAAACGTACAACGTTGATAGAGGATATGAAATGTGTGTTTTGGTCACTCGATATTTATGAAACTCGTCTACGAATTTCCCGTTTTGCCGAGCATGCTCGGCAAAACAGGATAGTCGTGGACAAGTTTCATAATTCAACCAATCAGAAAGCATTCTTTTTTTAAATTGACCAATCAAATCAACTGAATGTGTTATGAGGCACAAATCAATATTTATTGAAAATATGAAAAGGTAATACTTCGAGAAAACGAAGGGGACATGATAAACTTATTTGTTATGTTGCTCTCCTGAATAAAGTTAAAAGATGGTGTCTGGCTTTTTATGACCCAAATATTCACACAACCTGTCAAATACTGAAATATAATTATTCTTTGTTTCACTAATTTCAGGCAATATGGTTCGCAAATCTTTTCATGGGCAATTGATTCTGTACATTTCACACCGCACATAACTTTACTTTTCGACGCAATCATCTTCCAGGTTCAATTTTCAAGCGGGATTAATCTCCCTTGAGGAAGTTGAACGTCGTGTGATTTTATGTTCCAGGGCAAAAAGCCGAACATAGCTTTGGGTACCCCTGGATGGTGGCCACTCATATCTCGACATTTGTCTCTGCGATATCATCGTGTGAGAACCATATAGAACCGTCTGGTTCTCACGCGACGATATGACAATACTTAACGTACGTGAAACGATTAGCTTCGGACCTAAATACCAGTGAGGGAATTATTCTTTAGTTTAAACAATATTTTTTCGTGAATTATAGAAAAATGTATACATCAAAACTGTTGGAGGACAGAATATAAATAAATAACAATTGGTTTGTATACACTGCATAAAAAGGAAATACCAACAGGTGATTGGATTCAACAGAAAGCCTGTGGCCTATGTGAGTCGTCTCTCAAGATCAAACAATTACACAAAATGAAATATGGCAGTTGAGTTAATAGAGTTATCAAACGGCAGTTGATGGAAGACACACGTATAAAGCAAATACGGCCAGCCAGAATGTTCATGTCTGGGACAGGATCATATAAAATTGTGTTCTTTAGCGTCAAAGGTATTAACATTACACTTACAATTGCTGAATTGAATCCAAACATGTCTTTGAAATATTCTTGAATTTGGACTTGCATCACCGTAAATGTCCATTCCTTTGTAAAATTAGCTACGAGAAGTGCATACACTGGTAATGATGTCAGTATATGCTTCCAAGGAACATTCTGCATCTGCAATTAAAACACATCTTCATAAAGTTGCATCTCAACACCCTTTTTCTAATGTTCTTTCCGGAATAAGCAGATCTATTTGGATTTGAATAGAAAGAAGAACAAAGACAACTATACTAAACAATGATGCACAAAATACCCGTTGGATAATAATATGTTATTTAATTTTTAAATAGATGTTGACCAGAAAGACATGTTTCTGAAACCTGCACACATATCTACGCACAGTATGTAGAATATTTCTCTAGTTCTCTAACCGTCATACAGGAAAATAACCCGACCAGAAAGTGTCCGATACCATATATTTACTGTAAAAGTAAAAAATATCAAATCATCTGTTCACCTCTTGAATCCGAAGGCCGGTTTTACAGCCCAGCATCGTGATGCGACCTGAATTATTAAAGTAGATAGCTTTTCAGTGAATTTCTGTTAGACCAATTAACTCTTTACCCAACGCAGACAATATCAAAATTTATTATTTTAAATATCATTCTTTTAAATTTTTCAAAAAAATTCAACAAAACCATATCATGTGACCCCTCGTTGAAAAAAGCTCGTTCCAATGAGGAATCACATGATATGGTTTTGTTGAAATATTTTGAAAAATTAAATTTTTTCAACTGCTCAATTTGCATATTACGCGGGCGGATGCGGGCGATTCGTTAGGTAAAGGGTTAAGATTTTCAACGTGCAGCCCCAAGTGGCACGTTGTAAATATTGATTATTGTTCCCTCGGGTAACGAATATAGACTGTAACAGTTCATGGCTCTGAACTGGCATGCAGTATACCACCAGGATTCAAAAGGTTAAATTAGCGTCATTTTGTCTTGTTGACAAAGCGTTGCCTTAACTGATTCCTAATATTTCATCCAGCTTCCATGTAGGAAGTTCCATTTATGGAATGGAGGCACTGCTTCCCACAGGCCAAATACAATTCGTGTTCTGTCTTTTCGTCTCCCGTTTTTTCAGAGTTTATCACTTTTATACGCCTCCTTTAGTGATGATTCACGCTTGTCTTCCCTTTCTCTCTTTCATACTCTTACCACCACGTGCTCCATGTTTGTACAGTTTCTGACTACACCCTTGCCCCTGCTATAGTTAGGGCGGCCATTATTTCTTGCATATCATAAAAAAATGAAACACGCTATAGACTGACTTGAAAGGTTCCAGTTGCATTTCATGTTTCAGTTGCATTTCATGTTGCACGCGGTGAATGTGTTCTCCGAATTGAAACAGAAAAGGATTATGCAAAACGTTTCTGTGAACATGATTAAGTTTAGTTAATGCTCTGTCATGGTTGGAAGGGTTGCATTTTATTTTTGAGGTTTGGAATAGTATTCTCCGACTGGTCAAATCGGACTATGCCCGTCAATACATTTTCAAACTCTTTCTCCCAGATTCGACTGATAGTGACTTTGTCGTATTTCAAAATGCCTGCGTTTTGATGTTGTTATGACTTTGGATACCGATCTAATACTGTAGTATGTTGCCACAATAGAGACAAACTGTCGTTACTTAAGTGCACAAAAGTGCCATCTGCAATGCTTTGGCATTGCTGATGATGCATTGTTGCACTCAAGGACGAAATATGCTTCTTGGTGCACATTACACTCTACTGAAAAGCACTTTCTAAATTAAACAATGGACACGGACACCATTTATCTGAACGTCAGTGGGAGAAGCATTACGGTTGTTTCACCGTGAAAAAGTTATCTTGGGGACAGAAAATCGGCATTAAGGACAAGAAAACAGGTTATGCCCCAAATATTTAACAAAATATAAAATCTAGAATCCAAAGCACATAAATTCTACAATTCGATGTATTTTATCTCAAATGATGGCAACATGCTGTTTGTTTATGCGCCCAATTTTCTCCTTATCTTTTTCAAAATTTCCTATTTTTTACAATATAAATATTCTTAAAATGTTCATAAAACTGCCTTTCGTCGCATTTTAACGGCCCGTGTATGTTTTTTGGGTGGATGTGGGACATGAATATGGGTAATAATTGAAAATACAAAACAACAATCGATCCTTTTGTTGTCAAATTTGAAGTGATTGGTTGTTGGCTTCCAAGTTGTTTTCTCTCAAACTCAAAGTACTGACGTTGATTCGTGAACCTCGTGTACACTTGAAGGTCCTTGCTCACACAGCCCCTAGTATGTTGAGCTTTTCATCATTTTTAACACAACAACAATGTAATCTCAAGGAGGAATGATAGAATAATTATGCTAGTCAAAATATGGTGACATGCACTCTGCGCTATGTTGAATCTTGGCAAATGTCAAGAAAAACTAGAGATTTGTAATTTTTTGGACAAATTACGGGCTTTCCGAACCTTTCAATGTGAAAAAGCAAACTATATAAAGCAAAGCAAAGTGTTTGAAATTAACCCTTTCCATAATGATAGAAAAAGCAACCAAAGTTGGCTAATTTTGTCATTTTCAAACAGTACTCTTATTCTCGCCCTCATTGTGCTTGAGATTAAAAAGAAAAAAGTAACTTTCTCCTGCAATCATTGTTTCATCTATCCATACCAAAACAATTGTTCGAACAGCCTTGTAATTAAAGACATTTGCCCTTGAAGTTGGTCAATTTTGAAGAAAAAAGACTATATTCATGTCGGTTTTGGCCATCATGGGTTAATTTTGAAATATTTGCGTGGTGACGACATTCAATTATTACTATTTATTTTTCATGTTCGTCAAAAACATAGCTTACGGCACTCCTTAGGAACGAGGTCCTTGAACTCGTTCCATTAAGGGGTTGTATGCTATGTTTTGGGAACCAAAACGAAAAGTTTGGGCTATTGAAGATTTGTTTCACAAGTACCGTCTTCTATTCCTCCTAGTTTAACCCTTTACCTAACAAAAAAGGATGACGTCATATGCAAACAAACTGCTTTAGTAACTAAATTGTTTGACATGGTATACCGAGTGGTGCACGTGTTTTTGTATAATTTCGCGAGGCGGTTGGTGCCGAAGGAAACTCTCGGCGTGGGTTTAGACCTCTGCTATGCCATTGTAAATAATAGCAGCGTCCTTTTTGATTCTATGGTACACGGGAAATTTGAAAAAGAGACGTTCTCGCTGATTTCCATGAGGTGCAGTATGTAGGTTTAAGTGATGCAATTATCTGATAAATATTTTTTTTTACTTTTTTTGCGACAAAAACGTAGCTTATGACCACTCACTGGAACGAGTGAGGGGTCATAAGCTATATGTTTGAGGCAGAAAATGAAATAATAGTGAAAACTGAATAATGTTTTTTTTTGTGAATAGCGCTGGTCGGTTTTTGCCGTTATATTGGGTAAAGTTTTATGGATTAATTTCATAGATCGTTGCAGCATGAGAACGTGTGTTACCAAACGTGGACGTATGGACGTCCACCAATAGCACTTACCTTATGCCGAGAACTTGAGTCAATCCTTGCTTTTTCTTCAAAAAACAGATGGTATTCGATCAAACTCATTGTAGGATCATCTGTTGGGGAATCGTAAACCGTGAGAAGAAGTATCAAGCTCCACATGACTGGCATTACTCCTGAAATAGAAACCAATTCACATGAGTGGAAGTTCCAGTACCATGTTTACAAAGCATTGATCACAAAGGCGCCATCTTTCTCTTTCAGATCGGAATCTGGTCTTGGCACACTAACATCATTTGATCGAGATTCTCTATGCAAAAAGCATGGGAAATCAAGAGTGAATGAAAAAAAAAAACAAACAAAAACAAACAAAAAAAGCAAATAGCTCAGAGAGTCGATATCGCCGCAGGTCCGACTCGACTGGTCTGATTCTACAGTGCTGTGGACAGGAAACGGACAAAGAAATTATCATTCCGTTTCCTGCCCACAACTCTGCAAACGAGAGAGGGGGGAATGAGGGAGAGAGAGAGATATATAGGGGCTGGTTATGGGGTGGGCGGGGGGAGGGTTGCGGACGGGCGGGAGGGCGGCCGGGAATCAGGCAGACTTGCATGCAGGCAACCAAGCAGGGCGTAAAAGGTGTCGAACAAGTTGGGAGTATGAAGTATTTACCTATCATTTACTGATACCTCGAATATTCAGCTGAGGCCTTACCGAACAAGAAAACTGAAACCAATCTTTTTAAATACGTATTACTAATTATCAAAAAGGATAGATCACGCTATTTTAAGCAAACAGCCAACATAAACCAAGGAAGGCAATTCAGATTTACTGCGCGTTTATTAACCAGGAGAAGAACTGCACTGCAATTTTGAAATTTATTTTCGTGAGTGCCCTCCTACCCAGCCCACACATCTCGCCACGCCTCCTCTCCCACACACACGCTTTGAAAGTTGAGGAATTCATAAGACTGCAGCCACAAACATTGAATTCCATTTCATAACAAGTATAAATAAATAGTTAAACACAGTGTGCATTTTTAAGCAGACAATAACTCAATTTTTGTTAAAAAAGGCAATTGGCGATGGCAAAGTTCCAACTAATAGCTTTCTGGGTTGAACCCAGAGATCTACGGCGGCATATTAGCGACTCGTAATTTTTAGCTGAATTGTAGGTACAATTTACTAAATTGTAGCTGCAATTTAATAACTAAAAATTACGTGATGCGAATTAGCCGCCGCGTAGATCTATTCTGTGAGTTGATCTTGCTTTGTCCTTTCATACATGTAACTTTTCAGTCTTCATCTGATTAGGAATGTCTTTGTTATATTGCAGTCTAAACGTTCCGCGAGACACCAAGTTGGATGACGACCACTCCACGACGACTGTACTGTAATACGGTATATACGATGTAGGAAAAATCCATACTGGCCTCGAACTTCGCTTTCGTCCAGTGTAGATTTACTGGCCGTGTGTACCGTATTGGGTCATTAACAAACTGTCTAATTAATAATATCTATTGCAATATTATCATACATCCCAGACGTTTTTAATAATGTTACCGTAACTTCCTCGCAGAAGTGGTAACCGTATTTCTTGTCCAAAACGTTTCAAACAGAACATCTCAGCTTCGTGCATACCATATTTAACGAGTTCTCATTAATCGCTTTAATATTTGTAATTGAAAGGTTTGATGGAAGAAAAAGAACGAAGAAGAAACAATTCCAGTTTTACAAACGAAAGTTTCAATAAATGATGTCTCCTTCTATTTAAATACGTCTAGTGTTGTGGAATGGACAGCAAGATATATGTCCGGAGTCGGTCCCCTGCTGTACCGGTACATGGACTTGCTAGATCTATCCGGAACAGTCCAAGACGGTCCAGAGAGGCATTGCAAAGTGTTAAATTATCTCTAGTTGAGGACACAATGCTGAGTTTTTGGAGTTTACCTTCCAACTGAACTTGTGATATAACTAGTAGATTAGATCTGGGTAGTAGTGAAAAAAAAAAAAACAGATCAATTTATTTAACTTACTAAATAACAATACTAGATAACACTCACCATATATATAAAATATACTATCCCAGCTCCAATAACAAGACATAGTACCCGCGATAATCAAAGCAAGAGCTGGACTGAGGTTTCCCCCTAAATTTAAAGGAAAAAGACATAGTAAACTCAGCAGCCTTTCTGAAACAAAAGGACAAAGAGTAGTTTTCATCTCTTTGTGCAACAAAATTGACAAAAGCACCCTGTGTTGCTTACAAAATTTACGAGATACATTCTGGTGTGTATTAATTTGTTTTTTTCAAAATACAGTCGTTTTAGTCTGGAGCAGAAAGAGCTAATTTCATCATTTTCTCATAAATGGTCATTCAGAGTGATAGGGTGAGGGTGTTTTACGCTTTTGTCTGTTACTGTATATATGTAGAGGATATCGACGCTATTTTAGTGAATATTAAGAATTATCTCATGAGTGTGGAACTTATAGTTAAGCGCTCATGAAAAATAATACTTTCAGGTCCACACGAATGAGATAATTCCCGATATTCACTAAAATAGCGTAGATTTTCTTTTTATTATATGCTACGAGACATTTTACTGCGCAATATTCAGCCCCATTCGACTGCGAACAATTTCAAGACAATAACAAAGATCTGCTGATCGTTCCATCAAGGCGACGTTCAAGGGGACGTCATGCGCCGAAGCGTGTGGACCTGGAAGTATTATTTTTCACTCGCACAAGCGCTCGTGATAAATAAAACTTCCAGGTCCACACTCATGCGATAATTCCAGATGTTCATTAAAATAGCGTAGATTTTCTTTTTATTGTAGGCTACGTGATATTTTACTGCGCAATATACAGACCCATTCGACTGCAAACAGTTTCAAGACAATAACAAAGATTTGCTTTGCGTTCCTTCAAGGTGACGTTCAAGGCGACGTCATGCGCTGAAGTGTGACGTCATTTAGGATGCTACTGAGGGGTATTTCTCGATATCCATCGAGTCGATGAATATCGGGAAATATCTTTTAGATAATTTGCGATAATTGACAGGCTAGCATATAATTTTGACTGAGCATCATGTTCCGCCCGAGACTGTGGACGGAGTCTGTAGAACGGCTGAGATCGTGCTCACACGCAATGTGTTTGAATTTAACACAGAATATTTTCTACAGATTTCGGGCACAGCCATTGGGACGAAGATGGCACCGTCCTATGCTAATATTTTCATGGACATTTCTGAAAGATATCTCGTGTCGTCTTGTCCAGTGTCGCCGGATGTTTGGATTCGGTTTATAGATGATATTTTCGTGGTTTGGACCGCAGGGGAGAACAAACTTCTGGAGTTCCTTAGCTTTATGAACAGTATACATCCTTCCATACAATTCACCAGTGATTATTAGAGGCACACTAATAACTTTCGTTATGTTTCTGCTGTATCTGTATCTGCTGTCTGCTAGCTGTCATCCTAATCATACTAAACGGAGCATTCCATACAGCCAGTCACTCAGGATCTTGCGTATTTGTTCAAATCTCACCACTGCAAAGATTCGTTGTGACGAACTCACAAATTACTTGGCCCGCAAAGTTAAGGCTCAAGTTGAAAGGGCCATTACCACTTTTCAACATCCACAAACTAAGCCTATTTCCGAGGCTTCTCGCGGGGTGTACTCTACTGTAGAGTTTCATCCTGGACTACCTGACATCAAGTGCATTTAAGTAAATTTCTTCCCATTCTGCACCAGTTTGAAAGAATGAAGGAGGCGGTCCCATGGCCGCCCGTTATTAGCTTAACGAAAATACTGGTCAGAGCAAAAATAAGGGGCGCATTTACCAATGACGGGGAGGTACCTTGGCAACCATGAAAATCTGCCCGGTGTCAGTTGAGTAGTTTGATTGTAACAGACAATAACATTGTTAGCACTGCGATTGGAAGATCTTTCCACTGTAAGAATGCGGATACGGACTGTTATGCTAAATGGCTTATATATGCCATTTTCTGCCCATCTTGCAAATTGCAGGACATTGGACAGACTAACAATTTACGTAAAATAATGAATGGACATAAGAGTGACTTGAGAAAGTGTTCAGGGAATACTAGGTATAAAAGTGACTGTTCTCACATTTATGAGCATCCCAAGTGCCACTCACAAGAGACCTTCCAATTTCAAATATTAGAGACAGTTTATACTAACTCTAGTAATAAATTAGATTCCCTTTTAGACCACAAAGAAAAGCAGTGGATTTGGAAATTAGAAACACTGGTGCCTAAAGGTCTTAATGTTAATAACGGTTTTTACACCCAAACAATGCAAACGATTTAGCAAGTGATTATTGACTGGGTTAGCCACTGGCTACGTTTTCTGCGTTTTGTGTGTATTACTGTTTGCTTTTACACCTATATTTCTATATTGTGGGTGTTTGACACCATTTAACACTTCCCGGCGGGCTGCTATTTGTATAGTAATCTCTAACTTCTCATTTATTTTTATATCTCACCTTATGATTACTGTTTGTTTACTCTGCACACGCTCTGTCACACCTTTTTTAGTATTTATGGTCTCGTGTAATTACTCTCAATCACTGTAGTTATATGTGTTTCTGATGAAGGGTGCTTTGACGCCGGAAAATTAAATGAATCCACGTATCACTGAATTTTTGTTTTAACCTAATACTAGGTACCAGTGTGATGCCTCTTAGTTTTAAATATATATATATATAAATTGGGAAATGGCATAGAGTCAAGTTTTACGTGTCCATCGATTCGCTTTGCTCTCCATATATAGAGGATATGGAATGAGTGTTTTGGTCACATGGTATTTATGAAACGATTTAGAGAATATTCTGTTTCGCAGAGCCTCTGGCGAGGCAAAACGTAAAATTCGTAAACGAGTTCCATAAATATCGTGCAAATAAAATACGAATTTCATATTGTGTTTATCATATATGACACCACATTTACCAAAAACTCATCTTTCAGACAGAAAAGCGGGTTTAAAGAATTGCATTTCACCTTGAACGCCATGCATTTGACTGTTGGCCGTCACAGTTGCACGCAGTCATACGTCACAACCGCACTAATTTGAAACAGATCTTTTCGGTGATAACAAATCAGAAAGCGTTCTTTTAAAATTGAACAGTGAAATCAATTGAAGGTCTTATGAAGCACTGATTAATATTTATTGAAAATATGAAACGGTAATAAGTCGAGAAAACGGAGAAGCCTTTTGATAAATATATATGTGACATCTTTACTCACATTTCAGTCAAATCCATACAACTTTATACTGGGAAAACCGATTTTCAAGTTTTGTTAGTTATTGTTGTTAAGCTTTCAATCACATCTTTTGAAGCCAGATTGATCGTCGAGCTCGTTCTAATAAGGGGAACTAAGCTAAGACCTAGCCAATCCCGATCGTAAAGTTGAAAAGAACCTCGAGTAGAATCAGACGAAAGCTTAGAACCCGAATCGAGCCTCGAATGTAATCCATTTCCCAATGGTTGCGATATTACGGTCAAATATATCTAACTCCTATTTGAGCCTTGTATCAAATATGCGTACTATTATTTAGAACAGTGAACAGTACGTACAAGTATCTGTACATATCGCTGGTTTCTAAAAGATTGAGCAGGTTTTTTTATACGGGGTCGGAGAGAGGGTGGGGCGGAGTAGTAACCCCGGGGCCCGGAACCTTGTGGGTCCGGTGTTGGCCCAGGATTCCAGGATTCGTGGGTCAAGTCTGGGTCCCATAAAGTTTTGACACCTGTGACAAGCCTGCCCCGATCCCGACTGAGAGACAAGATAAGTTACCCGTTGTACTGGAGTACTTGTGGCCACTCATGTAAAGAATGACTGGAGTGCCCCGTGGAAATGCTCAACCTGTTAACCCTTTACTTAACATGAAAAGCAGACGAGACTTGCAAACAAACTTATGGAATATCTATTTTTTAATTTTTGTGTCAAACACATAGCTCGTTCCAATGGGATGTCATATGCTATGTTTTTGAGGCAAAAAAAAGAATATAAATTATAATGAAAAGCGAATGGCAATTTTTGTGATTAGCGCTGGCACCGGTTTTGGCCGTTACGTCTGGTAAAGGGTTAATAGGCTGTTATCGGTATACATATGCACCAGACCCGGCATTATGACTTCTAGACCTTCGGCATCTGCATCAGTATCCCGACACTTTAGAAGGGGTGGGGGGGGGGGGGGGGCGTCACTGAATTAACCTTGGGGCCGGAATGTCTTCTTCCCCGTCCTATCTTTATATGACAACCAATGTTATTCCGTGTAGAAATTTCGGCATGCCCCCGTGCGTGGATCCAGTGTCCCTTGTACTTTCATTTATATCAGGATTTGATAAGACGGGGCTCCATCCCACTTACATTCACAGCACTAGTAGCGCCGTCTACGCTACCGCTTTGAATGGATCACTACCTCAGGGGGCTTTGACATATTCTCTTCTTAATTTTCTTGTGGTGACAACTCATGCAGCAGTTATCTTAGCAACGTGACTATATTCGAATAAAAATAGACCATGCATCACCAATGAGGCCGTTGAAAAAAACATATACCTCGCGCAAAGTCGACGTAATGTGGACAACAACAGCGGTCAACGTTTCTATGACGTCGGGTGAACATCATAACGTCACGACGTAAATAGCAACGTCAACTGTTTCGCGCTGAAAAGTTTCAAGAAACTCACCTTCCACATCAATATGCCATCACATACCCATACTATATACCCCACGCCGTATCCATACATATATACCATAGTCTACTATATTTGCAGTGCGTACATCACATGCCGGATCTAACTGGATGGAGCCGAAGTTTTGCGCAGGAAAATTGCTCCCCCAGAGCTCCGGTTTCAATGGAAATTTAACACTAGCTGCTTCCCAAAACCTCCGGGTAATCGGATCCCGATTGTCCCCTCTGTACTACTGGACGCATGTCAACAACAGAGATCATATCGATGACGAGAGCACAGATAACTGGCCTAAACGACAGTACAAGAATGTATGGGAATGTAATATTTACCAACAGAATTGATCGCCATAGCACGAGTTTTTTCTGAGTACGGAATCCATGACGCAAGCAAACCGGTAAGGGGTACGAATAATGAAGTCTGAAAAGTAAAACAAATGTATATGGTAAGCCTTCTAGTCGGAAAATAAAAATAGGTCGGTGAGCCGAAAATAAGTTTTGTCTTCTAAGACAGCAGTCGAATGGCGCTTCATCACTGATTATGAAGACCGCATATTTCAGTCTGCAGAAAGTGTGTTCACGGGAGTTTGGGACAATGAACCATGCAGATGTCATACTTCAGAACAGTTTTCTGGGTGAAATTGTGATGTCATATACATTCCATACGTTTTGATGTAATTTAATTTTACAATATACAATACTTATAATAAAACATCGAATTCACAGAAATACAAAACCTCGTAAACGGTGACATGTAGGGCCCTGCGAAGCTTCGAGATTCGATTCGATTTCAAATCTTAAGTTGGTATTTCGTTCGATTCGAAATCGACAGTCCTTCTCGTTTTCTTTCGAATCTTTTCATTGAAATTTCGCTTGGTATCAGTCATCTTCGTCGCCTCACAAAACGTGACGCCTAGATACAAATTGAACATCAATAATGTTGAAAATAAATCATTGAGTGTAATTCCCGCTACATTAACATAAAAGGCATATGTACCCATGCCACCATCCATGCTATTTTCAGTTTCACTAGTCACTACCACTGCTGAAAGAAAATTTAAAGTTCTAAAGCTCACGGTTGCTAGCGGCTGGTCCCGTGCAATGTCCAGTACCGACTTCTCGGCCCCGTTTCCGCTTTTGAACAAAAATCATTGCTGGGTAATATTCCAACTGCATCATGGAGGCATGCCCACGGCGAGGTATGCCTCGATGATGTAGCTAATATATTTTATCAGTCGAGACTTCGGAAAGCCTTCATTCGATTCGAGGTTCGATTCGAGTTCGAATAAAAGACTCGATTCGATTCGAGGTTTGAAAAAATTTGTTTTCTATATTATTACTAATGAATATTAAAACATGAACGCTGTTAAGGCCTTAGTAGTAATGTGTGTCAGCTTTGAAACCTAGCTAGGTGGAGGGCGGTGGAGGTAGGCTGAGGGTATGACGTAATGAGTGTTACGTCATATGATTAATGAGTGTTACGTCATGCAATTAATGAGTTGCGTCAGGTAATTAATGGTGTTGCGTCATGTAATTAATGGTGTTGCGCCAAATAAATCACATAATCCGTTATATAATATCATTTTTGATTAATTTTGGTTAATTAGTATATTCGTCATTAAGGTAATTGCGTAATATTATTTTTTATACACCTGTTTAGCGAAAAGAGGTACGGAGGAAGGTCTGAACATATTTCAATTAGTATAATCGCTTCGTTACTAATTTTGGTTAATTAGTATACTCGTCATTAAGGTAGTTGTGTAATATTACTTTTTATACACCTGTTTAGCGAAATCAGCGAAATCATTTACGTGACGTCACGTGATCACTATAATGATCATTTACGTGACGTCATGTGATCACTAGTGATCATTTACGTGACGTCACGTAAATGGTCACTGGTCATCACTATTACGTCACGTAAATGATCACTATTACGTCACGTCACGTGATCACTAGTGACCATTTACGTGACGTCACGTAATAGTGATCATAGTGATCATTTTATGAGATTTAAATCACTAAAAACCGTTTTATCAAATTGTAAAATCACTAGAAACCGTTTTATCGAATTGTAAAATCACTAAAAAACTGTTTCATCGAATTGTAAAATCACTAAAAAACGTTTCATCGAATTGTAAAATCAGCGATCACTCATTATCTGATTAAAGGGATTATCTGATTAAACAGTGCGGTGAGGGTGGTTCAGATATGCTACCTCGGCTTGTCATGAATGTGACTTTGATGTTTCTTTTTTGAAGTAAACTATAGCAATTTGTGTGAAGTGGAGCAAAAACTGATTTTACCTCAGAGCTCTATCACTGTAATTTCCCACAATGCACTGTGTGAGAATTTGAAGTAACCAATGATCAACAGGTTTGGGTAGAACCCACCTTATCCTGGTATATAATTAGCCAATCAGCGATTAACAGATTGGGGTGGGACCCATCCAATTCATACATATAAATGGCAGAGTGTTGGAACAGTATTGCCACTCTATTAACTCGCTTCTGAAAAGGATGAATTCACGCTACGTCTGTGAATTGTGTCAAAAATCTTACTCTCATAAAACTAATTATTATCGACACAGACGAAAATTACACAAAAATGTAAATTGTAAACAACCTATAAGGAGAGCGAACCCAAATACAGCCGAGTTAACAACCAGATTTGTCTGTAACCAGCCACCCTATCCTCCAGTGCATATGAAATCAGCCTTTAGTTGGAACAATGCATTAACAAGTGGAAATATTTTGGGGCTTGCAAATAAGCTAGATCCAGTAAAATCGCTAATGATGGGGGAATCACTGAGGGAAAAACCTATAGATGACTCAACCAGCCTACCCTCAAGCAGAATTCAGAGTATTAAACCATGGGGGAGAGAACAGTTGCATGAAATACGCACACCCCTGCATGCTGTAGCTGTCCCGCCCATAGACCAGGGTATGAGACCAATTACTGAATCTTCAGCATCGAGTTCTGAAGAGAAAGGGCTGCTGTACCAGACAATCTTTCAGCGCCAATCACATTTACGCAAAGAAAACACCAAACCACACTCCTTAACGACTAGTTTTTCAGTGAAAAATCATCCGGACTGGTTAGCCGTTATACACGATTCCATGCAGCAGATGGCGCTTTTGTTACTCCAGATAATAAAGAATATACCCAATTTATCCTGGGATGAGAAAGATCGACTCGTGTATAACGGCATTACAATTTCGGGCTCCAATATGTCTGATCTAATAAATGAACTGCTGCGAAAAAGAAAAGATTTTCAACCGACAGGGTGGAAAATTTTGGCAAACATCCTTAAAGATCAAAATATCCCAAGGGGTCTGATCGGAAATAAACGTATGGACTTTTTTCTTCCAGAAAACAATATCTCTGCAAAGCTGCGATGGACCAGCCTCTGAAGAATGGCCCCTGGAAAAAACTGCGAGTGTGGAATGGACTTCGTGGAAGCTCTCATGAAACTGGACGAAAAAGCGAAAACTTTTTCGTCATTCCGAATAGCCGTATATGGCGGTGTCATTCCGAATAGCCGTATATGGCGGTGTTCATTTTACTGCAGATTTCATATTCATTTGTAATTGAATACTAATCATGACTAGTTTCGACCTCTGGTTAATATCGATATTTAAATAAATGCAATATATCTCAGATTTTTGATTTTGTTTTTATTTGTGGAGTCTCCTAAACTACAGAGTGCCTTTCTTGATATTCGCCATTCGGCTGTTATTAAGCGGGTACATTAATAATATTCGGGAATGTGGTCATGACGTATTTTATCAACAAAATGCAGGTACACAACGCATTCTCGCGTATTATCTTGTTTTTATATAGGTATTTGTGAGGGAAAGGTCTTGAGTTTTGTACAAAAATAATCGTTTTAGCACCTACGCTGTAGTATGATTCAATGAATCAGATTTCATTTCGATTTGCGCTGTAAGAGGGGTGTAAAACCTAGAAAAAAAACAACAGCTTGAACGCAATTAGTTTCCACCCATACTGTATCGGCGAGAGAGAGAGAGAGAGAGAGAGAGAGAGAGAGAGAGAGAGAGAGAGAGAGAGAGAGAATTGAAACGTTTGTTGTAATCATGGTGGGCAAAGGGTCAGTCGGGCTGGCGTAGTTAGATTCATTAAACATGCTAATCGGCGTGTTACATCAGTAACTGTCATATACTCATATATTTTTACTCAATTAAAAAAAAATATATATACAGGTCAGTAAACCAGCTGCGTTTATTTAGAATGTCTGCAGAAAATACGCTAGTTCATTACACCCGGTCATCAAGTTCAAGTTATAATTAAACGTGACAATTTTACGGGTAGACTCCGGAATATCCAAAGAGAACCACAGAGCAACGACGAGTAACTATCAACTCACCAACGTCGGAAATCCGCATAAGCAGGGTAAGATTGTTCTAAAATATGCGTATCACCGACGTGCAGTACACCTTAGTACACGCCGTCATCGTGCTCCCATGTGAATAATCGGGGTAAATTACCTTGCCCAAGGACACAATGCGGGAGTTCGAATAGTGTACGTAGCTTTGGTGCAGCTCTAGGTGGGTTATATTTTCCCAAGTCTCGCAAATTTGGGTGGCTAATACAGAGTCGCATATCCTTTTACCATTTTTTGATCGAGTAACATTTCTTTTCAACTATTAAAATGAGGGGGTGAAAGTACTGTTGATTTTCCCCCTCACAAAACAAGTAAAACGAAGGGGGGCCTGGCCTGTTATTATAGAATTGTAGTTTTTTTCTTTTATTTAACGACCGTTGCAGCAATCCGGAAAGAACCATCGTGCAGAGGCAAACAACTGTCAAAGTTCTACACAGGGTTATCATTGGCTGAAGGTAGTACGCCATAGTACACAACGTTACCGACCACCCCCACCCCGCACAGGTAATTAGATAATGGTAGCTCTTTCATGCTTTTACTTAGATGGGTGGGTTATTCTTCAGTGAACGTTCAAAAATAAATCATACGGGTTAGTAATAGAGCGGGTGTGATTTTTCTATGATTAAACAAAGTCCGTAGTGTTATCATCCAAATTATTCATTTTTAAATGCACTGGTCCACAATTAACTGTTAAACACTTAAGGGCTGTTTTGATAACCGACTATTTATTTATATTTATTTATTGGTGTTTAAGGTCTGCACAATGGCTAATCATTACCACGACAGTTTTACGGGTGGAGGAAGCCAGAGAGAGCCACCGAGCAACGACAAGCAACTGTCAAAATTCTACACAGGGTTAGCATTGGTTGAAGACAGGTGCTTCATCGACGTGCAGTACGTCTTAGTGCACAGCGTCACCATGCCCCCACATGGGTAATGGGGATGAAGTGTCTTGCCCAAGGACACAACCGACAGACACTCCTTAATAAATTGATACGCGTATTTCTGTCAGACTAATCCGCCATTTTTTTTTTTTTTTTCGAAAAATGTCTTGTGGAATGAATTATTTAATGAAAATTATTAATATATTATATTAGATGAACATACGCTATTTATTAGGGGGACAATCTCATAGTAAATACGGGTTAAGAGTGTGGTTAGTTATGAGAGGAAACTAATCGGGGTAATTTGATCACTCAAAATTCTGGGGAAGGGGTGTCCGGGGCCTGACATGTCCATTACATTTAGAGAGCTGGACTGAGATTCGAGATACTTTAGCTATTGTGAGGGGTGGGGGAGGGGGAGAGAGGTTTCCAAAAGTTTTTTAGTATTGGATGACCTGGAGGAGGGGAGTTCATGAAAGTCTTAGGAACTGTGAGGGGATACAGGGGTGTGACGGTGAGGGTGTGGGATAATGGAGGTGTCTGATTGGTTGAAAAAGTGTGTGTTTGTATTAAAGCAACTCTTTTTAAGATTATGGTGGCCCTGAAAAGGGCCGGTTTTTTTTTTGCTTTCCACAGAAAGCTATCTTTTTCCTCCCATCTCCGCCTCGGCGAAGAACTCCTTTTCCCAATCTTTGTCAACTGTTACTTGTGCCATAATAGTGCATGCGTACGGGAAGATCGAACCAGTGTTTGGGTCGATTTTTGTACTGGATCTCCCCGAAAGGACGTCTGGCAGCCTGAACAAAAGGGTCGTCTTTTAGTCTCTTTTCTTGTTCCTTCATGGGAAGCGTCGCTGACCACCACTTTTTTAACGCTAATGCAAACTCTTCGTTGGCTCGCTGCTTCTTGGATCACTCATAGCTGTTCACGGAAGTATAGTCGATGCTTGTCATCTTGGCTTTTCTGACACAGTTTCTAATGAGAGTGAGGTTCGAATCGTCGGACTTTATAGGGGAAAAAACAAACACGCCCGCTTTTCAATTACCGAAATGTTATTTGTTCATGTGGTCATCGGACGATGAAATTTGAAAATTTGAATCTCAGGGTCTGAAAGAAGGACGCGTGTTGATCATCAAATTCGAGGAGGTTTTTATGAGCCTATAACTTTGGAACAATAGGGATTAGCTATTAAAATCAATAAGATGACAGATTGGTCTCTCACAATTTCAAAAGCACTTAAATTTGAAGCGTCAGTCTAACGATATTTATGACAGATTATGACGGGTCGTTAAAATGTTATAGTGGATTTTATTACCCTCACCCGTGTTACTCTCGTGCCATCTGCGAGGAGTAATTCGTGTTTGAAAAAAAAATCGATTTAACGTCATTACCCCGTCTACTTATATACGTAACCAGTATACCCATCAAGTTTAAATACGGGGAAAAAATATATAATTACGCTATATTTTAACGGAAAGCGTATCGATTATTACTCAATTAGCGAAAGTATACTAACCGCAATATATTCAGACCTTCCTCCATGCATATTTTCGCTAAATAGGTGTGTAAAAAGTAATATCACACAATTACCTTAATGACGAGTATACTAATTAACCCATAAGAGCACGAAGCGATTATACTAATCACGATATATTCAGACCTTCCTCCATACGTGTTTCGGTAAACAGGTGTATAAAAAGTAATATTACACAATTACCTTAATGACGAGTATACTAATTAACCAACATTAGTAACGAGGCGATTATAGTAATCGCAATATATTCGAACCTTCCTCCATACCTTTTTTCGCTAAACAGGTGTATAAAAAGTAATATTACACAATTACCTTAATGACGAGTATACTAATTAACCCATATTAATCACGAAGCGATTATACTAATCACGATATATTCTGACCTTCCTCCATACCTATTTCGCTAAACAGGTGTATAAAAAGTAATATTACGCAATTACCTTAATGGCGAGTATACTAATTAACCAAAATTAGTAACGAAGCGATTATACTAATCGAAATATGTTCAGACCTTCCTCCGTACCTCTTTTCGCTAAACAGGGATATAAAAAATAATATTACACAATTACCTTAATGACGAATAGATTAATTAACCAAAATTAATCAAAAATGATATTATATAACGGATTATGTGATTTATTTGGCGCAACGCCATTAATTACATGACGCAACACCATGAATTACCTGACGCAACTCATTAATTGCATGACGTAACACTCATTACGTCAAGCCCCCAACCTACCTCCACCGCCCTCCACCTAGCTAGGTTTCAAAGCCGACATACATTACTACTGGCCTTCACATATTAATGTCGTGTTCTATCTGAAAAAAAGCTGGAACTGTGAGTTATAATTGTTGTCTTTTAATTTACGGATAGCTTTTGTTATGGAAGTGCACATGTTTAATGGAAGCTGAAAACACTCAGACCGGAATGACACCATGGAGCGGTCACTGTTGTTTAAGCTGAAGTCGCGACGGTTGGAGCTTGGGGGAAACTAGAAAGAACAGTGAAACGGAGAGTCAAATGTAATTTAGGTGTAGTGGAGACGCCGGAACACTTTCTTTTAAAATGTCCAAAATATGAGTCCAACAGAATAAGATTCACTGGGAGTATAATGGGGAAGTGGGTAGAAGAATGAAGGATATGTTAATATTGAGTGTCATAAAGGAGAGGGTTAGTATTCTCATCTGGGAGACTGGGAAGAATGGGATACGGAATGCTATCGAACAGTTCGTTTACGGGTGTTGGGAGGACAGGAGAGGCATGGTTTGAGGGCGGCATTGGAGAGCACAGGGTTAATTAGGGTCTTCTCAACCGAGAACCGCAACAAATGCATATATATGTGATACCTATTCATTTTTGCCCTTGACCGATATTTTAAATTTAAAATCTCAGATTTTACCTATCCGAATAACTAGGTCTGTGGCACTGAAAATCACAGTGGAACGGCTAAAATACACAGAAAGACACGTGTATGTGAATGGGTTAATCGATATGGCATGAGTGCCAGCCGCCTCTCGTTTTATTCTTCATGGGTGTCACAAGTGCCATATCGATTAACCCATTCACTCGCGCGTCGTTCTGTGTTTATTACACGCCTTCGCGTCTATAAAAATAATTATTAGAGGACACTCAGCAATTCATTTGACAACTATCAACACATTATGTCTCGCAAGCGGTTCAGTTGTCGACTAATCAATTGTCCGCTAATGTTTACAAACACCTGCACGATTTTGGAGGATTTCCCCTGGGCAGATTTCTATATATGTCTAACATGCGGTGAACGTATGTTTGTGCTATCGTAGTACATGCATATTTGAGCTAGTTCTGTACAATTTGTTATCATTATACAGGTAATAATGGTTTGAACTCCCCCTTCTAAACTTTATAAATAATTCTATACACAAAGATGTTTTTATTTAGTTTATTGTCGTTGCGATAGCTTATTAGAACGCAGTCTCTTCGTTCAAACTGCATGGCTTCCGCGATTTTAGGTCAAACGGAAATTAAAAGTAGGCGGGGTTATGTTAAGTTTTGACAGATGAAATGATCGTCCAAAAATAGTCCGTCAACGATTTCCGTTCGGCACGAGTGTGCGGAACGGATTTTCATTTTTCGCATGGTTCAGTGTTGCTGTAGATGGGGATTTCATAGAATAGGCGTGTAATAAACGGTTCAGAACAACGATTGCTCCCGTAATATAATTCAAGCGCTCAGGTCACCAGTCTAACTGTGCTCGGAATTCGACGCTGTTATGGGCTATTTGTTTACCCACTTTTCGTGGTATTTTCGCGCAGATGACTGCTGATACTATATGGTGTTCCTTGACTCATAAAGATATAGAGTATATGGAATGGGTGTGTTTTGGTCATACTTCATTTAACCCTTTACCTAACGTAGAAAGCAGACGACACTTGCAAAAATAATTCTTGAATAACTATTTTTTTTCATTTTTTGTCTCAAAAACATAGGTTGTGACCCCTCGTTGGAACGATCTCGACGAGCTCGTTCCAACGAGGGGTCATAACCTATGTTTTTGAGACAAAAAATGAAAAAAAATAATGAAAATTAATTGACGATTTTTGAGAATAGCGCTGGCCGGTTTTGGCCGTTACGTTGGGTAAAGGGTTAAGAGCCTCTGGCGAGGTAAATCAGGAAATTCGATGATGAGTTTCATAAACACAGAGTATGACCATAACATGAATTTCATATTTTGATTATCATATAACACCGCAGTTAACACCGCAGTTAACAAAAACACATCTTTTAGATAGGAAAGAAGGGCTAAAGAATGACATTTCACCCGACCATCATACACTTGAATGTGACGCCTCACAGCTGCACGCAATCATACGTCATAACGGCGACAAAATATGGTTCCACAACTCGGCGTTATAAAAACTAATTTTCAAGTATTTATAGATTTCTTATCATTGGGATTTTAGTGAATGTTTATAAAAAATAAAATCAGGCATCGTGGCTTTGTTGATGTTTTGAAATAGTTTTGAAATAGTTCTATTTACACGCGCACCAATTTGACACACATCTTTTCCATGATAACCAATCATAAATCGTTCTTTTGAAATATACCAATTAAATCAACTGATGAAGCACTAATAAATGTTTTATTGAAAATATAAACGATAATAAGTTGAGAAAACGGAGAAGCCGTATGATAAATACATATATTATACATATATTATTTTCTGCTCCAGTCATAGATATTCCAAACGGCAAGCAATTAATTCAGTTTGAAAACACCAAGATATTTACACAATTAGTGGAACTGTGCTGCTTAATCGTAAAACTACAGCTGTGATGAGTCTTCATTCATAAAAGTCAATATCTTCAATAATTCGGTCAAACCAAATCTGGATTGAGAAACATTTCTTGTTTTAACAAAAAATAATTGTTAACGGGATTTGTGAACTGTTAGTCGGATGGTAAGTTTCAGTTTGTCGGAAAAGCGAGGCGTAGGTTTGCTTTTTCGACCAACTCACATATTCCTGGCGATTGAATTTAAACATAGACGATGGACTATTTCCTGGATAGCCTGGTTCCAGGCCACAACAGCGGCGCATTTCTTTGGGAATTAGACTCGTGGCTTGAGGGCTTGAATCTATCGTGCAACTGTGATCGGAAATTCTGTACAATATGCATTTCTTTGACCTCTCTACTGCCACGCCCACTTTAGCCATATATGGAGGACCTCTAAGTATGCCTGTATGCATGGACGTTTAATACGATTTATGACATAACTGAAACTCTATTATCTCTCTGAGCCCGTTCCAACAATTAATCAGATGGTAGGTTAGATCTGCGCATACCAGAACGTACAGATAATCATCATAAAATAGATGACAATAGTCGCTTTGGACAGCGTAAGTGCTAACATCACTCTCTGCGGGCTTTTAACATTCGGATAGAGTTTAATTCTGGAAACATTAATTTCCTGTTTCTCATTTTTGAAAGTCAGGCACGATACTGGGAATTTTGCGGTTGTCGTTTCTGAATATCAGTCACGATAACTGAGAAATTCATAGGACAGAACCGAGAATTAAAGGTTGCATTCTGTAACTTTTGATTCCCGATCATAGTCTATGAATTTCCCAGGCATTAGCCCTCGTTTTCAGAACCCACTCGCGATATTAAACCATAGCTCCAACGGCGATGCTGGTCTCGGAAGTAATTGATATTCGCCGTAATTTTATACTATAAAACGCAATCATTTCCCGGGTATCGTGATTTACATTCACAACCTGGAACCGCAGAGATGTCAAATTCCCGGTATTAAACTTTTCTTTTGGAGGTGTTCATCCGAACAATCAGCTGTGGTCAAATGTGCTTCGATTTGAAACCTTAACGAAGCTGAATAACGTCGATTTATCTTTGAAGACTAGCCATGTCTTCTGAAGCACGTGTAAGAAAAAGAAACGAAAATCTGGTGTTTTGAGTCGAAGCCCTTCGCGAAAAATAACATTTGTATATAATTTTCAGCATACACTTAAAAACACTACAAATGTTCTGTCTTTATTCATCTTCGGAACGCTTTCCAGTACTTGCTGTACATAGTGTTTTGCAACGCGATGCATTTTTTTAATTGTGGTTTAATAACACTTTCGACGGCCAAAGTCACTTCATGTCAGACAGTTTTGAGGCTGTAGGAAGCAGGGGTACCTGGGAGAACCACCGAGCTGCGGCGGTCAACTGTCAGACTCCCCAAAGTACTAATTCCACACAAGCAGAATTAGCATTGCTTGAAATCCAGAACACTAGCGACGTGAAGTGAGCCTTAGTATACAGCGCTATAGTGTCCCCGTGGGCAATCGGGATTAAGTATCTTGCCCGTGGACACAACACAGTTACCGCTGAACTGTAATCCCCACGGCTTTAAGATCAATGTTGTAACCACCCAGACACGATGCATATCGACGACTTAGAGGTAAAACATCTGTATTCTGTATATTGATATCGGGTTTCATCTCTGAGGTATCGATGTGTTTACTTGTACATTGTAAATATGCAGAATTTGGACAGAACGTTGAAAGAGGTCATCAGTATAAAAAGAAATAAAGGTTTTCATTGCCAGTAAAATGACCAGTGTTTCGTGATGTTATAATAATTTGTTATGCGGGGTACAAAAATCTTTCCGTTGGAGCAGAAGTTACCTCTATTGCGCCTTGGAAGAATCGCATTATCATCACACCGATCACATGTCCTCTTATAACCAAAGGCATCAAAAATGTACCAAGGCCGGCGATAACCATACAAAGAGCAGCAACCCTGTTAATAAAACCAGACAAATGATATAAAGGGGGTTATAATATACTGTTTTGGAAAGTTTTCAAGCCAGTAGAATTCTGCATGGAAATCAACGCTGTTATATTTTAGAACGAGTCTCGCCCTGAGCTCTACAGTTTCGCACTGTTGCACAGGGATATATTTTTAGTGTGAGATATATGATTGATTACATTAGACTATTTTTTGGACAAGAGAGTTTGAAATTTTGTACACAGAGTTGGAGTCTGATACATAGAGATAAATTACGAGAGGAATAACGGGAAACAGTGACTTCGAAAAATTGACTATTTTTTTTTGGCTTTTCTTGAATGGAAAATACATTTGTTATTCTTCTCGAAAACAAATATTTGTTTTTTTTCTCTTCTTCCAACACATTGGAGGAGACGATTTCTCGAAAGCTCTCTTGTAGATTTTTTCTGACATTTTGCTGATTTATAGATGTATAGAAGTTGTAGTTCTGTTAGGCTTTCCACCTTCGACTAAGCACTTTGAATGGCCAAAACGCCCCCAAAAACGCTCACACTTTCCTTGACCAATATCTCCTGGTCAGAATGGGCTAATGGCTTGAATACTTTACAAATTTTTCATAAATACATTTTTCCATAAGGAACTGGTAACAAAAGTTTACAAAAAATTTCAAAACATAAAAAAGACCTGAAAATCGGACATTTTGGCCTACAATCTCGGCACTGTGAATCAGCAGAACTCCCGTAATGGACTGAATAGAAATAATGTATCGTTATCATCTAGTGTTTTTGAGTGGAAGCCCTTCGCGAAAAATAACATTTGTATAAAATTTGATTTTATCCACAATGAGTCCAAAATGGCCGTCAAGCTTGGAAAAAACGCCAAATTTTCATTGACCAATATCTCCTGGTCAGAATGGGTTAGTGACCTAAAATTTCCACAGATTTGTCATAAATACATATTTCCATTTCCATTACCAAGTGGTAAAAATGTTTACCAAGATTATTTTTTCTGCCAAAATATTCCAAAATATCAAAAATAGGCCAGACAAATGGACATTTTGGCCTATTATATCAATACCGTGAATTAGCAGAACATCAGTAATAGATTGAATAATAAGAATCAAATGTATCATTATCATAAATGCAAAATAAATTTCGATTTTATCCAATCTCGGCACTGTGAATTAGCAGAACTCCCGTAATGGACTGAATAGCAGGAATGTAATGTATCGTTAACATAAATGCAAAATGAAATTTGATTTTATCCACAATGAGTCCAAAATGGCCACCAAACGTGGAAAAAACGCTAAAAGTTTTATTGACCAATATCTCCTGGTCCGAATGGGCTAATGCCCTGAAATATTCACAGATTTGTCATCAATACACTTTTCCCGCGGGCGTGCTGAGTTGCACATGTTTATTTACTGAATTGGTAGACTATGGTCCAGGTCGAACAAGCCAAAGGAGAGTGCCACCAAACCGCCGGAAAGAGAGAAGCCAGACGGGCCACAAAGGCACCGAGACTCACCCGCCCAGGAGACAAAGTGAGAAAGGGTAGAAAGAAGAAGGACCGCCATATCCAGCAGACGACCTCAGGGGTCTTTCGGGGAGCAATAAGGCCATGACTGTCCCAACCAAGTCCCAATAGTGAGATTCGGGGCGAGGTGGCAGTGAGGCTTACTGCAACCATTTTCTCGGGCCCAGGCGGCCTGCAACTTAAATGAAATCTCAACCTACAGGGGCGGCAGTTGCAGTGATTTAGCAGGCCTGAGCGTGCCGGACCTGCAATATGCGTTGCGTTTTAGTCACTTTTACTTGTGACATTGCTGGGTGCTATGCATACGGCACGCAACCTTCAGAAACACTCGCTTTGAAAAAAATGAAATGCGTTATGTCCTTGATCAAGGCACTCAATTCCGATCGCCTACGTGGGGGCAAGCTGGCACTGAGTACTAAGTCATATCACACGTCGTTGGTGCACATGTCTTCAACCAACGTTCACACTAATTGTGTGAAGTTAATTCGTTGGGGATTCTGACAGTTGCTCAGCACTGCTCGGTGGTTCTCTCCGAGTACTCCGGCTTCCTGCACCCGTCAAACTGCCGACACGAGGTGTTCCTGGCTGTTGGAAGTGTCGTTAAGCTTGTACTCATATTTCAATATTAACCAATGCAACGTCATGCACCGCCTTGGCAAATCATCCAAATTTAGAGCCCATGGTGATTTGACAAGGGAAGGGATGTGGGGCGTGTCTCCAAAGCGATCAACATCGTTGTAACCCTTCATACTACGCGACGCAGAGATTGTTCTATTCTCCGTGTCGCTCTGAGTACAAACTTCCTACCCTACAGGTCATTTGACCATCAAAGGTAACTTGACCAACAAAGGGGCATTACACAGTTTCAGGTCGCAAATGGCAACCGCAACATTCCTACAGACCAGGAAAGAGGCATGCGTACAAAGTCAACACGTGCAAAGTCTCACATTTTTTCGGCTCTACCCTACCATAGCTGGTCTGCATTTTAGGCCTATGTTTTTACCAAAGGCAAATGGACCAGGAAAGGTAATTTGACCAAAAAAGGGACACAGGTTGGCATCGACTAATCTCACGGCGCTTTAACCCTCTAGCTAAAGCAGTGTTACATTTTCGCGTACATTGAGTTGAAGATTGTGTTTCAGGCAAACTCAGGGGTAATGTCTTATCGGGATAGCATGGACATGGCGAGTTTTCTGCGCAACGTGCCATTAATTCTTCAATCATGAAATATTCAAGCAGAGCAATAACGTGTTGGTCGCAGCATTGACGAGTACACCAGTTTCTCCAAGAGAGACCTTAGAGAAGTACATGCGCCCACCTTGATTTAAATAAATGCACTTCCTTGTCGCTTGATCAACTGATGCTGATGTAGATTTTATCTACTGCACCAAACAAATTGTAGGGAGTGGGGGGGGGGGGGGGGGGGGGGCAACGCTGTAATTTACTCCAAGCTGTTTCAGGTTCATTTCCGAGACGGATGAGATACAGTTTTGCTCTGCAGACATCGTATCCCATTTCTGCTGTCGAAAAGGATTTTATTCTTTGCCTGACATTATCTTCCAATCCTGCATGGGACTTAATGTTGGAATAGGTCTCACAGAACCGCCAATGTTTTATTCTATTTGATCCTTTTCTCTTTCTCTTGTGGGTTGGGTGGGTGGTGGGACTGAGGTCAGTTGTACACATATATTCACACGGTTGGAATTCTACCCAATTTTCTTTCTTTTCTCGGGGATGGGGGAAGGGCATCCCTTACGTACGTGAATGGAGGCCTGAAATAGAATATACATTAACACTGTCTAATAAATTTATTTAATTAAATATCTAAGATTCTGTGAAAAATAGGTATATACATAACACAACAAGTTATGCAAACATAAAAGGTTATGCAAAAAATCATAACCATGTTTCGGGTAATGCAAATTTTCAATTTTTTCACTCCCGAAAAAAGGAAATTCACGATGGGCCTCATTGCATAGTTTTTAAACCTTCATTCATCGGGCCTTGCACAAAGACAAGCTGCATGCTCTCCTACATTCACAGATATCGAGCTAAAATTTGTCACCTGAGGTATTTTTTACCAAGAAAGGGACATGGGGCTGGTCCCGACTGCGTTTGTTGTTGCCTTAATGGTAAAACATTCAACCACAGCAAATCTTGGAGCCGGGGGGGAGGTGGGTGGGTAGTGGAATAATTGTGAACACCAGGTGGACCTCGGCTGGTTGTGAAAATGAATAAGTTTATCAAAAGCTTTTGTCGTATTGTTTGGGGACATTAACACCAACTTCTATAAGAAATCGACTAAATGAGTGACTTTTACTGATAAACGTTTTAGGGTTGGCAATTTTTTCTGCATTAAAATGAGTTTTGACTAATTTCAAGCGATTTTCTGCACAGGTTGGATGGATTTTTCATGTAACGTTATGTTAACCCTTCAACCGTGGCAATATCGGTATGCACCCCCATGCAGGCACAATTGCTCAGTAGGTAGAGGTGCAGGCTGCAAGCCCGAGAAATCCTTGGTTTGAATTCCACTTGCGGCAACCACGTTGTGTCCTTGTGCAAGACACTTCACCTCCATTGCCCACGTGGGGGCACGGTGGCATTATGTACTAGGGCATACTGCACGTCGATGGTGCACTTGTCTTCAACCAATACTAATCCTTTTTGTGGAATTAGTGTGTTGGGAAGTCTGACAGTTGCTTGCCATTGCTCGGTGGTTCTCGGGCTTTCCCCTCCTCCTAAAACAGACCGACAAGAGCTGACCCTAGCTGTCAAAAGTGTCATAAAACTCCAATAAATGAATAACTGCACACCTACATGTTCAGAGATATGGGGGCTAAAAGTTTGTTAAATTTCTTCAAAGGGTTTAATGTTTTTGTACGCCACGAAAAACCCGTGATTCTACAGAATCACTCGTCTTGTTAAAATGTCGTTTTTACACGGAGATGTTACTAGGCATGGAACTAAAAATGAGACGGAAACATTTTTTCCATATTTAAGAAACGGGTGATATGTTGCAGGGTTAAGTAAATGGGGGTAAGTAGTGGATAAGTGCGGGTTCTAGCTCACCTTCCGACGGTGAGCCAGAAATGTAGGTGAGCCAGAAAAATTGAGTTATTTTTAGAAAAAAATTCAAATTTTTCCGGAAAAAAATTGATTTTCTCTGAAAATGTTGAGTTTTTTTTAAAATAATTCAACTTTTCTCGGAAAACCTCGGATTTTTCGCGGAAAATGTTTAAATTCGAGCATTTTCTGGCTCGATTTTTAAAAAATTCCGGGTTTTACAAATTCACTTTTTTACAAATTTAACACTGATTTCCCATTGGAGGTGAATTTTTCCCGCGACGAAAAATTCGGAAAACCGTGTCTCGGTCGAAAAAAAATTCGATCTGGGACGCAGATTTCCACGAGAAAAGACGTCGTTTCGGTAGAGGTGAATTTTTTAAGTGAGCCAGAAAAAACGGTGGAGTTTCGTCGTTCGAGTGTTATAACTCGATGGGAATTGATCTCATCGGAGGAGGATCGCGATTGAAAAACGTGTGTGTGTTTGTGGGTTTGTGTGTATATATAATTATGTGTTGTGAGACGAATTATGGATAAGATTGTTTTTGTCATTAAAGAAAAAAAAACTGTAAAAGTTGTTGTTTTATTTTTTTCTACATATATATATATAAGAAGGAAAAATAAAAAAAAAAAAAAATATTTTTTTTACAATTAATAATTATGATCATTTAAAAAAAAAAATACAAAATTTAAATATTTTCATAGAAAAAATAAAAATAATCATGAAATCGAGTGTACCTGAAAAAAGAAATCCGCGTTCAAATTGAAGAGGGTCGAAAGATATCCGAAGTTTGACAGTAAAATGTACAAGTTAGAATCTCAGGATCCCATTCGATTGAAAGGCGTGGAATGTAGTGGGTTGACGGACGAATTCGATATTTGATGTACGAATTCCAAGACGATTTATTAAGCATTCTTTCATCAATATAGAAGATTTCGATACAGACCGCGAGTCCACTATATTCTACGGGAGGAAAATATTTCCGAGTGTTTCTGAAACGTTAGTTCGAAGATTGAATCTGATCGTTGGAAGACAACAATTGACCTTTGAGACCGTGAATGTAGTGTTTCGGTGGGTGTATCAAAAAGGAAGCGATTTCAAAATTAATATTCAAGTAGTGGATAGATTTTTAATTGCGACTCGAGAAAGAAAGACTTTATATTTTATGAATTGATGACAAAACAATAATTTTATCCATCATTCGTCTGGCATCAGGAGTTAATATTTATAAACTGATTCGGGAAGAGAAAACTTCAATCCCCATTCAATTTTTTTTCTCGAAACAAAATATTTTTGTAGTGTTGATATTTTACGAATTGGTGACAAAAAAATAATTGTATCAATCATTCGTCCGGCGTCAAGAGTTAATATTTATAAACTGATTCGGAAAGAGAAAACTTCTGTCTCATTTCATTTTTTTCTCATGCTATTAGTAGCTGAATAATATTTATGAATTGATGAGAGAAAAATAATTTTATCAATCATTCGTGTGGCGTCAAGAGTTAATATTTATAAACTGATTCGGAAAGAAAAAACTTCAAACACGTTTCAATTTTATTCATGCTATTAAAGTAGTGTCGTATCGCTGAATTGAAAGTTGTATAAAACGGAGTGTGAATAATGCTCTGTCACAATCTGATAATAAAAATGTTTGCATAAACAATGAGGCAGGTGTTTGTGAAATATATATTATGATCGTCACGTGTTGAGCATTATTCTTCATTTTATTTATATTTATTTATTTATTAGTGTTTAGGATCACATATTTATGAACAATGGCTAATCATGACCGTGACAGTTTTATGGGGGAAGGAAGCTGGAGAACCTGGAGAGAACCACCGAGCGACGGCGAGCAACTGTTAGCTCCCCAACATACTAACTCCACACAAGCAGGGTTAGCATTGGTTGAAGACAAGTGCACCATCGACGTGCAGTATGCCTTAGTACACAATGCCACCGTGCCCCCACGTGGGCAATGAGATGAAGTGTCTTGCCCAAGGACACAACGTGGTTGCCGCAGGTGGGATGCGAACCGAGGACCTCTCGGCTTGCAGCCTGCACCTCTACCTACTGAGTCACGAACTCCCGCGTTATTCGTTAGTGAATTTAAGAGTGGATTAAAAGTTGAATGAATTTTGTCTCTATTACCGTGAGAAAAAAATAAATGGCGACTTGGTTTTCTTCTACTATATTGCGCGCAATTATTTTGTATTTGTGTTATATAAAATTGAATCGCACTTGAAAACAAATTCGTATTTGATAAAAAAAAATTTAATCTGTCTATACTTTTTTTTTTATCTATATATTAAAATAAGAAGTTAAAAAAAATTCGCAAATCCATTTTTGTTTACAAAAAAAAAAAATCAAGACTGAAAATAATATATATTAAAAAAAGAAGTTTTAACACATAAAATGTCCAAAACAAAAACGTCGATTTCGAATTCTTCACTACGAAAATAAATTCTTGTCAGCCCGACTAGCGTAGGAGTTATGCCGAGAAACTTCAGAAGCACGTACCTTCGTGCTATTGTTATTACGTGAAATGTTCTTTCGACTATGGTCCATTCATCTACACTAAACGTTCAGATGATGATGGCGTGGCTAAAAAATTCGTGGAAGAGTTAGAATCGAAAATTCAACAATTATACGAGAAATTTAAAAAATCCAAATGTATGATCATCACGCCAGAGCAACAGCGAGAATTCGAGAAAACCACCGAATGTCATATCTGTAGACAATCATTTGATAATAATTGTGAAAATAATAAAAAAGTTAGAGATCACAATCACTACACCAGTCTGCTTCGCGGCGCTGCTCAGAACAAATGTAATTTAAGATTTCGAGATGCTGAATTCTATCCGGTGATATTTCACAATGTCTCGGGCTAAGACAGTCACCTGTTCGTGAAAAATATGGGTGTCAGCGAGGGAGAGTTGAGTTGCATCGCGGAAAGCGACGAAAAATACATTTCATTCACTAAATGGAATGTTGTCAATAAAAAGATAGTCAACGATGGATTGATTCCTATCCATAGAGCGATACGTTTCATCAACAGTTATAAATTCATGTTGGCCAGTCTGGAAAAATTAGTCGACAGTTTGAGTAGGGAGAAATTTAAAATCATGAATGAACATTTTAACGATCAACGAGAATTGGTTGACGTCATGTTGAGGAAAGGCGTCTGCCCTTACGATTACATGAGTGATCTCTCGAGAAATTCGACGACGTCGCTCTACCTCCTAAAGAAGATTTGTATTCGAAATTATACCAGTCTCACATTTCTGATGACGATTATGAACATACGCAAAAGGTGTGGAGATTATTTGATATGAAATCCATGAGAGAATATCACGACCTCCATTTGAAAATTGACGTGCTTCTCTTGGCCGATGTGTTCGAAAATTTTCGATCGGTGTGTCGTCGGCATTACGAACTAGATCCGGCTTGGTATTTCAATGCACCCGGACTCGCTTGGGATGCTCTCTTGAAAACCTCAGACGTTCGATTGGAATTATTAATGGATGTAGACATGTTACTGATGTTTGCAAAGGCTGTGAGAGGTGGTGTATCTATGATTTCGACCAGATATGCTAAAGCTAATAATTCTCACATGGAAAAAGATTTCAATTCGAAAAACGAGTAAATATATACAGTATTGGGACGTTAATAATTTGTATGGTTGGGCTATGAGTCATCCTTTACTGATCGGAAATTTCAAATGGGTCGAAACGCTTGCGAGTTTGTAAATTAAAGAAAAAGAATAGAAAAAAAATAATTAATAAAACAAAAATAAAAAAAAACATATTTATGAATAAGAAGAAAATAAAACGCATATTCGTAGAAGGTGTCGTCTTACCCAACGAACCCCTATGTAACATTGTTCTGTTGAAAGCGGCAAACGATTCAAAAATCAAACATTTTCGAGGTGTGTTTTCTAGGGATGCTTTGCCGAGAAAAAAAGACGATTCGGAATGTGGAATTTTAAATCTGGATGACATCGGAGGTGAGGGCACGCATTGGGTCGCGTTGTTTTCAAACGGGAACAATAAAAATTATTATTTCGATAGCTACGGAATCTCACCACTGATAGAAATAAGAAACTATTTATCGTCAGTTATTTACAATACCGCACGAGTGCAAGCGGAGGATCGAGAGTTTTGCGGTCACCTGTGCCTCTACGTTCTCAAGAGATGGTCAGAAGGAGATCACTTTCAGGATATTCTCAATGATTTACATTAAAAAATTGTATTTTGATCTATATATATAGAGAGAGGCATATAATAAAATTATTTTTATAATAAAATTTTTTTATAATACTTTTTTTTATTTGTTTATATTTAAATAATAATAAAAAAAAGAAAACTTATAATATTCCTAATTAAAAAAAAAATAGAAAATACGAAACAAAACATGACAGTCGATAAATTTGGTCTCGCTGACGATAATAAAGGTCCCTCTAGAGAGAAAAGAAGAACAGTCGAAGTTGTTGGTGGTGGTGACATTGCCAACTTGGATGAACGATACGTCCAAAGATATGAACCTCGACAAGAACCTTTAAACTTAAAACATACAAAAATCTATAATCTTCCCGAACTGATCAATCTGTCGGATGCTGCGACTAAAAAATACGTCGATAGAGGAGACTAAAATTTCCGACAGATGATGAGAGATAATTACGTGAATAAAGCCATGACGGACGATCTCGACTTGAAATCTAAACGTGTGGTGAATGCAGCGGATCCTAGAGATTTGACCGATGTCGCCACTAAAAGATATGCGGACGATGCTCACGGAAGATTCAGTAAACATCTGATGGATCGCTACATCTCTAAAGTGATGCAGTCCAAATTGAACGCAAATTCTAACAAGATAATCAACGTACCCATTCCCACGAATCCCAACGATGCGGCGAGTAAACTATACGTAGACTTGGAACTGCGAAAGAATAACGTCGGTGAGTTAGTAATAAAATCGGATCTGGATGCGGCATTGAACAAGATATTGAATCTGTCTGCGATCGACGATGGTGATGAAGACTCGACGGTTGTTAACAAAGGTTACGTTGATTCTGCTCTACTGGGTTCTCAATCCTATCTGTAATCTAAAGTCGACGAATTGTATATGAACAAAAAATCCGGAGGAACCATGGAGGCCGGCATCGACATGGTTGGTTATAATCTATTCGGTCTCGGCGACGAACCGGAATTCGCTTCCAGCGCAATCAGCTGACAGAACTTGGACGAAAATACGGTCTGGAGAAAGGGCGATATCATGGAAGGCAAACTGGACATGGGAGGACACGCACTCACGAATCAGCTGGATCCCATGTACATGTCGGATGCCTGCTCTCTGATCTCTGTCGTGGAAAAGATAAAATACGCCAGACAATTGGTCACCATCTGGGCCGAGGAGAGCGGTGCGTTAGATGCGGAAAAAGCCGAATGGTCCTTCGGAGATGGACCGCCGCACGGTCTAATAGGATATCTCATGCCAGTGGGAGGCGATATCATTCAAATGAGTCTGACTTCTACGGACTTGAAAAATAAAGCAGTCATCAATCTTTTGGTGAATGGTGTGGAAACCGATAAGAGGTATAGAGCCGAAAAGATGGAGGAACAACACTCGAACACTAGCGTCTTCAATACATCTCTCAAGGTGCAGATGGGGGACAGGATCAATTTCAAGACGAAAACCACTTCAGTAGTCTCTCTGTCGACCGAACTCGATCCTCTGAACAAACAGTGAGTACAAAAAAATAAATTGAAATAATTACTTTTTTTGTGATGTAGAGAGGACAATTCCAAAAAGAAATATATATATAATTGGATTTTAAGAGACTGCATATTCACCAATGTCTCAAAATCCAATTATATTTTTTTTTTATTTATTACTTTTTTAGTTTGTTTTGGTTTGACATTCCGAACTTGCATATATTGTTATTTGTTTTGGTTTAACATAATTAAAACACTCGTCCATGTCTAAATCGAATTCGAACATAGCAATAATAAATTCTTCAAAAGCCATTTTCCTCTATATGTTAACATGTCTAGTAAATGTCTCACGCAATCTTTCGGGGTTGTTCCGTGTTTTTTTAATTTGTTCTACCATTTCCGAAGTCAATATTTCAGGTGTTGTCATTGTCAACTGATCCAATATATGTAATAAATAGCTCTCATCTATGTTATCTACCAAATGCTTTCAATTTCGTCTCAAACATTCTCTATCTTGATTATTCATTTTTTAAGGGTTTTTTTTTGGTATTTTATTTATAACTTTTTTTGGTATTTTTTAATTATTATTAATTATTATTTCATCAAACGATAGAATTTTTTGTCCATCCGATTCGAATTCTAACTCTCTATCCGATAGGACTAGAGCGAAAGCTTTGGTTCTCTTCGGCACGTTCTTGTCGAATTGCATCTTAAGCTGAATGACTAAGAGGCTACTCTTGAGTCCTCCGCTCTGTTTGCTGACGTCGAATACGAACCGAGGATACATCGATTTGAATTCGGTAGGAGTGACGTTAGTATTGCCCATCAATTTGTCCAGTCGATCATATTTCTTTCTGAAATCCGCAGCGTCGCCGTATAGTCTGCAGAAATCGTTCTTATCGAAAGAGGTGTTGTAATCGATTGCCGGGTGTCTCGTGGCGTTTAGAAATACCTGCATGTTTCTCAAGTGACAATGATCGAACATGGATTTTTCTCCTGAGATCCGTCCCTATCGGTTTGAAATGCGACCATGATGAAACGCGGTCTTTCCGAAGCAGATTTCACAGTCAGTCTCCAATCAAAGTGATTGCTAGATGGTGGAATACTAGCCGTGTCACACTCTCATTCTTAATCCCACTGGTAATTTACTCTTCGATTCTATGATCTTGTAGAGACGTACTTTCTCTGCGACCGAAGGCAACACATGCAGAACAAACCAAGATATCTTGTTCAGATGTATCTTACTCACAACGGTCGTGGCAGGTCTCAGGGTTGGTTCTTCAAAATGCCGTCTTCGCAATTCTTGATCATAAAATGTTCCGATGATTTCTCTGCTGTCATCTTCATCGTCCTCTAACGCTTCTATTTTGTAAGTCACCTGATCCGTGTAAAATATTCTAACAATTTTAAAAATTTCCTTAGCTTATCGAGGAGTGTAACCTTTCTCAAAGACTGACTTAGAATAAGTGATTCTCACTCGATCGCCAACTGCAAATTTCGGTGGTTTGGATTTCTTCTTGGTCTTAATCCTTTCGGGATAGAGATTCGCGAAGACGCTAGCTTCTGAAGGCGTCATCTTGATCGATCTGTGTCGCGTGTTGTTGTATTCTTCGACCAGCTCGTCTAGGACATCGATATATTTCTTAGTCTTATTGGCCGTGAAATACTTATATATTTTTTCCTTCATTGTTCTATTCTAATGTACGATCACGTCAGCTGTCCCTTCGTTTTCGACTGAATAGAGGTCGACCAATGGACGAACCTGACTGTTGTAAAATTCCCTTCCCTTGTCCACCCACAATTTATCTGGTTTTCGAGAAGACGATGCGAATATGCTCTTCAGAGCTTCGGCCATGCAAGCTCCCAATTTATTCTTCAGCGGTCTCATCCATCCGTATTTCGAAACAAGTCGATGACCTTCAGTATGTATTTAATGCCCTTGTTCTGTTTTGAATGCGATTTCATGTCGACCAGATCGGCCGACCAGATCTGATCCAAACCTTTCACGAACACCCTTCTCCTTCAAAATGTATGCATGACGGGCGAGTGTAGTTCGTTCGCCAATGCATTAGTTAATAATACGTTCTGGACATTTTTTTATGTCCCCATCCGAATCGATGTTTGGTACAGATCACTTTACCGACTAATGAACGTTCGAGTCTCTCTCTCCTGGTGGGATTCGATATATTTTTCAACATCGTCAACATGTCTTTATCGCATATTCGATTACAAGTCTCGACATTGGGGTGTTTAGCGTGACACAGATCGTGAGTGTATGTGGCCGAATCCACCCAATTGATGGGTTTGTCCTAGATTTAGGTGTCAGATCTCAAATTCAATCTCTTATTTAGTTTCGTGCCGAATCCTGTGAATTGATATCCTGGCAGATGCATTTCGACACGTAGATTATTAATCAATTTATTTGTCAGACCGGCACCGCATTTGACGAATTGCGTCTTGGTTGAGCCGCACACTTCATACATTCTACGAAGCATGGGACTTTTATTTTTCGTCAGTACTTTTTTAACGTTAACCGTATCGGTAACTCTCTTGCGCTTGATGCAATACATTTGTTTTTTTTTGTTTTTCGAAAATATTTTAATTATTTATTTTTTTTTTTAATTTACATATTTTTATAATTTTTTTCTTTTGTATATATACATTTTTTTTTTCAATCGATTGCTTCTGGAATCTGTTTGGGATCCAACAATTTACGAAACGATTGTCTCACTTCTTCCCTACCTTTTTCCATGAGAGAATCCCTCAATTGTTCCTTGATGATATGACGACTCTTGACTCTTATCTTCACTTTCATGATTTTGTATTTTTTTTGCTTTTTGTTCAATATGTCGACATATTCGCCATCCGAAATCTTGCCATGGCCATGGAGATCTTATCTGACATGGTGTCGATCTTTTCATGTTTCTTAGCCTTCACGGATAATTTCTTAGCGATAAATTTTCCGACCGTACTGGAGAATCCGGCAGTCAGAGCCAATCATTCTAAGGCCAATACGACTGGAAGAGCAACGGTCGCAGTGGACAATAGACTTTCAGCAAAGTTCTAAGCTATAGAGACTGCAATGAGAGTCAAATCCACACCACTCACAAATTTCTCGAATCTCGAATATTTCTTGTAGAGTGAACGACGAGAATCTCTCTCTCACGTCAGATACGATTGAATTCTATTGATTTGTTCGATTTGATACTTCTGTCCCACGTAGTCGCTACTTTCTGGTGGTGGTTGAAGAGGTGCCGTGGGCTCGACGTCCAATTTCTCTAACGATGGATAGATTTTTACTTCGAAGTTCCATTTTCATTTTATTTTATTTATTTATATCTATTATTATTGTTTATATATTTTTTTTTCACCTCTTATTAATGAACGAAATTTTTTTTTAGTGGTTTCTTCCCTTCAACAAGGAATCCATAAAAACGTGATTCCCGTTGGAACATTTTTTTAGTGGTGGTGGTGATTTCCCCTTTTCCAACAAATATTCCAAAACACGTCCCCTGTCATCGGCGGTGAGACATCGATGTGCTAATTTCAACTCTTCCGATTTCGTGGTTTCTCGTCTGGATGTGATGGTTGAGATCATCTATGACGTAACTCCCTTTGGGAATTCGAATCTCAAACCAATCCACTCCGTTGGAATACTTGAATCCATTATTCTTTTCGATGACGTTGGGAAACAAATAGTAAGTCTCGAGATTAACCAACGCCATCGCGTATCTCTTTTCCTTCTTCAATTTGATGGAAGGCTCGAGTTTCTTTGTGAATCGAGTAGTGTCGCGACTTACCATGATTTGAATGGACTGTTTCGCAGCCATATTCTCGACTATCTGTTCTAATAGGTGATGTTCTGACATTTTTATTTATTATTATTATTATTTCTCTATTTTTTTATATTTTATCAACATTTTTTTTTTATTTTTATTTTCTTTTCTATTATTATCGTCGGGAATATAAAAAAAAATCGTCGAATCCACTTCGATATTTTCCGTTGTTAAATTCGCTAGACAAATTGATCACCACGAACTTGTGAAGTCCTTTCTCCCACACCTTCTTACAAAATCTCCTGAATTCTTCCCTGCTCATGTCGTTGGCCACGTGATCTCCATAGATGTGATTGAGATTCTTGATATCCTGATGAAAGAGACACATAAAATTAGCATTCTCCCTTATCGTCTGTCTGGGCAGTTGAAAATAATTCTGAGGCAGATAGAAACAATCCACGTTGTTGTGACGTCCTCGAACGTAATACGATTCGCATCAATTCTGTCTCTCCACCAGCAGATCGTCGAAGATCATGAGAGTCTTATTCTTCAACTTCAACTCTCTGGGATCGGGAACGTCGTCGGCATTCTCATAAAACAGACATTCCACGTTCGAACACTCAATGTTTCTCCTAGTCAATTCTCTTGATGCTCCTTCTAATATATTCAAAGTCTCGTGTCCTTCGAATTCGTCACGATTGTCGAAGATTCTTGACATGACGTCCTTGGGTAATTTACACATCATACACTCTCGAAGCAATCTTTATTTCGGTTGAAAGAAACTCTTGCCGAAAACGAATAATCTGTCGTAATCTAACCAGCCGGGTGGCAACAACAGATTCATCAAGAGATTGGTCTTTCTGCAATTCGACTTTCCACTATCAGACCTCTTATGCTCTTGGGAAAGAACTCATCGTTCGACCTCTTGGTCATCACGTCATTCCAAGACATGTCTTTGATATCCATTTTTTCTCCAGTGTTTTTTTACTATGTTTTGAATTGTGTTTTTTTCTATTTTTTTATTTTTAATTTCTATTTTTTATATATATATATATAATATTTTTTTTTATTTATAAGTCACTTTCAATCCCGACCCTTTCATCATGTTAACTAAGTACTGTATCGACATGACATCATCATAGAAGTCTCTCCAACTTTGGGGTTCCATTCTCGATCATTTGGCAGGTTGTGGTGGAGTTATCAATTTATTAATCAACACGTCGGCTACTCTCTCGTCGGCTTCCGAAGCTATTCTACCACTCGCTTCGGTCGCAGCTTTCTTACCGGCGTCGATCGCTGTCTTCTTTCTGATTTTGAGAGCGCTCGACGCGATCTGTTTCCTGGCATCGCCGGTGAATTTAGGAGTTAAAAATCGCATCATCGAATCGACGATGCCCGATCTGCCATAGACGTAAGATCTAGCATATCCCTTATTATTTATCACTAACATTTTTTTCTTTTTTTTGAGAATTCAGTTCGTTTTTTTTTTAATTATTTTTTGTGAATATATATATAGTTTTTTATTTACTTAATGTTTTTTCTCTCTTCTCTTACTATTTTATTCATTCCAAACGATTCATTAACTTTAGATAATCCTTCTTAGTCAAGAACTTCTGCCTCAACAATTCGTCGCACATGCTCACTATCTCCTTATCCACTCCGGTGTTACCAGCCTCTGTGCTAGCCATCAGCAATCTCAATCTCTCCAACAAGGCACGGGAATCCCATGGAAGAAATATCGTGTCGGTCGTCATTCCCTTTCCTGTCATCGATTTCACGAAATACTCGTTCGCCTTCCATATGGGTTCCACCACGTGCTTCCACTTGTAACCTCTCCTATCCTTAGCGCTCGTCTCTCTGGCATCGTTGTTCCTCTTCGTGGCGTGAGTCTGAACCAGAATGTGTCTGTAATTTTTGTAATCCTCTTCAGTGTAATCGCCGGGTTTCTTGTGAGAAAACAGAGTATGCAATCCGTCTGAAATTTCGTACCTGTTCGGACCGACGATCAAATATTCGTATTCAAACCATACTTCCGCGTCACCCACAAAATCTTTTTTGCCTTCTTGACGAAATCCGTAAATCGCATCTTTTTATCTACCATCGTCAGATCTGTTGTTAACGACGTTATCGACGCTACTCGCATTGGTCTCGATTCTCTCCGGAGTGTATTCGGACAAACTTCTCGGCATAACACTACCGACGCTACTCGGATCTGTCTCGATTCTCTCCGGAGTTTTCGACGCAAAACTACCGGGGTGCGAACCCATCCTCAGAGAACCTTCTCTTATGGGTCTCAGTTCCTCGACGATCTCTTTCCTCGCTCGTTCCTGAACCTCGGTTACGGGTCTGAACAACTTGGTCGCCTCTCGTCTCAATCCCATATCTCCCAATCGTCTGGCTCTGTCCTGCGCCTGAATGTTCTTCTTGCTCCGTATTAATTCGCGAACCTGCTCGTCCCTTCGATTAGAATCTCCTTTGTGTAGAAACATTGTTTTTATTTATTTATTATTTTTTCTTTCTTTAATGGAAAAAAACAGTTATTTTTTTATATTCTTATTTTTTTTAATGTTGTTTTATATAAATATATTTTTTGTTAAATTTAAAAAAAAAATTTTTTAAACAATTTTTTATTATTATTATTCATATTTTAACTTTTAATATATAGACACACATCTTTTCCAATCGCGATTCTCCTCAATTCCCGATCGGATCCTTTTTTTCTTCCTTCCCGTCGAGTTGAAAAAAAAATCATCGTCGTAACACAGGAACGACGACGAAACTCCACCGTTTTTTTCTGGCTCTCTTAACAAATTCATCTCAACGAAACGTCGTCTCTTTCCCGTGGACATCCGCGTCCAGGATCGAATTTTTTTTCGACCGAGACACGGTTTTTTCCGAATATTTCGTCTCGGGAAAAAATCACCCCCAATGGGAAACCAGTGTTAAATTTCTAAAAAAAGTGAATTTGTAAAAACCGGAATTTTTTATCGAGCCACAAAATGCTCGAATTTAAACATTTTCCACGAAAAATCAGAGGTTTTCCGGGGAAAAGTTGAATTATTTTGAAAGAGAAAATCAATTTTTTTTCCGGAAAAATTTGAATTTTGTCTAAAAATAACTCAATTTTTCTGCCTCACCTGCATTTCTGGCTCACCGTCGGAAGGTGAGCTAGAATCCGCACTTATCCACTACTGGGGTAGTAGCAAAATTCTGTTTATGAGGCGTCCGGGTGACTGAAAATTGCTGATATCGACATTTTTTCACGCAACTTTGGAGGTTGAAGCCTTGCATTTGACAATAAATTATTTAATCTGCATTCAGATTGTTTATTTCAACTTAGTCAGATACGGTTATATGTTTTTAGTGGCTTTGGAAAATTTAATACATCCTATGTGTTAGATAACTAAGTTAAACAATATTCTCATTTGAAGAGTGTGTATGGCATGTCGTATTTGGAAATGCCTGCCAAATGTAGAGCGGAACGTGCAATTATCCGTCGCCAATGTTTAGAATCTATCGGCTGGAATATGTTAATTAAACGAAAAAGCGAACCTACGGTTCGCTTTTCCGATCAACTGAAATATTCCAGCGGATTGAATGTGAAGTTTTCGATAAAAATTCCTTTTCTTTGAATCTAAGCAAGAAATGTTTCTCAGTCTAGCCTTGATTTGTCCGAATTTTTAATGACATTTACCTTTGTGAATGAAAACTCACCAGAGGTGTAGTGTTATCACTGTCACGCGTAGTTCCACTAATTGCGCAAATATCGACATGTTTACAATGTGAACAAAATACTTATTGATTAGAATGAATATGTATATAACTAGAACATGAAATAATATCTGTATACCTTAGTGAGTAAAAATACATTACATTGTATCAACGATCGTCTGCGCGCAAACACCACGAAAAATGGGTAAACAAACAGCTCGGTGGCACAGTAGGTAGAGATGTAGGCTGCAAGCCGAGAGGTCCTTGGTTCGAATCCCACCTGCGACAACCGTGTAGTGTCCTTGGGCAAGGCACATAATCCCAACTGCCCACGCGGGGACACGGTGGCGTTGTGTACAAAGGAGTACTGCACATCGATGATGCACTTGTCTTCAACCAATGATTACCCCGGTTAAGTGGAGTTAGTACGATGGGAAGTCAGACAGTTGCTCTGTGGTTCTCTCCGGGTACTCCGGCGTCCTCCACCCGTAAAACTGCCCAAAACGAGGTGACCCTGGCTGTCGAAAGTGTCGTTAAACCCCAATAAATAATAATAATAAATAAACAAACAGCTCATAATAGCGTCGAATTCCTACGAGAATTAGACTGTGGCCTGAGAGCTCGGTAGTCTGGACAATTAACGAGGCGCCATCCTACCATCACCAAATGACGCGAACTTGTGTTTTATGGTATGTGGACATCTTTACATACAATAACGATAAGCAACAAAGACATAGATCCCATGATGAGATATGACAACTAGATGGCCGGAATAAACTATAGGCTTACTGTCAAATCCCTACAGTACTCAATGTCTATTGCAATTTTTGATATATACTGAGTCAAAAAAGAAAGTATAATAGAAACAAATGTGAAAAATAGCATAAAGGATGACATATGATTGTTCTAATGTTGCATGTTTGTGGACAAGAAGTCGTGCAAAGAGTTTAATGACATGTTGTTGTTGTCCACCCAAATTTTGCTATGGATTTTAAAACAGCACATGCTACCCAAAAATGTCATATTGAATGGGTGAACGACGATTTTCTTTGTACTATGTTGTGCTAGAGAGCCTGTATTTTTTAGAAAACATACTAGTTTTTATCGTCCAAAAAATGACAAGGTAAAACGAAAATCAGAGGTTGCGTGCCATTGATATGCATGAGGCTTGGAATACCTCTAGATGTGCTCGCTGCTGAGTTCGGAGTCACACTGTGGCCACTATTTACGTCTCATTGGAAGGTATGGAACCATTGGATATACTGCCGACCGACCGCGTTCAGGTCGACCAAGAGTTTCGACCCCTGCACAAGATTGACACATCAGGATGTCTCACTAGCGGGATCGCTTCCTCCCGGTGGCGAGGACAGCAGCAATTACTGCTGGTAGAACTAACAATAGACTCAGTGCACATACTGTCCGCAACAGACTTGCTGAACACGACATCCGAAGTAGGCGCCCATATCACGGACCAATCCTTACCCAGCGTCACCGTACCGTCAGAATGGAATGGGTTCGTCAGCGTGTTCGCTGGACTCGGCAGCGTTGGAGCACAATTCCTTTTAGTGATGAATCACGATTTTGTCTACCGCGCGCTGATGGTAGGACAAGAGTGTATCGCCGACGCAGGAATGCGACCGTTTCGGTTGGGGTAGTGTAATGGTTTGGGCAGGAATTTCCTTGCACCATCGAACACAGTTGATCTTCATCGATGGTAATCTGAATGGACAGCGATATAGGGACGAACTTCTTAACGCTGTTGTTGTCCCGTTGTTCAACTCTAACGTCGGATTGCAGTTATTCCAGCAAGACAATGCCCGATGTCACGTGCCGCATATCTGCCGTGAATTCCTGGAGGAGCAGAGCATCGAACTTCTTCCCTGGCCCCCACTTTCGCCAGATTTATCGCCAATCGAGCATATTTGGGATCAATTGGACCGTCGGGTACGACTTCATGATCTTCAGACATTAGGCGATTTACGTTATGTTCTAAGGCAGGAATGGAACGTAATACTACAGGATGACATCCAGAGACTTATCAGGTCCATGCGCCGTCGATGTCTTGCCATCCAAGAGGCAGGCGGTTGACATAAACGTTATTGACTGCATGTGTGAACTTTTCATTTCACCCCATGTCTGAATTGCGACGTCCTGACGTGACGCAAATTCATACAGCTAGACTCGAAATATGAATTTACAATAATGTGTTTGGTATTAAAGTCGATAATACTAAAAAAACTTGCTCCTCGAAGTTTTTTATACTTTTTTTGACTCAGTATTTGTTACACTGTGTTTTGTTGTTTACTGTTTTTTTTTTTTGCTTTTGTCAGATCAACTATGTTAATGTAACATATAACATTTTCTATTGAATAAATATTGTTTAACCCTTTACCTAACGTATCGACAACACCCGGCCAGCGCAATTCTCAAAAATCGTCAGTTAATTATAATTATGTTTTCATTTTTTGTCTCAAAAATAGGTTATGACCCTTCATTGGAACGAGCTCGACGGACTCGTTCCAATGAGAGGTCATAACCTATGTTTTTGAGACAAAAAAATAAAAAAATCAGTTGTTCAAGAATTTTTTTGCAAGTGTCGTCTCTTTTCATGTTAGGTAAAAGGTTAAACTAGATATGCTAATGAGCAGCAATTAATTTAGTACAGAGTGATAAACTGTAAATGTAAAGTTGAGCCTATGCACTGCCATGCCCACAAGGATTTTCTGAAATATATTTTGTAACCCGTCTGAGAATACTAGCGGTTCCAAATTTTTGTTTTCATTGGACAAAGGCGGGCCATCCTCCATCTGGGTTGGGGCAAGCTTATAATTTATTTTAATCTTTTACATTCCGTGAATTGCAGACGGAATGAGCGAGCTCGTTCCAGTGAGATGGTAAGTTTTGAGGGAGACATAATTGTACATGACATTGCATGTTGTTTTAGTCGCGACATGGACGAAAAAAATATTCCATATTCAGTGTTGAATTACAATGAAAAACGCGTTGTGATAAAGTTATCCTGTATACCTTTTCCATGTAAAACTATGATGTTAGGTCAAATTTCAGGGAGATAAAATTAGTTTGTTCACATATGAAAATCACTAGTGATGTGTAGGGCGTTGTGATGTAGTTTTGGTATAACATGCCATGAAAATCGATCACGATCAACAAATGTAGGCCTGTTTACCTCAGAAAGTGATGTAATATTATTTATTTATTGGTGTGTTAGATCACATATTTCTACAGAATGATTAATCGTGGCCGCAACATGGATATAAAGTTAAATATAGTCAATCGTTTATACCCATAACTTTAGAGGACTTCCATCCCAAGCATTTTGACTGTGTCCTAAATTACCAGTAAAACATAGCTTGTTTACTGCAGGACACAAGCACTGCTTCGCTTCCTTGGGTCCCTTCGGGTAAAGAAGTAGAGTAAATAACAGTAGTTAGTTATAATAATTTGTCGGTCCCACTCACGAGAATAACGAAAACAAAATTATACATGTACGTGAACACGATTGCTTTCAGCTGACTGTCTATAACGGCCTAAATGTCTTTTAAAGGAGCAAATTTGCGATTCGCCATTTTTTCAATAATATTAATGAAAAATCAAGAAAAAAAAACAATTTGCCGTATGATTCGTATTTTATCTTGCGAATCTGGTCCTGACAAACCCAGAGTGAATAGTTGTTGTAATAAGGCACCCACAAAGTAGACCTTCTGCTTCTCAGGCCATTGTTGTGAAAGTCCATGTTGGTGGGAAGTTTTTGTTTTATTTTTTACTGTTGTAATTATTTCTTTGCCATGAAAAGTTCATGTTCTTGGTTTGTTTTATGTTGGAAGCCTCATAATCAATAGAATAGCTTGGGTGGTGGTGTATTTCGTCCCTTGAGTGCAAGAAGGCATTGCCATGTTTAAAACAATGCGAAGCCTTGTTGCACTGAAGGGACAAATTTATCAATATTATTAACATGGGTAAGATATCAGATATAAACTATTTAATTTTTTTTTTTCAAGTTTGCAGTTTGCACTGGTTATAAAAAGAGAGTATGCGGCAGGCTAAAGATCCATGTGGAAGGTCTGAGAAACAGATTTTTAATTTGTTAGGCCTAATTTCTTTATTATATAACCGTAGATATTTAACAATTGAATACTGACCCTGAATTGTAAACAAACAAAGAAATTATGGTATATTTGTCAAGAGTGTTTCTCCACAAAAGACTTTCGAGGTTTTCGCCTCGAAAATCTTCGCACATAATTATGCATTTGGAAAAATAGTGTGGCGGAGAGCTAAACTACAGCAATATTGGGGAGCTATTTGTAGTAGCCATATAATAACAAAATATTGAGACTTTCTGGGTGAACATCGTTATCCTTTTAGAAGAGATGGGCAATATACAAAAAAAAAACGAACCGATATCATGGGGATACCGAAAAAACGAACTGAACTGAAAACCGATACAGTCTGAATTTTTTAATTTTTCTACATTCGCTATTTATAAGCCCATGTTGAGGCTTGATAACAGTTGATAGGTTCATTTTCATGAAAGAAGTGAATGATTTTCTTTTCAGTTTTGTTAACTCTCAATGGACTGGACAACTGCCCTGACTTCCCACTAGACTACAACCTGTACATGTCCAATTGCTGCGCAGTGATTTCCAGTCAAGTTTCCAGATGGTGGCGTGGTCAGGGCACATGCTCTGAGATCCAAAAAAGCATGAAATGGGTCTTTGGACATTACGGTGAGCTTGGAACAAGTCACAGAATTACTGTTGATGTGATTTGTTGTCGTGAAAGAATGCCACTGCTGAGCTTATTGTCAGTGTCATTTATAGCGTTGTGGTAGAATAATACTACAATTTACAGTACGTGGAGAGTGGATTGTAACCAAATCACCCGCGGAGTGGAGTTATTACCCAAGCTATAAGTTTCAAATTTTGTACATATCGACAAAAAACACAAGCAATGTTTCAGCCAATGGACCTCCGGGTTTAACCCGTAGGCCCATTGGCTGAAACTTTGCTTGTGCTAGTTATGCTTTTCAACAAATTTGCAATTATTGCTTGGGTGGAATCTCCACTCTGCGAGTGATTTAGTGATAATCCACACTCCACGTACTGTATTTTGTTTTTCCTTATTATTACTCTTTGGTACTATCAGTAAATCTCAGTCAAGTCAGATACCGAATACAGAGACGATGCCGAGGTATACCTCCAGAAAAATACCGAAACCGATACCGATCTCAAAATGCGCCCATCTCTACTTTTTAGTTGTGACTACTGAATCTAACAGTTTGTCACGCGCGGTGAAGCCACGTGTAAAGGTTATTTCGTCCACTGAGTTCCAATGTGTTCTATGTGCCTACTGGTACAGAGAACACATTGAAACTCAGAAGACGATTTCTTGAGCTGATTTGAGTCATTATTCAGGTATCTACTCAAAACTTATATGCACCCTCTATACATCTGAGAAGTTCAAACACCCTAAAAATGTTTTGACATTTAGTTCAATTCCTTTTTACGAGCCTGGAAATATAGGGCATACATCCTGATCGGTTATCGGATTACGCACTTTTACACGCTGGTGGCCTATCAGTCTGCATAGTGTATGGATAAACCGATATATACCGATATTCAAACTCGTATCGATTGAATACCGGTGTAATTACAAAAATATCGGTTCATCGTCATTTATTTATTTATCCACGATTTAATTTTCAAGATATGTTGAGTTTATTTATTTAATTGTAGTCCCGAATGAATAATATTATCCATTTACCACACAAATCGACCGCATCTGTCCGCGAAATATACAAATTAATAGTTGAAAAAAAGAATTTTCATCAACAAAACCATATCATATGACACCTCATTGGAACGAACTCATCGAGCTCGTTCCAATGAGGGGTCACATGATGTTGTTTTGTCGCGTTTGTTTGAAAAATCGATAAACTAATATTTAAAATATTAACTCTGATATCGTCTCCGTTGGGTAAAGGGTTATTAGAACTGCATCATCAAGGCATGCTGATTTGTTCCGACTGTGATGGATCAAGTCCCGATTTTTGTACCTGTTTTCAGACACCTGAACTAGGGCCGCACGGTATTCAAAACAGAATACTGGTATCGGTATTCAAAAAATGACCGCGGTATACCGGTATATCGAAAGTTGTTCAGATATCTGAACTTAAGTACCACAAACTAGACTCGAGGCATCACAGTCGAAACGAATCAGCATGCCTTGGTGATGCGGTTCGAAAAACCTTTACCAAACGCAGACGATATCAAAATTTATTATTTTAAATATTTGTTTATCAAATTTTTCCAAAAAGTTTTACAAAACAATATCATGTGACCCTCACTGGAACGAGCTCAACTGTCTCGTTCCAATGAGAGGTCACATGATATAGTTTTGTTGAAAGTTTTGAAAATTGATTTTTCAGCTGCTGAATTTGAATATTTCGTGGGAACATGCGGACAATTCCTTGGGTAAAACGATAATATTATTCATTCTGAGCTACAGTTAAAAAAGTCAAGACATTTTGAAAATTAAATTGTGGGTAAATAAATAATGACGATAAAACGATATTTTGTAATTACACCGGTATTCAGTCGATATTGGTTTGAATGCCGGTATATATCGGTTTATGGATATACCGTGCAGGCCTAACCTGAACAGGCTTTCGATATACCGGTTTACCGTGATATTTGTTTGATCACCGATATCGGTATGCGGTTTCGAATACCGTGCCGCCCTAGTAACCTATATGGATAAAACGTTGTGCTGTTGTTTTACAACGCTTTCCATGCCTTTAAGGTCTCAACAGAGAATATTCGAAAAATAATTACCGTCATAGATGGGAATACCTACCACACCTTAACAGAAGTCCCGCCAAAATAAATAACACAACCAACGTGCGTCTCGCTAAAGCGAGATTTCTTGTTAGTTTTGTTGTTCATTTTAGAGTTGTGAGATTTTGATTTTTCAGGTTCGGTCGTGCTTAGGCCTCACACAGTAGATTTTCTGTTTCTCGCGCCATTTTTTGGTAAAATTGCATGTGAGAGGGCGGTTATTTTCTTTTCTTTTGTTCTATTTTGTAATTATTTCTTTGCCATCAAAAGTTCATCTTCTGGGTTTGGTTTATGTTTTAGGCCTCATAATCTACAGAATAACATGAATGGTGGTGAATTTCGTCCCTTGAGTGCAAGAAGGCTTTGCAATGCTGAAGCATTGCAAAGCCTTGTTGCACTCAAGGAACATTTTTATCAACTTTATTAACTTGGATAAAATATCAGACATAAACCATCTAACCCTTTACCCAACGCAGACGATATCAAAATTTATTATTTTAAATACCATTTTTTTAAATTTTCAAAATATATCAACAAAACCATATCACGCGACCCCTCGTTGGAACGAGCTCGTTCCAACGAGGGGTCACATGATATGGTTTTGTTGAAATTTTTTGAAAAATCATATTTTCTCAACTGCTGAATTTGCATATTACGCGGGTGGATCCGTCGATCCGTTGAGTAAAGGGTTAGGTTTTTCAAGTGCTCATTGGTTATAAAAAGAGAACATTCGACAGCCAAAAGGACCAAGCGGGAGGGACTTAGAAACATATTCTTAACTAGTTAGGCCCTGCGATTGAGTTTCAGGTAAAACCTCGGTTTCGATTCAGTTTTTCTTTGTGTTGAGAACAAATAAGAACACTTCAGGTTTCGTAACTTGGAAAAATCGTCAATTGTTTGTTCGACACCACTCACCACAAAATGCCCTGTTTGTTAGTATTTCCATTGGGTTCAGACTAATTTCCCTTTGATTATTCTTATGGGTTCTAGAAAGTCAGTTGCCAAGCCTACTGAGCCTGGAAAAAACCCATAGATTTGGGTGAAGAATGAATAAAGTTTATCTAATCTATATTGTGGTTTCATTGTTACATTTTCTCCCATATTGTTACCACTTTATAGGGCGTTCCCTAGTACATTAACAATGTTTAACAGGGAATTACAAGAACGTAACGCCCAGCTTTAAAAAATCACGTGATGTGTCGAGCCGTTAATGAGTTGAACATCTCAGTAACAGCCCGACACGTCAAGTGACTTTTGTTCCTCGCTGTCGTACACTCGAAAATGTAAACAGTTTCCAGAAATGATTTCAATTGGTGAACAATACGATTTTTATTTAAATTATTAAATATTTAAAATGTCCAGCAAAGTTAGTTCCATAAGAACAAGCAGTTGTATATAGTAAGTACGTCTGCAGACATTTTAAGCCTTTATTCCTGGCTTAAAAGCGGTAAAAATCGGGTTTGTTTTTAAGTTTTCTAACTTCGTTGCATTTGAAAGAGTACCAGTGCCAACGCCAGTTTGTTTAAGAACAGACGATAAAATCATCTACCAAAATTGAAAACGTTAACCCTTTACCCAACGTAACGGCCAAAACCGGCCAGCACAATTCTCAAAAGTCGTCAATTAATTTTCATTATTTTTTTCATTTTTTGTCTCAAAAACATAGGTTATGCCCCCTCTTTGGAACGAGCTCGTCGAGCTTGTTCCAATGAGGGGTCATAACCTATGTTTTTGAGACAAAAAATTAATGAAATTAGTGATTCAAGAATTTTTTTTTTTTTAAGTGTCGTCTGCTTTTCATGTTAGGTAAAGGGTTAAACATGTCTTAATAAAGCGAACTGAGTGAAGAACAATTGGCTGTTTGTAGCTGCCATGTAAGGTACAGGGTCAAAACTTTCTCAGAATAGCAGTGGTAATAATAGTAATAACATGACTTTGTCGGGCCTTGTGGTTTATTAACGGCCCAACAGGTATGAATAACAGCCCTTCAGCTTATGAACGGCCCTCGACGACTTCGTCTCGGGCCTTTTTTAGCTGTCGGGCTGTCATTCACACCTGTTGGGTCGTTAATAAACCACAATTCCCTCCAAAGTCATGTTATTGTTATATTGACTTGTTCGGTGGGCGGGACAAAATATGATGGTACGAACGGGAACAAACATTACGCTACGAACACGACGTATTTGCCCCTTTGTCGAAGAGGAAAATCATGAACCCAACCAGAAAACACCCAAAATGCTCTGTGCTATTATTTTGGTTGAAATTTTGTTTCCTTGTGAACGGTTTGTCACTCTATTCATATTTAGACGCAATGTGCAACTTTTGAGTCGATTTAGTCCCGGAAGATCGCCAAGAATTTCAAAGTATGCTGTATTCTTTTGTCGTAACCCATATTTCGTTCGCGTACTTTACAATTGTTGTGACACACGAAACCTAAACGATCGTTCTGCACAATGGCTAACCGTGGCCTCAACAAAGAGATAAAGTCAATTCAAGTCAATCGTTTATATCCATCTTGCCCATTTTAGAAGACTTCCACCACAAGCACTGGTGACTGGGTCCTATTTTATCAGTAAAACAAAGCTTGTTTAGCTCAGTAACAAGCACTGTTTCACATCCCAGAATTTCCTTGGGGGTTATTTCGTGGCCGGTTATTATTAGTATTTCTTTTTACTTTTGATCAGTTTTCTTTGTCTTTCTTCGGTGGATTTTCTCCCAATTCTCTTTGTTTTACTTGTTTGTTTCATCCGTGTTCTCGTTAAATCTGCTAGTGACGAAACCTGCCATACCTGACTTGTGTCTTCATGAAAATCAACCTTCGATAAAGTTATATTCCTTGAAATTATTAGACGAGCGCGGAAGGTCTAAATAAGAAACCAGTAATTATTGAGAAACGACCTATGCCATCAGCAGAAAATAAAGTCCAGTTTCCCTTTTGTTACTTTGTGACGAAAACAACAGACAACTCTCGAAGCTGACTATTGTTTTCGTTTATTAAAAGTAACAAAAAGGAAATCTTTGCTATTTATGGCCAACAAATTAGAAACAGCTACAAACAAGTAAAGCACAGATTATCTGCCATTAACCCTTTGAACTCTAGTGGTATCTTCTATGCCAGTTCAATAGCATCAATTAGAAGAGTCCATATTCATTATTTGGGGTAGACCAATCAATATTTTCAACGTGCAGCCTCGGGGCTGCACGTTGAAAATATTGATTGGTCCACTCCACGCATTTTCTGAACAGCCATCCTATTTAATGATGTTTTGACGTATCTTGTTGCTGGCCGGGAAAACCGTCTGCAGGGTTCAAAGGGTTAACAATATCCATTTGTATCACTCCTAACAGCACTAAAGTGTCCACTTTATCTCTTTGTTAGGCTTTCCCAAACCCAGTTTGGGAAAGACTATTGTTATTCTTCTTTTTCAAAATTTTTCTTCTCTATTTTTTTTTTTTTTTTTTATTTTTTTTTTCCTCCCTGAATTTTGTCTGTTGAACTGCTCGAAAACAAGTTGTACGATTTTGACCAAATTTGGCACACTTATGTAATGTCAAAAAATCTAGTGAAATGCGGTATCGTCATATCTGTGGAAATGCATATTTTCAAAATATTCTGCTAAAACTTTCAAAATTTCACCATTTTTCGAATGTCTCAAAATTGTTTACAGTTATTTCGCTCAAATTTTCCACACAATTACAGTATAATATGATACACCACAATCACCACTCAAATCTTTCAACATTAACCCCCACTGGCCAAAAATGACATGAATATAGATTTTTTCTTCAAAATTGACCAACTTCAAGGGCAAATTTCTCTAATAACAAGGTTGTTGTAACAATTATTTTGGTTTCGATAGATGCAACAATGATTGCAGAATAAAGTTACTGTTTACTGTTTAATCTCAGATTTAACCCTCAAGCACAATGAGGGCGAGGATAAGAGTACCGTTTGAAAATGCCAAAATTAGCCAACTTTGGTTGCTTTTTCTATCATTTTGGAAAGGGTTAAATTTCAAACACTTTTCATATACGTATTCACAATTGACTACCGAGCACATTTGCTGTTGTAAGTTTGGTTGTAAAGTTTAACCCTATCCCATTCTGGTTGCATAAAAGTAGGTACGGTCCAAAAAAACCTCCAATTTTTTTAAGAATTTGATAAGTTTAGGTGGCGATTTACTCCATTTTTAATTGCTTGAGCCCTGAATGCTCTCTGTAGCTGCTTGTATCAGTCAAAGTATGACAAATTTTGTTCTATATGTTATTATTAAAAGTTTAACCCTTGGCAGATTTGAGACTTCCCATAAGGGTACTGTCGGAATAATTGTTATTTTCGTTAACTTCAAGGGCAAATTTCTCTAATTAAAAAGTAGTTGTAACAATTATTTTGATATGGCTAGATGCAACAATGATTGTGGAAGAAAGTTACTGTTTAAATCTTAATCTCAGATTTAACCCTCAAGCACAATGAGGGCGAGAATAAGAGTACCGTTTGAAAATGCCAAAAATTAGCCATCTTTCGTTGCTTTTTTCTATCAATTTGGAAAGAGTTAATTTCAAAAACTTTTCATGTACGTATTCACAATTGACTACCGAGCATATTTGCTGTTGTAAGTTTGGTTGTAAAGTTTAACCCTATCCCATTCTGGTTGCAGAAAAAAGTAGGTACCTTCCAAAAAAACTCCAATTTTTCAGAATTTGGTAACTTTAGGTGGTGATTTACTTCATTTATAATAGCTTGAGCTCTGAATTTTTTCTATAGCTGCTTGCAGCAGTCAAAGTATGACAAAGTTTGTTCTATATATTATTATTAAAAGTTTAACCCTTGGCAGATTTGAGACTTCACATAAGGGTACTGTCGGAATAATTGTTATATTCGCCAACGTGCACTTACTCAGCACTGGAGCCATATTGTCTCAAAACCTTTTCCATGAGAGGATTGGGCCTTCATCCAAGAACAATTTTGCTGTTATATATTTTATTCAAAGATTTAATCTTCACCCAGTTTTCTGGCCTTGAATTTGAGTGCCCTAAAATTCTTCATAAAATTGGCTAATTTGGAGCTCACTTTTCTTCCATTTTCGAAAGGAATATCGAAAAATGATTTACATGTTCGTATTTATAATTGCCTACCGAGCATATTTGCTGTTGTAAGTCTAGTTGTAAAGTTTAACCCTATGCTCGTTCTGTGCATAAAGATAGGTGCAGTCCAAAAAACTATTGTTTTTCAGAATTTGGTAAGTTTAAGTGACGATTTACTCCATTCCTAATTGATTGAGCGCTGAATTTTTTCTATGGCTGTATGCAGCAGTCATAGTATGACAACTTTTGTTTTATATGTCATTATTAAAAGTTTAACCGTTTGCAGATTCGATATTGCCCATATGGGTACGGTCGGAATAATTGATATTTTCATAAAATCACTGAATATTGATAAGCGTGCAGTGGTAGTTTGGAATAGAATATCCGAAAATGCGTTCGAAATTCAGGTTCACAGTTCAATTCCAAGAATATTTTCTGTTATAATGTTGCTGTAAAGTTTAACTCCATCCCTGTCTCAAATGCATAAAAATTGGTGCCGTCGAAAAAACCTCTCATTTTTTTCAGAATTCCGTAGGTTTAAGTGACAATTTACTCCATTCCTAATTCATTGAGCGCTGAATGTTTTCTATTCCTGCATGCAGCAAGCATAGCATGACAACTTCTGTTTTATACGTCATTATCAATAGTTTAACCCTCGGCATATTTAGGAGTTCCCATGTGGATATAGTCGGAATAATTGTTATTTTCGTAAATCAATCCCTGAATATATTGGTAACCGTGCAGTGGCATTTCGGTGGTGCTACATGAAGACGCGAATAGTTAAGGTTGAAAAGTTAATCAAATAGACAGATATAATGCCACCTGATCCACGGTATTTCCACGCACGGCACTTGACAAAGATACTAAACTGGCGGGCAGGGACAGTAGAAAACATTCTGAGAATTTCAAGTTGCTGCCTTGCATGGTCGGGACATAATTGGAGTATATCCGACATTGTAACTGTTCAATTTGAATGTTAAATTAGCCAGATGACGGCTTTTTCTCCACCGGATAATCCCACCTGCGGCAACCGCGTTGTGTCCTTGGGCAAGACACTTCATCTCCACTGCCCGTGTGGGGACACGGTGGCGTTGTGTACTAAGGCGTACTGCACGTCGATCGTGCACTTGTCTTCAATCAATGCTAACCCTGCTTGTGTGGAGTTCGTATGTTGGGGAGCTGACAGTTGCTCGCCGTTGCTCGGTGGTTCTCTCCGGGTACTCCGGCTTCCTTCACTCGTAAAACTGTTGCGGTCATGATTAGCCAGTGTGCATAAATATGTGGGCTTAACCACCAATAAATAAATAAATAAATTCTCCACCAGATCGAGTTGTTAGTTTCTGCCGGGACGGTCTAAAATAAGCAGTTTAACTCAAAACTTTCTGTCCCATATGAATGTGCAAATATTTAAAGCTGGACAGTTCATCAAATAGACAGAAATAATGCCAAACTCGACTGGTGATAGGTAAATAGTGAATGGAAAAGGCATTTTATTGGGAATAGAGTAGGGACGAATCGTCCCCGCAGTTTCCACGCGATCCACGTTGTTCCCACGCGGTCGCGCCACTTGACAAAGATACTGTTCTGTCGAGCAGGGATAGTAGAACAACTTCTGAAGATTTCGTGCATCTGCCTTCACTGGTCTAGATGCTGTGTACTAAGGCATACTGCACGTCGATGGTGCGCATGTCGTCAACCAATCTAACCCTGACTGTGCTACAGTGCGGAGGCACTATGTTGGGGAGCTGGCAGCTGCTCGTCATTGCTCGGTGGTTTTCTCTGGGTACTCCGGCTTGCGCCACCCATACAACTGTCACCGACATAATATGACCTTGGCTGTTAATGTGTCGTTAAACCCTAATAAATAAATAAATAAATAAATAAATAAATAAATAAATAAATAAATAAATAAATAAATAAATAAATAAATAAATACAGTACCAGTTTTGCTCGTACAAATAATAGTACCGTCAGACAAAATTCATTTTCTGATTAATTTCGTACTTTTCTGTACTCACCTTCCCTGAGTGAATACTCACTTGTCCAAAAACAAAAAGGAAAGAGCTATTTGAGCGTTCCATAACTGCTTTCAAAAATCAATGGGGAACAAATTTTGTGTTATGTGTTTTGGTGTTCCGTGTTTTCCAACCCCAGTTTGGCCGTACAAATATGAATACCTCCAGGAAAGAAAGCACATTTTCTCAGTGATAGACTGTTTGACTTCTATGATAGAGGTCCCGAGTTTGATCCCTGTCTGGGACGACCCACGTAATGTCCTTGGGCGAGGCACTTTATCCCGGTTGCCAACATGGGGGCACAATGATGCCATGTACTAAGGCGTTCTGCATGTCAATGGTGCACATGTCTTCAACCGCTGGTACCCTGCTTCAGCGGAGCTTGAACATAATTAGAATGTTGGGCTGACAGTTGCTCGTCGATGCACCGTGGTTCTCTCTGGGTCCTTCGACTCCCCCCCCCCCCCCGAAAAACTGTCACGGTCACGATTAGCCATTGGGGATAAGTATGTGACCGTAAACACCAATAAATAAATACCGTCAGGGAAACCCTCTGTGAAATCCTTCTGTCAATAAATAGCAAAGTAGTAATGTAATGCAAGAAATATTAACAAGCTGTTCAACATCCCTTTAATCAACTCATTTTGACTTGAACTGTATCCATCAATGTGTATACTAGCTCTCTAGATGATTTAAACCATATCAAATAACCAACTAATTTGTGTGTGACAGTAACTCATATTACATGTATTTCATTGTATCTGAAACAGATATGTTGGAAAACTTGTGAAATCATGGAGTAGGAAGCTTACCCTCGTTTGTTGACAAATCCCACACATTCACAAACAGATAGAATGATAGAGAATAAATTAATTATTGATATTTAAGGTTACTTTCAGCATCTTCAGCTATATCATGACCATAATATAGGTATTTATTCAAGTCCATGTTTTCATTTCATAGGCGTACAGGGCTATTTTCCAGGGGGGGGGGGAGGGGGGACCCTTTTAGTCCGAAAAAGTTGAATCTCAGGAGGAAATGCCAAATGCGGGTATGAGAGAGAGAGGGGGGGGGGGGTGGGTCTCCCCCCCCCCACCACCACCCCCATTGAGTACCTGGAGAGAACCGCCGAGCAATGGCAAGCGAGTCAGACTCCCCGACATACCAACTCCACAAAAGGAGGGTTAGCATTGGTTGAAGACAAGTGCACCCTCAAAGTACCCTTAGTACACATCGCCATCATACCCCCGCCCCTCACCCCCCCCCCCCCCCTCACTCCCCCCCCCCCCCTCCGCCACGTGGGAAATTAAATTGGGATGAAGTGTCTTGCTCAAGGACACAATGTGGTTGCCACAGGCGGGATTCAAACAGAGGACTTCTTGGATTGCAACAATCATCTCTACCTTCTGCGCCACCGCGCTACCGTAATATGTAGTAATAGAACTCTTTATATGTACTTGTGTGATTATAAATGAATAATATTAACGTGGATATGGTTCCACTGAATCAACTTGTACAGTATAATGGTCAGTTTACTTGCAACTTCTAAGTGCTGAGATAGGAAAACAACATTTCGTGTGGAAAACCAAAATGTTTTGTGGTCATTTCTGGCAACTAAATTGTCCGAAATTTTCTGGCATAGTGGCTGAAAGATCAGCTCCTTCTTGACTCAGGAGTGGGTTGGGGCACAGTCCTCCATGAAACCCTGGCCCGTACGCCCATAATTCATGTGTACTTATTTTTTTCAAAGCAGAAAGGACATCACTTGTTTTGCTTTCTATGAAAATATTCTGTAATTATTGAAGAGCAAATTTTGTGTTAAATGTTTTGGTGTCCTGCTGTATCTCAAATATCTGTTTTGGCTGCATAAAAACTAGCAGCATCACAAAAACTTTGATTTCCACTAAATTTTCTGTTTTCTAAACTGATCGATAGTTTGTGTACAATACAGTTTGCCTTTTCACATTAAAAAGTTGGGAAAGCCCGTAATTTGTCCAACAAATTGCAATTCTCTAGTTTAACGAATGTGTTTTGTAGTAATTTGCCAGGTTTATTCTTTCGGTGAAAAAAATAAGCAAATTTCACATCCAAGACTTCTATATTAATTGAAATGACAATGTCTGTATTATATGTCACGGTGCTCACACTGTTGTTATAATGAACAGAAAGTAAACATTGCAGAACATCAAAGGATCCTGAAAAAGACCGTTTTCTCATTTTTAAATGGGTTTCAACAGAGAATAATAGAAACGTTTAAATTGATTGGAAAAAATTATAGAAGCCAGATTCTGTCTTTTTATGCTGCTCTTTTAGAAAATATCTTAAGTGTGTGAAATGATGAACACATCGGTGATACAAATTCACTAATATTCACTTTTTAAATGAAATTCCCATACACTTTGTGTTAAATTTATTGACAGCTTTTGAAGATTAAGAGAGGGCTAACTTTCCCGTAAATGTCTTCAATGACGAAAATTGTCAGTCCTGTCAGCCTTTTCACGTATTTGAATACACACAAGAAACATTAAAACGTTTTCAATAATTGTGTTGGGAATAAGACAAATAGTGGCTGCTGTGTTTTGGTTCCTTAGTGTTCACGCAAAAGAGTCAAAATCGTACAAATATTGGGCAACGAGACACCTTTCAAACAAAACGAAGAAACAATTTCGTTTACCTCCTGGGTGGAAAACGTGTTGCAAGCAGGCCAACTGGAATCATAGACGCGATTGATCCGGTATAGTATACAGCATGGGAGTAGAAGATTACTTTTTCCGTGATTCCCCCATCAAGTGTTGGACTGGCGTCATTTGTAGAACACTGAAAAGAGAAAATCATTCTTGTAAACATAAAACGTTTTACTCTTAGAAGCCTAAAATAGCAACGAACTCGCTGATAAACTGACTGTATTTTTCCAGGTCAGAAGATGTAAACTTATCAGATAAGCTGTCGTTTATGAACCTTTAATCCTTAAAGTCCTATTTCCGACTCCAGTCACTTTTTTCTTCAACAAGCAGTCTTTGGGTAAACTTGCAAATTACATTCAAGGTGTTTTGGCAGCTGTTTCAAGGTAAGTCTTGGCTGCCTACATAGGCTGCCAACACTTGCCTGGAAACAACAGCAAAGTCACACGTTGTGCAGTGTCGAAGTGTATGAAAATGTATTACAATCCCCAGGCCCATAAGTATTAAAGCTGCCCTGCACACCATTGTATCATTTATTTCTTCACTTGGCCTCTGTCCGTTAATTATATCGCATTTTCTCTTCCGGATTATTTTCTCAATTTTGTTTTGTTCACTTTATGCTGAAATGTCTGTGTACTAATAATAAGTACAAAACACTTAAAAACATTTCAGCATAAAGTGAACAATACAAAACTCTGACAAAAAAGCTTAACAACAAAAGCTTAAATGGCAATGGTACGTATCAGATGGTATAATTTCCAGAACATTTTAAATAGATTTTTTTCCTGATACTGTCCGTCTGTCTTTGCTTCTCTCTGTGTGTCCCTCTCATTTCCAGATTCCTGCTTTCTTCTTCTCATCTAGTATACAATCATCGCTGAAGATCTGTTGTAATTATGAATCTTGGCTGTGCAAACATTACGCGCTCTTGGGCCTTCAGTGCTCTGTTAGCATATATCAAATGTGTTATATGGTGTATTTTGGTGTACTCTTGTTACATGAGACCGGTTATTTAGGTGGGGTTAATATTACAAATGTTCCGCTACAACCCCCCCCCCCCCTATTTTTTTAGGTTGTGCGGTGTTGAAAAATGCACAGCGATCTGTTATCCTTTTTTAAATTTTCCTTCTTCACTGTGAATAATATTGTCAATGTGCTCCCTGAAAGACTAACTCTTTCAACATTTCTTTCTCACTGTCTCTCTCTCCTTCTTGTGTCCCCTTCTCATTCATCCTGTGTCTCTCTCACTACCTGACTCGCTTGATCAAGTCCTCACATCCGACGAATCTTTCAACATGTTTAACTCTACTCAGAGACCATCTAAACACATCCTGGATGTCTGTATGCTTGTCTCACTGGAAGTCTGTTTGTCTGACCTCCCCTATATGCCCCCCCCCCCCCCTCAGTTGACTGACTATATATATTGTAACATATCTAATATCTGAAAAGATACCATGTTTACTATCGGCACTAGTAGTATGCAATGTGGTTTTCAACCCAGTTCTTCCAGAGGCCTGGGCAGGTAGTCTGGGCTAGTGGCCTGGGTGGATGACGTCATCTTAATTAAAAAGTTATGTAAGGTAATTAACATGACGTCACTTAACGAATATTATTTTTAATCACTTTAATAACTGTTGCTTAATTAATTTTAATTAATGACTATTGCATAATTAATGTAATTAATGTAATTAATGAGTGTAATTAGGGTTGATTATAATAATTAGTATATTAATAAATGAATTAATAATGTCGATTAGTACATATTTTTTTTGAAAGTCATAATTTGGTATAGATATTATTAGATAAAAAATAATATATTTAAAAATAATTTATTCAAAAATAATATTGACGTACTGGACATATATATGAATGCTATCGACTGACCCTGACCTGGACACGTGGTAAGGTACACAGTTCATTGCGTGTATTGGTGTCATTAAATCGATTTTTCTTTTCAAATGTGAACTACTATACGAGAGTGACAGATGTTGATCGCTAATTCCTATTGTTTAAAAGTTATGGGTGTAATAGAAACCTCATTAAATTAGCGGTCAACACACGACCTTCTTCCAGACTCTGAGACTCAAATTTTCAAATTTATCGATTTTTTAATGGGGCCCATTTCTGCATTTTGACGGGTTCTCAAAAAATCAATCAGTCAATTTTAAAACAATGACAGTAACTCATAGACCAAGGTATTCTGATTTTATGCCTCATGCAATAAAGTAAGTTTTTAATCCGATGACCACATGAACAAATGACATTTCAGTTATTGAAAGCGGGCATGTTTTTTTTCCCCCTATAAACTCCGACGATTCGAACCTCACTCTCATTAGAAACTGTGTCAGAAAAGCCAAGATGACAAGCATCGACTATACTTCTGTGAACAGCTATGAGCGAACCAAGAAGCAGCGAGCCAACAAAGAATTTGCATTAGCGTTAAAAAAGTGGTGGTCAGCGACACTCCCCATGAAGGAACAAGAAAAGAGACTTAAAGATTACCCTTTTGTTGAGGCTGCCAGACGTCCTTTCGGGGAGATCCAGTACAAAAAGCGACCCAAACACTGGTTTGATCTTCCCGTACACATGCAGGAGGAAGCACTTTTAGGGCCACCGGTAACAGTTGATAAAGATTGGGAGAAGAGTTCTTCACTGAGGCGGAGATGGGAGGAAAAAAATAGCTTTCTATGGAAAGCAAAAAAAAACGGCCCTTTTCAGGGCCACCATGATCTTAAAAAGAGTTGCTTTGTCACAAACACACACTCTTTCAACCAGTCAGACACCTCCATTATCCCACACCCTCATTGTCACAACCCTGTAACCCCTCACAATACCTAAATTGTTCATGAACTCCCCTCCTCCAGGTCACCCAATACCAAAAAAACTTTAGGAAACCTCTCTCCCCCTCCCCCACCCCTCACAATAGCTAACATATCTCGAATCTCAGTCCAGTTCTCTAAATATAATGGACATGTCAGGCCCCGGTTACCCCTTCCCCCACAATTTTGAGTGATCAAATTACCCCTATTCGTCTCCACTCATAACTTACCACGCTCTTAACCCTTATTTACTATGAGCTTGTCCCTCTAATAAATAGCTTATATTCATTTAATATAATATATTAATAATTTTCGTTAAATAATTTATTCCACAACTCACTTCTTGAAAAAACAAAATGGCGTATTAGTTTGACAGAAATACGTGTATCGATTTATTTGTGAGAGTCTGTCGGTTGTGTCCTTGGGCAAGACACTTCACCCCCATTGCCCATGTTGTGGCAGCATGGTGACGCTGTGCACTAAGGTGCATTGCACGTCGGTGGAGCACCTGTTTTCAACCAATGCTCACCCTGTGTAGAATTTTGACAGTTGCTTGCCATTGCTTGGTGGCTCTCTCTGGCTTCCTCCACCCATAAAACTGCCGTGGTCATGACTGACCATTGTGCAGAAATATGTGACCTTATTAAACACCAATAAATGAATATAAATAAATAGTCAGCTATCAAAACAGCCCTTAGGTGTTTAACAGTTAATTGCGGACCAGTGCATTTAAAAATGAAAAAAATGGGTGATAACACTACAGACTGTGTTTAATCATAGAAAAATCACACCTGCGCTATTACTAACCCGCATGTTTTATTTTTTGAACGTTTACTGAAGAATAACCCACCCATCTAAGTAAAAGCATGAAAGAGCTACCATTATCTAATTACCTATGTGGGGTGGGGGTGGGTGATAACGTTGTGTACTATGGCATACTACCTTCAGCCAATGATAACCCTGTGTAGAACTTTGACAGTTGTTTGCCTCTGCACGATGGTTCTTCCTGGATTGCCCCAGCTGTCATTAAATAAATGAAAAAAAAACTACAATTCTATAATAACAGGCCAAGCCCCCCCCCCCCCCCCCCTTCATTTTACATGTTTTGTGGGTGGAAAATCAACAGTACTTTCACCACCCTCATTTAATAGTTGAAAAGCGCTGTTACTCGATCCAAAAAAAATGGTAAAATATACGATTCTGTATTAACCACCCAAAAGTGCCAAACTTGTGAAAATATAACCCACCTAGAGCTGCACCAAAGCTATGTTCACTATTCGAACTCCCACATTGTGTCCTTCGGCAAGGTAATTTACCATGATTATCCACATGGGTGCACAATGATGCCATGTACTAAGGTGCACTGCACGTCAATGATGCACATATTTTCGAACAATCTAACCCAACCTGTGTGACAGTGTGGATTTACGATGTTGGTGAGATGACAGTTACTCATCGTTGCTCTGTGGTTCTCTTTTGACATTTCGGAGTCTACCCGCAAAATTGTCATGGTTATAATTAACCATCACGCATAAGTATATGTCCTCAAACACCAATAAATAAATAATGATAATTAGGATTTTAAATCTATTAAGACCTGAACAATTTAGGAATGCTATTTGATTTTATCCAGTGGATTGACAATGACTTCTGAACTTCGAGTTGGAGAACTCGTGTTTATTTAGAATAAACTGCAAATGTTTAATTATAACTTGAACTTGATGTCCAGGTGTAATGAAATAGAGTATTTTCTGCAGACATTTTAAATAAACGCAGCTGGTTTACAGACCTGAAAAAAAAAAATTTTCAATTGAGTAAAAGATATATGAAAGTTACTGATGTAACACACCGATTAGCATGTTTAATGAATCTAACTATGCCAGCCCGACCGACCCTTTGCCCACCATCATCACAACAAACATTTCATTTCTCTCTCTCTCTCTCTCTCTCTCTCTCTCTCTCTCTCTCTCTCTCCAATACAGTACAGGTGGAAACTAATTGCGTTCAGGCTGTTGTTTTTTTTTCTAGGTTTTACCACCCCACCCCTTACAGCACAAATCGAAATGAAATCTGATTCCTTGAACCATACTACAGCATATGTGCTTAAACAATTATTTTTGTACAAAACTCAAGACCTTTCTCTCACAAATACCTATTTAAAAACAAGATAATACTCGAGAATGCATTGTGTACCAGCGTTTTGTTGATAAAATATTCCCTGTATACATTCCCGAATATTATTAATGTACCTGTTTAATAACAGCCAAATTTTTATCAGATCACAGAGTTTGAATAATTCATAAAAAAAACAAAATCAAAAATCTGAGATATATTGCATTTATTTAAATATCGATATTAACCAGAGGTCGAAACTAGTCAAATTGATTAGTATTAAATTACAAATGAATATGAAATTTGCAGTAAAATGAACACCGCCATATACGGCTACTCGGAATGACACCCTATTGGTGAGAGTTTTCATTTTTGTTTTTTGGTCCAGTTTCATTAGAGCTTGCACGAAGTCCATTCCACATTTGCAGTCTTTTCCAGGGTATAACGGTTAACCAGTTCGGATGATTTTTCACTGAAAAACTGGTCTTCAAGAAGTGTGGTTTGGTGTTGTCTTGTAGACCATCCCTTTCTCTTCAGTAATTGGTCTCATACCCTGGTCTATGGGTAGGACAGCTACAGCATTCGGGGGTGTGCATATTTCCTGCAACTGTTCACTCCCCCATGGTTCAATACACTGAATTCTCCTTGAGAGAAGGCTGGTTGAGTCATCTATAGGTTTTTCCCTCAGTAATTCCCCCAATACTAGCGGTTTTACTGGCTCTAGCTTATTTGCAAGCCCCAAAATATTTCCACTTGTTAATACATTGTTCCAACTAAAGGTTGATTTCATATGCACTGGCAGATTGGGTAACTGGTTACACACAGATCTGGTTGTTAACTCGGCTGTATTTGGGTTCGCTCTCCCTATAGTGTGTTTAAAATTTACATTTTTGTGTAATTTTCGTCTGTGTCAATAATAATGAGTTTTATGAGAGTAAGATTTTTGACACAATTCACAGACGTAGTGTGAATTAATCCTTTTCAGAAGCGAGTTAATAGAGTGGCAATACAGTTCCAACACTCTTCCATTTATATGTATGAATAGGATGGGTCCCACCCCAACCTATCAATCACTGATTGGCTAATTATATCAAGATAAGGTGGGTTCTACCCCAACCTGTTGATCATTGGTTACTTCAAATCCTCACACAGTGCATTGTGGGAAATTACAGTCGTAGAGCTCTGGGGTAAAATATTTTTTTTGCTCAACTCCACACAAATTGATATAGTTACATCAAAAAGAAACATCAAAGTCACATTCATGACAAGCTGAGGTAGCACATCTGAACAGCCCACTCCACACTGTTTAATCAGATAATCCATTTAATCAGATAATCACATGTGCACATCGGTTTTACACATGTACACATCGTTTTTTTATTGGTTTTTCATCAGTTTCCATTGGTTTTTATTGTTTTTTATTGGTTTTTATTGGTTTTTAGCAGTTTTACGCATGGGCACATCAGTTTTCGTGGTTTTTTTATCAGTTTTCATTGGTTTTCATCAGTTTTAAAGCATATTTAGTGACCATTTAATCCTACATGTTTACTAAATTGGTCACAGTGACCAAATTGGTCTCTCTCTGTGACACAGTTGGTCTCTTTAGTGACCAAATTGGTCACTGTGACCATTTAATCCTGCATGTTCACTAAATTGGTCACGTGACCAAATTGGTCTCTTTATATGACCAATTTGGTCTCTTTAGTGACCAAATTGGTCTCTCCCTGTGACCAAATTGGTCACTGTGACCATTTAATCCTACATGTTCACAAAATTAGTCACAGTGAACAAATAGGTCTCTCTGTGTGACCAATTTGGTCTCTTTAGTGACCAAATTGGTCTCTCTCTGTGACCAAATTGGTCACTGTGGCCTTTTAATCCTACGTGTTCACTAAACTGGTCACCAAAGAGACCAAATTGGTCACACAGAGAGACAAATTTGTCACTAAAAAGACTAAATTGGTCACAGTGAGACCAATTTGGTCATTGTGACCAGTTTAGTGAACATTTAGGATTAAATGGTCACAATGACCAATTTGGTCACAGAGAGAGACCGATTTGGTCACTAAAGAGACCAAATTGGTCACAGAGAGAGACCAATTTGGTCACTGTGACCAATTTAGTGAACATGTAGGATTAAATGGTCACAGTGACAAATTTGGTGACAGAGAGAGACCAATTTGGTCACTAAAGAGACCAAATTGGTCACAGCGAGAAACCAATTTGGTCACTGTGACCAATTTAGTAAACATGTAGGATTAAATGGTCACAGTGACCAATTTGGTCACAGAGAGGGACCAATTTGGTCACTAAAGAGACCAAATTGGTCAGAGAGAGAGACCAATTTGTGACAAAGAGATCAAATTGGTCACTGAGAGAGACCAATTTGGTCACTCTGACCAATTTAGTGAACCTGTAGGATAAAATGGTCACTAAATATGCTTTTAACCTGATGAAAACCGATGAAAACTGATAAAAAAAATGATGAAAAACGATGTGCCCATGCGTAAAACTGATAAAAACTAATGAAAACTGATAAAAAATGATAAAAACCAACGAAAACCAATGGAAATCGATGAAAACCCAATGTGTACATGTGTAAAACCGATGTGCACATGTGATTATCTTATTAAATAGATTATCTGATTAAACAGAGTGGAGTGGGTGGTTCAGATGTGCTACCTCGGCTTGTCATGAATGTGACTTTGATGTTTCTTTTTTGAAGTAAACTATATCAATTTGTGTGAAGTTGAGCAAAAAAACTTATTTTACCCCAGAGCTCTACCACTGTAATTTCCCACAATGCACTGTGTGATAATTTGAAGTAACCAATGATCAACAGGTTGGGGTAGAACCCACCTTATCTTGATATATAATTAGCCAATCAGCGATTGATAGATTGGGGTGGGACCCATCCTATTCATACATATAAATGGAAGAGTGTTGGAACTGTATTGCCACTCTATTAACTCGCTTCTGAAAAGGATGAATTCATGCTACGTCTGTGAATTGTGTCAAAAATCTTTCTCTCAAACACATTATTATCGACACAGACAAAAATTACACAAAAATGTAAATTTTAAACACACTATAGGGGGAGCCAACCCAAATACAGCCGAGTTAACAACCAGATCTGTCTGTAACCAGCTACCCTATCCGCCTGTGCATATGAAATCAACCTTTAGTTGGAACAATGTATTAACAAGTGGAAATATTTTGGGGCTTGCAAATAAGCTAGAGCCAGTAAAACCACTAGTATTGGGAGAATCACTGAGGGAAAAACCTATATATGACTCAACCAGCCTACTCTCAAGGAGAATTCAGTGTATTGAACCATGGGGGAGTGAACAGTTGCAGGAAATATGCACATCCCCGAATGCTGTAGCTGTACCACCCATCGACCAGGGTATGAGACCAATTACTGAAGAGAAAGGGGTGGTCTACAAGACAATCTTTCAGCGCCATTCATACTTACACAATGAAATCACCAAACCACACACCTTAAAGACCAGTTTTTCAGTGAAAAATCATCCGGACTGGTTAGCCGTTATACTCGATTCCATGCAGCAGAAGGCACTTTTGTTACTCCAGATAATAAAGAATATACCCAATTTATCCTGGGATGAGAAAGATCGACTCGTGTATAACGGCATTACAATTTCGGGCTCCAATATGTGTGATCTAATAAATGATCTGCTGCAAAAAAGAAAAGATTTTCAACCGACAGGCTGGAAAATATTGGTAAACATCTTTAAAGATCAAAATATCCCAAGGGGTCTGATAGGAAATAAAAAATGTATGAACTTTTTTCTTCCAGAAAACAATATCTCTGCAAAGCTGTGATGGACCAGTCTTTGAAGAAAATCCCCTGGAAAAGACTGCGAATGTGGAATGGACTTCGTGGAAGCTGTAATGAAACTGGACCAAAAAACAAAAACGAAACCTCTCACCAATAGGGTGTCATTCCGAATAGCCATATATGGCAGTGTTCATTTTACTGCAAATTTCATATTCATTTGTAATTTAATACTAATCAATTTGACTAGTTTCGACCTCTGGTTAATATCAATATTTAAATAAATGCAATATATCTCAGATTTTTGATTTTGTTTTATTTATGAATTATTCAAACTCTGTGATCCGATAAAAATTTGGCTGTTATTAAGCGGGTATATTAATAATATTCGGGAATGTATACAGGGAATATTTTATCAACAAAACGCTGGTACACAATGCATTCTCGCGTATTATCTTGTTTTTATATACATATTTGTGAGGGAAAGGTCTTGAGTTTTGTACAAAAATAATCGTTTTAGCACATATGCTGTGGTATGGTTCAATGAATCAGATTTCATTTCGATTTGTGCTGTAAGGGGGGTGGTAAACCTAGAAAAAAAAACAACAGCTTGAACGCAATTAGTTTCCACCCGTACTGTATCGGAGAAAGAGAGAGAGAGAGAAATGAAATGTTTGTTGTGATGATAGTGGCCAAAGGGTCGGTCAGGCTGGCATAGTTAGATTCATTAAACATGCTAACCGGTGTGTTACATCAGTAACTTTCATATATTTTTTACTCAATTGAAAAAAAAAATTGTATAGGTCTGGAAACCAGCTGCATTTATTTAGAATGTCTGCAGAAAATACTCTATTTCATTACACCAGGACATCAAGTTCAAGTTATAATTAAACGTTCGCAGTTTATTCTAAATAAACACGAGTTCTCCAGCTCGAAGTTCAGAAGTCATTGTCAATCTACTGGCTAAAATCAAATAACATTCATAAATTATTCAGGTTTTAATAGATTTAAAATCCTAATTATCTTTATTTATTTATTGGTGTTTAAGGACATATACTTATGTGCGATGGTTAATTATAACCATGACAATTTTACGGGTAGACTCCTGGAATATCCAAAGAGAACCACAGAGCAACGATGAGTAACTGTCATCTCACCAACATCGTAAATCCGCACTGTCACACAGGTTGGGTTAGATTGTTCGAAAATATGCATGTCATCGACGTGCAGTGCACCTTAGTACACAGCATCATAGTGCCCCGATGTGGATAATCGGGGTAAATTACCTTGCCCAAGGACACAATGCGGGAGTTCGAATAGTGTACGTAGCTTTGGTGCAGCTCTAGGTGGGTTATATTTTCCCAAGTTTTGCACTTTTGGGTGGTTAATACAGAATCGCGTATCCTTTTACCATTTTTTTTTGATCGAGTAACAGCACTTTTCAACTATTAAAATGAGGGGGTTGAAAGTACTGTTGAATTTCCCCCTCCCCTCACAAAACATGTAAAACGAAGGGGGGGGGGGGGGGCTTGGCCTATTATTACAGAATTGTAGTTTTTTTCATTTATTTAATGACAGCTGGAGAAATCCAGAAAGAACAATCTTGCAGAGGCAAACAACTGTCAAAGTTCTACACAGGGTTATCATTGGCTGAAGGTAGTGCACCATAGTACACAATGTTACTGCCCACGCCAACCCCACATAGGTAATTAGATAATGGTAGCTCTTTCATGCTTTTACTTAGATGGGTGGGTTATTCTTCAGTAAACGTTAAAAAAATAAAACATACAGGTTAGTAATAGCACAGGTGTGATTTTTCTATGATTAAACACAGTCCGTAATGTCATCACCCCAATTTCTCATTTTTAAATGCACTGGTCCACAATTAATTGTTAAACACCTAAGGGCTGTTTCGATAACCGACTATTTATTTATATTTATTTATTGGTGTTTAAGGTCACATATTTCTGCACAATAGCTAATCATGACAATGACAGTTTTACGGGTGAAGAAAGCCAGAGACAGCCACCATGCAATGGCAAGCAACTGTCACAATTCTACACAGGGTTAGCATTGGTTGAAGACAGGTGCTCCATTGATGTGCAGTACACCTTAGTGCACAGCGTCACCGTGCCGCCCTCACATGGGCAATGGGGTGAAGTGTCTTGCCCAAGGACACAACCGTCAGACACTTATGAATAAATCGATACACGTATTTCTGTCAAACTAATCCGCCATTTTGTTTTTTAGAGAAGTGTCTTGTGGAATAAATTATTTAACAAAAATTATTAATATATTATATTAAATGAATATACGCTATTTATTAGGGGGACAATCTCATAGTAAATAAGGGTTAAGAGTGTGGTAAGTTATGAGAGGAGACTAATCGGGGTAATTTGATCGCTCAAAATTGCGGGGGAAGGGGTATCCGGAGCCTGACATATTCATTACATTTAGAGAACTGGAATGGGGTACGAGATACTTTAGGTATTGTGAGGGTTGGAGGAGGAGGAGAGAGGTTTCTAAAAGTTGTTTGGTATTGGGTGACCTCGAGGAGGGGAGTTCATGAAAGATTTAGGTATTGTGAGGGGTTACAGGGGTGTGATGGTGAGGGTGTGGGATAATGGAGGTGTCTGATTGGTTGAAAATGTGTGTGTTTGTGACAAAGCAACTCTTTTTAAGATTATGGTGGCCCTGACAAGGGCCTAGTTTTTTTTTGCTTTCCATAGAAAGCTATTTTTTTCCTCCCATCTCCACCTCGGTGAAGAACCCTTTTTCCCAAACTTCATCAACTGTTACCGGTGGCCCTAAAAGTGCTTCCTCCTGCATGTGTACGGGAAGATCGTACCAGTGTTTGGGTCGATTTTTGTTCTGGATCTTCCCGAAAGGACGTCTGGCAGCCTCAACAAAGGGTAGTCTTTAAGTCTCTTTTCTTGTTCCTTTATGTGGAGCATCGCTGATCACCACTTTTTTAACACCTTTTTAACAGCTCATAGCTGTTCACGGAAGTATAGTTGATGCTTGTCATCTTGGCTTTTCTGACACATTTTCTAATGAGAGTGAGGTTCGAATCGTCGGACTTTATGGGGGAAAAAAAAACATGCCCGCTTTTCAATAACCGAAATGTTATTTGTTCATGAGGTCATCGGATTAAAAAATTACTTTATCATGTGAGGCATAAAATCAGAATACCCTGGTCTATGATTGACTGTCATTGTTTTAAAATTGACTGATTGATTTTTTGAGAACCTGTCAAAATGCAGAAATGGGCCCGTTGAAAAATCGCTGAATTTGAAAATTTGAGTCTCAGAGTCTGGAAGAAGGTCGCCTGTTGACCGCTAATTTAATGAGGTTTTTATTACACCCATAACTTTTGAACAATAGGAATTAGCAATCAACATCTGTCACTCTCGTATAGTAGTTCGCATTTAAAAAGAAAAATCGATTTAATGACACCAATACATGCAATGAACTGTTTACCTTAGCATGTGTCCAGGTTAGGGTCAGTCGATAGCATTCATATATATGTCCAGTACATCAATATTATTTTTAAATAAATTATTTTTAAATATACTATTTTTTATCTAATAATATCTATCCCAAATTATGACTTTAAAAAAAATATGTACTAATCACCATTATTAATTCATTTATTAATATACTAATTATTATAATCAACCCTAATTACACTCATTAATTACATTAATTATGCAACAGTCATTAATTAAAATTAATTAAGCAACAGTTATTAAAGTGATTAAAAAAAATATTCATCAAGTGACGTCATGTTATTTACCTTATGTAACTTTTTAATTAAGATGATGTCATCCACCCAGGCTACTGGCCCAGACAACCAGCCCAGGTCTCCGGAAGAACTGGGTTGAAAACCACATTGCATACTACTGACACTTGTCACTCATATTACCTACTCCACTCATTTACTTACTCCACTCATATTAATTACATGTAACAGTTGTATCCTCGTTAACCCTTTACACAATGCAGATGATATTAAAATCTATTATTTTAAATATCATTTTTTAAATTTTTTTCAAAAAAGTTCAACAAAACCATATCATGTGACTCTTCATTGGAACAAGCTCATCGAGCTCGTTCCAAAGAGGGGTCACATGATATGAGTAGTGAAGGCGGGAACACTGGTTACAAGCATTTAACACTGATTTCCCCATACCCCAGTGTGGGCACTTGAGGTACAAAATTAACATAGGATTCTCCATAGGGTTTTGTACCTCAGCCATTTTTGTACCCAGAGTGCCCCATTGGAGGCACTCTGTACTGAATATGTGGTTATTTGACATTTTGGCACAGAAAAAGTAGAAAATATAAAAAAAAAAACTCTAAGATGTATATATTTTGTTCATTCTGTCATAGATAAAAAACATCTGTCACGCATTCAGAAACAAGGCACACATTTGAGATATCATTCTGAAAACTAACAAATCTTAACCACATTGAAATAATTACCAACAACTAGTCTTTCTCAGTAAACACATGGCAATTAAGACAACATTTTATCCTGATAGTATGCATGTACTGCAACGTGAATAGAATACATTGAATTATTAGTTTTTGTCAAAAGACCTCCACATGTGTGTTTGAGTGTGTAAGGGGTAATCAGTGAATCTTACACTGGAAAAGTGTGCTGCCACTTTGAAATATTTTACCAATTTTCAGGCAAGTTACAAATTTGTCAAGTTTGGAAATAGGTATTAAGTGCTTTTCTCTTGTGGGTTCCATGGTGTATCTTTGACTACAAGATTCACCAATATGCTCAACACCCAGAGATAGAGTGTCAGTGGTTTTTAAAGAAAATTATATTGCCATTTCAACCCAGAACAACATCACTATATCCGAAAATCAAGTTTTTTTGGTAACAGTGATCCTAAAACCACGTTCTGAAAGTTGTTTTTAAAAAACTGGTTTGAAAACATTGAAAACCAAATTCTGAGAGGGCAAAAAGTTTTCAAGGCAATTTTTTTTCAACTTTCAGTTTGGTTTTCAATGTTTTCAAACCAATTTTTTAAAAACAACTTTCAGAACTTGGTTTGAAAAAGTTTTCAATCGACATTCAGAAAATGTTTTCAAACCAAGTTCTGAAAAGTTAAAAAATTGGTATGGAAACATTTTCTGAATTATTATTTTTTTTTTTGAATAAGAAAATGATTTCAGTGAAAGTATATATAGGTGGGGGGGGGGGGGGGGGGAGGTCTAAATGTTTGGGCCACACATGCTTTTGAGTTAACGAGACTGAAACATGTGCATTTGATCTCCTCATAAGATTAAAAAAGATGAAAAGGTCATTAGGAGATGACACTGATTCAGATGATAGCGATACAGCAGATGTTGTAAGCAAAAAGAGGTTGGCTGAATATGGTGAGAATACAAATTCTGTACATTCCACATGGAAATTGTATTCTATTCACCTTCAGTTATTGTGGCAATCCAGAAAATTTCACTCAGAATCCCATATGTGTGAAGTGACTTTGAATCAATTTGACGTCAACAATCCATTTGAGTTTCTAAGGAAAATGTTTGATTCATTGATGGATGATGTAAAAGAGAAATGTGGTATTCAAGACAACCACCCCATGAGGATATCCATCAACCATCCAGGGCTTGAGGCAGGTATTTTTTTCCTTTTACAAAGCTATGGGGATGAATGGTAAAACAGTATTAGTTTAATTTGAAAAAGTTGTTCAATCAAATGAGAATGTTACTATCAATGATGGTAAATTACCTTTAGAAATAACACACACCTCCCCACCACAAGGGTCGGGATGAGATGCACCCATTTCATTTGCATCTGTTGGTAAAATAGTTTAAAGTAAACAGAGTATTATTGAAATAAAAAATGTCAATGATTCTACAGTACGTAGAGAGTGTATTATCACTAAATCACCCGCAGAGTGGAGATTCCACCTGACCAATAATTGCAAATTTGTTGCAAAGCATAACCAGCACCAGCAAAGTTTCAGCCAATGGACCTCTGGGTTAAACCCAGAGGTCCATTGGCTGAAACATTGCTTGTGTTTTTGTCGATATGTACAAAATTTGAAAGTTATAGCTTGGGTGATAACTCCACTCCACGGGTGATTTAATTACAATCCACTCTCCCTGTACTGTATGTGTTTCACACGGACGGTGGTAGTGGGAAACTGTCGAGTTGATAAAGATAATTCAGAACTTTGGCAAAAGAGATGGAAAAATATTAGATATTCTGATAGACTGACACAAGAGCAAGAAGCCAAAGTATTGATGAGTAAAGCAGGTCTTGATTATAATAAAGCTTGTGGATTTGAAGAATATTGTAAAATTCAAGGGGTACTCTCCCCAGAGTACATAATTAAAATTCACCCACAATGTGCCAAAGAACAATTCTTATTTGAACCACCACAAACTACAAAAGAGAGTAAAGTTATTCATATCTACCACCATGACAGTCATTTCGACACCATCACAAAAATTACAGGGTTTTTAGGATGTCACTACAATTGTGAATATTGCAATGCAGGGTGTAATAACAGAGAACATCATAGATGCCCCAAAGGCAGTGTTTGCTATTCTCCACCACTATGTACACCTGAACATTCTGTTCATTGTTACACTTGTAATAGAGATTTTGTAAGTTCATCTTGTTATCTAAACCGCACAGCTCTACTGCAGAACAAAGAAAAAAACAATCTGTCAATTAGTCAAGAAATGTCTATCATGTCAAATGCAAATATATTCCGAGAAAGGAGAACACATTTGTGATGGACTTAAAAAATGTAAATATTGCCATCAATTAGTCAAAAGTGAACATTATTGTTTCATTCCAAAATACAAATCACCTAAGAAAGACAAAATGCCAAAAGTACCCCTTGTGTTTTATGATTTTGAAACAGCTCAAGACACAGGTCTCCACGCCTCGAATTACTGTGTTGCACAATGGCTTGTAATGAGTGCATTTGTAAATCTATTCATGAAACGTGTTCACGATGTGACAATTTGGAAAAAGAGAATATATTTTTAATGGAGAATCTACTTTGAGTGATTTTTGCAATTGGCTTTTCAGTAAGGAACATTTAGATACAATGGCAATCGCTCCTAATTCAAGAGGGTTTGATGCACAATTTATCTTAAGACATCTCATTGAAACTGCTACATCAAAACCCGATGTCATCATGAATGGAAACAAAACTATTTCTCTGAAAGCTTGTGGTGTTAGACTCATTGATTCATTGAGTTTCCTTTCTATGAGATTGGCACAATTCCCTAAAACATTTGGTTTGAGTGAACTAGCAAAATGTTATTTTCCTCATTTGGCAAACTCAAAATCATATCAAAACTACATTGGACCTTATTTAGATGCAAAATTGTACATGCCTGGCTTTATGTCTCCCACAGTCAGAGAAGATTTTTTTAAATGGTACAATCAAAAATTTACTAGTAATGCTACTTTCATTTTTGCCAAAGAAATGGACATGTACTGTAAGTCTGATGTGGATATATTACATAGAGGGTGTGGGGAATTCAGAAAACAGTTTATCAAATGCAATGGGATAGATCCTTTCAGGGAGGCTGTAACTTTAGCTGATGCCTGTAATAAAGTTTGGCGGAAAAATTCAATGCCAGAAAACAAAGTTGGTCTCATTTCAGACATAGGCTATCCTACTGCTGTTAGATATTCCATAAAAGCCATTAGATACTTACAGCTACTAGCACAAAAAGAAGGCATACACATACGACATGTACTAAACGGTGGAGAAATTAAAATGGGAAATTATTATGTAGATGGTTTTCACAAAGAGACAAATACAATCTATGAATTTTATGGATGTATGTGGTATGGATGTGAAACTTGCTATCCTGACAGATATGAGAAAAATCCAATCAATTTACAATTCAATCAATCTCTGTACAACAAAACCCAAACATGCATAAAACATTTCAAATCATTGGGGTATATTATACAAGTTGTGTGGGAACATGAATTGGATCATCTATGAAATTCAGATCCTGAAGTTCAAGCCTCTTTGGACACATTTTTGCCACATATGGACCCAATTAAACCACGAGAAGCATTATTTGACGGGAGAACAAATGCCATTAAATTACACTACTGAATTGACGAAAACACAGACACAGAAATCAAATACATAGATATCTGTTCACTTTACCCATATGTGAACAAACACAGGGAATATCCAATGGGACATCCAGATATATTTACAAAGGAAAGCATAGACATTGGCAAAATAAGCCAATACAGAGGTCTCATTAAATGTAAGTGTTTAAAACCTCAAAAGCCTTTTTTGCCCATTTTACCTATTCATTGTAATAAGAAAATGACATTTACACTTCGTAAAATGTATGCAGAACACGAATCAGATCACTGTAAACACGAACCAGAACAGCATGCACTTTTAGGTACAAGGACATCTGTTGAACTTTGCAAAGCATTGGATTTGGGGTACACTCTTCTTGACATTTATCAGATTTGGCATTGGGATGAATGGACTTCAGAGATTTACAAATATTATGAGAACAAATATTTAAAAATGAAACAAAAAGCTAGTGGGTTTCCAGATTGGGTGAAACCAGATACAGACCAAAAAAAAAATTAAAAAAGATTATGCACAAATTGAAAACATCCATTTAGAAAACGTTGAAAAAACTCGGGAAAAAGATCATTTGCCAAAACCATGTTAAACTGTCTCTGGGAGGAAAATGCACAATACAATATAAAAACTAAAACAAAATACATAAATGAACCATCAGACTATTTTGAATAATACAGAACAAAGGCAACATTGTGAAGAATGTGGAATTTTTTGACCACGATCAGTTTATTTTAGTAAACTACATTGACACTACAGATGTTTACAACCCACACAATTCAGCCAATGTTGTGGTTGAGAAATACACACCGCCTATGCACGTATGGAATTATACAGAGTTTTAGAACAATTAGGAACACGAGTTTTATATTTTGACACAGACAGTTGTATTTACATACATAAACCATCACTCTGGAATCCAGAAATCATAAATAGTAGATTAGGGCAGTGAACAGATGAACACCCTGGGGCAAAAATAACAGAGTTTGTTAGTTTAAGTCCGAAAAATTATGGATACAAATGTATTACAGATGGAGAAATACACACCACATGTAAAGTTAAAGGTATCACATTAGATTACATGGCATCACAAAAAGTTAATTTTGAAAGCATGATTTAGTGTGCACAAGACAGAGAGAATTACAAATTAAACATTGAATATACACATAGAATTAAACGTAACAAAGATAGACAAGTCACAAGTAAAACACAAAGCAAAACATTCAGATCTGTTTAAATAAAACGTTTTGTTGTTGATAAATATGACACACTGCCCATTGGGTATTAGGTATAAATACTGCTCAGATTTCTCATTTCGACTTTGAACAGGGAAGATGTCTCTATCACTTAATCCTACATGTCCTATATACTTATCAGAGTTAAGAAGACTTTCGAGTTTTAGTATGACTACAAATCCTATTTTACAATCCAAGAAAGAAGATTCAGCTAAAGCTGGGGTTTTCTGTGTAGGAGATGGTAAAGTAAAATGTTTTGTATGTGGACAAGGTTTACATAATTGGGAAGAAAAGGATATTCCTTCACAAGAACATGTTAAGTGGTCATCAAATTGTTCTTATATTCAATTGATAAGAAATTGTCAATTATACAATCCACCAACATGTATGCAAACAACTCCAGATAAAATATTATCCGTGATGGATTATGGATTCACTTTAAATCAAATATTTTCAACAATGAAGAAATATGACAAGTGTCTAGATGATTTTCCAGATTCTAAATCTTTATTTGCACTCATGGTACTAGATGACCAAAGAACAACATTTAGTACCGTAATTGCAAGAAAAGCTGCAGGACAATTCAAAACTAAATTAGACAAAATGTTTACAGATACCCCAGAATATGATTTTCCTGACTGTCCTGATGTACAAAGAACATGGTGTAATGTAATACCTCATGCACAAAGTACATCAGAACAGACAACAGAATCATCACTTTGATTTCAACCATGGGACCAGTAAGACACATCTTAGAAAACAGGACCACACATAAGGCATTATTATATGCATTTCAAATTACCATTCCTGGTTATCTAACAATAACAAAAGATGTTATTCAAATTCAAAGTGTAAAAGATAATAAAAAATATATCATCGATTCAGTTCTTGCACACCGTTCAAGACGTGTGGGTAAGAAACTCATCAGAGAACTTGAAGTGCATTGGGAAAGGAATCCTACACACTTCTCTAACAACTGTAAAATACCCCTGTAGTTTGCATATACCCCACTTCTATCCATTGGCCGAGCACCACCATACCTCATATTACATTGTCCGTATGCCTCTGTATGGATCTAATGGTACGATACTCCCAAGTAAAAAAATATCTCCGGGAAGCTCAAAGTCTTGTAGGCATTCAGGGATGTTGACGGAGAAGCAATCAATCCAGAAGTATGGAAGGCAGGCCGACAGGTGACCTGGCATGTAGGTGGGTGGGGAATGAGGATGATAGACAGTCATGCAAGCTGGTTGGCACGTAAGGATACACTCAAGAAAATTGGAAGGCTAGGAGGAAGGCAGTCAGACTGGTGGACATGTGAGTTGCTAGAGAGAGAGCGAGGCAGGGTGTAAAGGGGGAGGGGTGGCATGATCAGAAAACCAGGTATGCCATCTGGCAGATGGGTTGAGAGTCAAACAGATAGTCAGGCAAACAGCACAGGATGTCCAACACTGTCAGACAGATAGGCTGGTAGACAGAAAGCTCTGCTGATCGGTGTGTGAGTGGGTAGTATGGCTGGAAGGGCAGCAAGCTGTTCACTATAGAATGCCATGTAGGTTAGTAGGCAAACAAGGCAGGAATTTAGTTGAGTAGTAGGTGCTTAATTAGGTAGCAATGTCGGAAAGAAGACGGGGTGGGCAGGTCAGGTCAGTGTTTTAATACGGACTAGAAGAGTGGTAGGTAGTATGGAAACCGTGCAACAGACTGACGTGCAGGCAGACATTGTCAAAAGACGGGGTGACAAACAGGAAGTCTGTATAGCAGGTAGACCGGCTACCAGGCAGGTGAGCGGACAAACAAGATGGTACTCAATAGGCACCCACAAGGCAGGTATAAAGGTAGGCCGGCTATCTGGCAGCCAGTCTGACTGGTAAGCAGACAGCCAAACTTCTAGCTAGACAGACAGATAGGTTGGATGGCGGGTAGTCGGGAAGACAGAGGAAGTCGGGAAGGCAGACCGCCATTCACAGTGAAGGCAACAATCAGCCACACACACACACACACACACACACACACACACACACACACACACACAGAGTCTTGTTTTCCCTGCATACCGAGGTACCTCATTGTCTGTCCTTTGTGTGGACTAACGGTTTCAACCTCGATTTGCCGGTACAGTTCTGGGAAAACAACCGAGGTAAAGGGTTTCTTTTGTCTTTTGTACCTCGGTAAGGCGAAACACGCAAACTCTTTTGTCTAGTTACCTCGTCAAGTTGGTAAGACAAACGCACACACACACACACACACACACACACACACACACACACACACATATATATATATATATATATATATATATATATATATATATATATATATATATATATATATATATATATATACAGTAGGTGGAGCAATATGCATATACGTATATACCACACCGGCCATATATACCCGGAGAAGAGCGCCTACTCAACACGCGATGATTCATCCTATGATCCCCCGACCCAGCAGGTCACCCCGGACAACAGTACGGAAAACAAGATTTGCATTTCATTGTTAACCACGCTTGTTTACAGCTGCCGTAATAGGACAGTAAGTGTCTACAGTAATAGAACAATGGGTGTTGAGGGTAGAGCAATGGGTGTAGAGGATTTATTACGTCCCACCCTGTTAATAGGGGAGTGATTGGAGATGATTTATTGCTCACTGTACGGCACGTGGACAGATGTGTGGATGATTTGTTACTTTCAGGGCTGCAATACAACGGTGGGGGCACGATGAAGTTGTGTACTAAGGCGTACTGCACGTCGATGGTGCGTATGTCTTCAACCAATCTAGCCCTGCCTGTGCCGCGGTGCAGCGTTCAGAGTTGGAGAGTTGACAGCTGATCGTCGTTGCTCGGTGGTTCTCTCCCGGTACTCCGGCTTCCTCCACCCGTAAAACTGTCACCGGCATGATATGACCGTTGCTGTTAATGTATCGTTAAACCCTAATAAAAAAAATACCACGATAAGTAAGTCTGATCTGTTACATCCCTCACCAGAAGAACAATGATTATGGAATATTTTTCTCTACCATCGCGTAATAGGCATTTACATATCGATCCCTGATCAACAGTCCCTGAAATGTACAATTGCCCTGACTTCTGAGACTTCATAGCGCGGTGCATCGATCAGCACAATGGACATCATTGCTAAAGGTGCAGTGTCACCCAATCAAGTTTAGTAGCGCGGTGCACCTATTATATCACACCTATCGTCAGCTGTCACGTCTTATATCTCAAATGAGAATTAGACGATGTACCGGTTGTCATCTAAGGTATACAGGTACACCAAACTACCATTTCTATAACGATTCATTTCGGGAGAGGGGTTAGGGGATCCCTACACAAGATTCCCAAATCAGTTGGATCAAAAACCAAAAACCAACCCAAACGAACTGGGCCGAGCGGACATGAACCCACCGGGGCTCACCCACACTCAACTCCGCAGTTCCCAGCCGATGGCAAACCCAACCGATAGTAGAGCGTAAGCCTTTCCGGTCAACAATACTACTCCCCCCTCCCTTATCACACGCCAACTACCACGCCTGCTATTCCTGTGAATAATAAGCCAGTTATATTTTATGGCACTGTTGCACCCCTGCCTCCTCGAAAAAAGAAGAAACGGGTCTCTAATGCAATAATTACTGTATGATACATTGAGTTAATAATGTTGTACACTCCAAGGTCAACCCGTCAAGAAAAAAAAATATCGGTCAGGTACATATTCACCCAAGCAAGCTAACCCGGGTTGATCTCCGATCCAGCCATACTCGAAGTGCATAATTGTCTTGGCTTCTGGGCCTTCATAATTAAATTTATTTCTGTTCACACTATCATACCCAATTTATTTATTTATTTATTTTATTGGTGTTTAAGGTCACATATTTCTGCACAATGGCTAATCATGACCATGACAGTTTTACGGGTGGAGGAATCCGGAGTACCTGGAGAGAACCACTGAGCAACGGCTAGCAACTGTCAGCTCCCCAACATACTAACTCCACACAAGCAGGGTTAGCCTCGGTTGAAGACAAGTGTACCCACGACGTGCAATACGCCTTAGTACACAGCGCCACCGTGCCACCACGTGGGCAATGGGGGTGAAGTGTCTTTCCCAAAGACACAAAGCGGTTGCTGCAGGTGGGATTCGAACCGAGGACCTCTCGGTTTGCCGCCTGCGCCTCTACCTATTGGGCCACCGCGTCCCACCATACCCAATATTATTTACCATATCTGCCTCACATGACAGTAATCGGGTATGTCCCTGTTTACATTCAAGGCGACAGGAACTCTCAAGAATATTCTGATAATAGATTATTGCGGACTTCTAATACAGCTATTGCTGGAAAAAGTGCGTGGAAGCATTCAGTTAATTTCGATCGACGAAAAAACGACAATGCTAAAATTGCAGTTTCAACCCAGTTGTATGGATGATTTGTTACTCTCACAACTGTAATACGACGATAAGTAAGTATGATCTGTTACCTCCCTCCCTAGATGAACAATGATTATGGAAGATTTTTCTCTACCACCGCGTAATAGGCATTTACCTATCGATCCCTGATCAACAGTCCCTGAAATGCACAGGTGCCCTGACTTCTGAGACTTCATAGCGCGGTGCATCGATCAGCACAATGGACATCATTGCTAAAGGTGCAGTGTCACACAATCAAGTTTAGTGCAATCGAGAACAATTCCACATCCACACACCACACCACACACCAAACCACCCCCACTATTTACAACTCGCCTCTTGATCGACATTCGAGAATTGACAGTTACTGATTTGTTGAAATTGTTTTCTGCGATGATTCGTAATTGTCTTCAAGTAGCCGGTATTTTATTGTGAGATTTATCTGTGGATGCAAGTAGCCTGTATTTTATTGTGAGATTTACCCGTGGATACGAGTGGCCTGTATTGAGATTCCTGTGTTTAACCCTTTACCTAACGTGAAAAGCAGACGACACTTGCAAAAAAAATTCTTGAATAACTAATTTTTTTCATTTTTTGTCTCAAAAACATAGGTTATGACCCCTCGTTGGAACGAGCTCGACGAGCTCGTTCCAACGAGGGGTCATAACCTATGTTTTTGAGACAAAAAATGAAAAAAATAGTGAAAATTAATTGGCGATTTTTGAGAATAGCGCTGGCCGGTTTTGGCCGTTACGTTGAGTAAAGGGTTAAAAGCTGAGACCATAGACCATTATAACAGTAAGCTGTTCCCGTTGCATTGGATACTAAGGCAACCGATCCGCGGGTAAATCTCACAATAAAATACAGGCTACTCGTAGACTTATACATATATATATATTTATAAAGGTCTATAGTCTGATAAAACAAATCTGTTTCAAGTATGCTGGATCTGAGAGATGCAAGAGACTAAAACGAAAGGAATGTGTCGAAATAAAGCTCAAATAGCACAGGACAAAAAATATTTTTTCCTGACTTTTGACCTGATGAAAACCTCCAGGGTACAGACACAACAAGAGAAAATACACACAGACGACGAAAGAAATGAAATGTGGCAATAAAAGTTCTCGAAAACCAAACTTTGTCTGAACGGGTGTGTAATGCAACCCGAAAAGAAAAGAAACCGGGTTAAAAGTAGAAAGCAAAAGGTACAAAAATACTGTATATATGTGCGTGCGTGCGTGCGTGCGTGCGTGCGTGAGTGAGTGCGTGCGTGCGTGGGTGCGTGCGTGTGTGTCACACACTGTCGCTGGCCGGAGCGCCTGGATGGTATAATGTATCTGTTCCAGATGTGCTTCGACAGTCAACCTCTCCTTATACTGCATATTCAGTAGCTTATTTGGATGCTCGCATTCCAAACGTTGCACAACAAACTCCGAAATATGGATAGATTAATTGATTTGTAATTCTAACATAATTTTTGTGTTTTCTTGTCTCAGACGTGAACATTCTGGCTGGACGTATTTGTTTTATACACGTGACTTCCATCTATTGTCGTTTGATAACTCTTTGGACTCGACCATTCCACCAACTGTGTAACTGTTTCACCCTGAAGACGACTCACATAAGCTTCCTGTCGATTCCCTATCAGCTGTTTTACTTCCTATTAATGCAATATATACAAATCTATTGTTATTCATTTGTATCATTTATATCCTGTCCTCCAACATGACTGATGTACACATTTTCTACAATTCTTGAATAAATATTGTTTAAACTAAATGTGTTATATGGAACACGGGGTTAAAAAAACACACTACTAACGCGCCACCAAAAGTAGAGATAATGAATATTTCAAAACCGAGAGGGGTTGACATTTCCTCACTGTTCGTCTCAAAGTAAAATGCACTACTAAATAACTTTATCGGGGTTTAAAAACAATATAAACTACAAACGTATGCTAGTCCACACCTATCCTGATGACGGACTGTATAGCTTTATCACAGTAGTCTAACAACATGATAAATTTCAACAGTTTTTTCTGATGTTGAAGATTCATTAGTATCCTTTTATAATATCCGACTGGCAACGCGATGCATATAATTTTCTTTGCCCCGCGAATTTGTCAAACAAACCCCCCCCCCCCCCCCAACCACAAAATCCCAAACGAAGGGCGTGACCAACGTTGCAATTACACTGTGGGTGGTTAATTTGTATCCGGATTGGTTATTCACACTTTTTCTCTTCAGTATTCGAGACCTAGTGTTTTGGCTTGTGTTGAAAATAATGAAAGTATGGTTTGCACAAAGTGATATGACCTAAATGACAGAGACTTCCGTCGCGTAAGGGTACAATATGATATAAGCAAACTTTCCGAACTAAACAAAAACAATTGAAATACCTTATCTGTTATCACACATTTTCGATTCGAATCGAATCTCGAATCAAATCGGGTCTGTTATTGGAAATCGAACCGAATCTCGAATCGAATTCTGGGCGTCTTCAAGATGACCGATAAAGGGGGGGGGGGGGGTGCTGCAAAGCTGATTCTTCCGAGTGTGACGCCTCAAGTCAGGCATGAAAAAATATTCCAGCTACATCAATAAGGCTATTCTTCCTGGAAGGCATGTTATGATGATGTAGTCGGAATATTACACAGGAACGTGTGGGCGACTTACCAGCACTAAACACTGCAAACGGCTTTGCTGGTGGCAAGGAAAATATTCACTTCACACGTGAATGAGTTGCTATCAATTCCCCCTGGACATCCCTTCCCCTCAATTCCGTCAATCAACAGTCTTCCCGTTTATTTGATCTCCATTCGCCAACAACGCATCGGAAGTTGAAATTGTTCGAATCTATTGCAGGATGAAAGTATAAATTATAATGATCAAATATACATAAATCAACTCCCTCGTCATGACTTATCAGAGATTGCAAACTGTGTTCTGGCGACGGCTTACAAAAGCAAAAATGCTTGCTGCCGAATCCTATCTCGTGTCTAGTCTGTATGGCATTATTGTTTGTGTTACTCATTGCACCATTGTTGTTGTATTCATATTTCTTTTCACAAATAAATATTATTTAAACAAAACACTGCAAAGGACTAGCCGCTAGCAACAGCTCATTGTCAACATCGTTTGGAAACTTTAACTTTGTTTTCAACACTAATGGAGACTAGTGAGACTGGAATTAGCATGGACGGGGACGTGGTTCAGATGCTATTTATGTTAACTCTTTGAACTCTAGTGGTATCTTCCATGCCAGTTCAATGGCAGCAATTAGAAGAGTCCATATTAATTATATGGGATAGACCAATCAGTATTTTCAACGTGCAGCCATGGGCTGCACGTTGAAAATACTGATTGGTCTTCCCCACAATATTTACTGAACAGCCATCCTATATAATGACGGTATGACGTATCATGTTCCTGGCCGGAAAAGCGGCCGCTGGAGTTCAGGTGTTAATATGGATGAAATTAAACCCTGTCTTTATTTCAAGAGTTGTTTATGTACAAATTCCATCAGAACTATACGTTTTGTGAGACGACGAGAATACCAAGCTGTATTCCCGAGTAAAAATTCGAAAGGAAACAAATCGGGCCGCTGATTCAGAGCGGGATTACGATTTTGTAGGCCCCTGGGCTATAGATACTGTGAGGTCGGGGCCCCCAGTGATAATTAACAGTGTATAGGATAACGTAAATTCAAATTACATCACAGAGCAATGCTAATCTGCCCTCTATTAGCACTTGTCATTGGTGCACGCACAACCGCAAAGCAATAACGAAAGAAGAAGAAAGAAAGTTTCGATGGAATGAGCGATTTCTTGTACATGCCCTAAGCGAGTATGAGTTCGTCTCATTGTAATCAGGATTGCCAGTGACAAAGGAACATGAAAAAAATACAATTCGTGAAAACATTCAATAAGATTTCACATTAGATTTACAGGTTTAAAAATAATTTACATTAAAATAAACATTGTTTGTGCTATATTAAAAAATGAAATCCATAACATTTAATGAATTGTTTTAATTTAAATTGCATTATCTTATTCATGATGTTTTAATCAGCATCTGTGCTTTTCCATGAGAGAACATTAGCATAGATTAAAGTTTTTCCAATTGTTTATGTCGCCCATTTACTAAACGGTTGCACCCCATCATATTTTACCATTGCATGAGAACAAATATGATCAAATCTATAACCCTACTTGCCTAATATGCCAGTCTTTGGAGAAACATAATAATATATATTAAATTTACTCACTTTACCTTTAGGCTTTGGTAAACTGACAAGATTTAAAAAAAATTAACAACACTTGTTTTCAATTAGTCTTGACCTAAAGGTTTAATGTATTGGAATTTTTCGTTCATTATTAAACAAAATCAGAAATTCATGTTTGTGACAAAAATATCTTTTATTAAGAACATAAGTATAAAAATAAAATTACATAATATACAATTATAAATTTGTCGATGACACTCTAGCTCAACTTCAATATGACAGGAATTTAATATTGCTGTGACCAAGTCAACAATAATTAATATGACATTAATTATTATTTGCTGTGACCAAACCAACAACCATAAAATAATTACAATTTGACTGCAATAGACTTAAGGTTATGACCAATCATTTAAGTCAATTTTCTGAAAAATTAGATGGGAAATTGTTTTCAACCCTTGTCAGAGATAAAGAAGTCACAAAATATCATATTGGTGATAATGGAAACAATATTTTATGGCAGGCAGACCAAAAACCCTGCTACATATCGATTCATAGATATGACCTCTAGCCCGATCTTTATTGACATGTGCACTTAATTTGTGTAAGTGGCGCTGAATAAATCAAAGTTAATCTAATTTGCATAATTTATTCACGAGAAAAATACCTGTATTATATGTGATGCATGCCAAGTTACTAAACATTCATATACAAAAAATTATTCAAATCACTACTTTCGTATAGAAGTTCTGTACAAAAAACTGATTGCACCTAATTTCGTTAATAAATGGTTGCCGGAGACCATCTTAAATTTCGTACCTGAACCCAAAACACTTGTTCTTGTCCCACAATGATAAAAAATTAAACAAAGGCTCCCCAGAAGTTTCGTAAAGATGGGTTCATAAGTAAGGCCTCTAGCCCGAGCCTTATTGACATGTGCACTTACTGTGTGCAAGTTGCTCTGAATAAATCAAAGTTCTCATCTAATTTGCATAATTTATGCATGAGAAAAAACCCATATGTGATGTGTTCCATGTTACTAAACATTCACACAAAAATTTATTCAAATCACAACTTTCATGGTCTCGACTTATTGTGACATGTGCACTTATATTGCTGAAATAATCAAATTTAGTCTAATTTGCATAATTTATGCACGAGAAAAAAAAATATTATATGTGATCTATCTCATGTACTAAACATTCATAGAAAAAAATATTCGAATCAGAGCTTTCAAATGGAAGTTCTGCGTAAAAATTTGATTGCACCTAATTTTGTACAAAATGGCTGGCAGCGGCGATCTCGAATTTTAGACAGCAGCGGTATCTAGATTTTGCTCCCCTACAATATATTGGAATCCCCCACCCTACCCATGATTTGGCGTTATGGCTCAACAAATGGTGCATGCTAATTCTGAATGTGTCTCAATCTGGATGAAGGGTGTGTGATAATGGAGAGGGTGGACTCGTAATTATTTTACAGTGATTATTCTGGCGGAACGTGTACATTATATCCAATTTTCTCGGGTAAAAGAATTTTCCTGAGCATGCTTACTCCTGTTCCAAAATTTAACCCAAGCTAGTTGCCGTTAGAAGTGAAAGTTTCAGTTCGATATCTTTGCATAATGTAGGAGTGCATTCCAACATTGCTCTTGTTGAAGGGTGAAAACGAAGTTGCACATAAAATATCGAACGGTGATTATTTTGGTCCAGACATGAGTAACAAGTACACTATATCGCATGTTCCCAAGTTGAAAGGTTAAATTTCATCTACACATGCTTATTCATGTCCAAAAAAAATTACCCCCCCCCCCCCCCAACACACACACACTTATAAAATGTACAATGGTATGGTAAATCCCAAAAATAATTGGTAATACCATGGTAATACCAGGTATTTTGGGACGTACCGTGCTTTACCATGGTACATTTTTATAAGGGCCAAAGGGAGCCCGGTGGCTCAGTGGTAGACTGTTGGATTTCTATGCTAGAGGTCACGAGTTCGATCCCCGCCCGGGACGACCCGCGTTGTGTCCTTGGGCAAGGCACTTTATCCCGGCTGCCTGCATGGGGGCACGGTGACGCCGTGTACTAAGGCGTACTGCACGTCGATGGTGCACATGTCTTCAACTGACGTTACCCTGCTTGAGCGGAGCTTGAGCAGAGTTGGAATGTTGAGGAGCTGACGATTGCTTGTTGATGCTCGGTAGTTCTCTCCGGGTACTCCGGCTTCCTCTTCCTATAAAACTGTCACGGGCACGATTAGCCATCGTGCATAACTATGTGACCTTAATCACCAATAAATAAGTATAAATAAATAAATAAATAAATATAAGGGCCAAATCAGCTGAGTTTGAAAGTGCCATATTTCAGTTCGATATCTCTGTATATGTAGGAGTGCACTCCTAGGTTTATACTTGTTGAAGGGTTGACACGAGTTTACAAGTAAAATGCAACTTCCCATGTTTGGTCTACTCAACATTAAAAAATATATAAACCTCAGTGTGAAATTTCAGCTAAAATTCAAATGCAGGTGCGAAACTTCAGCTAGTAAACTCTAAAAGTGCATACGTACGTAGGGCTCCTCTTGTTAAAGGGTTAATGAGTGAAGGGGTTATCGTAGCAGGTAATATTCACTCCGCCCAGATTACTCCTTATCAAAAAGATTTACACACAGATGTCAGCTCAATATTTCTGAAAAACGTCCGAGCACCTTTTGTTAAATGGTTAATGAGTGAAGGGTTATCGCAGCGGGTAATATCCACTCCGCCCATATTACTCCTTATCAACAAGATTTACCCACGGATGCCAGCTGTCAGCTCAATATTTCTGAAAATGTAGGAACCAATTCCACGTCGCTGTTGTGGATGAAAGGTTAATGCGACGCATAACTCGACGGAAACCTCTCATCTAACCTGAAATATCGTGTATATGTTGACAAAATTGTCCAAAATACAATAGAGGGCAGACACCTTACAAAACACGCAAACCAGAATCTTAAGCCAACTGTTGAACGCACCAAGTTACACCATGGCGTATTTTCTCCTGTATCACTTCTGAAATCGATAAGAGTTCTGCTGAGTTTATCAAAGGAACATGTAAAATCCACCAACCTATTTAAAAAATGTTCTTATGTCAATTAAGCCAGCAGTGAATTGTTTGTGAATCTCTTTAATAATACTGACCATCAAAAAGTGAGATGTGCAAACATTTGCTAAACTAATTAAACAAATCCATTGCATTTTAAACGCGCAACACACATAAAACGTATGCAGAAACGAAACTTACACAGCTTCCAATATGAAGCGAGTAACTTTGACCTACATAATGAATATATTTATAAAATGGCGTATCTATAACGAGAAGGTGAATCCTATAATTTGAGAGTACGGCGGCCTTTATAAGGGAAACGTGTCCCAACCTATTTTTAAAACCCATTATGTAAAATCGTTTTCGGACTTTGAAACCGAAAGACTCGGAGTGTTATGACGATTTCGTTTATAATATATTTAAGTACGCCATAAATGCAGAACTATTTACTGCACGCTTTTATGGTTGTATAATATTGTAAGAAATTGTATATAAAATAACAGGCCAAAAGTAATTAAACCAACGAGAGTTAATATCGAATGTGTCCACAACAATAGGATTCCATTTTCTTTTATTTTTGGAGTCAATTCAAAATATCACGAGAATTGAATTTTTCTCTTAATTGTGTCAAACAGTGTACTAAATAGCGCGCGCATGCGCGCTAAATGAGCCATTTTAAAGAGATAATTCAGCATACTTATACTTTGTTTCTGCATTTACAAATGAAGTTTTCACAGTAAATTAATTTCACTTTATCTCTGGAGGCCCTCATCTGGCGGAGGCCCCTGGGCTGCATCCCATAAAGCCCATGCCTTAATCCGGTACTGAGCTGATTTCGAATCGAATCGAATATCAACTTAAGATTCGAAATAAAATCGAATCGAATTTCGAAGCTTCGCAGGGCCCTATTATCTATCACTTCATCGAAGTATGAATGCGGAATGGGTGTTAACCCTTTAACGAACATGAAAAGCCGACGACACTTGCAAATAAATTCAAGAATAACTATTTCTTTTTCATTTTGTGTTTCAAAAACATAGGTTATGACCCCTCGTTGGAACGGGCCCAATGAGCTCGTTCAAACGAGGGGCCATAACCTATGTTTTGGGGTCGTTGGAATGGGCTCAACGAGCTCGTTCCAACGAGGGACCATAATCTATGTTTTGGGGACAAAAATGAAAAAAATAATGACAATTAAGAGCAACCGATATTTGTTTTGAATTTATGTAATAACGAAGATATATTGTGAAAATGACAGCAGATATATACGTACATTCTTGTATGAGTCGGATATATTCCTTGATGAGTTGGCGTTCAGAAGTTGTGTCATAACCATTGCAAATACTGACGGGAATCCATAAGATATAACTCGTCCCAAAAAACACAGGCTCATGACATAGAACCGACGGGGTATTCTTCTCAGGATCATTCTGCGAAAATAAAAAAAAAAGTCTAATCAGTGGAAGCTGGACTAAAATGAAAGTGTACGTGTATGGAGTGAGGGTTGAGAGAAGGGGGGGGGGGGGGGCAGTAACATCAAAAGGCCTAAATACAATGATATCTAAATGTTCTGGGAATCTCAGATTTCTTGTCGAATCGTATCCCAAATCGAACCAGGCAGAGGATTTCGAATAAAATCGACTCTGGGATCGAATCTCACTGCGCTTCAAGATGTAAATATTGCACCTTTTTCAACCGTAAATATTATCGGTTCTCCACAGATGTATTGTGTTCAATGACGACTTGTTTGTTTGGCCGAGTGAATCAGAACACGGAATGTTTCTGAACTGGGTCAAAGTAATTTCGGAAGCGGAAAGTCATTTTATTACACACCTGTTCTGTGATATCCCATCTACAGCAACACTTAACCATGCGGAAAATGAAAATGCGTTCCGCACACATGTGCCGAACGGAAATCACAGAGCAGACGATTAAACAATAGAAACAGAACCGACTGCGAAATTACATAACACGTCTAAAATTGAAGCATATGGCGAGTTTAATGTGTTCGAAAATAGCGAAGAAGAAATATAGTCGATTTTTGTAGGGGATAATGAATATCCAAAATAAGAAGAAGACTGTGAGTACGCAAGTTCAGTTGGCGATAAAATGTGTTCTTTTTGTTGGTTGTTGTCAAATGAATTGCTGAATGTCCTTCTTATAATTGTTGTTATAGACGTGACGGAGTGTAATAAACACGGAACGACACGCACGTGTGAATGGGTTAATCGATATGGCACTTGTGCCATATCGATTAATCCATTCACATGCGCGTGTCGTTCTGTGTATGAACTCATCTATACTGGGGACCTGATGATAGCAAAAGAGTTCAACATGAGGCACTTAATATGATTTTCAGAACATCTCGAAGAGTCGAAAATTTCCAAATCAGCTCGACTCGAATCGAACCATCGGTGTGATTTCGAAACGAATGGAATTTCGAAGCTTTGTTGTTCATGGTGACAAGCTGAAACCCTTGACAGCACCAGTGGAAGGGGTCGCAATGGCTTAGTGATTACGGCATTGTACTTCAAACCGAAAGGTCCACGGTTCGATCACCGACAGGTGCAACTACCTTGTATCAATGGGGAAATCACTAAAACACGATTGCCAACGTGTGGGCACTATGGCGTTGTGTACTAGAGCGTACTAAAGCGTACTGCACCTCAACGGTGCATTTGTCTTCAACTAATACAAACCCTGCTTGGGTGAAGTTAGCACGTTGGCGAGTCTGACATTTGCCCGCCGCTGTTCGGTGGTTCTCTCCTGGTACACCGGCTCCCTCCACCCGTAAAACTGTCCGTCACGAGGTAACCCTGGCTGTCGAAAGTTCTATTAAACCCCATTTAACAAGTACCAGTGGGAAACGGTCCTTAATCTGGCGGTGCATGGGTGCGGATTATTTTTTACCTTTCGAGTTGTGATTGTCGCAGAGCATTTGAACACCTATCAAAAGACAATTCGTGCTTCAGAGAACATATGACACGGACACCGACACGGTGTAACCCTGACTGTCGAAGGTTTCATTAAACCCCGTTCAAAAGTACCAGTGAGGAACGCCTATTGATCTCGTAGTGCACCAGCGTGGAGGATGTTTTACCTCTCGAGTTGTGATTGATGCAGAACGTTTGAACACCTGTTAAAAGACAATTCGTGCCACAGAGAAGATATGACAGGGACAATTATTTTATTGACACGCAGAGTTAACGTGGCTCAGTGAACCGGTTGGAAACATTTCTCAAATAGGGCGAAACCAGGCTAAATGAACTCGTGGCAGGGTCAGGGAGAGGAAATTCGGGCCTCGGGGTTAATTATGTGAGGGTCTCCTTTTCGAAAGTGTCGGGATGCTGATGCAGAATCCGAACTTCTTGAAGGGAAGAATTATTGAAGTGACAACACCAGGACTGATGCATATGAATGTACAGTACGTGGAGAGTGGATTGTAACTAAATCACTCGGGGAGTGGAGTTCTCACCCACCCAAAGTATCACTTTCAAATTCTGTATATGTGGACAAAAAACAAAATCAATGTTTCAGCCAATGGACCTCCGGGTATAACCCGGAGGTCCATTTGCTGGAACTTTGCTTGTGTTTGTAATGCTTTGCAACAAATTTGCAATTATTGCTTGGGTGGAATTTCCACTCTGGGGGTAATTTAGTGATAATACACTCTCCACGTACTGTGGATAACAGTCTATTAACCTTTTACCCACCCTAACGACCAAAACCAGCCAGCGCTATTCACAACACTTGGCACTCGATTTTTATTTTTTTGCCTCAAACCATAACATTTGACCCCTCACTGGAACGCGCTCGCTCTCAAAGTTGTTTGAGGAAAAAATGAAAAAACAGATATTCGATAATTTTGTTTGCAACTGTCGTCTGCTTTTCAGGTTAAGTAAAGATTAACAGATTGAAAATCCCCACCGGGAACTCCTATTCCTTCTTACATGAGTGGCATCTAGTATTCATATACGACAGGCAACTTATTTTGCTGATTCTCGCTCGGGGATCGTGGGGTGAAAGGCTTGGCATAGAAGTCAGAATTTTGGAAGACCCAGGCCTGACCCAAGAATCAATGACCAAGCCAGACCCAAAGTTCCCAAACTACCCAGCCTCCCCGACCCTGAGTCGAGAAACAGAATATTTCCCCAGCCTTACTAATATGTCACCCCATAACTAACACAGTGCATTCCCTATAGGTTAAGGTGTAAGGTCTTATTTATTTATTTAATGAGGTTTAAGGTCACATATTTATGCACAATGGCTAATCATGGCCGTGACAGTTTTACGGGTGGAGGAAGCCGGAGTACCCGGAAAGAACCATCGAGCAACGACGAGCAGCTGCCAGCTCCCCAACATCGTAACTCCGCACTGCAGTACAGGCGGGGTTAGATTGGCTGAAGACATGCGTACCATCGACGTGCAGTACGCCTTAGTACACGGCGTCTTCGTGCCCGCACGCGGGCAATGGAGATGAAGTGTCTTGCCCAAGGACACAACGCGGTTGCCGCAGGTGGGATTTGAACCGAGGACCTCTCGGATTGCAGTCTGCACCTCTACCTACTGAGCCACCGTGCTCCCGGTGTAAGGTCTTCCCTGGAATCAATTTCGATGCCAACTGGAGCACCCTTAGTACTTTTTGAAGGCTTAAGTACGCAGGAAGTGAAGGAATAACTATAAAAATGACCCCACAAATATCAGGGTTGTGTACGTTAACCCTTTACCCAACGTAACGGCCAAAACCGGCCAGCGCTATTCTCAAAAATCGCCAATTAATTTTCACTATTTTTTTCATTTTTTGTCTCAAAAACATAGGTTATGACCCCTCGTTGGAACGAGCTCGTCGAGCTCGTTCCAACGAGAGGTCATAACCTATGTTTTTGAGACAAAAAATAAAAAAAATGAGTTATTCAAGAATTATTTTTGCAGGTGTCGTCTGCTTTTCACGTTAGATAAAGGGTTAAGCAGTTTTGTTTGTGTGTGTGTGTGGGGGGGGGGGGGGGGGGTTGTATATAAACATTCTTCTGGAAAAGTAGGGAAACGAGTTCTCCAATCTTTGCCTCCCCCCGCCCCTTCGCCGCTGCTGTCAATCCAATGAGATAGCTCAACGGCCTTTGGCGTAAAATATAAAGGCAGACGTTCACTCAAACTAATGATATATAATATCATACTTGCCTTGATTTATAGAGTCCGTACGCTTCGTTCGAAAAGTTTACAAGCAAGTGAGTATCTGGTATTCAAAACAGCTTTCAAAATAATGCGATACGAAATTCAAATGATGGGAAACGAATACAGAAGCTGGTTAGATTCCCTTTTCTACTTGATTCTTTCAATTGGTTGCAGGTGTGGTGTTGGGCACCAATATATGATAATAGTGATCCATATATAAATGTATCTGTGAGAGAATGCGCGTGTATATGTGTATATGTATGTATCCACGCGTGGATTCAAGGCTTTACAATTATCACTTATTTTTATTATTATTAACTGAAATGCAACAGGTCATATCGGTTTTTGAATGGCGCATAAAACCCGCATCGGCATACAACAGAAAATGATTGTCCACATCTGGTAGTGACAGCTTTGCTAACGGCAACCCTTTACCACGCTACCAGAATATGAATGCCAGATGACTTTATCACTATCCGTCGCGAAGATATAGGATGGGGAAGGGGGTGGCGCTCGGCCTCCATGGATGTTGTAGACGTCATCACTGACTTATATCGCCATGAAAATCGAGTTTCGATAAAGTTATCGTCCATAAAATTATTAGACGCACGGGGAGAGGCCAATTAACTATCAAATAATTGTTGAGAAAACACCTATGACATCGGCGGAAAATAAAGTCTAGTTTCCCTTTTTTTAGATAGATTTATTTTATTCGTCAGTACACATATACACAACACAATTTACATATATTGCACATATTTACAACATATATGTTTGCAATATACATGGCAAAAAGCATAATAAAATTCCTTTTATGAGTTTGTGTAAAGATGTCTGTATACCGACAGGGGAAGGCATAGCCAGATTGGCTGTCTTCCTGCCTTCCCCTAGCAAGAAAGAAGATAAGAAACAGAGGTGCAGATAGAGAAGAAAAAGGAAAAAACGAAAAGAAAAAAAGACGTCGGAAAGAGTAGAAAAATACTAGTGCAACATCGTGAATTCATTTAATCGTCCTGAAAATAGATCATCTTCTGCCTGAACGGATGGTGTGTGATGTGGTCGAGGCCTGGTTCATCTGGACTACTCCGATTCGAGCTTCACCGTTGCATTCCTCATCTTCAAGTGTTAAAGTGAGAGTGTAACAATATATTTGTCAATAATATACGAAATGCAAGGGTGAAGGGCGAATCCGGTAGCCAGCAGGGACGAAAATGCCAGATAATTTGCGGTGAAAAATGAATAACCTACATAGGGGAATCTTATCAATACACCTATTACTGAATCAATCGAAACAGTCCAAAGCACATGGAGACACATCTGGGGTGAGTGAGTTAAAGATGAATAGCATTCTAAATAACACAATCCGGGCAGTGTGGATTTGAGCAGGAGATATTACTAGTGTACGAAGAGAGAAACTTGGCAATTAATTTTTTCTTGAACTCTTTCCTGTTTCTCACTGTCCTAATGTCCATTTCCAATTCGTTCCATAACTTGGGGAATGCAAAGACAGGTAGATTTTCTAATGTTTTTGTTCTAGTTCTACATCGATGCAGGAGTCCAGCTTGGCGTGTGTTTACATTAGTCTGATTGCTGACAGTAGAGAAGAAATTCGCAAAAGATGCTGGAAGGTTACCGTTATACCAATCGAACATGAACAAGTAGACATGCAGACGAAATAAATCTTTTATCTTCAGAATGCCATTTCCGAAGAACAGTGAATCGGTATGGGCATTGTATTTCTTATTATTAATGATTCATATTGGCCGTTTTTGTAGTTTAAATAGGCGAGAACATGCTTTCATGTAGTACAGCGTCTTCATTGCTTTAAAAGGGGGTACTTTCTTCACTTTGTTGAGGCCGAGATTGGCAAGGGCAACTTTCGAGCAGAGTTTGGATATGTGGGCATTGTAAGATAGATTTTCATCAATATTTATGACAAGGAACTTTACAGATTTTTTCATGTTGTCTGTTACCGACTTTTTCGATAACATTATTATTTAAAGAAATCTTCTCATGGGCGGAATAATTTCCTTAGTTGGATTGATAAGTATATATTTTGTTTTGTTGGGGTTCAAAACCAAGTGGTTGGCAGCACACCAATCGGATATTTTTTGCACTTCTTCATTAAATTCCGAGACCAGTGGGTTTATCTCCACCCCAGACTTATATCCAGTGGTGTCATCTGCAAATGAGAGGAGGTTTAGCCTTGTTGGGTTGTTTATGTCGTTTATGTAAAGTAAAAATAACATAGGTCATAATATCGAACCCTGTAGAACACCACATGTAATTTCTGCAAGGTCAGATGTGCATTCCCCGAACGAAACATACTGGGTCCTGGTCTGAAAATAGCTTTTGAACCAATTATTGGCATTACCTCTTATACCATAGTGTTCCAGTTTTTGGAGTAAAATCTCATGGCTGATAGTATCAAACGCTTTAGATAGATCTAGGAATAGGGCTAGAGTACCGTTTTTACTAAGTTCATTGTTTTCCGTTGCAATGTATTTTAACAACTGCATGACTGGATGTAGTGTACTGTGATGATTCCTAAAGCCGTATTGATGGGGGAAGCGGATATCAAATTTATTTAGAAACTTAAAGAGTCTCATTAGCATGAGCTTTTCTAGGATTTTAGAAAAACGGGCAAAATACTGATTGGTCTGTAGTTCGTAAAGTTGTTTTCTTCACCTGATTTAAAAATTGGAATTACTTTGGCAACGTTCATCCTGTTTGGAACTATTCCCCGTCTGAATGACTCGTTCATGATATGCGCAAGTGGCGTGGCAATGAAATTTATTGAACGTTTCAGGATGTCAGTTGAAATATTATCACAGTCTTGACTTAATTTAGATTTCATTGACTTTGCGATATTTATTATCTCAATAGGTGAAGTGGGCGAGATAAATATGTTTTCAGTAAGACTGGTGTTAAGGTACTCAGCAAATGACGTTTGAGGCTTGGGTATCTGTTTGGAACTTTTTCTTCCTATATGGTTGCAAAGAAAGTATAGAACTCCTGTGCGATTTCATTTTCTACATGGATCTTTCGTAGTTATTGACGTTAACTTCTGTGGGGGATCTTAACTTCTTATTGTAAAGTTTATTCTTTTTGTTTGCTGAGATTAAAAGTCCCTTTGTCATCCAAGGCTGCCGTTTTATGAACTTATTTTTCAGTTTGTGTCTTCTTAAGGGGAAAGCTGTGTCGAAGGTGGCCAAGTAAGTATTTAAGAAATGTTCATAAGCTGTGATGGGACAGTTGGATTCCATAACTGCGGAAAAGTCGCATTGGGACAGAAGTGTTCAATACTTGTTGTGTTTATCTTCCGGGGTAGAAATGGTTTAGAGTCATCAGATTTCTGATTTGAGAGTTTCATCAAACAAATTTCAAAATGGTCAGATATATCTGTTAGAATTATTCCAGATTTGAAGTTTTTAAGAACATTATTGGAGAAGATCTGATCTGAAAGAGTCGCAGATCGATCTGTTACTCTTGTCGGTTTGGCGATGACAGGCACGAAGCCCTCACTGAACATTTGATCGATGAACAAGTCTGTTTTGGAATGAGAGCCTACTTTTAGAAGATCAATGTTGAAAGCCCCCATAATTATGGATGTTTTCTTTTCCTTATTAATTAGATCAGTTATATTTTTGTGCAGTGCTTAAACTTCAGTTCAACAAATATAGACTCAAGTACATAGAGTATGAAATAGAGAGATCATGGCGATCACTGAAAGTAATGTCAGTTTTTATAAACAAACCAGACAAAGCCCCCCCCCCCCCTCTCCCCCCCCCCCCTCCGCACCCATCGTCGTTACGGGGTCTTGTGGATTTCAGTAAAGGGTGGTATCCTTCTAAAGTATAAGACACACTGGACGGGATTTGGAAGATTTCTGTAAGGCCAATGACATCAAAGGTGTTCTCTGCTTCGTTTAGATCAGAGAGCAGGTGGTGTAAAAGATCCCAGTGAGCATTTAGACTTTGACAATTGATGTGGAAAGCAGAGAAAGACCTTTGTGCACCACCAAGTTCAGTGTTCAGTTCATTCGAGAGAACATATTTGTTTCCCATATTGTTAAAACAGAAAGTAGAGTCATTGTCCTCGGAATATGCCTTCGTTTTATTATTTAGTAGATTACTAAAATCATTTTCGGGATGTGTCTGGATCTCGTCCAAGTTGGTCCTAACCGCCATGATATCCAAATCGACCACTAACATCCCTAACGCACACACAATATAAATTGTTTACTGAAGATGGTAGGTACTTCACCGTGCACATCGTGTTTTGACGTCACACTTTGAAAGAGGTATTTTTTAAAGTTTATAGCAGGACTGTTGTAACTTAAGAATAATATGTAAAACAATGCTGCATAACAACGAAAACAAAAGAACAAAGTAAGAGAGTATTTACAAGAATTATCTGACATTCAGGGATGATGGGAGTATATTGTTCTCTGGTTCTACATAATGATTAGTTTCCCAGCTGGAGTTATTTTCCAAAAAAGAATATTTCCATAATCGGTTTTATGCATATAGAGGTAGGGGCCAATGTTAAAACAGTTTTTATTTTGAGTGGCGTAAATAAAATTTCTACTGATCTAAATCAAGGCAAAGTGCAGATACGCCAGTGCATGAATGGCAGTGAAGTTGAGTGATGATGAAAGTGAATTAAGGCAAATTTGATGATGGTTTGTCTTTCGGAGAGACAAAAATACCCCGTGTTACCCAATTTAATAGTTGAAAAATTCAAACATGAAAACAACACGTTTGCCGTATATGCATGAGTTACCTGGACACAGCCTTAATAACAAAGATCCAATAAAACATCTGCAGTTATCGTTGCCTTAATAATTAAAACATCAGTGGAGGAGGATTGTGCACCAATATTATGTTGCACGCAAAGTGTAAGATTATTCGTCCGTTTTTTCTATTTGCGAACTTCAAGTTGCCAGCATACCCCGATGTGGATTTACACAAGGTTTTCCAATGGTTGGGCAATCGTAATGTGTAATGTAAATTTCTTGTTTAACAATAACTTTGACAAGATTTTTACGTGATTTTGGGTTTCCATTTCACTTCTGGACTTATTGTGCGGAAATTTTCGGTTGAGATGATAGGTTATTTCAGAAGTTGGATTTTTCTTGCTCCGGGGTGTAGGCTCCGGGGGTGTAATCTCCAATTGTATATTTACCTCTGTTCAGGAATAAAACTATTAGGCAAGGCTATGTAGACTGCCAGAGATGACTGCACAAACTGCAGATAGCCTAGCTGACGTTGGGAGAGAGGCCCTGTCAAACACAAAGCAATCAAATGAAGGCTGTTTGGTGTATTGCAGAGTTTACAGATTATTAAACCCACTATGGACCGTCTTGTACTTGAGGTTTATGAACACATGATATACATTTGTATCGAATTCAGTGGTTCTAATAAAATACAACCACATTGAATGTTGTTCAAAAGACTGCTTACCATCAACTACAACACGTTTGGTTGTTCATTAGCTTCGTTACAATCCATTGAAGAATAGCCAGGGCACCGCCAGTAGACTCCAACGAAGCAGTTTTGTACAATTCCATTTTTCTAACAAGGTTATTCAGTTGGGCAGTATCCATGCAGGTGGGGGTGGGGGTTAGGGTTGGCACAGCTGAATAAACACAACAACTAACCCTTTAACCAACGTAACGGCAAAAACAGGCCAACGCTATTCGCAAAAATCGCCAATTAATTTTCATTTTTTGTCTCAAAAACATAGGTTATGACCCCTCATTGGAACGAGCTCGTCGAGCTCGTTCCAATGAGGGGTCATAACCAATGTTTTTGAGACAAAAAATGAAAAAAATTACTTATTCAATAATTTTTTTTGCAAGTGTCGTCTGCTTTTCTTGTTAGGTAAAGGGTTAAAATATAATCAAATCTCCGACTAAACTAATTCATAGTGCAATATTTAATATAAGAACAATTCTGGTTTTCAGCCCCATGGAACCAATGAGGCAGTGGATAGAGGTGAGAGGGGAGGCGGCTTAGCGCTTTGGTTTTGTACAATTGCTTCGCTACAATCAACTGGAGAGTGCCCAATGGCAGCCCCCCCCCCCCCCTTATATTGCAACGAAGCAGTTTTATACAGTTCAGTTTTTCTACTAACAAGATTCAGATTTACACTTCCTTCGTAAAAGTTGTATGGAAATTTGTAAGTGAATAGTAACAGTTTTCAAGGATTCAGTTCCATGGCACAATTGCGGAAGTGTATGCATGTATGTGTGTGTGTGTGTGTGTGTGGAGGGGTGGGGTGGGGTCGGTGCTTGGGGTCGCGGTCTGGTTTTTGTTCATTTGCATCGTTACAATGCATTCGATTATGCCCTGTGGCAGCTCCCAGTAGACTGCGACGAAGTGGTTATATACAGTTCAGTTTCCTTACTACCAAGCTTTAGATTTTCACTTTATTCACAAGGCCTTAATTTGTTACAAATTATTTTGGTGAATTATATCAGGGTTTGGAAGTTAGATTCGCTCGTTTAACTATGTTTTTCAATTAAGCAGTATCCAAACCAGGCGGCACAACTGAACAAGGCTGCAGATAAAATATAGTTAACTCCTAGGCTAAAGCGTTTTATAATATAATATGTAACATAAGAACTTTTCTGTGTTTCAGCTCCATGGCATCAATGAGGCAATGGACAGGTGGTGTGGGGGTGGGGGGGGGGGTAGCACTATGGGATTCACTCATTTACCACTTTGCAGTCCATTGGACAGCGCCAAGTGGCAGCCCCAAGAGACTGCAACAAGGCAGTTTTATAAAGTTGACATTCTCTACTACCAGGCTTTAGATTAGCACTTGCTTCTTGAGGCCTTGGGAAGTTACAGCTTGTTGGTGGGTTGTATCAGTGTTTGGAAATACGATTCATTAACAATGCTATTCAGTTGAGCTGTATCCAAGCAAGGTGGCACAAATGAACAGGACAGCAAATAGAGTATGATAAAGACAAGGCCAAAAATGTTTCATAATTTGATATGTAACATAACTGTTCACCGATTCATCTGCATGACACCAGTAACGCAGGAGGCGGAGATGGTGGGGGAGGGGGTCAATTAGTTACAATTTATTGCTAAATGGTATCAGGGTTTGGGAGTTAGTTTAATTTGACAGGGTTATTCTGTTAAGCAAAATCAAAGCAGGACGGCACAACTGAATACGAGTCAGTTTTATAAAGTTTAATTTCTCCACTACCAGGCTTCAGATTCGCACTTGCTTCTTAAAGCCTTATAACGTTACAGCTAGTAGGTGGGTTGTATCAGTGTTTGGAAATAAGATTCATTTAACAAGGCTATTCAGTTGAGGTGTATCCAAGCAAGGTGGCACAAATGAACAGGGCAGCAAAAAAAGTATGATAAAGACAAGGCCTAAAATGTTTCATAATTTGATATGTAACATAACTTTTCACTGACTCAAATACAGGACACTACTAACGCAGAAGGCGGAGATGGTGAGAGGGAGGGGGGGGGGGGGGTCAATTAGTTACAATTTATTGTTGAATGGTATCAGGGTTTGGGAGTTAGTTTAATTTGACAGGGTTATTCTGTTAAACAAAATCAAAGCAGGACGGCACAACTGAATAAGACTGCAAATAAATTGTTGTTACATGTTGGTCAAGGACTACGGAGTTTCATAATGCAATATGTAACATAAGAACTTTCCAGGGGATCAGCTCCGTGGCACCAGTGGCAGTGGATGGGGTGGGTGGGATGGGGTGGCAACCTTTATGGTTTGGTTCATTTGCTTCCTTACAATCCATTGCGGATTGCCCTGTTGCAGGCCCAAAAGACCCCAACTAAGCAGTTTTATACCATTCGATTTTCCCACTATCAAGCTTTAGCTTTGCATGTTTCTTAATGAATGCTTAATTAGTTATAATTTAATGGTGAATTATTTGGATGTTAGTATGGTTTAACAAGGTTATTTGTTTGAGAGATATCACTGCAGGGCGGGGTGGGAACAGTTAAACAGGCTGCAGCTGGAGTATAAAGAAGTCACATGCAAAAATGTTTTATAATATAATATTTAACCCTTTACCTAACATGAAAAGCAGACGACACTTCCAAAAAAAATTCTTGAATAACTAAATTTTTTCATTTTTTGTCTAAAAAACATAGGTTATGACCCCTCGTTGGAACGAGCTCGACGAGCTCGTTCCAACGAGGGGTCATAACCTATGTTTTTGAGACAAAAAATGAAAATATTTTGAAAATGAATTGGAGATTTTTGAGAATAGCGCTGGCCGGTTTTGGCCGTTATGTTGGGTAAAGGGTTAACATAAGGACTTTTTAGGGATTTAACTTCATGACACCTGTGAAGCAACTGATGGGGGAGGGGTAGCACTTTGTTTTTGTTCATTTGCTACGTTATAGTCAGTTGGAAAGTGCCTAGTGGTACCTCCGAACAGAATACAACAAAGCAGTTTTAAATTTCCCAATAGAGGATAAAAAAGCACTTTTAAACAGTTAAACCTTTCTACTTCCAAACCTTTAATTTTCACTATCTTCATAGAGCCTTAGTTGCTTGCCAATTATTGGTGAATTGTGTTGGGGTTTGGGAGTTATATTCATTTGATAAGGTTATTCAACTGAACAACATCCAAGCAATGTGGCACAACTGAACAGGACTGTAAATAAGGTATAATCAAGTCACGGACAAAAACATTTCATAATGTGATATGTAGCATAGTGACTTTTCAATGATTCAACTCAATGGCACCAGTGGGGCGGGAGATGGTGGGGGGGGGGGGGGTGATGGATTTGCACTTTTGGATTGTTTATTTGCTTCGTTGCAATCTACTGGACAGTACACAGTTGTACCTCGATAGATTGCAACGAAGCAGTTTTATTCAGTTCAAATTTATACTACCATGCTTTAGGGTGTGTGTGTGGGGGGGGGGGGGGGAGAGTAGCGCTTATATTTTGTTCATTTGCCTTTGGTTTGTTTATTTGCTTCATTGCAATCCATTGGACAGTACCCATTTGTACCCCGATAGACTGCAACGAATCAGTTTTATTCAGTTCGAATTTATACTACCATGCTTTAGAGTGTGTGTGTGTGGGTGGGGGGGTTGCTCTTACATTTTGTTCATTGGCCCGATACAATCCGCTGGACAGTGCTTTTTGGCACCCCCCCCCCCCCTCCCCCAAGCCCGCTCCCAATATATTGCAACGAAGCGGGTTTATTCAGTTTCAATTACCAGGCATTATTTTTTGCGTTTTTTCCATAAAGCCTAAACTCGGTACTTATTGTTGATAAATCGTCCTAGGGTGTGGAAGTTAGATTCACGTATCAAGGGTTTTCAACTGAGCAATGTCCAGGGGGGGGGGGGGGGGCACAGTTGAATAAGGCTAAGTAAAATATAATCAAGGCAAGTGCTAAAGTTTTTCATAATGAAATATGTAACATAGGAACTTTTGAATGATTCAGAACCTCGTTACGGTCTATTTGCGTGTGCCCAGTAGCGTCCCCCTTTGGTTTTGTTCACTACAATTCGTTCGAAAGTTCCCCGTGGTAGTCCCTTTTGTTACTTTTAATTAGTAATGGTTTTGTTTATTAAGGTAACAAAGATAAACTTGACTTTTTATGGCAAGGTAATTAGAAGCAACTGGTTCACATTGTTGCGGAGTTAGAGTTAATCTCCCTACTGATCTACAACTCTAAAATAGGACTTATTTCGTTGTGTTAACTGATAGAACCACAAGGACCCACCACCCTGTAGCTTATTGAGTCTCTTTTACAGACGATATTGAACGCACGTTCCAGACAGTTCTCAGTTTCCAGTAACTTCACGAAACTTGTCGTGCATCAGTTATGAAAGTGACGCAACGAACACTTATTTCAAATTATCCAACATTTAATTAACTGTAAACTTTAATCGTCATCTCCAGCTAATATTTATAAAGTGTAACAACAAAGTTCAAGCATACCTTTCGATAAACTAACAAAGATAATGACCGGCGGCATTCATCTAGTCAAGAGGCAGGTAACGAGGCTTTTCACGCATCGGTGATGAGCTGGAGACAACTGGACCAACACTACGAAAAAGATGCTTATTTTCACCATTTCCGATGCAATACCTAACCAAGCGACATACCAGTCACAGGGAAATTACGGGGAAGTCCCATGATGTGGCATTGTTGAACTCTTACAGGGGCATACAAGCTTCCGGTCTGTCTGCATGCAATTCATTAGGTTTCCAAGTCAAAAACGCATTATGCCGTTTGTCTGTTAACCGGCAGAATTGCGTGGTGGAATTCACTCAGCATCCGGTAATACCTTGTGATATTCCACCTAGTGCATATTATGATTTGGTGACAGATAAAACAACAACATTCCAGAAACTATTTCCGAATGTTATTATAATATCTATAAACAAATCTTGCAATATTATTGTTAGTTGACAATACTTGTCTGCAAGAGAATGCCTTGTATTGTCAACATAACATCTGGCTTCCACTGGAGTGTGTGAATCATAGTACACTCGTACTCTGATCGCCAATATAATCACTACTAATATAACACTGCACATAAAATATGATTCCTATCCCAAATAGAATTTGTCTATTAAATATTCTAGGGTCACAATTATCTGGGTGGGTAAACCACTGAAGAGCTATAGCTCTTCTTCCGAGCTTGATTAACCACTGTGAGCGCACATCGAAACACCAGATAGAATATCTATCAGTATCACAACTACCAACACTAAGTGTCCACATTGGCTTTTTATTTAACGAATGTATTTTTACAGTAATTTGCAGGTTTTCATTCTTCCCAGGTAGAAAATTAGCAAATTTAACCCCTAGACTTTTTTATTATACGCTAAACGATAGATTATTGAAGAAATTGCGGGAAAATAACAATCGTATACAAAGATGTGGAAATTTTCACTTTCACGGCATAAATGAAAATTGTGGCCTTCAAAGCATCCCTTCAAGGGGAATGCAAGCCAGATTATCACTGGAAATGATCAATTTGTTCTAAAAACGTATAATGAAAAATAAATGAAGTGTGTTTGATTGTATACCCAGCAATAATTCAACACATATTCACATTGAATTACTGCATGAAACCCCACCAGTCCAATCATGACCTGAAATCCGTAATATAAGTTTGGGCTTTGGTATGTCCTCTCAAAGGACTTACCAAACCAAAAACTTATATTACGGACTTTCAGGTCATATTTGGAGTAGAAACCCGCCAACTGAATCAGATCGCCAGTCGTTATCTGTTCCGATTATCGATAAAATCACTTCCGCGTATCAGTGATTCACTGCGCTGTTTACCTTAATGCATTAGTTTATGGTTGAAACGAGTGGAATTATCAGATTCTTATGAAAAGCGAATAATAAAAAGAAAATCTGGTGTTTTTAAGTGGATACTGAATTTATTTCACTTGTGACAGAGAAAAATGGTTGTTTTCGCAAGCGCTCACGAAAAATAAACATTTGTTTCGGTCACTTATGAGATAATTTTCGGTATCCACTCAAAAATACTGTCCTGTTTGGCTCTTTGTTTAGCGAATGTGTTTTTACAGTAATTTGCATATTTTTATTCTTCTCAGAAATTAAATTAGCAAACCCTACCTTCTAGACTATTATATCTTACCTTCTACAAGTATCTGGGAAGTTCATTGGTTTGCAAATGTCACATGCAAACCCCATATAAAACCATTTACCGTCAGTTGCAAGTCATATGCGACTGACCGTCAGAGTATTCTCCCCTATATTCGTTCATCTTTCAAAATGTCGGAAAACAATAAACGCTTCGCGCAGACGACAGACGAGGAGGTACATACAAAATGTCTTACGCTGATCGCGGACAATACCATTAAAGCTAATAAAAGATGTGTCAATATTTTAAGAGACTATCTCAACGAAAAAATTACACAATTCAAAATTGCACTGCTGTAAACACAGTGCAATCAAACCACAATTTTCATTATGAAACTGGTACAATCATCCATAACCTTGCAATAAATAAGAATTAAGATTCACTTCTTGGCAACTTACACGGTACATGTACATTCATTTCAGTGTTATCTGATTCTTCATTTGTGAACGATTCGAAATTCTCGCGTTCATTTTTTTTGGTTTTGATATATTTATTTGTGTTAATTAGAACAAAATGTGTTGAAATTAAAATTAACAAGAAGGAATTTTACTATTTATCAGTCATTGTATAGTCTAATTCATTATAAGAAAGGTAGTCGGTAAGATATACTCGTTACACAGTTTGGTAGTGACATAATAAGGTATTTATGGGGTCCGTCAATTCCATATTGGGCTCGAAACTAAACTGTGTAATTTATAATATCACTGGTTTCTATATTATACGTCAAGATGCACACTGTTCATAAAATGAACAGAGAAAATGGTTCTTTTTTGTTTTTATTTCATTTTTTTTATTCAGATGAAATAATGTACATATACAAATAGGTAATTACATACAGACACACAAGTAGTATACAACAATATATAATTTACATGATTACATATATGCAAATGTCTACCTGCGTAAAGCTGTATTTCCATCACATTTCTGGTATCAAGCCCCGGTTATCACTTTTGGGTGTTTTAGAAACAGAAATAAACAACCTAATAACAGTAGTTGGTGGCGACACAATTTAAAAATATTGTCGAAATAGAAGCCTTACTATATGGGGACTACAAAAAGTAAAAAAGGAAAGAAAAAGGCGTGGTCTGTTGTCCAGCAGCTGACACATTATCTGAAGAAGGAGGATAAAGCAGTGCTTTGAAAAGTTCCCATCTTGTGTGAATTAATCTGGATTTTTGGGGGGAATACATGTGGAGGGAGTATAATTCCAATTCACAGTATCGACGCATAACTTCGGTTAGACCATGAAAGCTGGGCTGACACCTTCTCACCTTGCAGGAATAAATGAACTTTTGTACAGAAGAACTAGAAGAGAAAGATTATTTTCTTGAGACCACAAAGTGTTATCATTAGTATTATTATCATTATTATTGTTATTATTATTATTATAGCTGTTAAGAATAAAGTGTGGTATCAGTGGCAATAGAACATCACATTGTTCCTTCAGTTTTTCCGTGAGCTGCAATACGACCGACTTTGCCATGGGACATTCAAAGAACAAATGTGACACCGTTTCTTTGGTGTTAAAGCAGACTGTATACAGTTTAGTTTCCGACAATTTGCATTTAAAAAGACGGGAATTGGTATACAGAGCGCCATTTAGAATTTTGTATTGTAAGGTTTGGGGATACGTATCGTCTGTAATTATGAAAGAGCTTTTGTATATCAATCTCCAATCCTCCTTTGTGAGATCAGTACGGAAACGCTCCTTCCATTTTTTCTAGGAATGAACTGGATCGGAAATCGCCTTTTGCAGAAAAAATAGATAAAATATGTTGACCGTTTTCGTTTCTTTTAGTTTCTCTATTTGCGGATTCAAAACACAATCGGATTTTTTTTCCACTTCAATTTTTTTACGCCACACCCTTGGAATAGCCTTGTTTATCCTCTGGAAGACAGTGAATGGTGTTTTGATATCGTATTTTGTAGAAAAAAAGCCTCAAACGTTAGGAAGCCTCCTCTCAACTCAAGTGGTCGTTTAAAAAGAATGCACCTTTATCGCATCAAATCTGATTGAAAATAAATTTATTCTCAATTCCGATACGTCTGTAATAGAAAAGTGGTTGTGAACGAATTTCTTTCGGAGTCTGTAGCTTATCTAATAACGACCAGGATGTGAAGACGTTTTTCCAAATACTGCTTGCGTTCTCCCCGATTTTTGTTAACCCCTCTTTGTGTAGATACCAAATTTTGTCGTTGCCGCATTGTTCGAACTCATCTAACATTAGGGTTTTCCAGGGAGATATAATGATGGATATAATCAGTTTCTTAATCCAAAACATTTTTAGAGAATTACTGTATGACCGAATGCATGGCAACGTAAGCCCCCCCCCCCCCCCATTCGAAACCTGATTCATAAGAACCCTACGCTTGATCTTTTCATTTTTACCCTCCCACAAATAATGAAACAGTTTGTACTGCATTGCGTCTAACATATTATCAGGTGGTTTGGGAAGGACCGATAGACAGTGTATCAGTATTGGAAAAGCCAGCGTTTTTACGACGGTAGTTTTCCCAATTAGGCAGAGATTTCTAAACGACCAGTCGTTCAAAAGTGTTCCCACTTTTCTAGATTGTTCAATGTAATTTTGAATTATGTAATTTTCAGTAACTAGATCATACATCATACCCAATATTGTGAATTCCCCATTACTGTTCCACTGAACATTTCGATTCGTGGCAATTTTTTTTCTCGACCCTATTTCAGACCCAATGCATACAATCTGAGTCTTTTCGAAGTTGACTCTAAGGCCTGACTCCTCTGCAAAAGAGTTAACGACCTTCAGAGTTGTGTTTAATGATTGAGAATCGTTTCTAAAAAATAGAGTCTAGTCGTCAGCATATTGATTTATGAGATGTTCGGTGTGGTTTAGTTTGATACCGTTGATATCAGGATTGTATTCTAGTGGGGCACTCAATATCTCGACGCTCAAAATAAATAGATAGGGGGAAAGGGGGTCGCCCTGTCTTACTCCTCTCTCCAAGTTAAATTTTGCAGAGCAGAGTCCAATATTAAGGACATAACTAAAGATATTTGTGTAAAAAGTACGAAACCAATTTATAATAGATGGTTCGAAGTTGAGGAACTGTAACGTTGTGTTCATAAACGACCATTCAGGTGAATCAAAAGCTTTTTTCAGAACAAGAATTCCAACAATATTTAGTTTCTCACACTTCTCTATCAGGTCAAATGTTAGTCTTGTGGATTCTCCGATATATCTCCCTTTCGGACCGAACCACCAAGGGAACATACGCATTGGGACATCAACTGAGCTTAGTTTTTTCTTTTGATATGTTGCAGAGCAGATAGGCATATGATTCCCTCCGCCATTAATACATATAAACTCCAGTTAAAGATATTGATAGTTTAGAAAGCAGAATGACGGAGTATGTTACATTTTAATGCACCTGAGATCAGTTGTTTCAGGCTGAATCTTGATTTGTTCTTTTGAGTAAAAGGAGCAGGTCAGGATTCTATAATAGGGGTGCACTTATCTTTTTGTTTTTGGACGGGGGCAAAATGATGTTTGAAAGGCCGTTTTAAGGGGTTTCGGGGGCCTCCCAAACTCCTAGCTGTGACCCTTCAGCTGTTGTCAACCCCCTCTCTAAGTATTCTTCGGGGAACTGGGAGAGGGGGCGACGAACGGGGACCCTTGTTAGGACTAGCCCTCAGTCCCTCCAAGAAATATGTATTGATCTAAGAGCTATATTGGAGACAGTTTTGAGGCTCTATATTGTGTGAAAATTGCATTGGGGCGTTGTTTGCCTACGCCACGGACTGAAGTACCATTCGTATAACTGCATTGTTGACACAAGACATGACATGTTGTTGACACAAAGGAATCGCATTTCGAGAAGAAACGTGTCTGGGAAGATACCTTCACGCAATGTGTTTTCTGTTTTGAACAATTCTGTGATGACTGAAGGCACAATTCACAACTTCTAATTTAAATATATTATGATGGTCGCTAAAGAAGCGATAGGACGCTGCGCATACATGGCCGCACTGCCTTCTGCCTCAAATGCTATAAAGATTTTTCAGAGTATAGTGTGGAATAGCCACATGACTTCACAAGAGTAGTTCTGAAGTGGCATCGCCGATCCAAGACCACAGTCGGAAGTAGCTGTAGGGACTAGCATGTCAAAGTACCGCCGGCACCAACATCATCGGTACCGGGATGAAACCATTATAGGGAAAAATCATGAATTGGATGACATAACGCAATCATATAGCAAAAAATCGCATTTAAACCGCGCCAGTCCCCAAGATCGAGAGACAAACATGGCATCGTTCAATTATTCTGCGGAGACATCAAAGTAATCATTAAGCACGAAGATCGTGATTTATGATAACTTTGATGTCACCACAGAATAATTTCTATGAAGTAGCCAGTGCTTTGGACGCGACGTATGAAAAGTCAAAATGGTCGGCCTCACGGAGTTGTGGTGCACACAGAACATGCACTTGTTGAGTGTTTCGATTCGTTCATTCACAAATAACTTAAAAGTATGTCGTGGAAGTGTGCCATGCACGATTATCAGCCCGTTTACCCTCGCTCTATTAGGAATTTCCCCATAAATAAAATAATTTTGTTCCGGTACCGGCTGGACAAAAGCTTCAGTACCGGTACCGGTTGGAACATGAGGGAACCGGTGGTACCGATATCGATACAGGTACCGGTTGACATGCCTGATCGAGACTCGATTCGTTTTTGGAAAGATATAACTAGTCCGTCGCGTAACCACGACTCATAGCTATACGCCCCGAATGACCAAACAAGTCGCAATAAAAATTGCTGTACAAGCGCAATGTGCACATAACACATATTTATCGATGGTGATTAGTAAGATGCCCGGTAATTGAACTATCTCAGAATCCTAGTTTATCACACAAGAGGCAGCTGCTCGTCGTTGCTCGGTGGTTCTCTCCGGGTACTCCGGCTTCCTCCACCCGTAAAACTGTCACGGTCATGATTAGCCATTGTGCATAAATATGTGACCTTAAACATTAATAAATAAATAAATGTCACCCAAGATGAGTGAAAAGTAGATCCACAAAACATTGTGTTGTACCTTATATTGAGCAATTGTAAAATGCTTATCGGATTGTAGTTTTATTTCGTACCCCTACATAATAATTTCGACCTAAGACGTCGCCAAAACTAACACTCGGTATTGACAGGAATGGTGATTCGGTCATGTTCTCTACGACATTTGATATGTTTTGATATGTTCATTCGCAAATAAGTTAAAAATATGTTGTGCAGGCCTGCCATATATGATTATCAGCCTGTTTACCCTTGTTCAATTAGGAATTTGCCCATAAATTAATTCTGTCCCGGTACCGGTGGGACAAAAGCTTCATTACCGGTGCCGGCTGGAGCATGAGGGAACCGGCGATACTGGTGCAGGCACAGGTATCGATTGACACGCCTGATTAGGGACCATTACTTAGTTCAGGTGTAGCCCGTGTGAATCTGAGAAATAGCCTATTAACTTTGAAATCACACGTTCTGGCGCAGGTTTGTGTAAAACTAATAAGTACCAGCACTTGTCTGTTTTTTAGGCATGCGTCGCCACAAAAAATAACGCGGAACGTATCCGACTCGCAGTCACAGCATCGGGCAAGTGATATCTCGAACATTCAAGAATGAAAATTGTCTCCGATGCTCCGATCCCTAGAAACGTTACACTCGTGGTGCTGGAATGGCCACATCTCTATTTCATAACTAACCTCACGTTTGCTAAAATACTATAAGCACTTTGTCCTTATGTGCATACGCAGACCCGGCAAATATAAGCGCTACATTAAAATTAACTCCTTTATCACGAGCTTGAAACTTAAAGAGCTGGAAAGGGACAAAATGCATTGCTTAATTGCTTTCAGTCCAACGACCATATTTCTTTAGTGTCGACAACTATTTACTGATACGATGGTTTCAGCCCAATGATTAGATTGGGCAAAATTCCAACAATGCAGCATTCATATATCGATAAGCATTTTAATATGAGCTTCGCTTATATTGCATGCCGGAAACTGATACGAGCTTACACGTTAAACCTTGTTCCGGCCTAGTTATAGTGCTGCATTCATTCAATGGAAGTACAACTTTGAGCTGGGAGCGCGGTGGCTCAGTGGTAGACTGTTGGACTTCTACGTTAGAGGTCATGAGTTCGATCCCCGTCCGGGACGACCCGCGTTGTGTCCTTGGGCAAGGCACTTTACCCCAGCTACCTACATGGGGGCATGATGACGCCGTGCACTAAGGCGTACTGCACGTCGATGGTGCACATGTCTTCAACCGCTGTAACCCTGCTTGAGCGGAGCTTGAACAGAGTTAGAATATTGTGGAGCTAACAGTTGCTCGTCGATGCTCGGTGGTTCTCTCCGGGTACCCCCACCCGTAATACTGTCACGGTCACGATTAGCCAGTGTGCATAAATATAGGACCTTAAACACCAATAAATAAATAAATAAATAAATACAACTCTGAGCTAATCGCTGATCTGCAAAATTGCCGACTCGAAAATTGATTTTCGCTTCATTAACTGGAGCTAAATTTTATATCTACTGCGCGATTGCTACTTATACTTAAACGTTTGAGTCAAAGGACACATAAAAACAGCTGGATGGTTTTATAGTTTCGTTATGTTTTTGTCTCACTGAATAGCCCAAGAACATTAGGTTTCACTAGGGAAAAAAATCGGAGAAAGCTGATTTTTTCAGGGAATGTCGAGTACATGTCACTGAACGATTAGACAAAAGTCCCCCAAAATCCCAGTTGAGCTTTTTTTTCTACAGCCTTTTTTCGAAAACGCGTTTGAAAAAAATAAAAAAAATCGCACGAACTTTGTAACCTCGAATTGATCCAACTGTATTTTTTGTTTACGCGTATTTCGAGCTACATAATGTCTAATATACATTTACCTAGAGGAAAATGTGCATTCTGTGACAATTTCTGCGAAAAATTATTGAAAATTCACAAAAAAGTATCGGATTTATGCAAAAAATGACGATTTTCCTAACGGATTTGCCCAAAGGGTCGTAGTACAGAACGGGATGTTAGTTGGACAGACGATAAAAAGTCCACCACCATTTGAAGACTTTTATCATTGCTTACAAAATAGACATTATGGAAGACCCCCTCTGCTTCTGGCCGAGTTCCCCTTTTGGCATAAAATTCGTCAGCATGAGAACTCAACTGTTTTCGGGCTTGGGACCGAACAGACACGTCTGTGTCTGGCAGCATTAGATCAATAAATAATATTTACAGAATGTACAAAAATCAATAAATAATATTTACAGAATGTACAAATCAATCAACATGGATTAAGTTACATTGACTATTATCAACGCTATATACAGAAATGACATGACCTATATACATATTATTCATCGAACTCAGAAATTTCCGACAGGACAGTGTTTCTGTGGTTGTTACAAGAATCCGAACTGCAATTACACAAACCTGAGCAAGAGAGTCCTGCCTTCTTACACCAACACCTTTTTGTACAAGCACTCTTGCAACCACAACTGATCAGATTCAGTAGGTTATCGGGGGCACATGACTTTGTGGCTGCAGTCGGTACAAGAAGTCCATTGTCTAGCGACCACCCCCAATCCGTCGGAGGAAGCGAAGTGCCCAGCCATTGTTGGACCTGGAGATAACATCTGTAGACATGTTGTTGTGCAGCATCGCTGCTTGGTGGGAGTGAGGCTAGGTCGATGGGTTTATTCAGTTTAGATTTTGCTACATAACGCTTGTAAGTGACATATCTATATTGGTCGAGAGAGGAAACAGTTTTACTCCCGTATAAGATCAGGAGAAGTTGTTCCCCGGCAGCGGCTACCGCACTTGGTGTACCGTCATCCGCCAAAATTGTGTTGACATACTGTTGTGAGTCGCTAGTAACATCGGAGACAATTGTACTGAATACTTTCTTCTTACCAACTCGAAAGAGTGCAGAAGTAGTGTCACAACCACTTATAGAATGTGCTACAAGGAGGTTGCTTCTATGGTCACCCATTTTGGTTGCTATTTCACTAACTGAAACTAGTAAGTTTGGGGTAATGGAATACATCATGTGAATATTACATCCCGGTTGAACTCGAGAGGTAAGAATGACTAACAAGTCTGTGTCTGTTCCCACAACGACAACATTGTTGTCATCTTGAGCGATGTCAAGTGCAGTTTCGGCTATCAGTACATCAGCATCAGCCTCGGCCTGCTTGGACTGAATATTGATAGCAGATAGCTCCTGCATTAGAAGATCGATCAGTTGGGTTTTGTTCTTGGCATTTGCAAGGAAATCGGATTGGGGTGTGGTGGCTGGTAACTCGGGTGAGATATTGATATCAATGGAATACCTGTCTTTAGATCTACGGGCTTGTTCCATGCCCTTTGTCGACATTGTACAAGCATAACCATCAAAAACAACCACGACGTTCGCCCCAAAATGTCTCACTAGATAATTGGAATATGATTGTACATATGTCCTTATATGACGACTGTTTAGGCCATACAACTGCCCTCAATAAAAATCCACCATCTACAACAAACAGAGAATGTTCTGGGATTTTAGTTTGCTCGGAACCGTATGTTTTGAGGATCTTACCGAGCGTGCTTTTCTGTGTCTTCCTCATTCCAGCAGAATCAAACAATGCTGGTGGTTTCGGGGCGAGTTCATATTTGAGACACTCTTCCATCTCTGCTTGTGACTGAATAACACATGTGATGCGGTTGAACAGAATTGTGGGGTCAATCACTACCTTACTTCCACGGACTTTGATACTATTTGCCATCGATGCGAAAGACTTCACAGTGTCAACACGTCGTAGTTTGATGCTGTTGAACGTTTTGCTTACAACATTCGATACGCAACATTCACCAATTTTGCGAACTTGGTCACAGTTCACAGTTTCGTCGGCCACAAGCCCGGTCGCTATAGAGACTAATTGTAGTGGATCTCTATTCTGAAAGGGGGAATGCACTCTGAGCCAGTTCAATAATTTGGTGATATCATTGGCATCAGTCAATTGTGAACTTTGACGGAGATCCCGATGTTGTTCGCCATGACCAGTGTGAACATGAACAAAATTTTCGAGAGCATTACATATCGGAAGGCAAAGAGGTAGTCCATGTACCCATTTCGCAACAGTGCTATCGGTTATTCCCCTGTCATGTGTGAGACCACCAGGGAGCTTGAACATTCTCATTAAACACTGCTCTATGGTCTGATCAGAATACATCCCGTCCCAGAATTTATCTGAGCGCCTTATGGTAAAGTAACCTTTCTCAGTGAACAACTTCAAATCATCCTGTTGCATTATTTCTGTTAGCTCATTCATCTGCTGCAAATAGAGATGAGAACTGTTTGCGTATGCAAAATGACCACCTGCGTGAATCAACAACAGGCAAAATTACATATATATCTATCAAGGGATCATTGGTTTCAATATCTAGGCATCAAATGCGGAGTGTCCAATACTGAACAGAGCAAATTGTGCAATGGACAGACCTGGAATGCGGAATTAAACAGCGTTTCCTGATGAAAGTCGTTCAAGGCTATTTTGCATCAAATTAAAGAGCGTTGTCTGTACAATACAAATTTGTTTATGAGTACACATCAAGGGCGTGCACACATTACATGTCAATGCATCTTGAGTGTAGGCGAACACCACATTATGTGATTTAATCGAACATGGAAATTGAAACAATGATGCTATATTACGGTATTTGAATGAGAAAAGTCGATGCCGTTTGAATTTGAGTTTAGGGGGTATGGTTAATATTTCACACGTTTCTCCAGTTCATTATGGAATAAATGACTATTGTTATATATCATTATAAAGCCACTGCTTTTCTGCAATTTTTGCTATATAATTTAACTGCCAAAGTAGTCGTAGATTTGATTTAATGGACGTTGTGTACCGTTGTGTGTATGAAAACAATAAATTTTTTTTCGTAATTTTGTACATTTTCGTGAATATTTCACCATTGAGTGTGAGGATTGGTACAAAGTTGGCATTTTCTGTTGGGGATATGTATTCTCAATATAATTCAGCACGATATTTATGATTCTCACCCTACTAAGGCGAATAAGAATGAGAAATATGGAGCTGGGTCGAATTTTTTTTTTTTTGTTTTTTTTCATCAAAAAAACGCTATAACTAAAAAAGCTCAACTCGGATTCGCGGGGACTTTTCACACTTTATCCGCAATGTGTGTCCCGGAAACATATAAAAAAAATCAGCTTTCTCCGATTTTTTTCCTTACTTTCTCATTTTTATGTCTAATGTGCCTGGACTAGAAAAGTGAACTCGGGAAACAATGGACAAATGAATTCATTCATTAATTGTAGCAGCTGTGTCTGTCCGACTGTGAGATAATATATATATTGACAGTTACATCCGTATCATCAGGGGTGGGAGCACAGGGGACCCCCACACACACTCACACATTTTTCACCAATTATATGTACACGAACGGCATTTTCCGACATTACATACACAACCCCTATGGTCACTACATATATGACCATATTCGTTTTCAAGATTTTACTGAATAAAAATAGAAAGCTCCAAATGGAGCGTAATATTTTAAAAAATGGTTTCAAAAGTTAGGATTAGCTCTGTTGAACCAGAGAGGCCGCTTTTCCGGCCCATGAACATGATACTTTATAAATTTATATATTCATTAAGTATGATAGCTGGTAAGTGAATGCGTGTGGAAGACCAATCAATGTTTTCAACATGCAGCCCCGAGGCTACACGTTGAAAATATTATTTGGTCTGCCCACAAATAATGAATGTGGGCTCTTCCAATTGCAGCCATTGATTAATAAGGACGATACCACCAGGGTTCTAAGGGTTAAGTAAAAACAAAACAAAATAAATACACTGAGCTCAGTGACTTAAATAGAGTGGGTTTAAGAGTGAGGGGTAGCGTATATAAATTTATATATTTTGCATGAATACACCGCCCACCATCATTGAATCCCTCCCCCCCCCCCCCCCACCCCAACTCGGAGAAAAAATATTTTCAATCCTACGCCCTTGCGATACCCAGAAATGTGTCCCCCCCCCCCCACACACACACTTTTTGGAGCTTCTGTTAATGGAAAGGACATTGTCTGTATTGTATGTTACGATGCGAACGTTATTTATATAATGAACACAAAAAAGTTACGGAACATCAAAAGATGATGTATATGCCGTTTTCTTATTTTTAAAGAGGATTTCACTAACTGGTTTCAACGGAGAATAACATTTAATTGTTCAAGCTCATTGGGTGAAATTTGTAAAAAGCCAGCATCTGTATTTTTAGACAACTCTACAGGAAAATGCCTGGAAGTTTGTGAAATGATGCGCACATTGATACAAATTCGCTAACATTTGAAATTTTAATCTTTATATGAAAATCCAATATGCTTAGTATTAAATTTACTGACCGCTTCTTGAAATTAAGGGGAGCTAACTCTTTCGTAAATCCTTTCCAATGACAAAATTATCAGCCATGGAATGCACGGTAATGGCCTTTATGACGTTAAACTACTTTCGGTCTCTTTACTCAATACTACAAATGTTGCTGCGGCGGTGACGATAGCAGTATTCAAGTATTTGTTGTTCTTATTTATCACAATATGCACAAGGACAAATGTTTTGAAAACATCAACTTTTAAACCTGGATGTGCTGTTTGTATGGAGTTCGATCATTAAATTTACATTGAGTTGCTAAATTCTGTCACAAAAAAAACAAAGCGAATATACCAACCGTTACCTTTTGAGGGCATTTCGGTGTCAGATGTTTATTTAAAAGCACTGCCATTGTTTGTGCTCTCTTTGGGTGGATTGGTTGAAAATCACCACATTTCCGCTTGATTGTCGGCTTCATATATTCATGTCTTCTCGGTTGTGTCCAACGCAGTGATTACGGAGTCTGCGAGGGGGTTAAACTTTTCTTATAGACTGAAAGGTATGTGAGTTAAAAGTCGCCATTTTAGAAAATTTTGAATTTTGGTAGTAAGATACTTTCATGTGAACATTTCGACAAGCCAAGGAAATTGGCCACCTCTGTCATGGTGTTCAAAGCATGGGTTTCTTGGAATTGTACATTTCTGCAAACATTGTCTAAGGGTGGTTGATAGAATAAACTTGCTATACACATTTCTCTCTTAGATGACAGCTTATAACTGAGGCAGCACTACCCCCTTGACAACGCCGGGTTATTTCCTAACTTGTGCTAGATTGCTATTGCAACCTGGAAATAATAGGGCTTTATACCATGCTCAGCTGTGTTACTACCTGTGAAAAGCCTATATGTTAAATTTAAGCTTTTACCACCACTACCGGTGTAAAGCTTCTACTGCGATTAAAACAAAAATTTACACCCATAGTCGGAAGTGCATCCAACTTGACTTTTGACATGACGCAATTTGCCAGCTTCGATACATTCACACTTCGAAACGATGCTTCATTCAAACACACGACGTTTTGCGGTACTATCTAAAACGTGCAATGACTCATTAAGTTTAAAATACCTACAATTATATATTTAAAATAAAATATAAGAATTGTTAATAAAAATTTGACTGAAAAAGCAAGATAACTTCAATGAACTTTGCCGATGTGCCCAGCTGTCAATCAAGCATTCACGTGCAGCCGATAGTACTCCTCAGCGGCGCGGATGTAAACAAAATAAACCCGTCTGTTTGAGATAGAGAGTGTCGTTTTTCTCCATTTTAAGTGACAAAGTCGAACATTTATTAAGAGCATGTTATAAATAAAACAAACAGGTATTAGGGCCGGCAATCAGATTTAAATCTGATTACCGGCCCCAGTACCTATTTATTCTATATAATATCGGACTTTATGAAGATAATATTCTTTAATCTTGATATGCTTTTTGCTTCCTCGCCTTACAAAAATAATTTGTAAGAATGTTCATCCATAAATTACTTGAGGTATTGATAAATGTCGTCATTCTTCAAAATTTGACCAACACGTCTTTGGTTCATGTTCTGCAATTGTTTATTAGAGGTTTTGTTTCTTAACCTTGTATGCATAAATATTTGCGTGGAGAAAAAAATGGTAGTGGGCGAGCAGACGACAAAAAAAGCACAAAATCTGAAGCGAGGCTCGGACATAATTTAATCAAATTATTACTGAACCTCCCAACCTGCCATGATTGCTTCGCCCATTCGCTGTATTGATTAAAATGACACCTCCCAGGGCGACATTGTTGAAATGGTTAATATTTCCATTCTGTGCCAACAATATGACAATAATATGGCTCTATTAAGGAGTTAGTTACCCCACCAGTTTTCTTCTTCTTTACAGGCTCTAGTATACTATTTGAAGATGATATCTGTGATACAATAGACTCACTTTTTTGTTCTAATAATGTCTCCAGGGTTATATCTGGGGCTGCAGTCTCTAAGGCTAACAAACCAAATAAAGAAAATATCGGTTTGTGAACGGTTGGTCTACCTTTTCCGATTTAATTCAATTATTGTTGCGGTTTAACAACACTTTCGACTGCCTAGTGTCGGAACATTTTCCCATATACATATTATATGGTAGGGATATATCGTTTAAATTATCTGCAACACCGGTAACCGATTACTTCACATTAAGAGTACAGAAAGCGCTTTGTTACTAAAACACGATGGGCGGGTTTTCCACCTACCAATCATTTGCACTTGTTTTAACCCTTCATGTAGCAAAACGAAAAAAACGGACTGCTATTCACAAAACTCGTCATGCAATTTTTTAATTTTTTTACGTTTATCTCAAAAATATAGCTTATATGATCTCTCATTGGAACGAGCTCGCCGAGCTGGTTCTAATGAGGGGTCGTGAGCTATGTTTCTGAGACAAAATATGATTTTTTGTTGGTTGGTCAAGAAACTGTTGCAAGTGTCGTCTGCTGTTCGTGTTACGTAAAGGGTTTAGAAGAAAAGTAGTACAGGAAGTGGTGGTAAACATTCAACTTACGGCGTTTCTCGTTATTTCTTTTCAGGGCATACGTTTAGAAACACGATGGAAATCCATCCACGGTGCTTTAGTAGGCCTCTCCCCGTTCTAAAGGGAATAGGGGTAAACATTAGTTTAAACAATATTTATTTAGCAAAAACTGATATTATACATACAACAGTGAAGGTCAAATACAAAATCAAAATGACTGTACGTTATGGCAATTAGCAAAGTATGTATTATTATCAAGATAAATGTACGAAACGATATTGTCAGGATTCGGGAGGAAGCTAATCCCTGGGTAAACAGTACATACGCAATTGAAAGATTTTGTCATACGCTGCATCTAATGTTGTTTAAACTTTAGTATATAGACGAAAAAGAATGGAAGATGGAACAGGAGAAGGAGAAAGACGAACAATAGAGAGAGAGGGGGAGAGGGTGGGAGAGAGAGACAGAGAGAGGGTGAGAGAGAGGGAGGGAGAGGGGGTGGGGATGAGATATATAACCTGAAGGGAAATAATACTTGAACACAAAACGTTTCCATTGGAACAAATACAACCTGTACGAGCGCAGTCTGTATGTCTATTGTTTGTTAACTGGTTTAGTCCACTCATTAGATCCATCATAACACACATCCCAGGCGATACGTTAAGATGGCACCACCAGTCACAGACCACATTGATGAAGCATTAAGACAACGGTGAATGTGACCCGTGAGTGCGCCTAAACGCCGTGCCAAGGAGATGTGCCGTCTGGGATTTAACTTCGACTTTTTCAAAAAAGTATAACCACAGAATAAGACACATGTTAAAGAAGAATAACATCGACCGCATCTGTTGTCAGGTTGGATAGGCCACGGAAATAAGATATAGAACATCAATTAATACCTTGCAGAAGTAATGATTAAAATTAATCAAGCATTAGTTTGATATATAATCGATGGCGTTCACTGGAAGTGTCCACTCAGTAATATGTAGTCGTGGACTGCTCTAAAAACTTCGGAGTTTTCTGAGTTGTTCAATATTTCCGAACCAAAGAGAAACATAGAGAGATCGATGTTGAACGGAAGAACATTAATGGTGGACTCAAGCGCATCAGAATACAGTGGACAATGCAATAAGAAATGGTCAGTTGTTTCATGCTCACCACACTGACAGAAGGGAGAGGCTGAGAGGTGATTATTGTGCAAGTAGGCGTTGATTCGACTACAACACAACCTTAACCTACAATGGTATATTTGAGCTGGTCGGGATTTGGCTCCACTGTAAATTGACGGTGGACGTCGGCAGCCATTTCTTAAGAAACTCTTAGAATGTCTAATGGAGGAGTTATTTCTCACTGGAATAGGTAAGCTATTCCACTGGTTGGTAACGGGTGGGACGAAGGAAGCCTGGTATAGATTTCTGTGACATAGCGAAATACGATGATTTTGACTGGGTCGAAGATAATGGTCTTGACTGATGGATGATGTAATGGGTGGTACCTTGCTAGAGATGTATTGGGGTGTAAGCTGATGATACATTCTGAAGAATTGGAGAAGCTGGTACTTCTGGCGTCTTTCTTGTAGAGTGTCCCAGCATGTTCCAGTATAAAGTGAAGAATTGCTTGAACCTTTGGTGGCGCCAGTAAGTTTTCTTGCTGGAGCTAATTGGACTTTTTCTGAGTCTGCGGCTTCAGTTATTGAACAGTTATCCAAAAAGGAATAGGAGTGAACATTCAACCATGCAGCGTCATCACATAATTGCAAAATGTTATTATATTTTGCCGACTACATCAACAGTGGAACAAAGCTGTGTGGTGATGTAACGAAAATGTTATCAATGTTCTTGTCAAAGAAAATGTCTTCAATAGCTCTACTGATTACATTACCTTCGACAAACATTCCCATAATTTCGTCTTTTCTGTCTCCTGCACGTGGGAACAAACTGTTTTATAATTACATCCCTTGCCTTCCTTCTCAACTAACTAATGCCCACGATGACCTTAATATCGCCATTTGTTCGTATTTCCATGAAATTCCCACACGACTCGTCCCCGAGTTCCAATCTGTTCTATGTGCCTACTGGCACATAGAACAGATTGGAACTCGGGGACGAACTGTTGCTTCGAACTGCAAATACGGTCGAGCCATCTCCATCGATATCTTTGCTTTTCGTACGAGACATACTCTCATTATTTCTCGTACACCTAAGCTACACGTTTTATTTTTTCTATGCCCATCACTAATTTTTCCAAATGTATCTCAATCTGCACGGTAATAGGACAGCATCTCTAATCTGTAGACTATCTAAATGCATTTCCGATTTGATAACAAGGTGTTACCAACTTGCAAGTTCCGAGTACAGTCGTCATTCATTAGCTCACTCCCTCTACATATTGCCATGATCTGCCATCAGATTCTGTAGTTAAGTTAGTGGCATCACATTTCGTTTTGTGTAGAACTCTGTCTTCCCCTCGACAATAACACCACTTTGCTAGAGCAGTAAAGATTCCACAACGGCATTTGCAATTTCTGGATATGAAGGCAGACTTCCCGATAGTATATGAACAACAATACAAGTGAGGTCTTATATTTATACTGGATAAGCAAGTAAAGATATAGGTAGATGTTCACATATCGTGTGTACTGAGTACTCAAAGGTTCTGGCCATGGATAGATCAAGAACATTTCGTGGTCTATCTTCCATTTGATAAATCTGATTATATGCTGCTATGTAACACAATGTCGGAAAGAACTCGGAGACGAGAATATAATATGAATTCCAGCAGATACATTAATAATGCGGTGACACCTTTAAGTAGGAATATCTATCAATATTACGCCTACCAGCACTTACTACAAATCCACCTTAGCGCTTTGTTTAGCGAAATTGTTTATATAGCAATTCACAAGTTTCTGTTCTTCCGGAGAAACAAATAGCATATCGTGTCTCCTTGACTTTAAAATTAATGGAAAGGACATTGTCGGCATTATATATCACTGCGCACAGCTTCTGATATAATGATAAGAAAAAAATACAGAACACCAAAGATGGTGAAAGCGCCTTTTGATTATTTTAAATGGGTTTCAACAAAGAATAGTGGGCAAACGTTCAAGCTGATTGCGGGAAAATTGTAAAAAAATAGCCTATGTATTTTTAATACACATCCATTAAACTTTGAACCATTGCATTTAACGGAATCGCAGCTATGACATAAATGTTTCTGTTTGTAACTTGTGATGACAAAACCGTTTAGACTTCTTTCTTTCCGATTGAGTCATTAGTTACGCTTCGAAAGGTTTCCAGATTTCGTTATACAATTATCGATAGTCTGTGTTTCTCACCGATGTTTTGCAAATCCGCCCAAATCTGTACTTATATTTTACTCTCAGAATAGCCACCAAATGGTTAGGCGTGAATGGACACCAGCCGAAGAGAAACAGCGATACGAGTTTCAACAAACACGCCCAAAAGAAAAGTTAACAAATGTTATTTTACCTCGTTCCCAAAAGATTGTTTTGATTTTTATCGATCCTATTGATCAGTACAGCTTCAAACAAAACAAACGGACTCTTCACCTTTGGGTTTAAACATCTGAATTAATAGCGAGCGAAAGCGACCCGCAGGGTCGCGTGCAAGCAACCCGGAGGATCGCTTGCTTCGCAAGCTATCAGGCAACACGTATGTGCCGTTTGTATGAACTTAAAGTCAAGCTCATCTCAAAGGCATCAACTTCAAAATTTTTCAACGGAAGTGGTACACAAGGACGCTGACATGTTTGCGCATGGCGGAAATTGACATGCGCAACTGAAGAAACTTTTTAGGGATTTTTCCCAATGGAACCGGGGACAAAATGAGGTTACATTTTTTCAAGGATACTCGGACTCTAGAACAAGTGATGGCTCTCCACCATTGCTTTCACCCTCATTGGGTCAAGAGACCCTTAATACATTGGGTGAGGATGGGGGCTAATGGTTCACTGATTATGTCACGTGACGTCCATAGCAAGTAAAGCATGCCCCTAGCAACGGGCAAACTACTGGGCCAATTTTGACCAATTTTGATACATGGACCCAACATGCATTGCAAACGAAAACAGACAGGTCAATGGTGTCGTCACGTGATTTCCCTAGCAACCAGAGCGCCCGCTTAGCAACGAGCTAACTCCTGGGCCGATTTTGACCAAATTCGGTATACGGACCCAAAATGCATTGCGAATAAAAACATACAGATCAATGTTGACGTCTCGTGAATTCCCTAGCAACCAGAGCGCGCCCTTAGCAACGGACTAACTACTGGGCCGATTTGAACCAAATTCGGTATACGGACCCAGAATGCATTGCAAATGAAAACAGAGAGACCAATGATGACGTCACGTGACTTCCCTATCAACCAGAGCGCCCCCTCAGCAACGGGCTAACTACTGGGCCGATTTTGACCAAATTAGGTATACGGACCCAAAATGCATTGCAAATGAAAACAGATAGATCAAAGTTTACGTCTCCTGACTTCTCTAACAACCAGAGCGCTCCCTTAGCAACGGGCTAACTACTGGGCCGATTTTGACCAAATTCGCTATACGGACCCATTATGCATTGCAAATGAAAACAGACAGATCAATGTTAACGTCACGTGACGTCCCTAACAACCAGAGCGCCTCCTTAGCAACGAGCTAATTACGGAGCCTTTTTTGACCAAATTCGGTATAGGACCCAAAATGCATTGCAAATAAAAACAGACAGGTCAATGTTGACGTCATGTGACTTCCCTAGCAACCAGAGCTCCCCCTTAGCAACGTGCTAATTACTGGGCCGATTTTGACCAAATTCGGTATACGGACCCAAAATGCATTACAAATGAAAACAGACAGGTCAATGTTGATGTCACGTGGCTTCCCTAGCAACGAGAGCGCCCCTTAGCAACGGGCTAACTACTTGGCCGATTTAACCAAATTCGGTATACAGACCCAAAATGCATTGCAAATAAAAACAGGCAGGTCAAAGTTGACGTCACGTATTTTTTCCTCTTCCCTGACATGACCCAGAAGCACAGGATTAGCAGTTTCATAATTACTCGCAGAATTCTCTGTTGTGATAACTACAAACAATACCGGTACGTCGGTATTTTTTCAGTGAAATTAATGAAAATGGCTCACTGAAATTGGCACATAAAGCTCTAGGCCTACTTAATTCAAAAGACAAGTCTGTGCTGACTTGTGAAGTGTGAAGTGTGTATGTCTGTGCTGCCTTGTGTAGTTTGTGTGACTGTTGGACAAATCGCCCAGAAACCTGGTCCGAATCGTCCACAACCAAAATCCGAATCGTCCAATAATCTGGTCCGAATCGGCCAGAAATATAGTCCGAATCGTCCATAGATCTGGGCCGAAACGTCCTTTATAAAAATCTGGTCCGAATCATGAAACGACATTTGTGATACTCAGTCTTATTATTTTAAAGATGGTCTTTTCAGTAAAACTGCATTGGCATATTATCATTGTCCTTTTTTTGGACAGCACTGCTGTATTTTCTTGTTGTGGCCACTAACAATTGGTAATAGTAACAATAAATGCTACACGCTATTTGTGAAAAAATAAAAATGAACGCAGCAATTTCCGTAACTTGGATAAATTTCGGAAAACAACGACGCCATAAATATATCTTCCAATCAAAGCAATGATAAAATTATCTTTCAATCAGAGCACTGGAAAATAATATCTTCCAATCAAAACGCAGATAAAAATAGTTATCTCGAAATTTGGTTGTCCCCTATTCTTAAGCAGTCAATGTAGGCCTACAGCACTTTAGGCCTAATGCATCACTTTCGTTCGCTTTTAGGTTTGCCTAAATTTCATATTATTTGTTTATTTAAATGAATTTGAATGCATGGGATGTGTAATAAACACAGAACGCGATGTGTTCCTGAATCGGTAGGTGTTTTACATAACTCGTTGGAATGGCGCAGTCATATTTCGGTCGAGCAGACGGCTCTCACGAAATATGACTACGCCATTCCAACACGTTATGTGAAACACCCACAGATTCAAACACACATCGCGTTCTGTCTATTTATACTACAGCACTGTCGCCATGGACTGGTCGTATCCCACGCTTGGGCAGTGAAGTCTCGATTGTCTGTGATGGAAGGTCTCTTAATTAGCAGAGGGTGCAAATGATTGGTTTGACCAGACACCTTTTTTGTAAGTACAATATGCCGTCGTCTCAAAACATAAGTGTTCTTAAACACCAATGAACAAATAACCAACAATACAGAAAGTACATACACACACATTAAATTCAAGAATTATGTGTTTGGGGATAAGGGAGGGTGCATGCAATAGTAAGACTAACACGTCAGTCTTGTTGTCGGGGGTTGGGAACATGTAACTTTTTAAACTTATAAAAAGGTTTTCATGTAAAATTGGGCGTCTCTGTGCTATTTGTAAATATTTGTGAAAATATCAACTCATGATTTTATTAATAAAAAAAGACGTCGTCGTTCGTGAACCTAAGGGTCGCGAGTTCGAATCACACTTGCACCAAATAAACAAAACTAATAATAAACAACTAAAAACAGTAATAAAACATACTAAACTGGAAAACTGGGGATGAAAATAATGGGATTTATTTTTAACAATAAATCCGTTTATTTCGGGTTCACACTTGTAAAATGTCTTTGAAATCCTAGAGCCCACTTTTACCGGGCACACGAAATCTGTACTTCATGGACATGCGTTGTGGATTTTTTATGCACACGACACCCAGAATTTGAAGGCAACGAGCCGAACAAGTTTTGAGTGTGTCTTTGGTAATTCGGAAAATTTTGGAACTCTTTGCCATTGTAAACAAAAAAGGCTTAGTTTGTAAACATTGTTTGTCTGAATCATGCCAAAAGCCAAAGTGAAAAGCAAGGGAAGCGGTGCAAGGGCAGGAATTGGCATGACGAGACGAGGACGAAAAACGACAAGCCAATACGCCAGCCGGCGCCATCGACCTCACAGTTCGACCAAAGGGTCTTCGTCAACTGCAAGTTCTGAAACCCCAGGTATTAGTGCGGTTAATAGCAGAGACATTGACGAAACGGTTTTGAATGCTAGTAGGGGCGACGCCCCACCTTCACAAGCTCAATTTGGCAGTCCGGCACAAGTAGGGGCACGGCCGCCAGTTGGTGAGAATAGACCGCCAAACATTTTCCAGCTTTGGGAAAATGAAATTGAAAATACGGAACCTGCGCAGGCGCGTATCAATCCCGGCGACGGTCAGCATACAGAAGTGAATAGCGGGTTACTTGGCTTAATGCCTCTCACCGATGACGATGTCGCCGCCCATGGGCCAATGTTGATTCGTCAAACAATCTGGTCGAACCAATTCATCAATTTAATTTTGTTGCTTAAAGGCCGATGCGAACTCCACGAAATTGCTGAGGGCAGTGCACTTTTCTTGGACGCGCAGGGCACAACTGAAACTATAACTAAACAGGTAACGGAAAAAATAACTTCCATTGAAAATTGGATGGACGCTTTTGTTATATATATTTTCATATACATACAGCGGCATCCAACGAAAATTTTAGAAATTCTGAAATACATGAAAATAATTAGAGATGCTGCAGCCCATTTTTCTGATTTTGCGTGGAGGTCTTACGATGAGCAATTCAGTACGATTCAAAGTATCAGTTTGCAGCCATGGGGGAATATTAATACAAACCTTTGGCTTCAACTTATGACACCGAAACAGCCAGCGTCTTACAAAATTCCGCAGTCTGGAACTACAGCGTCTAGACAGGATGTCTGCTTTGCATATAACACGAGCGAGTGCAAGTGGGCCTCCTGTCGCTTTGCTCATGTGTGTCAACATTGTGGCGAAAAGCACCCCCAACGAATCTGTCCCTCCTTTCGTCGACAAGTGTCCAGCTATGGGGATTCAAAGGAACTTTTGGGCGCCACAAAACACAGCTTAGGAAAATCCCCAATTAAAATTGAGCCACTAAGATTCGGCCTAGAAAATTATCCTGACAAAACAGCTGCAGATTACTTATTAAAGGGGGTTTCCTTTGAGTTTTCCTTACAGTATACTGGTTCACGACAACCTTCAGATTCAACAAATCTTAGCTCTCTGTATCGCAATGTCGATATTGCTCGAGATAAATTAAATACAGAATTGGCTGCAGGTAGGATAGCTGGTCCTTTTGAGTTCCGCCCAATCGCCACACTTTGTGTTTCGCCTATCGGTCTGGTGCCTGAAGAATCTCCGTGTGAGTTTCGACTAATCCACCGCCTTTCGTTTCCGGATCACGCGTCCGTGAATGATTTCATTGACGAAAGTGTTTGTAGGGTTACCTATACCAATTTTGATGATGCAATTTTTATAATACAAAATTTGGGAAAGTGAGCTTGATTAGGCGAAGCCGATATTAAATACGCTTTCAGGCTGTTGCCAATTTGGCCAGGTGATTTTGACCAACTGGGTTTTAAAATCGAAGGAAAGTATTATTTCGATAAGTGTCTCCCAATGGGGTGCTCCAGCTCTTGCGCCATCTTTGAGAAGTTTTCCACATTTATTGAGTAGAGAATACGACAGTTAGTAAATTCGGTAAATATTATTCATCATTTGGACGATTTTTTATTTGGTGGAAAATCCGGTACCTGTGAATGTAGTAACAACATGGATGAATTTTTTGAAGAATGCACTTTTTTGGGGAATTCCTATTGCAGAAGAAAAACAGAAGGTCCGCATAATATTATTACTTTTCTTGGTTTGGAAATAAACACACACGAAATGAACATTCGTATTCCCCGAGACAAGATATCCGACCCAGTTCACAAGATAAATGATATATTGAATAAGCCCAAAACCACCCTAGCCGCAATGCAGTCTTCGCTGGGGAGCCTTAATTTTGTGTGTAGAGCGATCCCCTCGGGTCGCCCCTTCTGTCGCAGATTGATTAATGCCACAATTGGTCTGACAAGTCCTTACCACCATTTGCGTGTCAATGCGAGAATGCAAGATGATCTAAAAATGTAGAAATCATTCTTAACAGATTTCAAAGGTAGTTCGGCCTTTTCGAATAAATTTTGGTAGAGCAATGCCGATATTCAATTATTCACTGATAATGCAGCTGGTTTGGGGAGGGGGTTTGGTGCCTATTTTCAAGGTAGGTGGGCATACAGAATCTGGCCGGGAGAGTGGCACTTGAATGGTCTGACAGGTAGCATAGCGTTGCTCGAATTCTTTCCCATATTGGTTTCCGTAGTGATTTGGGCCCCATTTCTCAAAAAATAAAAAAGTTTTTTTTCGATGTGACAACATGGCAGTGGTTCACATTTTGAACACTTTGAAATCTCGGTCGGATGACATCGTGGTACTTGTTCGAGTCTTCACATTACACTGTTTGAAATATAATATAATTTTCAAAGCGGAGCACATTTCAGGATCACATAATGTATTAACAGACTGCATTTTACATTTACAGTTTACGAAGTTTCATCAGCTGGCACCAGAAACGGACCCGGGACCGACCCCAGTGCCAAGCAGCCTTTGAAACATCTTCAGATCACGGCACACCATCTTTTAGAGGCTAGCTTGGCGGAAAGTACTAAAATTACATATCAGCTCGGTTTGAGGAATTTCGCAGACAATTTCAGCTTCCTTCGGTCTGGCCAGTCCCGATAGCACATGCTACTTTATTTACAGCCTTTATGTCTGACAAAGGTTTATCGGCTAGTACAGCTTCTACATAAATAGCAGGTTTAGCTTTTCAACACAGATTGAATAACTGGAAAGACCCAGTTCAGTCCTTATGTGTTCAGAAGTTGATGCATGGTTTTAGACACTTGAAGCCGTCTACTGATGTTCGAGCCCCGATTACGATGGAAATTTTATTGCGATTACCGACTGCACTTCGGATGGTTTGTAGTAGCGTGTACGAGAGTCACTTGTTTCGCGCCGTTTATTTTGTGGCCTTCTATGGGTTATTTCGCGTAAGTGAGTTGTGTATGCTCCCAGGGTGGAGATTGACCGTGCTTTAAGATACACAGACTTAGCAATTGTAAGTCGGCAGTCGAGAAAATGTTTGACAATATCACTACGCCATTCTAAATCCAACAGGTCGGGTCGCGAACATTATGCTCATATACCGTCATGGTATGTGTTTGCCCATGATATGTGTCCTGTTCAAGCCATAGAAGACTTTTTGGCGTCACGCCCTGAGGTTTCTGAATTTCTTTTCTGTGATGCGGGTGGAATGCCTTTAACTTGCTATCATTTCACTGCAATATTGTGTCGGGCTATCTCATATTTAAGGTTTCCCGTCCACCAGTTCAAATCCCGCCCATTTAGAATAGGCGGCGCGACAGAGTTGGCAAGAAGGGGAGTTCTTGATAACATGATTCAACATATGGGGCGACGGAAATCGAATGCCTACTCCAGATATATCAGGAGCGATAGTGTTGTGTCATATGGTACCCCAACAGGGTTTAACTTCGGTCAGTAAGCATACTGTTTGGCCAACACAATATGTATTAATTGTTGAATGTATTTTTTTTCCTATTATTGACCGATCTCCGTTTTCAGATATTTAGCTGCTGGGGTCGTCTATAGTCTAGTGGGCTTATCGACGGTCATTCGTGCGATCGTGTCGGCATTTCAACCTGTCGCGTGAAGGTGTGTCTTGTTATCGGTTTGGCAAGCGAAGTATGGGATGTATGGATCTACGCCCTAAACTTCGAGAAATTTTAAGTCATAAGGTGCCACCCAGGTATTTACTTATTCACCTGGGGGGGGGGGGGGAGGAGGGGAGGGGGGGTAATGATTTAACGACCATTGAGGCAGCTCCTCTTTTAATTGATACGCATACCACTGAAATTCGCCTTATGTTGCCTGCTACCATTTTAATTTGGTCTGATATTTTGCCCCAACATCATTGGGTTGGTGGTTTACATACCTGTTGCCATGGAGAGGAAGCGAAAACGGATAAACGGAGCAGGACGCCGGGCTGTACTTCAGAATGGCTGGTGTGTGGTTCAGCATTCTGATATCTCATATGACTGCCAAGGCCTGTTTCGGAATGACGGTGTGCATCTTTCCGATACTGGAAATGATTTATTATTAAATAACTTCCAGAGCGCCTTTGAAACATTTTTAATTGAAAAATCCGTTATTTTTGCCTGCGCTTTAGCCTATATTAGTCTTTCAGTTGTGTTAAAGCAATTGTGTATTGACAAAATTGAGTGGCATGATTTATCACATTGGGGTTGATTAGCGATAATTTTAGGATATATATAATTTAGGTACTCTACTATGGATTACCATGGGGAGTTCATAATACGGCCTTTTTTACAGTAAGTGGTTTATTCTGCTACGGTACACCTAGAGAATGCTTTTGGGATGGTTTATTTTAGTACACTCTGCTAAGGTGTACCCTAGGGAGTGGCAGTCTTTACTCTGCTACGGGCGGTGTTCGCCTAGAGAGTAATGGTGGTAGGTTAAATACTCTGCAGTGGATTTCCCGAGGAGTAGGTTATGATGGGTTCTTTTACTTACTGTAACACGTAAGAGGTTTACTCTGCTAAGGTGTACCCCTAGAGAGTACTGGTGTTTATTAGATTAATTTACCCAACTCTGCTATGGATTCCCTAGAGAGTGGTAAGTTTTATTGTTAATTATCTCTACCACGGATGAACACCCTGGGGAGATATAAGTGTGCATATTACGCGGGCGGATGCGGCCGATTCGTTGGGTAAAGGGTTAATATGAAATAAATAGTGGCAGTGCCACAACGGTGTCAGAGAAAAGGGAACTTCAAATCTTATGTTTTCTGTTTTCATTTTGGACCACTTGACTTTTTTTATTCGAACTTTTCACGTTGATATCTGTATCATTCATCTTCAATCCTCTCTGATGACGGTTTTATTTTCGCCGTTTAATATTCACAAATCAGTATGCTTCAAATTATAACACAACACCACACCACATTTCTGTAAGTTCGGTAGCGCAATTGATCATGGCGAAGTGTTTTAGTTCCCGTGATCTCTATCAACATGGGTTCAGATCCCATAAGAGCGTTTTATTTTTCAGATGAACAACTTTTTTAAGAAATGTTTTCAACTAAACAAAAGAAACAGGACAAAAACCCTAAAAGCATCAGTAGCCATATACGAGAGATCCTGGACCACACCAATCATGTTGGTTCAGAAATTTTATGGTCTAGAAAAGTCAGTTATTTTTGGAAAAAACAAATTTTTCCGTCAAAAAATTGATTTTCTTGGACAATGTTGTTTTTTTTCCAGAAATAATTCAATTTTTTCAGGAAAATGTTTAAAATTTGAACATTTCTGGAGTACCTTGAGGTTAATTTGACGAAGACTTGCTAAAAAAACGGGTTTTTAGAATCCTGCTTTTTTGACAATTTTAACACTGATTTTTCCATTGGGTGAGTTTTTTTGTCAACTTTGTTGTACCTAGAATACCTGGACCACTCGCGATCGAGATTTAACAATGAGATTTTCCGTTGGGAAAATTTCGAAAAAACAGTGTCGTTTTCTGTTTTTTTTTAAATTCAGCTAGAAAAAAATATGCGATTGAACGCCGATTCTCATGGTAAAAGACAGCGGTTCGATCGAGGTGAAACGAAAATTGGTCCAGCGAAAACCTCGATCGGGGATGCGGAATCCCGCGGTAAAAAAGGACGACAGTTCGATCGAGGGTGAATTTTCATAGAGTCGGTAAAAATACTCGAGTTTATCGTTCGAGATGGAGCTCGCGCGCGAGTCCGATTGAAAACGAAGCAAAGACAAAAAAGAACAAAAGAAAATATATGTGATATGTTATTATTATTACGAGTTGCAAGACGACTGATAAAAAAAAGAAAATTAACTGTTTAAAAAACAAACAAAAAAATATAAAAAAAAATATATATATATATATATATATATAAAACAACATTCAAAAAAAAATAAGAATACAACAGAAAATAACTGTTTTTCATTAAAGAAAAAAAAAATAATAATAAATAAATAAATAAAACAATGTTTCTACACATCGGAGATTCGAAGCGAAGGGATGAGCATGTTCGTGAATTAATGCGGAGTAAGAAGAATATTCAAGCACAGGATAGAGCCAGGGGATTGGGAGAGATGGGATTGAGATGAGAGGCGACCAAGTTGTTTAGACCCATCATCGATATTCAGGAACGAGCCAGGAAAGAGATCGTCGAGGAAGACCCATAAAAAGGTTTTCTGTGGATGGATTTCGTGATGATGGCGATAAAACTTTCGTGGGTGACATGGAAGTATCGCTTGAAGGTCGCTATTTGATCGTTGGTTCGAACAGATACGAATTGACTGACGGATTGTATACTTTGCTCTCTCGCCAGAGACCCGACGATTGCACCAAAGAGGATTATCACAATTACGGAGATATTCTGGTTCAGACTCATGCCATGAAGAAGAACAACGATCCCAAAGAGACAAGACTGAAGGATAGGGGAGGTTACAAGTAGAAGAACGTGGTGGAACCCATATGAAAGGTGAACGAGTATTTCATGAAATCGACAACTTGAAAGGGAATGACCGACACGATATTTCTTCCACGCGATCCCCATGCCTAGCCGGAGAGATTGAGATTGTTGATGGTCAGCAGAGAGGCTGGTAACAGTGGAGTAGATAATGAGATAGTGAGCGTGTGCGACGAATTGTTGAGGCAGAACGTCTTAACTAAGAAGGATTATCAAAAGTTGATGAGTTGTTTGAAATAATAAAATAGTAAGAGAAAAGAAAAGAAAAAAAATATTAAGTAAATAAAAAAATATATATGTATTCAAAAAAATAATTAAAAAAAAAACGCATTCTTAAAAAGAAAAAGTTAGTGATAAATAACAGGAGATACTCTAGATTTTACGTTTACGGTGCATCGGGCATCGTGGATTCGATGATGCAATTTTTAACTCGTAAATTCACTGGCGATGCCACGAAACAGATCGTATCGAGCACTCTCAAAATTGGAAAGAAGACAGTGATCGATGCGGGTAAGAAAGTTGCGACCGAAACGAGCAGTAGAATAGCTTCGGAAGCTGGCAAGAGAGGTGCCGATGCATTGATTAATAAATTGATAACTCCACAACCTGCCAAACGATCGAGAATCGAACCGAAAAGTTGGAGAGACTTCTATGATGATGTCGTACCGATACAAGACTTAGCTAAAATGACGAAAGGATCGGGATTGAAAGTGATTTATAAATAAAAAAAAAACTTTTTTATATCTAAATAAAATATAGAAATGAAAAATAAAAAAAAAATAGAAAAAAACATCATTCAAAACATAGTAAAAAAATCTGGAGAAAAAAAATGGATATCAAAGACATGTCTTGGAATGACGTGATGACCAAGAGGTCGAACCACGAGTTCTTTCCCAAGAGAATAAGAGGTCTGATAGTAGGAAAATCCAATTGTGGAAAGACCAGTCTCTTGATGAATCTATTGTTGCGATCCAGCTGGTTGTATTTCGATAGATTATTTGTTCGTTTTCGGCAAGAGTATCTTTCAACCAGAATACAGATTGCTTCGAGAGTGCATGATACGTAAATTACCCAAGGACGTCATGCTGAGAATCTTCGACAATCGATACGAATTTGAAGGACACGAGACTTTAAATATATTGGAAGGGGCAGAGAGAGAATTTACTAAGAGAAACGTCGAGTGTTCGAACATGGAATGTCCATTTTATGAGAATACCGATGACGTTCCCGATCCCAGACAGTTGAAGTCGGAGAATAAGAATCTCATGATCTTCTATAATCTGCTGTTGGAGAGACAGAATCGATGCAAATCGTATTATGTTCGAGGACGTCACAGCAACGTGGATTGTTTCTGTCCATCTCAGATTTATTTTTCGACTTCCCAGACAGACGATAAGGGAGAATGCTAATTTTCTGTGTCTCTTTCGTCGGGATATCAAGAATCTCAATCACATCTATGGCGATCACGTGGACAATGACATGAGCAGGGAAGAATTCATGAGATTCTTTAAGAAGGTGTAGGACAAAGGCCATCACAAGTTCGTGGTGATCGATTTGACTTGCGAATTTAAAAACGGAAAATATCGATGCGGATTCGACGATTTTTTTATATTCCCGACAATAATAATAGAGAAGGAAATTTTAAAAAAATATCGATAAAATATAAACAATATATAATTAATAAATAATAATAAAAAAATGTCAGAACATCTATTAGAACAGATAGTCGAGAATACGGCTGCGAAACAGTCCTCTCGAATCGTAGTGAGTCACGACACGACTCGATTCACCACGAAATTCGAACCTTCCATCAAGTTGAAGAAGGAAAAGAGATACGAGGTGGCGTTGGTTAATCTCGAGACTTACTATTCGTTTCCCAACGCCACCGAAAAGAATAACGCGTTCAAGTATTCCAATGGAGTGGATTGGTTCGAGATTCGAATTCCCAAAGGGAGTTACGACATAGACGATCTGAACTATCACATCCAGACGAGACTGAAGACTGACGGTCACGGAAGCAAGATGATAAGATTCGCTCCCAATACGAGTAATCTACAGACGATATTAGACTTGGGAGATAATTTTCGAGTGCATCTAGGACCCCCGAGAAAAGGCAGTGGTGGCGATGCTTTCCATGGAGATGGTCTCTATCTGAAGACCGGAGAGAATGTGGAACCGATCGGTGAATGTTTGTTGCTCGGTCAGAATTCGCCGTTCAAGAATATACTCCTTTTGGGTATGTTATTATAAAAAAATAACAATTAAAAAAATATAGCAATAAAAAATGAAACAAAAGGAGAGAAAACGACTTCCAACAGACGTGTCAACAAGACGTTCGTATTATGAAAGGCTTTTAGCTTTTCCACAATATTTACACGAGTATGCATTAGAAACAATTCAATCGGAACAAATCGTACATGACGCGTGTTTATACGGGTACGGAACATTGTTTTCTTTAATATTGTTATTCATATTCCTAAATCGAAGCTATTTCGAAAATATCGAAACGATGAAGTGCGAAAAAACAAATGTGTCTTACCAAGATTATAGATGTTCTAGATCGTTTAAAATACGATGTGAAATATGTAGAACGTTACAATTATTGGAAATATCGTTACATGATTTTTTGCGCGAAAAGCGTAGTTAACGTATTCGATCGTGGTGGCGATGAAAAATTTGAAAAATCCATTCGCGAGTGTGTCTAATTTATTCACAGATTACACTCGTTCGCGTCAAATAGATCGTGGATCGAAGTTGCTGAAAGGTTAAAAATCATTATCGATTATTTCCCGTATCATTCTAGCGACGATGAAAATATGATGGTTTTATCGAAATACGAAACCATAAAATTCTTTTTTCGAAAAAAACTGTTATCTCTTTCCTATCATAATATACGACAAGTATTCGTTCATTCGGTTGATGATGAGAAGAATAAATGTGTTGTTATTGAAAAAAAACAAAAAAAAACGTAATATATAAAAATAAAAAATAAAAAAATAATACGAAAACAAATGTTAGAAAGAAAATAATAAGAATAGAAAATAATTTTTTTGTATATATTATTATAATTATGAGTAAAACGAACGATTCCATTGAATAGAGAGCTTGGTTTCTTCGAAGGGCACTGTGTAGAGATTACGCGATCTGCATGAACGAATAATTTCCTCGTGTCTTGCACGAAAATGTCTCGGTTGTCGAGTGGAGAGAGAATTTAACCACATTAATCATTCTTGTCTCACGATGGATTGGGAAGACATCGTCACTTTGTAAGGGAAGAGAGAAGAGAGTTGTTAAGAAAACACTTGGAAACAAAGATTCAGATTAGTAAACAAAGATTTGTCGAAGTGGGAAAAGAGATAGTTCAGCTTAATATTGACTGCCCTGAGAAAGCTACCTTCACTCTAGTATTGGTGAAAATTGTGACAGACTTATGATGAAATTAATTTCTAGAACTTTATTGAGTTCTTGAGGCCTAAGACTTTGTATATAACAAAAGTATTGATATCGGAAAACGAGTTGTTTGTCCGAATTTGTCATGTACTCAGAGGTAACTAGATAGAACGTGGATACCTTGGCCAACCTTGTAAGAACCTCCACTTCCAACTCAAAGACATTGTGGTAACAAATTGAAGTCCGAACTGTATTACAAAACCACTAGACGAACATTGAGCCACGGCCATTAACGCTCACTATGCCACACCCCGCCAGGGGCCAACTGCGTTGTGTCCTTAGGCAAGGCACTCAATACCGATTGCTCAAGTGGGGGCACGGTGGCGCTGTGTACTAAGGCGTACAGCACGTCGACGGTGCACTTGTCTTCAACCAATTCTAACTCTGCTTGTGAGGAGTTAGTACGTTGGGGAGTCTGATAGTTGCTCGTCGTAGCTCGGTGGTTCTCTCCGGTACTCCGTCTTCCTCCACCCGGAAAACTGTCCATCACGAGATGATACTGGCTGTCGAAAGTGTCGCTAAACCCCCCAAAAAAATAAATAAATAAATAAATAAATAAATAAATAAATAAATAAATAAATAAATAAATAAATAAACCAACTGCTTGATTGTAAATTACGCGGGTGGATGTCCCGATTTGTTGGGTAAAATGTTAATAATCCTCGAGGTGCGCGGACCATGTACTACCTTTCGATTCGTTGTTTATATGATCATATGGCTTACACGGCAACAGCGGCGTGACCATGGCGGGGATTGGAGGGGGGGGGGGGGGTGGGGGGGGGGGACTTTGCATGAAAAATATCATCATAAAATGCATTCATGCTTGAAATCCCCAAAACAGGTTCATTTATTCTCGTCCAATATTTCTTTGGAACTTTTTGCTGTAGCGATTCCTTCCTTCATTTTCTGTACCCTTAAGCCTGAAAAAATAATCAAGGTGCCCCCAAAAGTTATTTTTCCCAGTAACATCCCAGAACTTTCACCTGCGGAGTACACATCCTTCACACAGCACAAGGTGAAATGAAGTGGGGAGCAAAATATTTTGTCTGCTACATTTGGCAAACTTCAGTTAGCCTGACTTCGCCCCTTATAAATAATAATAATCTTTATGTAATTTTCATTTTATTTGTTTGTTTATTGGGGTTTAACGGCACTTTCAACAGCTAGTGTCGCGTCGAGTTAGATAGTTTTAGGGGTGGAGGAAGTAGGAATACCCGGAGAGAACCACCGAGCAGCGGCGAAGAACTGTCAGACTCGCCAACGTACTCGGACCCTGACAAGCAGAATTATCAGCGATTGGTGCGAGTATCCCATCTGCGTGTAGTATGCCTTATTACAGAGAACCCTCATTGGCAATCGAGATTAACCCTTTACCTAACACGAAAAGCAGACGACACATACAAACAAAATCCTTGAATAACTAATTTTTTTCATTTTTTTGTCTCAAAACATAGGTTACGACCCCTCATTGGAACGAGCTCGATGAGCTCGTTCCAAAGTGAGGTCATAACCTATGTTTATGAGACAAAAATTTTTAAAAATTATGAAAATTAATTTGCGACTTTTGTAAATAGCGCTGGCCGTTTTTTTCCGTTACGCTGGGTGAAGGGTTAAATGTCTCGTCCCTGGACACAACGCAGTGACCGCTGGTCAGGACTGAATAGTCGACCTTTCGGTTTAAAGTCCAATGCTTTAAGCACAGAGTCATCGCGCTCACTCCGACGCGAAGTAACCCTGGCTGTCGAAAGTGTCGTTAAACACAAATAAATAAATAAATAAATAAATAAATAAATAAATAAATAAATAAATAAATAAATAAATAAATAAATACCCCGCTCACGACTGTTGTCATTTTACAAAGATGTAACGAGCCATTATATCAGTGACGTTGATAGCGCTTTCTCTGGAGTTAGTACTACATGTAGGCAAGGGAAATTGGCGATGCAGTTCATCGCTGGATGCCACATTTTAATCAATGGCCTTGACCGTCTTGGGGCCTCTCCGCAAAAATCCTTTCATTCCGGTATGAACAAATTGCTGCTTAAAGCAAACGCTGCAGTCCGTGAGTATCAGTGGTAATTTAATCCAATATTCCTAATGTGTTGTATTTATTTATTTATTTATTTATTTATTTATTTATTTATTTATTTATTTATTTAATTATTTATTTAATTATTTATTTGGGTTTAACGACACTTTCGACAGGCAGTGTTACCTCGTATCGGCCGGAGGATATTCCGGCTTTCTCCACCCGTAAAACTGTCCGACACGAGGAGACCCTGGCTGTCGAACGTGTCGTTAAATTCCAATAAATAAATAAATAAATAAATAAATAAATAAATAAATAAATAAATAAATAAATCGCACGGGTTCTCTCCGGCTTTCTCCACCCGTGAAACTTCCAACACGTGACCTTGGCTGTCGAACGTGTCGTTAAACCTCAATAGATTTATTTATTTATTTATTGGGATTTAACGACACTGTCAGCAGCCAGGATAACCTGTTTCGGACAGTTTTACGGGTGAAGGAAACAGGAGTACCCGGAGAGAACCACCGAGCAACGATGAGCTACTGAGACACTCTCCAATGTACTAACTCCACACAAGCAGGGTTAGCACTGGTCGAAGACAAGTGCACCATTGACGTGTAGAACGTCTTGGTACACTACGCCATCGTGTCCCCACGTGGGTATTGGGATTAAGTGTATTGCCTAAGGACACAACGCGATTGCCGCAGGTGGGATTCGGACCGAGGACCTCTCGGCTTCCAGCCTGCATCTCTACCTACTGAGCCACCACGCCCCCAACCCCAATAGGTAAATAAATAAATAGCTCTCTCAACACCAAGTTTTACCAATGTGGAATACATACATTTTAACTCTTTACCTAAAAGGAAAAACAGACGACACTTTGAAATATAATTCTTGAATAACTAATTTTATTTCATTTTTTGTCTCAAAAATATAGGTGTTGACCCCTCTTTGGAACGAGCTCGTCGAACTCGTTCCACAGAGGGGTCATCAGCTATGTTTTGAGACAAAAAAAAAATGAAAAAAATAATGAAAAGTAATTGGCGATTTTTGTAAATAGCGCTGGCCGGTTTGGCCGTTACGTTGGGGAACGGGTGAACATACGGCGAGGTTAAATAAAATGGGTGGAAAATTCACCCCCGTCATTTGGCGTGGCCACCCCGCTGTTCAACAAATATAATAAAACAAAGTGGACAGGTGGGGTTCCTGATGTTTTAGAGTAACCAACATGAATCACAAAATTAACAAGACAGTGAAATCTCATCCAATGCCAAGCAAACCCAAACTCATGTTTAAAACACTGTTTTTTGAAATGGTGGGTATGGTGGGGCACAGGTAAATACTGATGCCACATATCATATTGATGAAGGGGTCATTTGCAGCACCAAAGTCACAACTGGAGACCATTGGTGTTTTTTTTTTTAAAGTGTAAATCGAATTTTTAAAACCTAACTATTATTGTCTATTGAATAAAAGGAAAGATATATCTTTTTTCTAACATCTCACATCAATTGGTGGTTGTGAGGTTTGAGATTTCGCAGATGAATAATGTTCATTGAGTTCAGCGAGAAAATACAAATTCAAATGTCCCCTGTAAAAAACAACAAAACGTCATGAGTCTCAAGATATGATTGGCTGCACGTTTTGCACGGATTTTTAGTCATTCAGTGTTGGAGACACGCTCCTACATGTCATTTGGCGGTTCTGAAAGATGAAGACAAGTTCTCCTGTTGGTGTCTACTACCATTTGTAGGTGAGTTCCAAAAAATATTTTTGTAAAACTTGACTTTCCTTCTCCAAAGAAAGTGATTCTTTTGCCTTGGGTAATATAAAATAAATATGTATTGAAAAGTGAAAAAAATTATAAATGTTTTCCCCGCGGGAACCCCGGGAAGTGAAGCAGTGCCTGTTCACTGCGGTAAACAGGCTCTGTTTTGCTGGTAAAATAGGATTCAGTCACCAATGCTTGGGAGGTGCAAACCCTCTCTAAAATGGGCAACATGGCTTATTAAGGGCCTATATAAGTAATGGAATTTTGTTTATTTTGAAATTCTCACCTCTCATATTCCTTAAATTCAGATTATATATACACAAATTATACATTAAAATGAAGGTTGGGATGCATAGAACACGATACACATATGTAATCAACTCGTAGAGTCGACTGTAGGCACCACTGGTTCCTGGAAGTCTGCTGCCGTATTCGCACAGGAATAATAAAATATTTCATCAGAACTTGTGGCCAAATGTGCTTCATATATCCAAGAACAAAGCTAGGCATTCAAAACACTTTTGAATACAGCGAGAGGACTGCATTTTAGAAAAGGACAACACTGTCTGTATTTTTTTATTGAAGATGGTTTCCATGTTCAACCGACATGCGCAAATCACTCGATATCACGAATTTCCATCGAAAAACAAAATCGTAATTCTAAGAAATTTCAACAGGTATCATGATACCTTGCATTGAATATGGCAAATGTGCAGTCTCTATCTAATAACAGTATATTGTATGAAGGCGATCTTTTTCATTATTTGATTTTAGACGGCATTGTTTTCACATGCTTTTTCTGTCCAATGACGTCGACCGGAAATCGAAAGTATACTCATACGTAAATAAAAGCAAAGGCTTTGGAATTTTCTACAATGCAGCTCTGTCGCCTTTCCCCGTGGGAACCCCGGGAAGTAAGCAGCACTTGTTTACTGTGGTAAACCAGTTCCGCTTTACTAGTAAAATAGGACCCAGTCACCAATGCTTGGGGTGAAAGTCCTCTAAAATGGGCAACATGTTGATCAACGATTGACTAAACTTGACTTCATCTCCATGTTGTGTCACGATTAGCCGTGGTGCATAAATATGTGACGTTAACCACCAACAAACAAACAAACAAAGCTCTGTCGCCGTGTTTTGAAGAATTTTTATCCCCAAGCTTTGTTCTTGGATATGTAAAGCACATTTGGCCACAAGTTGTTTTCGTGAAATATTATTAAACTATCAGTTCTGGTGCGAATACGGCAGCAGACTTCCAGGAACCAGTGGTACCTGCAGTCGACTCTGAGTTGATTACACGTGTGTTTCGTGTTCTACACATCCCAATCGTCATTTTGATGTATATTTTGTGTATATTTAATTTGAATTGAAGGAATATGAGAGGTGAGAATTTTCAAAATAAACAAAATTTCATTACTTATATAGGCCCTTAACGCTCACCACAGGTCTTGAGTTGATACTCATGTTGTGGTCATGATTAGCCATTGTGCAAAAATATGTGACCTTAAACACCAATAAATAAATAAATGATAAATTCTCCGATTCTGTCTCCTCATTACCACGAAAATCGCTTCGCCGCGTGTTGCACATTGGTATAGCAACTCCAAAAAAGTTTCGAATTTGGAACAAAAAATTATAAATCTTTTCCTGTGAATCATGAACATTTTATAAAAAGACCCTCCCCTCCTCGCCTCCCCCCCCCCCCCCAAAGAAAAACCAAAAAAAAACCACAAAAACAATCTGAGTGGAAAATGAGATGAAATGCTCCCAAAACCTAAATTTAAATGTTTCCATAAGTTCTGGAAGAATGGGTTTCTTCTGAAATAAGACTGGTTCATTTTTTACCTCCCCCCGCCGAATTAACGGAAAGTGGAGCAGTGTTGGTTTATTGTGGGTGGCAAATACGTTTTACTAGTGAAATTGGACATGGTTACCAACACCTGGGGGTGTATACCCCCTCCCGTCGGTCAGATATAAACAATTGGATCTATACTTGATGTCAAACCTGTTTTACGGATCATGGTGTTGGGTGCCAAAAGTAACAACAACAAATATAAAGGTATTCCTTTGAGAACCCCAGGAAGTGAAGTTCTTGTTTATTACGATACCCCTTTACCCAAACGTAACGCACAAAACCGATCAGCGCTGTTAAACAAATCGCCATTCAATGTTCCCATTTGTTTTTATTTTTAGTTTACAAACATGGCTTATGACCCATCATTGGAACTAGCTCATTGAGCTCGTTCCAATGAGTGTCATAAGCTGTGTTTTTGACGCATAAAAATGAAAAAGTTAACAAGAATTTTATTTCCAAGTGTTTGCCTTGCGTTTTAGGTAAAGGGATAAACAAGTACTGCTGTACTGGTAAAGTAGTAATCGCGACCAACGTATGTGGTGGGAGCCCTCTCAAGAGGGTAGCATAATTGTAAACGATCGGCTAAATTACCACGATATAGCCAGATATGCTGAAAGAGAGCTTGAAAACAAAATTTATTTTTAAAAATGTAGTGAAATATCACCCAAGGCCAGTAGACCCAAACATCATTAACTTTTTTCTAAAGCGTAGCTTTGATCTCATTGGGACGAGTTTAAGGTGTTTGTTCCAGCAAGGGGTCATAAGCCACGTTTTTGTTTGTGTATGGGATGGGACGAAAAAACTCTCAAATATTAGTTTCATCTTGAAGCATATATAAAGGGTTAGCTTTTTTTCTGAGAAAAAACCTCAGATTACCTGATACTCAAAATGGGGTATAAACGATTGACTGACCTGGACTTATCCGAGTATTGTGGTCATGATTAGCCATTGTGCAGAAGTATGTGACCTTAAACACCAATAAATAAAATAACCGGAGGTAGGGTTTTAAAATTGTTGCATTCAAAACATGGTTTATGGTCCCTGATTGGAACAAGCACCTTCCAATAAGGGGTCATAAGCTGTGGAAGCAAAGGAAAACTTTAGCTCCTTAGATTTAACCAATGCTGTTTGTTCAGTCTTGTAAAATTAACACTAGATAACTTACATCTAATAGACCACTGGCACAGCTCATGAACTGAAAGCCTTATGCTTGATATTTAGATATTGTCTAGATACAGTAAATTAGATGGCAATACAGATTTACTGCATATGTTTATTTTTCGTCCCTTGAGTGTGACAAGGCACCATCTGCAATGCTAAAGCATTGCAGAAGGCACATTGTTGCACCTAATAGACGATATGACAGACTCAGTAGTTGAACCTACATCACGGGGAGGGGGGTGGGCGTGGATTTCGGTAAAGTGTCGAGATTTCCAAAACATAAGTTTCTGAAAGACACGAGTAAATTGTCGTCTAATAGATCAATTATAGCTCGCGGTCCATAAGCTGAACTTTTGCTGGCGTTTCTCGTGCTTTGTTCTCGATTAAAATGTAAAAAATACACCGGGCGAGGGGAGGGTGGGGGGGGGGGGGGGGACTGGTTTAGAATCTATTAACCCACTTCACGACGACTGGAAAATACCAATTTCAAGCTGCCGATTTTTCCCCGTAATGCGACTAGGAATTTAAGGGCCTATATAAGTGATGGAATTTTGTTTATTTTGAAATTCTCACCTCTCATATTCCTTAAATTCAGATTAAATATACACAAATTATACATCAAGATGAAGGATGGGATGTATAGAACACAAAACACATATGTAATCCATAGAGTCGACTGTAGGCGCCACTGGTTCTGATAAAACATTTCATAAGAACAACTTGTGGCCAAATGTGCTTCACATATTCAAGAACAAAGCTAGGCATTCAAAACACTTTCGAATACAGCGATAGGTCTGTATTTTGGAGAAGGACAACACTGTCTGCATTTGTTATTGAAGATGGTTTCCATGCTCGAGACATGCACAAACATTCGTTACCACGAATTTCCATCGAAAAACAAAATTGTAATTCTAAGAAATTTCAACGGGTATCATGATACCTTGCATTCAATATGGCAACTGTGCAATCTCCATCTAATAACAGTATACTGTATGAAGGCGATCTTTTTCATTATTTGATTTTAGACGGCGTTGTTTTTACATGCTTTTTCTGTCCGATGACGTCGCCCGGAAATCGAAAGTATACACATACGTAAACAAAAGCAAAGGCTTTGGAATTTTCCCGAAAGCACCTCTGTCGCAGTGTTTTGAAGCAATTTTATCCCCTAGCTTTGTTCTTGGTTATGTAAAGCATATTTGGCCACATGTTGTTTTCGTGAAATATTATTAAATTACCAGTTCTGGTACGAATACGGCAGCAGACTTCCAGGAACCAGTGGTGCCCACAGTCTACTCTAGGAGTTGATTACACATGTGTTTCGCGTTCTATACATCCCAACCTTCATTTTGATGTACATCTTGTGTATATTTAATTTGAATTGAAGGAATATCAGAGGTGAGAATCTTCAAAATAAACAAAATTTCATTACTTATATAGGCCCTTAACGAATTCAGCCTTGTTTGACACCGGAAATGAATAAAATGAAGAAAAACCTCGAACAGTTGAACATTTTGCGTCAAATATAGCTTGACCTTCCCCGCGGGAAATCGGGGAAGTGAAGTTTACTGTGGTCAACAAGCTGTTTTACTGCTCAAATAGGACCCGGTAACCACCGCCTGCGACGGAAGTCCTCGAAAATGGTTAACCTTTGTCAACGATTGGCTGAACTTTAATTTATGTGAACGTTGCGGCTAAGATCAGCCAATGTACAGAAGTAACATTAAACACAAATAAATACATAATACAGCTTCACCCATTTTTGGAACGAGCTCAACGAGCTCGATCTAAAATGAATATTAAGCGGTGTTAATGAAAACTATTTGAATGGAGGTCTTTTCCGCCACGTTGGATAAAGGGTGGAACCAAGCCTGAAAATAAGCAGGCTGTCATATTCAGAATGAGGACCCCAGAGGTTGAATTTAGTGATGCTACCCTGCACAGCAAGGTAGCATCACTAAATTTACCCTCTGTAAAACTCAATCTGAATCAAGGTCTAAGCCTAAGCAGCAAGAAGTACCCAGAGGATAAATTAGCACACTGTATGGGATAGCATCAGCAAATTCACCCTCTAGGGACCTGATAATGCAAATGAGATTGCTTATTTTCTGCCTTGGGTGGAACCAGTATCCTATATTAATAGAATACAAAATCCAGTGAATCGATGTAATGAAGACGATTCAGTAATGTAATGGCCCGAATAATTTGACATCGCCTACAAAATCGAAAAAAGAACTCGAGAAACAGAAAAAAACGTTCGTACAATTGCCCACTGTTATATATACTTCACCGTAATATTCTCGCACGTGGTGTATTGCGTGCTTACTATGGTAAACTGTGCGTCTTTCTAGTGAACTTGGTGGAGTGTTACGTGTTTACTGTGTTAGACAAATTTTATATTACTCGTACAACAGGATCCGGTAACGTCTTGTGTGTAGTACTCTAAAATTACCTCGGGCTTGTGGCTTTACTTCCCCAGGTTCTTTATGGTTGCAATATAGTCATTGAGGAATATGACCCAAACATGAATAGTTTCTATTTAACTACCCCTTTCCACGGGAGTCTTGAGAAATGGACTCGCCCTTTTCACTGTGGTAACAAGGCTGTTTTACTGGTAAAATAAAACCGGGTAATCGGCGCCTGTGGGAAAAGTCTTCTAAAATGGCAGCATCGGTATAAACGATTGGCTAAACTCTACTCCATACCAATGTTGCGATCGCGATATAGCCTTAGGTGACTTTGACCATAACTCTTTACCGAACTCGAAAGAGATGACCCTGCCGTCACAATTCTAAAATTCTTCAGTAACTATTTTTTGGTCAAAGAAATCTTATCACACCTCATTGGAACGAGCTCAACGAGCTCGTTCCATTGTGGGGTCATAGGATATCTTTTGGGATAAAAAAGAAAAATAATGAAAATAGAATTTGAATGGAGAGTTTGTTAATGGTGCTGGCCGGTGTGGACCGTTATGCTGGTTAAAGGGTTAAGGCAATAAAAAAAACATAGGACTAACGCCTGTTACAAACGAATTTTGCAAACGGCGATTTTCGGATCGTTTCCGACTTAATGCATTTTTCTGCCGAGTAGTATAAAACAAGCGCCCCCACCCCCATTTTTTCCACTCAGCAGGGCCGGGGAGAGGAAATTCGCGTCCCAGGGTTAATTTTGTAACGTCCCCTTCGAAAATGTCGGGATACCGATGCAGATGCCTTGACTAAGTGATTGAAGTGAAGAATTGTAAAGTGATAACACCAGGTCTTGTGCTTATGTACATAGATTAACCCTTCACCCAAGGTAACGGCAAAAAAGGGCAGCGCTATTTAAACATAGCATAGCATATGGCCGCAAACATAGCATATGACCCCTCATTGGAACCAGCTCTTTGAACTCGTTCCATAGAGGGGCCATAAGCTGTTGACTCAAAAAATAAATCGATATACAATAATTTTATTTGCTAGTGTCGTTTGTTTTTCATATTTATAGTAAATTTAACAGATTGAGCGTCTCCACGGGGCACTCCCATTCATTTAAGTGGCAACAAGTATTCAATACGACGGGCAACTTATAATACAGATTCTCGCTCGGGGATCAGAGGACCAGGCTTCACGCGGAGTCAGATCTTTGGCGAACCCAGGCCTGACCCAAGAATCCTGGACTCCTGGGCCAATCCGGGTCCCTCAAAGTTCCGGGTTCACCCTCTTCCCGGCCCTGCCAGTCAGATTGAATGTTTCACTCGTCTCTGTAGAGACGAGATGTTCTGTAAGTGCTTTTTGTTTATCAAGTGTTCGCATCGTGGCATATAATACTGTCCTTTCCATTAATATAAAAGTCGGGTTATTTGCAAATATTTTTCACGGGAACTAAAATAGCAAATTGTAAAACTATTCAAGAGGCGTAAGTGAACACTTTGTGTTTGGAGGTGTGATACTTATCAATATAACAGTGGAGCATCTGTGAACCAGTTCTAAATAGCTCAACATAAAAAGCAAAGTTTCCTTTTGTTCCTTTTAATAAATGAAACGACTGCTCCAAGAGCTGTTTTCGTTTAAACATAGAAGTAAAGTTAGCTATGTCGACTGACGTCATAGGTCTTTTATCAGTTACTTGCTCTAAACTGGACGTTCCTCGTTCATCTAAAAATATCCTTATCGAAAGTAGATTTTCATGCGATATTTCAAGAATGAATATTGTGGCTTTCGAGGTGAAACCACGTTTGGTTGTGGTTATATTTATTCGTTTATGTTTAAGGTCACATACTAATGCACAATGACTAATCATGATCGTGACAGTTTTACGTGTGAAAGAAGCCGGGGTACCCGTAGAGAACCACCGAGCATCGACTGCAACTGTCGTCTCCTCAGCATTCTAACTCTGTTCAAGCTCCCTTCAAGCTGGGTTACATCGGTTGAAGACATGTGCCGTACGCCTTAGTACACGGCGTCATCGTGCCTCCATGTAAGTAACCGGAATAAAGTGTCCTGCCCAAGGACAACGCGGGTCGTCCCGGACGGGGGTCGTGGGAGCCTCAGGAAGTGAAGCAGTGCTTGTTTAATGCGGTAAACAAGTTGCTATACTGGTAAATAGGACCCGGTCACCAATGCCCTTGTGGGAAGTCCTCTAAAATGGGCAACATGGATATAAACGATTGGCTGGACTTTATATTAATGTTGTGGTCAGCCATTCTACAGAAATGTGACCCTAAACGCCAATTAATAGATGGCATCGTAACCCGTTAAAAGTTTACCATATGTAACATAATGGTAGTCAAGAGAAGGATGTTGTAATGCTTCAGTTTCACAACGGTCACCACGATGCGTTCGCCAAAATAAATAGCAACACCATTTGTTGCTCTATCGGCAGAAATTCTGTTCAGTAAGTTTGTTAGATGTTAATAGCATGCCATTCTATAACATGTGCAAACATGAGAGCAATTCATGGTGAAGCGGATAGTAGCCTATCATAAACTGTTAGGTCGTGGTCGTAACAAATCTATCGTTCTTGACCCTAGCGGGTACCCCGGAAATTGAAGCAGTGCTTGTTTACTGCAGTAAACAAGCTGCTTCGCTGGTAAAATATGACCCAGTCACAAATGATTGGGATGAGAGTTCTCTGAATTGGGTAACATGGGGTATAAACGATTGACTGACCTTGACTTTATCCATGTTTTGGTCATGATTAGCCGTTGTGTAGAAGTATGCGACCTTAAACACCAATAAATATCGTACGTGAACCTTGACATATAATCTTGAAGTTGCGTCTCCCAGAGGAAACCTCCGGAAGTGAAGCAGTGTTTGTTCACTATCCTAAACAAGTTGTTACAGGTAAAATAGGAACCGATCACCAAGAGTGGAAATTCTCTTTATCTAACGCGATCGACCACATCTGCCTGCGTAATTTACAAACTAAGCGGGTGAAAAAATATATTTAAAAAAAAAATATAAAAACTCACGTGCCCCCTCATTGGAACGAGCTCATCGAGCTCCTAATGAGGTGTCACATGATTTGGTTGAACTTTTTTTGAAAAATTTGAAAAAGCAAAAATAAATTTTGATATCGTCTGCGTTGGCTAAAGTGCGCTGCACAGGTATAATCGATTGGCTACATTTGACTTCATACCCGTGTTTCGGTCAAATAGCCATAGATGCTAACTGTGACCCAAACCAATTAATATTCTTCGCGTGAGCAAGTCCACACTGTTTTGTTTACAATCTATTCATATGCCGTTTCTTAGTATGAACAGATCAGTTGGAAGTTCTTGGGATTTTGCTCCTTCGGACTTATGAACGATATTGTCACGGCATTGACTGTATACCTCCCGGCTATCCCCGCGGGAACCCCATGAAGTGAAGCAGTGCCTGTTCACTGAGGTAAGCGGGCTGTTTTACTGGTAAAATAAGACCCAGTCATCATTGCTTGGGAGGTGCAAACCTCTGAAATTGGCAACATGGCGTATAACGCTCATCCCTTGTCTTTGTTTGATACTCATGTTGTGGTCATGATTAGCCATTGTGCAAAAATGTCCTTAAACACCAATAAATAAGTACCACCCAGCTCGAATGGCGGTGGAGTTTAGTTTAATACATGCCTGTCATTTCGATTTGCAGACGGCTATCACCGCAGTGCATTTGCGATGGCCAACCCGAAGGCACATGGCTCTCAGAATGTAACGTCATTTCTGCGGAGCGAGTTGACTCGGTCGTTAGGGCATTGGACTTGCAGTAAGCCTCACGGCTCGATCCCGACCAGCGTATCTGAATTCTTGGGCAAGGAACTTCATCTCTATTGGTCACCTGGGGCACGGTGGCTCTGTACCAGGGCGTACTGCGAGCGGATAGTGCAATGATCTTAAACCAATGCTAGCACTGCTTGTGCGTAGTACGTTGGGAGGTATGACAGGTGGCGGTTCTCGAAGGTGGTTCTCCGGTTCACAACGTGTACAACGGTTTCCTGCACTAATAAAACTCACCGACGCGAGATGACCTGGCTGCCAGAAGTGTCGTTAAACCCCACTAAATAACGCGTTTTTTTGATCGGCTAGTGTCCATTGCGAACAATGACATGAGCTGTGTCCAGTTTACATCACGCACATCTAGGTGATAACCGTCGATCCGCGTGGAAACTCCTGTAAGTAAAGCGATACTTTAATTTAATTAGTAAGAAAGCACTCGGCCACCTTTCCTTGGGTTGAAGCCCTCTCAAATTGCAACATGACTATAAACAGTTGGCTGAACTTGACTTTATATTCATGTTGCGGTCATGGTTTCCCGTTGTGCCGAAAGACGTGTCCTTGAACACCAATAAGTAAAAACCTTTGAGTTTTGTAAATCCACGTCATTTTAACTAAAAAAAACTTGTTGCTGTTTAAAATTAATGAAACCATTTCCACTCTTTTCTATGGCAGGAGGCGGAGCAAAATAGGTATCTCTCGCAACATCCAGGGTACATGGGGATTTCATACCATTTTTTATTAATCCGGTCCATTTTGAGCGAGGTAGCTCAGTGGTTATAGCATAGAACTTTTACCTAACCTGAAAAGCAGAAGACACTTGCAAAAAAAAAAAAAAATCCTTGAACTAATTTTTTTCATTTTTTGTCTCAAATCATATGTTATGACCCCTCATTGGAACGAGCTCGACGAGCTCGTTCCAATGAGGGGTCATAACCTAGTTTTTGAGACAAAAAATGAAAAAATAATGAATTAACTGACGATTCAAGAGCGCTGGCCGGTTTTTACCGTTACGTTGGGTAAAGGGCCAATGGTGAGATCCCCACCAGAGCTAACTGCAATGTCTCCTTGGGGTAGGCACTAAATACCGATTGCCCATGTGGGGGCACGGTGGCGCAGTATACTGGGGCGTACTGCACGTCGATGGTGCACGTGTCAACTCAATGCTAACACTGCTTGAGTGGAGTTAGTGCATTGGGAGGGTCTTGACAGTTGCCGGCCGCTGCTCGGTGGTTCTCTCCGGGTTCTCCGGCTTGCCCATTCTGAAAAACTCCCATGCGAGCTGACACTGGTTGTCAAGTGTCGTTAAACCCCATTAAATCCGGGCCTTTCGCTAACTGGGCAAATTCGACTTGTACAATTATCTTCGAATCTCAGAATTCTAACCGTCAAACTGGACCTCTCTGTCCTTCCTGTTGTGAAATGTCCCATGTTGATATCGAATCGTTCAAATTGCAAACAAATGGGTGGTTCCCCCGCGGTCACCCCGGGAAAGGAAGCAGTGCTTGTTTACTGTTAAATATGACTGTCACTATAATGCTTGGGATGCGAGTCCCCCAAAATAGGCAATATGGGGCATAAATGGACTGAACTTGACGTTCTCATGTTGTCACGATTAGCCATTGTGCAGGAGTATGACCATAAACGCCAATAGTAAATATATAAACTAATATTAATGGGTTTGTTTTTATCGATGTATAGTATCGAGAAAATTAGTAAAGCGGAACATGGTTACTAGAATTTAGCAATTTTAATGGACCTCTGCACCCTGTTAAAACATTAATTTTAAGGACCATCGTTTCTCCATAATACCTCAAATAATTTAACCAAAGTAATCTTGTTGGACAGAGCTCAGTGAGCCCTATTAAATAAGATTGTTCCCTGTGGGAACCCCAGGAAGTGAAGCAGTGCTTGTTCACTGCGGTAAACGGACTGTTTTACTGGTAAAATAGGACCCAGTCGCCAATGTTCGGGAAGTGCAAGCCCTCTCTAAAATGGTTAACTTGGCTTATCAACGCCCCACCCCGGTCTCGAGTTGATACTCGTGTTGTGGTCACGATTAGCCATTGTGCAAAAATGTGACCTTAAACACCAATAAATAAACAAGATTGCTTTGGTTAAATGCCAAGTTGCATTATGTTAAAAATAGAACTGCTTCAAATGTCTATATTGATCAGTGTGCGGGGTTAATCAAAATGTAAATGCCTATTGGCCATGCTGGGTAAAGTTAATCTCCTTCTTTACACCGTCTAAAACATACCACACCTATTTGTCAACAGTTTCGGAAGTATTCGAGATCAATATATGACCGTTGAAATTTATCGTTTTGTGAGGAAAGCTGTATCTCACGGTTGTTACTTTGGCTAAAAGGGTTCAGGGAAAGAGCTTAATTATTGAACTATCGAATCGGATGAACTTCACATATGGTCGCAAGTTCGATCATACCTGACCTATATCTGCATAACTGGGCAGAGATATAGTTAGTACACACTTGTGTGAAGTATGCTGGAGCGTACAACACGTTGATGCTACACCAGCCTTCAAGCGATACTAAATTCTGCACGTGCAGTTTAGTAAGTTGGATCCTCAGATAGTTAGCCGCTACTTTTGGTTCCGTTCGGGTGCTCGGTCTTCCTCCTAAAATAGTCCCTCTGGACATCGTCCTGGCTGCTGAACGTGTTAACACTAAACAAAGAATCATTATTCAGATATTAACTTTGTTTTCATCTGCTGTTTCTGATCTCACATGGCGACGTTAAGTTTGTTGCAATTAGTTTTCCCACGGGAACCCCGGGAAGTAAAGCAGTGCCTGTTCACTGTTTAAACAGGCTGTTTTACTGGTAAAATAGGACTGTCACAAATGCTTGTGGTGTAAGTCTAAATTGAGCAACATGGTTATAAATGATTGGCTGTACTTGCCTTTATATCAGTCTTGTGATCACGATTAGTAGTTGTGCAGAAATGTGACCTTAACCCCCTGCAGACTGGTGTCAGAATATCCAGATTTGAAGTTGCCATTTTTCCCATAATGCAACTGAGAATTTAACCAATTCAATCTTGTTTTACAGAGCTCAATGAGTTCTGTCAAACAAGACTGAATTGGTTAAATTTCTAGTTGTATTATGGGAAATATTTCCACCCTGAACTTTAGATATTTTGACATCAGTGTGCAGGGGGTTAAACACCAATAAGTATAGGTCTGGAGCTGTGTGAAATATTACGACAATTATATTAATAGTGTGGTCTAGGCTGGTGTATCAAGTTTTTAAAGCCACCCAGAGAAAGGACGGCCTGGAGAACTGGATACGAGTCAGAATCACATTCGATACTTGGAGCACGACTTGCTGACAGCGGCAATATAATCAAAATGTTCAAAACGCTAGGTTGTCCCACCCCCTACTTAGCCTCAGCTTGGTATTTCGGCTCAGTAGGGGGATATTAAAATGGGTCTAGAAAAATAAAATTTTCGAGTACTGTACAAAATATTGGGTAGGTGGAGGGACATCCATTGAAGGCCAAATTCCTTTAATCATTTTCTACAACAAAACTGGTGTCCAACCTACAAGTCTTGGCTGCAAAACAGGTAACCAAGACTCAACTAGGAACAGATGCAAAGTCGGTGGTTATCGACTGTTAACCCTTTACCCAACATAACTTCAAATACCAGCCAGCGATATTAACAAAAATCTCCAATTTTTATTTGATTTTTTGTCTCAAAAACATAGGTTATGACTCCTCTTTGGAACGAGCTCGTTCCAAAGAGGGGTCGTAACCTATGTTTTTGAGACAAAAAATTAAAAACATTAGTTATTCAAGAATTTTGTTTACAAGTGTCGTTTGCTTTTCATAAGGTAAAGAGTTAGTGTAGTAAACCTGTATACAGATCTCTTCACTTCATACAACACACGATATTAAAATTTAAACACCACGCGGAAGTACCGTAAAGTGAAGCAGTGTTTGTTTACAGTGGTAATAGTACAGCAAACAATGCTTGAGGCGGAAGTCCTCTAAATGTAACATCTGCATCAACTATTGACTAAATTTAACTTTATCACTATATAGCGGCCGAAACATGTGACCTTGACCTCCAATATTTTAAATATTTCAAATGCTTCAAAAAATTTAAATGAAACCTTATGTGACCCCTCAGTGGGGCGAGCTCAACGAGCACGTTCGAATGGGGGTCCTCATCTGGCTTAGTTGAATGTTTTGAACTGTCTACGTGTATATCACGAGAGGGCGGGGGGGGGGGGGCAAATTAGGTAAAAGGTTAAGGGTCAAATGAACCACGTCGAGGTGATTACCCAGTAGTCAAGTAATGTGTAAAAAATAACAACTTTCCTTTAACTCACTGGTAGTAGTTTGGGAGTTTTCCGGAGTCTGTTCCCTTGTGGAGTTTTCGACTCCAAATGCCTTCTGTTTCACTTCTCCGATGTCGAGTGCATGAGGAGGGATACGTGTTTACTGTGTGGAAAACATGTTGATGCTTTACTGGTAAAATAGATCCCCGTGATCAACGCCTGGCGTGAAAGTCCTCAAAAGTGGGCAGCATAGGTTTGGTTGGCGAAACGTAACTTCATACCTATCTGGCGAAACGTGACTATATACCTATCTGGCTGTCTTGAGATAACCATAGCTGAAGAAATCCCCTTACCCCCTCGAAAAGTATTTTTTAGAAAATGAAATTTTCCATTTTTCGAAAACAAATTTAACAATTTGTCAATGAAACCATCCAAAATATGCTTATTAGAACCAGTTCGATGAGCTGGTTCCAATGATATCCACATTTGTATGGTTTTATTGAGATACTTTAGGCTGCGGTAGGCTTTTTCTGCTTAATTTTCTGGTCATTTGTGGACGCCATGTTAGATAAAGGGTTAAGCACCAGTGGATATACTTATAAATAAAATATCATTTGTATTTCCAGTTTACATGAAAACAAATCATTTATTGTGGTTAATTTTTCTCTTTGCAGGTAGCTGGTGAGTTATGATTCATGAATATCGGCAAGTGAACGTAGGTCGTAAGCCGATGTGTTGGGAGTTATATAGGAAGAATAGGCGTGGCAAAAACCACGGAGTGTTATGTAGCTAATAGTTGGTTTGTTCGTAGAGTCGACGCACGGTAAGTTCTGATGAAATTATGGTACACTGATAAGAAAATTGTAGCATGAACAAAAAGTATTGAGTGTGTTAATTTGAAATATAATGTGCAAAAGTACCAGGTTTCAGTTTTTTTCGCTGCCATTTGGCTAGACTTTCCCTTGATAACGTTTCGAGTGTATTTTCATCTCTCGCCCTCATATCAATATTCATCAGATGACGAGCGATGAAATTTGCGAATCGTTTTCAAAGAAAATTGCCCAAAGTCAACGAGAAAACTAGAAGCGGAGAATTCTAAACATGAAACTTTTTATTCATTTTACAATTTTCGCTATACTTGAACACTTCAGTCGACTCAGTAAAATATTTGGTTCTGCTTGACCCGTTTAACGTGGGTCGAGTCGTCATTGAGAACAGGTCGCTTGCGCTTCTATCGTTTAATGCTGAATATGGTTTCATTGGTAGTTGTACACATTTGTGTACCAGAAATGATGATACATACCTATGAACTCTTATCCAGGAGGAAATGATAAGAGCTACACATTGATAAGTTTGTGTTCAAGACGTTTCTTCAGAAACACGTCTTGCCGGACATTTTTGTGATTTGTATGAACTTTGAACTTATTCTGGAGATGGAGGAGCCGCCAAATCTACTTAATTCAGGAGACGACGATAGAGGATTGCAGATGGACGATGGTATGTACAGGTTTGTTTTTGGGTCCCCCAGCTGGCCGTTTAGTCCTGGCCTTCTTTCGAAATACCAATACAAGCAGTCTTTCCATTCACAACTTTTTGAGGCACATGACACTGGACTTAGGTGACGGTCAAAAGGGTGGGAAAGCTACTAACTGGTCTTAGGGTTGCTTAACAACTCTGATTTAGGATTTGATCGAAAGCCTAACTGCCAGTGATTGCCGTTATTGGAGAATACATTGTCTTTTCCTTTAACGGTGTCATGTTTTTCTCAAATGTTGTGACTGAAAAGTACAGGCCGTAGTAAAAAGGTGGAATAGATGTTGCTGGACCGTTTAAGTTGCGTACAATGGTGGGGGTAGAGCCAATCCCGGGGGTCGCTTAAATAGTTAACACTCAAAAATGAATCTGCATTTTAACTTGATATCCATTTTCTATAAAAAAAAAATGCCATGGCCTATTTTGAAAAAAATCGTTAAATAACAGCATATTTTTAAAATTAAATTTACATAATATTGTCTCGGAGACATTTTTGTGTGTTAAAATTTGAACCCTGGTTTGGGAAGGGGGGCCGATCTCTGCGCGGAGATTCCAGTTGAATCAGCTGAAAGGGATCGCTGGAGACCCTTCTTTGCGAATCCAGCAGTTATCTTTCTTTGGTTAAATACCGCTGTGAAAACTTGAAGCTCAGTAAGTTATTTACTGCATTTACAATGAGCAATGCCCTGTGTCACGGTCGCATGCACGTCGCGTTTGCCGCGAATTCGGGTGTTTTTCGGAAATCGTGTGAACAAGTTTTTTTCTTTGGTTTTTGCTTTTTTCGTTAAAAAACAGAAAAACCTGTGTTTTACATCTTTCAACAGGAATATGAAAAACACGTCCCTCGGTGCGCATGTGCAGTAAATAACTCGCCCTTCTCTCTCACGTAAAAACCGCACTGACAAAAAATTTAAAAAAAATTAAAATGTTACACGTTTTTTCAGGGTGTCCTTGTGACTCATGTATCATAATTAAAATAGCTTTGTGTGAATAAAACTACTAATACACATAGAAATAAAAATTAAACCCATTTGTATACAAACAATGACAGGGATATAGTAAGTATATTTTCGTCGGAAAAGTGCGAATGTTTCAGATGTCAACTTGTACCAAACAACCACAAACGTCCGCGTAAACACAAAACATCAATATAAAATACTAATTAAGTTTTTGTCAGTCGGTTTATCATGGCCCGGCCATCGTCATTTCTTAGTTTATTTGTCTATACATGCAGTTTTTTGCTTTCACCATCTCATTCATTCAAAACAGTTTTTAGTTCAACCTTTTACTACACGAACGCACAAGATATCAATTTATTTCAAATCAGATTTTTCAAAAGTTCAACAAAACCATATCATGCGACCCCTCATTGAAACGAGCTCGATAAGCTCGTTCCAATGGGGGTCGCATTACATGGTTTTGTTGAATTTTACCCAAGGCTTTTACTGAAATATCGGCTTTCATTTTATCGTTGGAAATAGTGTGCTCCTTTTTAAATTATTGACGGTTGTATAGACAAAAAGCTGCATATTTTCAGGTCGACAGAGGAGGTGAGTGGGTTTCAGTTGCATCAACTCTACAGTAGCTACCTCAAAATTTAAATATTTGAAATATTAGAATTTTGATTAAAATTCCAATACAAATCTGGATTTTTCTTCATCCATCATTGAGCTGCTGGGATCAGCAACAGATCATCAAAATAGTAATAAAGCCTAATGGGACTTGATTACAAATTTTGTCCATCTCTTTGATTTCCAGCGTTGATATAAAAAGTGGCTTTCCACTCGGCGAATTAGTGGCAGTTTCTTTGCCACATCTGTTTGGTTTGAAATGCATCTTTGGCGGCTACTGTATAAAGAGAAACAGATCAAGTACAGATGAAGAAAAGAACCTGGTATCCCCCACCCCACCCCATTCACCGCCCACCCTGGCCACTTAGCTACACTGTTAGCATATTCGATTAAATGTTTGTAGTATTAGCCACCTTAATTAACCCTTTATCTAACTGTACTTGAAAACACTTTGAATATTCTTGCATTTGGCGTTTTCCGAACTAGGCTTTTGATCCCCTTATTGAGTCTTTCAGTGGGGCAATGTTGGTAATGAAAACGAGCAACCGTTAAATGCGGTGCTATGTCCGCACTTGGCACGAATATGCTCAGAAATGTTCATTTTTTTCTTTTGTTTTTTGCATTGAGAGGTCAAACTTGGCCTTGAAAGCAAAAGTAAATCCAACACAATACTTCTTGCAGGCAACTGTTGTAGTTTATTGAATAACTTAATATTTGTATTGTGCCAATAGAGTAGTTTACGACCCGTCACTGGAACGAGCTCCAGGACTCGTTCCTATGAGGGGCATAATCTACAGTACGTGGAGAGTGGATTGTAACTAAATCACCCGCGGAGTAGAGTTATAACCCAAGCTATAACTTTCAAATTTTGTACATATCGACAAAAAACACAAGCAATGTTTCAGCCAATGGACCTCCGGGTTTAAAACTTTGCTTGTGTTGGTTATGCTTTGCAACAAATTTGCAATTATTGCTTGGGTGGAATCTCCACTCTGCGAGTGATTTAGTGACAATCCACTCTCCGCGTACTGTATCTCGAGGAGGAAAAAATTGAAAAAACATTCCAATTTGAATATCGATTTTAGTGCAGAGCTGTAGATCTAGTCGTTATGCTTGGTAAACGGTTGAACAGTGTTTTGTAGCGCTGTTAATTTTAGTTCAGTTAGTAAGGGGTTAATTTCTTTTAACTCATCTAACCACTTGAACGATAAAACACGATGTTCCATCAACTAAAATATGAAGGAGTGGTTCATTGGGCAGAGGTGCAGCCTGCAAGCTGAAAGGTCATCTGTTGGAATCCCATCTGCCACAACCGCGTTGCGTCCTTGGACAAGACACTACGCATCCATTGCCCGCGTGGGGGCACCGTGGCGTTGTGTGTTAAGCTTACTGCACGTCGATGGTGCACCTGTCTTCAACCAATGCTAACCCTGCTTGTGTAGAGTTCATGATGGGGAGCCTGACAGTTGCTCGCCATTGCTGGGTGATTTCCTTCGGGTACTCAGGCTTCCTTCCCCCGTAAAACTGACACGAGGTGACCCTGGCTGTCGAAAGTGTCATTAAACCCCAATAAACTAAAATACGGAACGTGAACCAGGTGAATTTGTTTGGTAGATCAATTCGTATATCCAATCGGAAGCCTCCCGCAGCACGTTGGAAATATTAATTAATCCCACCAACTAGTTAAACAATAGCAAATTATCTGCTACTCGTTTGAGACGGAACATTTAATTAAAATGAGTTGAAAAGACTGGTGGCTGTCTGGTGTGACCTAGTGTTAAATGAGTCTTTAACTTTGTTATATCGACCCCAATTAAACCACACCGTGCTGAACGTGATCGCCCAACCACGTTTTAAGTTATTTCTGGTTCCACCATTTAGCCTTAAAATTGCTTAACTGCGGGTTCCGTGATGGTGTTTCAGACCCATTTAACATGTTTACATATGCACTATCCTAGTTTGATTTCTACCAAAAAGCGTATTAAGACCAGTAGGATTACTGATCATCCCACGGAATTAAGACCATTGTAAGGCCAATGTTCAAGGTTTATCGTGGATGAATCAAAAAGCTCCATCGACCCAGGGGAAGACTTGAATCCATTGTCGGCATAAATAACGAGTCGATTTGTACTGTGATAATGTATGGATAATGTAGACTTGACACTGGATCAGTATTTGGACTGACTTGCCACAGGATTGGTATGGATACTTACCTGAAACTGGATGGGCATGAAGAACCACAAGGCATTGTAATTGTAGGCAGACCTACGTGGCGCTTGTTTTGTATGTTGACCACTGGCACTGGATTAGCATGCAGAGCTACAAGGCACTGATTGGCATGCAGAGCTGCAAGGCATAGGATTGGGATATAGACCTACAAGGTAGTGGATTGTCGCTTAGACCTACAAGGTAGTGGATTGTCGCTTAGTCCTACAAGGTAGTGGATTGTCGCTTAGTCCTACAAGGTAGTGGATTGTCGCTTAGTCCTACAAGGTAGTGGATTGTCGCTAGACCTACAAGGTAGTGGATTGACGAGTAGACCTAGAAGGCAAGGGACTGGTGCACAGACCTGCGAGGTGGGGGATGAACGTGCAGACCCTCCAGGCAATGCATTGGCGATTAGACCTACGAGGGTAGTGGAATGGCGACCAGATCGCGAGGCATTGGCCTCACGGATTACCTACTTGGTGCTGAATAGGCATGTGCACAGACTGCCTTGGTGCCGGATTTCCTCACATGCCAACTTTATACTGGCTCCGTATGAAGTTACTTGTACAAAGATTCAATCTTCAACGAGAGTTGTGCGACCTGCATGAATGCGGATCGACACAATATAATTCCACACAAAGGACAATACCGCTAGGAATAGTATCACTTATGAGCTCATTTTTACAAATTGCATGCGATCTATGGGAAGAAGTGAAGTGACCAGATGTTCTTTCGGTAAATTTTTCGGGTTGATATACGAGTTTTTCCAGAATGGCATAGAGGAAACTCTCCAGACACAACGTTCTCTTCTGTATAATAGTAGATATCGATGTCAAGACCAAGCAAACATACTGTGGGTTATAGAAGTGACGTAAACTTGTCGAATTTTCTGCAAAATGATCTTTGCAATCGGCAGCGTTCCACGCTACCGATTGCAATGACCATTTGCAATCGATCAGATGAAATTACGTCGATTCACACCAAATGGTTGACGGTTTCAGAACCGTAAAACTCAACATCGGACACGAAGCCATTTTTGACATTTTGGCAATCAAATTGACATTTAACAGAAGGTTTAGAATTTCAAACCAGACTTCTGGGCAGGTCATGATTAATTCAGTTAAAACGTTTGGAAGTAGAAAATTGAAAGAAATTGGAAGATTTCATCTGGGATCAAACTTACAGCTGTTAACAGACTTGCTAAGAATATTTTGGGCCAATTTTTACCAGGATTCCGGACATACACAATATGAAGGATTTCACAAGGAATGACAATGGTCAGATTGCGTCATTTGTCACTGCAGTATCGTGCGTTTATACGCAACTGTTGGAGGAAACTGCTTCAGCCCATGGTAGTTGGTAATGTGTTGACTGCTCATTGAGTAAGAGTCCGGCACTGGAGGATAAAAGTTTGTGCACTACTTATGTAACGTCAAGAAACTCAACAAGAAAATTAAACGGAGGTGGAGTAGTTTGAAAGTGAGCTTTAGCCAATGACACGTCAAAATCTTTCAATGAGCCAAACGACCTGGAATGTGAACTAAGCTACCTTGTAGCAAAACAGAAGTTCAATACTTTTCTGTATCCCAAAGAACTAGCAGTCAAGCCAAGAATATCTAAAAATGACGGGCTCATTTGCATATATGGAAACAGTTGGATACCCTGTATTTCAAACCTGGATTGATCAAGTCTGAGCTGATAAGGACTCAATCGCTTTGATCACACATGACAACTGGCCAACAGAAAAAAAACTTTATTCACGCTAACCCACGAAAGGAAACTGCGTTTTCTATTGCCATTCGAATAAGTATAAGCAGTATTTTCAGTACGATCTTCAGCGCCCAGAACCATCGTCAGGAGACTTCAGAACCTTCAGTATACACAGTTAAAGCTGTTGTCGTGCAACCTTGCACCCATCCTGGCTTTAATAAAATGCTGAAAACACTAGATTTGGATCCCCTTTTGTGGACACGTATAATAAGACTGGGTGATTGCAGCTTCTGGTGGAACTAACAGGAGGCATATCCCGAGTACAAACGTCCGTAAAATGAAATTTCCAGAGTTTCAAAGTTTGGAGCCACATAATTTGAAGTTCGTATATGAAGTAGCGGAATGACAAATGGACTCTGCTACAACCACTATTCATTGGAAAAGTATATAGATTTATACGCATCCGGGAGCAGTTCTGTACACTTCTATACATAAGCGCACCGTACATAGTTAGTTGTCCTCTGGACAAAGCTTTTTGATGGTTGATTCGACACATGTGAAACAGGCAGTTTAAAGACCCGAGTGTCAATTTGTTTCAAAATGGATTGGACTGGATTGGACAAGCAATCGACTTGATTAAACGGAACTAGTCACTCGTCACACTAATATCACGTCATTTGTCGACTTGGATGTCCATCCATAAAGATATTAGCATATTTGCTATTTACTCTTCTACATAATTCGGGAACAGCATTTTACGGAAACTTCATGAATTTTGAACATATCTAGCAAGACAGAAGCGGTCAAGTTTTTAAGGAGTTTCTCAACATCGCCGATAAAAAATACACGCACGTCTACTTGCTGCAGAGAACAATGGAAATTTAAAAACGATGAACTTGGGTGTATTATTGGCCCTTTTTATACAAAACCACCTCTGCCGATCGAGAACGGAACGTGTTGCATGTATATGGGGAACACGTCGGAAACCGTAACCAGGAGCTTAGATTTGGGCATTTCCCTTGAATGTGTTTTTTAGAGTGGAAAGTTCTGTCCGAATTGCTGAAGCCATTTCTGTTTCTTCCCTTCATTAATTTCATCTAGGGAATAACGTTTACCTCTGTACATTGAATCAAGTTTCCGATGGCAGGTGTTTAAAACTCAAACGAGAAAATATATCATTCTATCGGCTAGTGGAGCATCACCTTCACCAGAGGCAAAATCAAAACATACGTATCGGTCGTAGCCAGTGGATCGACTGATAGTTGACGAAAACGGAATTGTCCGTTCTAGTTGTGACCTGGATATATTTATGTTTAAAACAAGGTAATAAGGGGACTTTGAGCTCATATTGGATTCTTGAATGGACAAGGCTGCTTTACAACACCCCTGAAAGAAACTTCCGTGTTCACCATTGAAGACCAGACTGCGGTTTCATCAATTTGTATTGGAATTCGAATATTTTCGAACAGAAGTATTCATCAGCCAGACTTGACCAATCCGACACATTAGATCTTCTGGTACATCAGACCATTTCTACCACCTAGAAACCTTCTGGACTTAGAAGCAAGACAAAGATGAGTAAACGTTTAAAGTAGTTTTCATACATCGCTAATATAAAGACATATCATCTCACTGTAGATAATAATGGAAATTTAAAGCCAGAGAGCTTTGGTGAAGACAAAAGTACCGCCGCCTCTAACAAGAAACGGAACTCGCGTGTGAACATGTGAAGTCTGCTAACAGCTTTGGGCAGCAGAATTGTCAGCCCATTTTCCTTGGCTACTTTTTCATACGAAACTCTATAATTGTGCTGCTAAGGACATTTTGTGAGGATTCCGTTTTCAAGCATAGGTACTGTTTTCCAGGATTTAATTTTGTCATCCATTAGCTTCTTAATGGTGTTTTCCTAGGCACATCGCGTCAAGAGTACAGCAGCTATTTTAACTCTAAAAGGGGATATTTTATCGTCAAATGGAACTTCTTCGCCAGAGGGAAAATTCACTCAAGATTCGTACATTTGTGGAAAATTATTGCCACAGATCGACATTGCTAACGGAAGGTGAACTTGCTGCTATGTTTGTGACCTCTGTTGGAAAACATTTTGGTTGAAAATACACGTGGTTAATGGAGTTTCAACTTATCGATCCTTTAGTGAAAGAATCCTTCACAACACGGCTGCAAGACACGTCATCTGTTAACCAATAACATCAAGGTCCAAGTGATACCCATCATTTTTAAATTACTCGTCTATTGCACATGGGACAGATCGGCTTTCGCCAAGAAGTACAACTGTCAAGGGAATGCCGCCTTAGCAGACAATAATGCTGTGACGCTAACAAATAAACAAGGACGGAAACTCGGACTTGACAGGACATATTCATCAGCGTACATCAAATATTTCTGTGAATTCGATAAATATACCGAGAGAGCCGGGGAAAGTGAATCTACAGTAAGATGGCACCGCCAAACTACTTGCACTTTAAATCAAAATTGTTACAAAAATCAGTAGGACTTCCAAGATATATTTCACACCTGCCTTGATTGTGGGAAGTTCTTCATATGGGTAACCAAGTAATGAAATGGTTGCAAAGTTTTATGAACAGTTTGTGGAACATGGGCATGTCCAAAAGACAGGAATGCCGTTATCAGTTATGATTGTAGACAACCTTTTGAAGAAACTCAACATAACTGGTTTTACAAATGTAGGTCAAACATCGATGAAACAAATTTACTGTATACTTTTTACACATCTTCAAAACAATGGCACTTAAGTAATTTGGAAAACAAGCTTGCTCTGCTAGCGATCCTGTCATAGTTTCAACGAAACTCGCCTTTCGACATTAACTCCGCGAAAGAAGCTTGGATCTAAAGCCCGAATGGAGAAGATGAAAGGAAGTTCTGTTGGTGGAATTTAAAAACTAAACCATTGTCTCACAATAAGAATTTAAAACCTCAGAGATCATAGATCCAACGCGCTGCAGAATTGGCTATCAGAACAAGACCCGGAACGGACTTAAACCGTTTTGCAATAGATATTCAAAAGGGAACCTACTTTCTAATGCACGTGCTCTTACCACCATGAGCATATTCAATATGTATTTATTGATTACAGTGGATATCGAAACACGGAAGCCGTTGAGAAGGAGCAACAAGTTTGTCAAGAGCAGGAAAGAGCTTTGGGAGTGGGTACACGTCTAACAATACAAGTCCCGTCTTGGACAGAAAGGCGATATCGATCCATAACTGAAACGAACTGGTCAGGATTACTGAGGAGTTCTGAACTTGAACACGTGCAAGTAACTGAAGATCTAAAAAAAATAAAACCTCGAGACCACGATGACATCATTATATTGGTAATCCTGTACTAGTGGGCGAAAAGAAAACCTCGGCGTTAATCAGCATTTAAATGGAAACTGATGTAAACAAATGGATCTGTGGACGACCTTGATTGACGAAAGCTCGGATGCATTATTGCATGCCATACAAAAGGTAAACCCAAACGATGTTTGAAGCATTTTACAGGATCCTTCCGTTCAAAAAGTTGCAGGTAATGGCGGTCGGGACACCTGACAGTGCAGGGAACAAATCCAGGAAGCGCTAAAGATTGAAGCATCACGATAGACCGAAAGTTCAAAATAGTCGACTGGGTGATGGCTGGACTATTCGTTGCAACAGACCTGCACGCACCAGGAAACGGCCCCGTGCTCGTATTTGAGAGATGTATGGAGCATTTTAGCCGGACTTTGAGGATGTGCGACAGTCCGAGACCAAATCAAAATTACAAGCTCGCGATGTTTGCAGAAACTGGTTGACCAGAGGTTAGAAAGGGGGGACTACCGTTAGGTTATCGAAGAATATATCGGAGCCAACGTTTTTAAAGCAATGTCAGTTTGTGGCTGTATGGAGGCTGAAGGGTTACCTCACCCAATATAGATAGAATCATTCATTTTTTCCATTGGTATCTTTTGATAACGGAAAATGTAAGCCATACTTGGAGGTTTGTTCAGGTAAATCTGTCCACTGACATTATTCTACCCCACGTTCCAAAAAATTCCTACCGGGGACCCCGGGAAGTGTAGCAGTGCCTGTTCACTGCGGTAAACAGGCGCTGTTTTAGTGGTAAAATAGGACCAGCCTGGGAGGTGAAAACCTCTCTAAATAGGCAACGTGGCTTATTAACGCTCACCCATGGTCTTGAGTTGATCCTCATGTTGTGGTCATGATTAGCACAATTTTGCAAAATTGTGACCTTCAACACAAATAAATCTAAAAAATAATTTTTATAAAATTAAAAAAAAAAACAAATTAAATGACATCCATTCTTCCTGCAGTCATTACTGCCTAAAGATGCTCAGCACGGTGAGGGTTAATATATTTTATAATATAATAGAGTTGAATATCAATCCTTCAACTTTTCATCCGAACAAAATTAACCTTCTGTTGACATCTTATTCATTGTCTATTTGGATCTTTTTGCGACTTGTGTTTCTGGAGTTTTTGCGCCAATGTCACAGGAGGATAATTGGACATAAGATTTATGCATTCCGTTTGAAGGATCGAAATTCAAAGGCAGCTGCCCAACTGCAAATCTTAATTTTGCTTATTAAAATATTTTCCTAACCTATATGTCCCTCACCTCCCCTTTCCTGTCGTGTATTTTGTTTTTTTTGCAGCCATTAACCCTTGAGATGCCAAAAAAATTATTGGTTCCTTTGTCACGTACTGTTAACTGTCATGATTTTGGAAAGAGCTATAGCGAACCTTTTCATCGCAGATAATTGTATCTGGTAAATGAAACTCACACCTGTAATTCATGGTATTCGTTTCCGGTTTAAGTGGCTTTGTACTAAAAAAACATTGAAGTTGTCTGTTGTGTTGTTGTGGAATCAGTTCTTCCAGCGACAAATTGATTCTACCATTATACAAACGATGACATTACCCCAAAACCATTACACTCCAGTAATGTTTTGACGACACACTATTTGACCGGTGTTATTGCAAACTCTTAACGAATCGGCCACATCCGCCACGCAGTATGCTAATTCAGCAGCTGAAAAAAATATTTTTCAAAGATTTGCAACAAAACCATATGTGACCCCTCTTCGGAACGAACTCAACGAGCTCGTTCCAATGAAGGGTCACATATGGCTTGGTTGAAATTATTTAAAAAATTAAAAATATTTAAAATAAAAAATTTTGATATTGTCTGCGTTGGGTAAAGGGTTAAAGTATTCAAACATTTCACAAACATCAACTGAATTGTAAATGGAAATGTACGATATCATTTTTCTAATTCAGACCTAAAATGGAGATCATTTAGCCAAATGTTTAAAGAAATCTGAATGAAAAGTTTAATTTAACTGGATGCTCTAACGCAGACACATGATCTCCAACTGCTACATAAGTTTTTCTTACTTGCACGAGGTCTTGTTCAGTGTTCTCGTTCAAGGTTCTTTTTAGCTTTGACTGTTTGACTGGAATTGCTCAGTTAGCCAGATAGCAACATGTTCGTAATACGTCAAGACAATTTCATAAACCTATCGTATCTCAAAGCATTTTTAACTTTGGAACTGTAGAGTTAAATTGTTTGTCCGGTAGAATAGACTGGTACCATTCTACCAAAAGGGCACAACGAATGTCTGCAGTAAAAAGTAGACTATGAAAGACAAATGATAAGGCATTGGATGCTTGTTGAAAATGAAAATCCCCACTAAATAATACACGAACGTGTTATTCACAAGTGTTTTATACTCCTTGAAACTGGCGTTAAATCAATGGTTTCCAAGTTGAGTTTGAAGAGCAACAAAATATCGTCCGATGAGTGCAACAAAGCGCCATCTGCAATGTTTTAGCATTAGCATTGCCGATGTCGCCCTGTTTCACTGAACGGGCGATATGCCAATAGAATTACTTTGGTATTTCTATCAACGAAATTCGACGCTTGTTCAACACAAGCTAAACAATGGTAAATTTCATTTCGTGTGAGGGCTGAGATTATCGGGTTAACGGTTAAAAACTACCGATGAAACGTTTCGTCGCTTGCCGCTAATGGCACTCAACGATGCTTTTCATCGGTGGTTTCTACCAGAATTCACGTTCCTGGCATCCATGTTGGAATGGATTGTTCAGACGTATCACCACCACTGCGGTTTGAAAAGAAATATTTCAAAGGTCGCTTCTTTGAAACTAGCCGGCTTTGGTATATTAACGTGGCATAAATATAGGATCTCCATTTAGTCAACGATTCGAAACAAAATTTCTGCGCAGTTTATTATAATCCACCTGAGCTGAGGTTTCTCGAGGCTTAGACCGATTTTGGTGAACAAGGTAGACATTTTGTATCAAATCGTGACGAAATTGGGATTTCAATTAGATGTGCAAGTTAAAACTTGACTTACGTTATGGTATTCGCAAACTTTCAACTAAATTTCATTTCGATTTTTGCCCACAAAAATAGCTTATAACCCCTCATTGGAACGAGCTCGTGGAACTCGTTTAATTGGGTGGCATAAGCTGTTTTCGAGGCAAAAAGTAGTTAAGTAATGTCGTCCCCTCTTGGTAATTCGATGAACCGTTAATAAAAAAATGTACTTGCGAAAGCACCTCTCGCAATGTTACGCCAACGCCGACTTTTGACGTCACGTTTTGTGAGACGATGTAAACGATAGTTCCGTATTCTATTTAATGATAAACTAAGTTAACCAATGAAAACGTCCCCCCCACCCCACATTGTACTCATAGGCATTAAATCTAAATGGTTAAGAATTAAAATATCTATTGCCGGTTTAAAAAAAAAAAATGCCCCACTTATCCCTTTAAAACAAATGAGTTGTAAAATACGACCTGCTATCAAAGGCTGCTGCGCATGAGTCATCAGTTAGAAAAAAAGAAACCCAACTGAAGGCATCTACCTTGACGTTGGTAGTTGGGCTTGATGACCAAGAGATGCCACACTGGGCAGTTGACATTTTAAAACACTGTTGAGAACCTTACGTTACTGTATATCCAGAAATGGGCTTCTTGGTTGATTAAAAACAAGCATTAGATATCAAGACAATGAACTATCGGGAAATTTGACCAATGGTCGAGATGTGTGTGCCAGCTAGTCTTCAGACGCTTCGGGTCTTCACATTCTGGTTGTAACCTGAGAAGTGATGTAGTGCCTGTTCACCGTGGCAAACAAGTTTTACTGGTAAAATGGGACCCAGCAACCAATTCCTTTCCCAGCGGCAATCCCGCGAAGTGAAGAAATGCCTGTTCACCGTGGTAAACGGGCTGTTTTACTGGTAAATTAGGACCAGTCACACATGTTTGGGAGGTGCAAACGCTCTCTAAAATTGGCAATATGGCTTATTAACGTCTCCCCGATCTTATTTGATACTCATGTGGTCATGATTAGCCATTGTGCCAAAGTGTGACCTTAAACACCAGTAAAGCACCGACGCCTTTAAATGTCTTCAGAGGTGGATTGGCCATATGGTCCACCGGTGGAGTCCCATATCTTTTGTCCCTTGGGGCCCCCAAGATTGATACAGCCCACCACCTGTTGGTGTGTGAAATCTCGTGAAAACGCCCAACGTGTGACATGGATCGGATTGCACAAAATTAAGATGTAGAGAACATTTTGATATACCAGCAGTCTTGCCCTCTTACTGATCTCTCGGATGCAAGGTAAGTGTTATTTGTGGAAAGATCAAAATTGCCTCCCAATGTGACGACCATAGGCCCGCACCCTCACTCCATTTTGCTACCATTCTTGGTGAAGGAGTGATGAAGATGATACAAAATGTCATCGAAATGTCCTGTGTGAACAGCCATTGATCACTTAGATGCGAAGAAACGGCGTTCGTTCAGTTCGAAAAAAGAAATTCTCGGGGTTTGGCCTAGGTTCATTTACCGGCAACTTTTTTTTGCCCAGTCCTCCCTTGGAAGTCCAAAAAGGACCAAACTGGAAATCCATGTTTCGGTCATGATTAGTCTTTGTGCAGAAATGACCTTAACAACCAATAAGAATAAGTATGGTCTTCACATTAAAAAATCAGCAGCGACTTTGACCATTACAAAATCGTTCAACGTGAGCTCAACAGAAAAACTGAATGCCTTCATGTAGAAATAATAAATGCGCGCATGAAGGATTCTGTGCTATTTCGTAAGATGGTAATGCATTTAGCTGGCAAGCGGATGTACCTTTGTTGCAGAGTCGGACACACGGTGTAGGTTATTTCCACGTAATAAGCGTCCCCGGAGCGCGGTGGCTCAGTGGTAGACTGTTGGACTTCTATGCTAGAGGTCCCGCGTTGTCTCCTTGGGCAATGCATTTTATATCTGTTGCGTACATGGGAGCACAACGTCGCCGTGTATTAAGGCGGTACTGCACGTCGGTGGCGCGCATGTCTTCAACCACTGTAACTCTGCTTGAGCGGAGCTTGAACAGAGTTAGAATGTTGATGAGCTGACAATTGCTCGTCGATGCTCGATGGTTCTCTCCTGGTACTCCGGCTAACTCCACCTGTAAAACTGTCACGGTCGCGAGTAGCCATTGTGCATAAGTGTGACCTTAAACACCAATAACTAGCTTCACCTGCAGGATCCCCTGGAAGTAAAGCTGTGCTTACTTACGGTGGTAAATAAGCCGTAGTTACTTGTGGAATACGACGCCCGGTAACCAATGTCTAGAGGAACTACTCTCTAAAGTAGTCAACATGTATGAGTATAAACGATTGACTGAACTTTATCTGTTACGGTCACGATTAACCAGATTAGTGCAGAAATACGTAATACGTAATACTTAAACGCCAATCAATAAATAGTTTAATGTTTGTATTTTTCTCAAGCAACTGACTACTCTTTTATATTACCCCCATGTCACCGTGGGAACAATGAGAAGTTGAGCAGTTTGTTTACTGTGATAAGCTGTTTCTACTGGTAAAGTAGGTCCCTGTAACCAGCGCCTAAGTGGAAGTCCTAATGTGGGCAACCTATGTAGAACCTTTTGGCATAACTTCACATCGTGCCTATGTTGCGTTCAAATAGCAATAAAATCGTATGATATTACCCCAGTGATTAACCGAAGACTAAATTTTGGCATGATTGAAGTGCTGGTGCCGAAATATAAATTCCTATTCGTGTTTGCTTCACATGTTGCGTTCAAATGAATGTCACTTTTCATGGAAGAGTACCCATAGGCACTCTACAATAAAAAGCAACAAAATGCCTCATGAAAAAATTAATGCTATTTTTTTAGAACCATGCAGCCCGAAGCTCCTACACTAAAATGCCATAGTACAAATATCGGAAATCCATTGAGACCGATACATGAGACATTCGCCTAGCCTCGTTGTTGTAGGGTGTCGTAATTCAGGCATGCACTTGACTAAATGGCTTCTCGGGTAAGCCCTCGTTCTCATAACAAATCCGTACAATCACCCACAGCAACTGCTGAACAACATCGGTAACCAGTGTATTTAAGGGCCAATACTTTGATCTGAAAACGATGTTTCTGCCTCACTTCTAGGGGAAATACGCAAAAATGTATTAATGTTTCTATATCAATGTTGCAGTTGCTTTCTCTATCCAGAAGTATCCGATTGACGGCTTGAGAGAAGACTGCGTGCGCTGGAATGTCCTGATCGCAGATGTTGCGTTGGACTGTTGGGGAAACATGGTCACATTTCCAAGAAAGCTATAGATCTGTTCTAAACCATACACTTCTGAACGAGGTAAGAATAAAGTGATAAGAATTATTTCTGGCCAACAGCATGCGATATCATTAATATTTCAATCAAAAACAGGAAAGTGCCGACGGTGTGTTTGGGTGTGTCTTCCTCCAGTTCTGACAAATATTTAAATTGGTTAGAAATTTTTAAGTCTTAAACCACCATTGGTGGAAATTTCAAGCCCTAAACGATATTTCGTAGCATTTTTATTTCTAGCTGCGAGCGTTTGTAAAATATTTTTCGTGACTTTTTAACCACATTTCACGAACTTGTCTGAGATTACGTTTTGTTCATTGAGTGCAATAGAGCACCAGCTGAAATGCTGAAGCATTGCAGATCACGCATTGTTACATTAAAGAGCCGATTTCCAACTCTACAACCCAAAGGTCTTAAATTTCGAACGCAAGGGTACAGCATATGTTCGATGTCAAAAGCATTTAGAAATTCACAAGTAGCAGTTAAAAAATTAAAACTCGCGGTATGGTTTTAACAATTATTTTCTGCTGCCGAAGACAATTTATTCAAAAGTACAACGCTTAGAGGCCAACAATCCACACACCCCCGCCACGCCCTCGACTAATTATACGTAGAGTAAGCTATTGCACTTGATACATGTCTACCTGACGAAAGGTCAATTACATTATCTTTATCAGACTCTTAATAGCTTGTAAAAATAAGTAAAATTGTATAGGTGTCCACACAATGGCTGTTTACCACCAAATCATGTATGCATTACGGGCGGAGGGAGGGTGGATTACAATCGCAAAACCCTCGGAGGGAATTCCCTAAGAGGCTAAAAAGTAAAAGGACACTTCGACAAATAGCCTCAATTTGAACACTGAATCCTGTTGGCTGAAGGAACAATTATCTTTCACTTCAACTCGGATAATGTGCAGGTTCATTCGGTGGGTGCTATGGCTGTTGTCCGTACAAGCTCGCAAGCCACCAGTCAACTTGTATCTAGAATGCGAAGCTGTTATGGCCTGAAACCAGCCTAGCTCTTAGTCAAGACTATGTAAATACATTATATAATTGAAAAGTCGGATTCCATGACTACCGATCCGTCAAGCTGGTAATTCCAAGTTTTGAACTCGCATGATATGTGATGTAATAGTTTTAAGTCGCACGGGTGTGGTTACCTATCCTCGGACGAGTGGGTCCCCTAGTTAAATATACCATGTATGGAGTTGCTGATGACATATATCTTCATATTGTTGCCTGCTTGTACGGGCAGCTGAAAATGATGTGAAAGCAATGCTAATCCGGCGGATTTAGTTTTCGCGGAAACAATACACTGGGAGGCATTTTTTCAAAGCAATAAATTGTAGCTGTATGATGACCCAAAGGTTAACTCATGTAGCATATTTTAACAAACTGTTCATTAAACATCGTTTCAGAATGTTTTCTGTTAATTGGCTAGTAATAGTGACAAATACACAGAACGACACGCGTGTGTGAATGAGTAACTCGATATGGCACGTGTACCAGCGCGGAAGGATAAAATAAAGCTACGGACCTCGAGTTTTATCCCTCCGCGAAGGCACAAGTGCCACATCGATTCACTCATTCACACACGTGTCGTTCTGTGTTTGTTACACAACTTCGCGTCTATAAAAGCAATTAAGAGGACACTCAACAATTCATTTGATGAGTATCAGAAAAAGAACATTTTATTGCCAACCAAATTTGCGAGGAGAACCTCTGTTACTGTTGGCACCTAGAACACATTGGAACTCGGCGGACGATTTTTATCTATAGCTAGCAATTCAAATTGTAATTGTAGTGCACGATTTGTAGAAAATTCTTGAAATTTCGCTTCTATTTAAAAATAGTCGGTCAAGGATTTCCGTTCAGCTCAGTTTGGTTTAATAGTTTAATGTATTACACCATAATGGCAGTTGCACAATACAAATATAACAAAATAAATGTACTGAAGAGATTTTCATTTTTCACATGTTTTAGTGTTGCTGTAGATGGGGGTTTTGGTAGAAAAGGCGTTTATAAAATTGATTACAACGCTTCAACAATCGGCAATCTGGTAAACATTTGTAATTTTTCATTGTTTGATCCAATGAAAAGACGGCAGACTGGGAATCCAGTGACAGACAGTTCGGTGGTTCTGTATTGTGTTCCTGAAAAAGTTAATGCTTGGCGTTCCAGTGTTGAAAGGTTAGTACGTTCACGTTCTATTAAATTTGTGTTTTAGGACCATTTACAGAACAAGAATTATACCTTAATTTTGTAGCCCTTTGTCTAACCCTTGGGCAACGTACACCGTATAGCTTGTTTCCACGAGCACAGCCGTTCTGGAAGCAAAGCAAGTGAAATTCAAATATATTTGCTAGCTGTCATCGAGTAAGCATCTTCCGCATGCACCTCTGCATCAGAAAGGTTGAATTTGTCCACTTACTTGGAGTGCCCATCACACTCCCTCACTAACACACACACACAGACCATTTGTGAAGTTTTAAAATATAGGAGGATGGTTTCACAAGACTCATATTGGTAAAATTCCAGGAAGAGGATTGAACAACTCGAAAGACTGAAGTATCCAAGCCAGAACTCCCCAGTTATGCAAGGATTGGACTGGCGTTTGAATCAAGGTATTTACACGGGGTGAGTTTTAAATTGTAATTCAGTGTTATCACCGTGGTGCTCCCCGCGAAATGCAAATACCTTATAATGCTATTATATGTTAAAAATGGGCGGATATACCTGTTTGGTTTGTTTGCGGTTGTTTCTCTTCGTGGGAACCCTAGAAAGTGAAGCAGTGTTGGTTTACTTAGTAAACAAGCTTTGCTGTACTGGTAAAGTTGGACCCGATATCAATGCCTGAAAAAGAAGTCCTCTAAATGGGTTACACGGGTATAAACGACTGGCTGGATTTGACTTTATATCCATCTTGTGGTCACAATTACCCATTGTGCAGAAATGTGACCTTAGCTGGTGGTGCTAAATTATTTTTGGTCATCAAAATTTGTTCATGTGTCTATAACAAGGCAAATTCAGACTAAATAATTTCACATCCACAGAATATGGGGCCTTTGCGTTGTGGTAACTGTACGTCAGAATAATTCCCAAATAAGGGCTTCCAGCACTCTGCCGATTAAACACCATTAAATATATAAATACAGTGTTATTTGTTTTCATTTCTTTGGATACGAACAAGTTCTTAAAATTGGCTTTGCAACATTCCTGAAAATAATTACACAATAAAAGTTCAAGAAAGTATTTAAACGTATCTTCGGTAACCCTCTGCGTACACTGCATGTAGTGTACTTAATTTGCAAACGCCTCCATTTGGTCCCTTGGTGGAAAGTATTGGTCAACCGTGCAAATTGTTGAACGATTTTAGTGCCAAAAAGAATATTGTAAACGAGAACAAACAATGTATTGTACATTTGAGTGAAACAAGGTAGCACCTTTTAACGTTAAACATGCTGAAGCATTGTAGATAGACCTTGCTGCACTCTAAAGAATATTTTAATTTAGTATTGCCTGGGTCTGAACTATTAGTTGCAGAAAAGACCACAAATGATAAAAAACAATATTGACAATAAAAACTAATAAATAAAACAAAGGCCATCCACGTTTACCAGATTATTTCAGGATTATTTTCTCGCCGTTTATTCACCCCAAATAAGCTAGTAACAAATTTATCTTCCAGAAGGCTTATAAAAGATTAACTCCCTACACACTGATGTCAAAATATTGAATTTCAATCTGCAAAGTTACCCATAATTGTTGTAGCAATTTAATCAGGTCAATCTTGTTTGACAGAACTCATTGAGCTTTGTCACACAAGACAGAATTAAATTCCTAGTTGCATTATAGGAAAAATTTGCTACTTGAAATGTTGGTTTTTTGACATCAGTCTGCAAAGTGTTAAGCAAGATAAAGATTTAACAAATCGGATAAAATGGATACTGTTAATTCAGTTGACTTCTACAAGGGCCATGATCACTCACATGTTACCTATAGATTACTTGAAAGGCGTGAATCCCGTCTCTTCTCTGTAGCCAGACAGCAATTTTATTGAATGCAACGCACTGAAATAATACACCACAAAGTCTTGGAGACCTACCAGAAGTATATTTTTTGTCAAATGATGTATTGCTGGCAAAGGCTGTATTTTTGCTGCCAAATGGTGCATTTTTGCTGCCAAATGGTGCATTTTTGCTGCCAAATGGTGCATTGTTTGTTTCAATGACTTAACACATTTACTGGAGAAATATTGTGTATAGACCCTGTGGCCGAGTATGGTGATTGTCAAGAGATCATTTAAAATGGGTTTTTTGTACTTTCGTAATCTGGAATTTCAGAGTGATTGCCAGAGATGGTACTGGATTGTGGCTTGGTATAACATTCGGCCATCTTCACTCGTTTTCATTACCATTTGTTGTGTACAGTTCTCGTGGCAGTTGCTGGCATGTGTTGCTTGTTCTATGAGAGCGGAAACCTTTAACCGCTACCCCCAGGGATCGAAACGCGATGGGCAGGACGTATTAAAAACTGCCACGTTTCTGGTTTCTAAGGGTGGATTGGTTGAAAATCAATTATTTCCGCTGGATCTACAAGATGTGAACATCACTTGTATTTTGAGATTTGTAAGATGTCTGATGGTAAAGATTTGCTGCTTTTTATGGAGAAAGTCTGTGTGCAGTACGAATTTGTGGCTTTCAGAGCGTGTGATACATTACATTTCCAGAATTTGGCAGTTATTATTCATCTCTGGAGAAATTAACTAATTTAATCCAGTTTTTGAAGCTGGTAAACTTTCCGTTTGAAAAAATCAAGAGGGCTTGTGAAAGATAATTGTGGATTCGCAGAAAGGTTGCCTTGCGAGATTAGTTCCACACATCAAAAGCCTAGGCAAAACCATTAGTAGAAAAGTTGGGTACAGAAATATTACTGCATCTTTTTCTGTGTTGAAGTTGGAATAGTGGATTGGTTCATTGGAATTTCAGCTTTGTTGACCCAAAATGTCGTTGTGAAATTGGTGTTTGGATCTGCATCCTTCGGCAGTACATTTTTTTACTCATTCCCTCATTAATTTCCAAACTTTCGATGATTGAAGTATAGAAGTCGCATTGGTTGTATTCCGACGTTACGCACCCACACCCCCCCCCCCCTGCCCCCACCCCTTGATCTTCGAATTTAGAGGTGTTTTAGAACAACTAAAGTTGTAGTGAAGTGTGCAATAGAACTTGTATGTAGATGTTTATTTCTGTTCCAGGCATGCGTTTCCAAACTATCCGCTTTTTTTATTTAAAATTAAAACTCTTATTGAACTCTTCCAACGCAGTTTATCCAGTCAGCGAGTATAAACTAACATTTCAATACGATTCGTATACGTTTATACGTATAAATTTGTATTAGTTAGCAAACAATAATAGATGATCATAACTAATTTTATGAAACGGACCCGCAAGGGTGTTTGATAAACAGACCCATGTGACTGTTGGACTAAATTACTAAACTTTCACCTTGGGGAGCGCGGGAAATAGAGCAGTGCTTGTTTACTGTGGTTAGTCGATTTACAGGTAAAATAGGATCAGAACCAACGTCTGGTGTGTAAGTCCTAAAGTGAGAATCATATAGGTATAAACGATTGGATAAACTTTACTTCATACCTGTCGCGATCCCGTGGGGACCCCTGGAAGTAAGGAAGTGCTTGTTTATCGTGGCATGCAAGCTGTTTTAATGGTAACATAGGACGGTCAACATGCTTGGGGTGGAAGTCCTAAAATGGGCAACTTTGGTATAAACGATTGACAAATCTTGACTTTATCTCCATGTTGCGTCACGATTAGCCATTTTGCAGAAGTATGTGACCCTAAACTTATGTGATATACCTACGTCGCGATCAACAGTGTTGAGATTTAAGATTATCCGAGATGGGGTACCCTATCAGACAGCCCTATTTTAAGGGGACCCCTTTCACTTTTTATTTAAGCAAGAATGACCCGTGAAACCGCGTGAAGTACAGCAGTGCTAAGTTTACTGTGGTAAGCAATCTCCTTTTTACTGATAAAATAGGGCCCAGTCACCAGTGCTTGGGAAAATCCTCGAAAATGGGCAACATGGGTATAAACGTTTGACTAAACTTGACTTCATCTCCATGTTGCATTCCTCTTGGACAGTTGTGTAGAAATGTGACCTTAAACACCAATAAATAAGACCACCAGTCTAATTCTAAAAAAATCGACTCTGTTATGGGCTGTCTGTTGACACTTTTCGTGGAGTTGGGGTGTAGACTTCCATTGATGTAATGTGATGTCTCTGATTAAGAGATATTCTTCGTGCTCCTTTGGAACTATGAAAGCGTAATCATTAAACAAGTCAGGAGTGTGACTAATTACTGTACGGTTGCCGTGGTCGCTTTCCAGGGGTGGGCAATATTTCCACGGACGCAATAAGATTCAAAAACTTAATTATAGAAATTATCAAATATTTAAAGAAGCACCGGGTAGTACCCGGTGCTTCATTAATTAAAATTTAGCTGAAGATTTCTATTATCTGGTAAACACGTGTGGACATCAATGTCCGCGCGTGAAATATGACTGTACTGAACTTGGTAAGCATGAATGTCTGAATTGTTTTCATGTCATTCAATATTTGGTCAAATGAAGTCTCGATTTTGAAATTTCATGCACAGAAAATGAATGTTTGTGGTATTTCGATTAAATCGTTCGGAATTATTCCGATCAACTGAAATATTCCAGACGAGTTCAAACATGCACTGGCCTCTTTAAGGGCTAGACTGTTTCCAAGCCGAAACGACGTCGAGCTCCTTGCCGAATTTGACTCGAGGCTTGAGATCCTCAATTTAAATCTGAAGGCAGACGACCTGGACGATTGTAGCTTCTGGAATGAGCTGGGAGAGCGGTGGCTCTGTGGGTACTGTGAACTCGATCCCCACCAGGGGTAACTGCGTTGTCCTTGGGCACGGCACGGCACGGCACTTAATCCTGATTGCCCATGTGGGGGCACGGTGTCGATGTGTACTTACACGTACTGTGCGTCAGTGGTGCCCATGTCTTTAACCCTTTACCCAACGCAGACGAATTCAAAATTCATTATTTTAAATATTTTAAAAAATTCAAATAAAAATTCAACAAAACCATATATGACCCCTCTTTGGAACGAGCTCGACGAGCTCGTTCCAAAGAAGGGTCACATGATATGGTTTTGTTGAAATGTTTCGAAAAATATTTTTTCAGCTGCGGAATTTGTATATTACGCGGGCGATTCGTTGGGTAAAGGGTTAACCAATGCTAACCCTGCTTGTGCGGAGGTATTACGTTGGGAGTGGGTCGGACATTTGCTCACCACTTCTTAGCGGTTCTCTGGTAACCCCGGCTTCCTCCACACTTAAAACTGTCCGATACGAGGTGACACTGGCCGTCAAGTTAAGTTCAACCCAATAAAAAGGAACAAAGACATAAATGCTCTTCCATAAGACTGATGTGTCATGAAATATACTGGAAGGGGTGGGCCTCTGTGCCCATTCCGGCAGCATAAAACGCCACAACATTTCGTCTACAGTCAAAATGATCCACTCTCCAGCAAGTACACTCGAAAAGTGATCAAGGAGAATACCCCGATATTCCAAAATGTCCCATTATTGCTCAACTAATAATCTCAAATTGCAACTGCTGAACTGGATATAATGTAGCTGTACCGGTGGCCTATATGAAAAGATGGCATCGGTTGGAATTTATTTTATTTAAGGTCACATACTTACGCACAATGGCTAATCATGACCGTGACGGTTGGAAGTTATTTTATTTAAGGTCACATACTTACGCACAATGGCTAATCATGACCGTAACAGTTTTAGGGTGGAGGAAGCCGGAGATCCCAAAGAGAACCAGCGAGCAACGACGAGCAGCTGCCAGCTCGCCAACACAACTCCGCACTGCAGCACAGGCTGGGTTAGATTGAAGACGGCCGCACCATCGACGTGCTGTACGCCTTAGTACACGGTGTCATCGTGCCCACATGTGGACAATCGGCGTTAAGTGCCTTGTCCATGAACACAACGTGGGAGTCCGAATCGATCGCTCAGACGGTCGCACTCCGAGGACTAACCGGGCTCGACGTTGCTTAACTTTGGTGATCTGACGTGAACCTGTTACCGCAACACCACCGCGCCCCATCGGTTGGAATTTAACGTAATATTTTCCAAAATGCGATCTGTATTCTGTGGAGTCTGACTGGGCTTGTTGCTTAAATTTAAAATCCCTTTATTAACTCATCTAACGAATCGACCGCATCCGTCCAAGTAATATGCAAATTCAGCAGTTGAAAAAATATTAATTTTCAGAAAATCAAAACACAACTATACCATGTGGCCCCCTCATTGGAACGAACTCGTCGAGCTCGTTCCAATGAGGGGTCACATGATATGGTTTCACTGAACTATTTTGAATTTTTTAAAAAAAATATTTAAAATCATAAATTTTGATATCGTCTGCGATGGGTAAAGGGTTAATTGGTGGATGTTTTGCTTTGATATTTGTATTTCTTCTGCTGTGTGTTATTGAGTGTTTCAAATGCGATTCCCACGCCTCTTGGCATTCCAGAAAATCTCTTGAATTTAACAATTAAAAAAAATACAAGATCCATGAAACTCCTGGAAATTTTATATTATAGTGTCTACATCATAACTGGGATTCTATTGCCACCATTGCGTATAAAGTAGGCCGCCGTGGACTGGTCACTTAACTCGGGTGGGCAATATTTCCACGGACGTAATTAAGATTCCAAGCACCAATAGGAATAAACATAAACAAAATAATGAACCTGGTGCTCTATTAATTAAAATTTAGCTGATGCTTATTACATGGTAAACGCATGTGTGGACAACGCTGCCCACGCTTGGATTACGACCAGTCCACGGTGACTGTACTATCAAGTTGTGGTGCAGGTAATGGGAATATCAGTAAAAAGTACGTCAATGAATTATTCATCGATTGACTGTTAACTATCAGACATTAACGGGTTAACACTTTTCCTGATTCACGAGAATGTTTTGATTCTCCTGCAACAATCAATTTTCGGTTCTTAATTAGAATTTGAGAGTACAATCCTTAGTGAAAACAGTGCACATTCCATAGACGAAGAAACCTCATTTTTGGCCCGACTGTTTACACCCAGGGGTATAGTCATGACTTTCGTCCGTCTGTTAACATTTAAAGGTTTGGTCAGTTTGTGGTTAAAGTTTTTTAGTGAAGGTTAGTTTTTTTTTCTTTTAAATTAATATTAATTACTATTGACTGTTTCATTCTCATTATGTTTCATGTTATTTTGGGAAATATTTAACCCTTTTTTGTATTGCAATTTAACTTACAACTTCCAGGTTAGTTTATTTTTGTTTACAAAGTCACACCTTTAATTCTTCAGTTTAGTGCAATGTCACTGTTTCTCAATTGTGACAATGCCTACTGTCTACTGAACCTTTTTGCAGTGATTTTCATTAATATTGACATGCTTTTAAACCCTTTTAAACATGTTTTCAGACTTAGTTTCTTTCTATTGAAAGTGAGGCTTTGCCACATACTTTCTTACTTTAATTCTTGCATAGTCAACACAACTTAATGATTGCATTTAGATCAATTATTTCTTTTGACGGTTTTAGGAAATATTTAACCCCTTTTTGCAGTCAGTTTTACTAGATTCTCTCTATCATAATTCCTTTATGACATGTCTAAACAAAACCAGGTAGTCTTTATGTCTAAAGCATTTTGTATGCCGTTACATGTACATGTTCTTGGCAACATTTACCCTAGATACACCAACAGAGCTCGAAATTTACGTGGGGCAGGGAGGGGGATAGGGGTAGTCTGATAGGTGGTACTCTTTTGTTAGTACTCAATGGACGTCTCAATTTGAAAGTCCCCAGCTTTGGGCTAGTCTTAGGAAGGGGAGGAACAGTCCCGGGCTTTGGTGGGGAGGGAGTGGGCTTTTGGGGAAGGGGAGCCCACATAGTGGGAAAGCCTAAGCAATGTGGGGAAAGCCTAAATGGGCTATACATAGTCTGAACCCCTAATGAGCTTTGGGGAGGGATAACCTAAAAAATAGGGTACATACGGGGCAGGTAGGGTGAGGGGGGCGCCTAAAAATAACCTAGGCCTAGTATGGAGAGGGGAGGGGAGAGGGGAGGGGAGAGGGGACGCGGGGGCCTAACGGATTTGGGCGCCGGGGTGAGACCCCGGGGTCCTGGTAAAGAGGGCAGATCTATGCATGCTATACTACTCACGATATTCAAAACTGAATACCGGTATCGGTATTCAAAAAATACCGCGGCATACCGGTAATTCGAAAACTGTCAGATATCTGAACATAAGTACCACAATCGAGACTTGAAGCATCAGTCTGAATGAATCCGCATGCTTTGATGAGGCGTTCAAAACATCTTCACCCAACGCAGACGACATACCAAAATTTATTATTTTAAATAATAGTTTATCAGATTTTTCCAAAAAATTCTACTAAACAATATCGTGTGACCTCTCATTGGAACGAGTTCAGAGAGCCCGTTCCAATGGGGGTCACATGACATAGTTTTGATGATATTTTTGAAACTTATTTTTTCAACTGCTGAATTTGTACATTACGCGGCAACATGCCCACGATTGCCTGGGATAAGGGATAATACCATTCTTTCGGGTCTACAATTAAAACTGAAGACATCTTGAAAATTAATTTGTGGGTAAATAATGATAAACCGATATTTTTGTAATTACACCGGTATTCAATCGATATTTGTTTGAATATCTTTACATATCGGTTTATCGATATACAGTGCAGCTCAAGATAAGATACTTAATCCCGATTGACCACGTGGGGGTAAGGTGGCTCTGTGTTCTACTACTACTACTACTACTACTACTACTTCTACTACTGCTGCAACTAATAATAATTTTATAGCCTGAAATCGAAACATGGTGCTCTATGACTCTACAAAGGCGCAAAATGCGAAGAAAAGATTAGTTTGTTGCTGTGATTACAAATATCCTGAGTCTATCGTGGCAGAGTCGAGCCACTTGCAGAACTCAGCTGACATCTGTTCCGGGGAGAGGGGCTGCTGTGAGTTTATGCTGCTCGTCGCCATTGCCCATCCGTATCCACTTTGGCGTGTCTGCACTGCTGCATGTATGTATCTTCAGCCATTCTGGAGTCCATATTGGCGAGAGTACGGGGATGTGTATGAATGTTACCTTGTTTTCCTGCTACTATGAATAATAATAATAATGTACGTTTTAATAACAGACTTGAATGATTCTAGGGAATCCATTTCTGTTTCACGGTTTGGAAAAAATTCCCTAGCTTTGGTCCGACAACGGCGAATATCTTCAACAATTGTTAGCCTCGCTTCTGCGGAGTTTGAACGCTGGGGAGTGTGACCGTGGCTCGTCGATGCACGTCGGTGCTCGGTGATACTCTCCGGGTACTCAATCTTCCTCCACCCATAAAACTGTCCGACCCGTCGGCAGCAAAGGTGTGAATGTTAAATTTGACTTCATACTTCTATTGCTGTCACGATAGAGCCCTATAGAGCGAACGTGACATTGAGCACCAATAAACAAACACTGATATCATGGTAACCAATACCTTGGGTATGAGTCAAATGTCTTCAGGATACGTGTAAACGATTGGCCAAACTTTACTTTGTACATTTATTGAGATCACCATATAAATGGTCTGAGGTCTGCTCCTCGGAGTTTATGTTCAACCGAGACGCAGAGCGTCTCGGTTGAACATACGCTCTGAGCTGCAAAACTCAGACCATGTTGCCTTCTATGTATATTTATTTATTTATTAGGGTTTAACGACACTTTAACAGCCAAGGTCATATCGTGTCGGTGAGTTTTACGGGTGGAGGAATCCGGAGTACCCGGAGAGAACCACTGAGCAACGACGAGCAGCTGTCAGCTCCCTAACATCGTAAAACTGCACTGCAGCACAGGCAGGGTTAGATTGGTTGAAGACATGCGTACCATCGACGTGCAATTCGCCTTAGTACACTGCGCCATCGTGCCCCCATGTGGAAATCAGGGTTAAGTACCTTGCCCATGGACACAGCGCGGTAGTCCGAATCGATCGCTCAGACGGTCACCCATCCAAGGACTAACCGGGCTCGACGTTGCTTAACTTTGGTGGTCTCGCGAGAACCGGTTACCGCAACGCCACCGCGCCTCCATGTTACCTTCAATTGAATTCATTACAATAACGTATGTTTCAATAAGACCCTACCCGTAGCCCAAAATGAAATGAACGAGCAACTTTTAACGATAACAAGTTTAGTAAATACGATGTCACTCTTGGTTCAAATCATGAACTGATTTGTAATTAAAACACATCCATCGGAACATTTTCTGCTTCATGTGTGAAAAATCTAGAAAAATGAACCTGTTTGCAAGTCATCCGGTAATGAAATAATTGCGAAACGGGCAACATCATTTCAAATTATTTCGCGTGGTGACGTCAAACAGCTACTGTTGCTGTAAACATTGAAAAAACATCGAGAGCTCATATCCAATCAGTGGACGTGGATATTAATCTTACTGGAACATTGGGTGAATAAAATGGCTGATTATAAGTCAGAGTTGACATTGCTGGGAGAAAAATGCAAGCAGAGTGTTAAGCATTTGCACTTGTCTCGCAATCATAATCTGTCTCCGCTGATAAATATAGATCATGAATTGAGTTGTATTTCAACACAACTATCTCACTTTAATCCAAGTATTGTTCCAAACAAAACAGTGTGCATCTTCCACATGCGGGGATCAATCAATCCCTTCGTCGTGCTAATACATTGCAGGTGTCTGATAACATTTTTTTCAATGCCTGATTTCCAATGTATATAACATGTATTTTGTTAAAATAGTTAACTTATTCTTTCTTTGAACGTTGTTTTTATTACCGCCGACAGAAATGTTGTTTTCAAATATATTTTACGGCTATCGGGTATTAAATTCCAGTCCCTATTGTGTCATTGCATTAGATGCTTCAACCCGATCGCCTCCGTGGGAGCATGGTGGCGCTGTGTACTGAGACGAATGGTACAATGACGGACAGTTCACTTGTCTTCATCTACCGCTAACCCTGCTTGTGCCGGGTTAGTAAGTTGGAGATATTCGCATTACTCGTATTCACTTTCATGTTGTTTTAAACTTAATCTAAAATGCTCTCAATCTAACCGTCATGGCTTTTATTTTTTTCACCATCTCCTCGGGGCTGGAGGAAAATGGGACTGCTTCAGCCAATTCGAACATCTCTCAATTTTTATTTTCCATCCCAACAAAGCAGGGGTGCTTCCAATGAGCATGGCTGAGGCTTTTGGTTATGCAGGGAGATGTTCTTTGAAAACGGGTTAGGTACAATTAGCTCTCTCTCCACATCGTCAACAACATCAAGAATAACAGGCAACGACAAAACACCAACCAAAATAAACAAGAAAATCTGCTTTCAAAGAGCGTCTCAGGGCCATGCGAAAAGAAACCGCCACGAGAGACGGAATGGCAGCCAAAACAAATTGCCGCAAATCCTTCCCAATGCACATGTGGTGCCTTAATCAATATACCATTTGACTCGCCTTCATTATTGTTATGCAAAGATCTGTTGGAGCGCCTCCCTCCATTTCACTTTGAATATAGTTAACTGGTTGAATGCCAGAAGCCACTATCAGGGCTTTCAAATGGCAAAAGCCTACGTTTTCCTTACTCTTGTTTCATATTCAGTCAATCGCTAATATTTAGTTTCTATAAATTTGTTCTCTTACAAACTATTGGAGAGTGCCTGTAATAAAACAAATTTTGAATAATTTATTCAGACCACCAAAAAAAATCTAGCCCTCAACCAGTTAACAAGCATCGGCGGTGCATCGAAATAAATAGCGCCGTCGGGATTCTACCATTAAAATTCTCGTTTAACTAGTGGAGTGCTATCCCCGTTGGAATCCCGGGAAGTGAAACAGGCTCTGTTTTACTGGTAAACTAAGACCCACTCATCAATGCCTGGGAGGTGCAAACCCTCTCTAAAATGGGCTACATGGCTTATTAACGCTCACTCCTGGTATTGAGTCTATACTCATGTTGTCATGATTAGCCATTGTGCAAAAAAAATGTGACCTTAAACACCAATAAATATACTAAAAGTTTGCTAAGCACCAAATATTTGACACATTGTGAAATTTGCTTGACATATTTGCGATATTTTTGGTGGATATGATTGAGGAATGTATTGAGATGGTTCCCAGTGTTTACATTAGCTCTCTTGACAAGCAGAGCTTTCGTGACAGTCATGGAAACGTGTACCCCTTGATTTGCATGATGTTTTCGTGTACTGTCTACATGTACAGGACATATGTAGGGTATTCAGTCTTCATTTCAACACAAACCCTTCTGATTTAATGATTGAATATGGCAAATGCAAATGTAAGAAGACATTTGTCTGAAGCAGAAATGTGGCGGGCTGTAGGGATGATGGAGCAAAGGGCTACCCATCGTCAGGTTGGTGAAGCCCTTGGTGTGCACCATACGGTGACCACCAGAGCCTGGCAAGATTTCAGCAGTATGGCACACCAGTAAGACGGCATGGTGGTGGCAGAATAAGGGCAACATCTGCAGCTGTAGACAGGTTTTTGATCATTCAGGCCCGTATGAAGCGCTTTGCCACAGCAACCCAGCTTCGAAGTGACCTTCAGAATGCATCCGCGGTAAATGTTTCGACGCAGACTATCCGGGCAAGGTTGCACGACGGTGGTCTCCGATCGAGTAGACCATGTATTCGCATTCCGCTGTCCCAGAACCACCGCCAGGTACGATATGAATGGGCCATGGACCACGTTGGATGGACCCGAGAAGATTGGCGACCTGTCCTTTTTACATATGAGTCAAGGTACTGCCAAGACCACACAGATAGGCGTTCCGGGGTATGGAGAAGACCGGGAGAGCGATATGGTGGAGGTTCAATCATGGTCTGGGGCGGCATCAGCTGGGATGGACGTATGGAGCTCTGTGACCTTGAACGTGGTACAATGACTGCACAACGGTATATTGATGAGATCCTGGATGTCCAGGTCGGATTGTATGCAGGTGCATTGGGTGATAGATTCATTCTGATGGACGATAATGCCCGTCCTCATGTTGTCCATGCTGTCGGAGAGTACCGACAGAGGGAGGGGATTAGGGGTATGGCCTGGCCAGTAAGGTCCCCTGACTTCAATCCAATCGAACATGTCTGAAATGAGTTGCAGCTTGCAATTTCAGCCCGTCCAGTCCAGCCTAGAAGTGTCCAGGAGTTTAGTGCCATACTGGTCCAAGAATGGAACAACATCCCACAAAGGACCACCAGGAACCTGATTGAGAGCATGAAGAGGCGTTGTCAAGCTGTAATTAACAGTAATGGGTCTCATACTCGATATTGAAGCCATACCAGTTCGCTCCGTCAACTTTTTGGCGTATTGAAAAATTTCCTCTTTTCCAAAAATATCCATTTTCCATGGTTATCGTATTCAAAAGCTAAAAAATAATGTCAAACACAAACAAAATCTTAATTTCTGTACTTAAATCATTAGAGATATAATTAAATAAAACATATACACTTTTCATTGCAATATTTCATCTAAAACGTAAAACAGTAGTTGGATGTACTTGGTGCTTAGCAAACTTTGAGTAGTATAAATAAATATAGTCGAGTGCTAATTATTTTTTGGTCGTCAAAATGTGTTCACTTGTCTTCGCTGTGTTACAACTTATGGGAGAGTACATGCAACCACGTTACCCGGAGCGCGGTCACTCAGTTGTTAGATCCTTGGATTTTTGCGTTGTATCATTGGGCAATACCCTTAATCTCGATTTTCCATGTGTTGGCACGGTGACATTGTGTACTAAGACGTACTGAACGTCACGAGTGCACTTGCTTTCGACCGCTGCTAACTTTGCTTGTTCCTCGTAGGAATCCCTGGAAGTGAAGCTCTGATTGTTTACTATGGTAAATAAGCTCTGTTTTACTGGTAGAATAGAAGCAGGTCGCCAATGCCTGTGATGGAAGTCCTCTAAAAATAGGCAGCATGGGTAGAAACGATTGGGAGGACTTTACTTTATATGGTCACGATTTGCCATTGTGCAGACATATGTGACCTTAAATAAATAAATAAATAAATAAATAAATAAATAAAATAAATAAATTTTTGGCAACCCCGGGAAATGACGTCATGCTTCCGTGCCAGGGTACATTAGTTTGCTTTTAATAATAATAATTCTTTGACCTTCCGCTAATTTGTCGCGGTCCTCTTGTGAGGAGGCCTACGTCGACGCAGTCCCTGCCAGGTTATTCCTCCTCCACTCTCCCTCCTAATCTCCCAGCATTCAGTCAAAAACTGTTTCATAATTCCACCCATTGGCACTTTCTCAATCTCCCAAACTATAAAATTGACACTTTCCCTCATGCCAATCCTTATCCACTTATCCTTCATATTTGCATCCCATTTTTCCATTAGTATCCCAAGGATTCTTGTTCTCCTGGGCAAATGTTTGGGCACTCGAGACTGAAACGTTCCAGGGTCTCCGTTACTCCCAAGTTACACAATTGGCATGCTCTTCCCTCGCTTTAACGATTCTCACCGTCAACTCCAATGACTTGGATCTCATTTTAAACAATGACCACCCCTCCCCCAAACGATCCATGTAGGTACTCCTCAAACACTTGCGCATCTTTTTATATAATCCGCCTAAAGCGCTCTTTACCCTGATTTCAGCTTGCCAGTTTCTAATGCAATCCTTGAGCACCCTTTCTCTGATAAAACTACTTCTCTGCTGTTGCCCCCCCCCCCCCCTCCAGATCTTCAATCTGTATAGAGTAATTATCCAACTCCCTCGCCTACCTTACACAGTGATCACGTGATTCCGACAAAACTTCCTCTGAATCCAAGATTCTACCGCATTCGCTCCCTCCAAACTCTGTCATATGCGTTTTTCACATCAAGGAAGGCCAAAAGCATCTTTCGCTTACTGACTTTTGCTGATTCAATCAGTTGGGAGAGAGTAAACAAGTGGTCACTGACTCGTCTCCCTCTTCGGTACCCATTCTGGATTCACCCACCGAATCCCCTTTCTTCGACAATTTCCACAAGCCTTTCATAGAGAACCTTGCATTGCAGAATATCTTCCAAATATTGCTGTTAACACATACCCCTCTGTAATTATCTAAAACCTCCATATCCCCTTTTGTGTATGAATGTTACCCCGCTTTCCTTCTGTGTATGGACCTCTTGCTTTGTGATTACCATATTAAATAATGCTGTGAGATACTGATATAGTGGATCCCCTCCTCTTTTTTTTAAAAACACGTTAGGAATTTCGTCAGTACCTGCTGCTTTGCATTTCTTGAACTTGGTGACTTCATTTCGTACTACTCCTACCTCAATTTCCCGGCATAAGTCACATAATTTTTCGGAACTCTCCATCAAACACTCTGGAGGCACCCCCCCCCCCCCCCAAATCTTCTATCATTTACCCACTTCCAATGCTTCACCATTCCTACTGCTGTACTGTCCTGAGGCCAATACTAGAAAACTTTTACAATTATATTTTCTGTATTTTTTAACTTGATATTTATGATCTGGAAGTTTGCCAGTTGTCAAATTGCCATATCTTTTAAAATAGTAATGATTCATTTTAGTCGGTAATATTAATGGGTAGAAAATACAATTCTAGAAAATACAGCTGTAAAAGTTTTATAGTATTGGCTTCTGGTCACCAGTGCTTTTGCCATCCACCTTAACTGGTAGAGTGCTGAATTATTTTTGGTAATCAAAATTTGTTCACGTTTCTTTGCCTTGTTACAATTTATGGGAGAGTGCCCATAGGCACTCTCCCATAAATTGTAACATGGCAAATCCTTACAGACCAAATATTTTCTCTTCATAGATGCTATACAGCACACCCACTGAATATAAAGTCTTTAAACTGAGGTACCTGCACTTAGAATAAAGCCCAAATGTGGGCTTCCAGCACTCTACCAGTTAATACTCGGTGCGGTATTGCCTTTGTTAGTTTTATTTATCCCTTTCCAGAATATATTGGAGCTTGGCACCCCCACACCCGTTTTTCTTATTGCTTTAGTGGGATTACTATTAGGCACCTTCCTATTTGTCCTTGATTATATTAACCTTTGTTCTTGCCTCCTCATATACTGCTTTGGCACGTTTCGTGGCACAATTCAATCCCTGCTTGCGAGGAATCAGTACGGTGGTTAGTTTGACAGTTTTCATTTGATAAGTCTGATGATTCTCAGAGGGCCTAACTCCTCCATATACCTACGCAACTCCCTTTTCAGGCTTCTTGTCGCCCCAATCCAATCCTTGATCTGGTCGGCCGTTTTGTCCAATCAAGGTCTTACTAACACCAATGAAATCAAAATTCTCATCCTCCACCAAGTTTGTAATTTCGCTCACTTTCCTACGGAGACACTGAATTAGAGGTGCAGGAACAAGGGAGAGGGGTGGGGTGAGCACAGGGAACATGCGCCTCCACTTGTTTCCACAGACATGTTGAGCGGTTACACAATGACTTAAAATGGGCGCACACAGACGTGTCAATATAAGGCTTTCCTGTAATATATTATTTGAAACCCATTTGGCAAAAAGAATACCACCTTCGCTCACTTCGGTCCGTTTCTTCTGCATCCCCCATCTTCCAACCCGAAGCCTTCGGGTTGGAAGATGACTGAAATGGAAGAAATGGACAGGGCAGCGACCACACCGCAGAATGCTCATCTAAACGGGAAACTATAGTAGTATGTCACTGTACATTTACTGATATGCGATTTTAACTGTTCTCCCACTGGGCCGAACTATGGAAGCCTTGAAAAGTTGTGCCCCTGTACTTTTATTGAGCGCCCGCTGCCTCTGCACTGAATGCTGCTCTATCCTATTTTGAAAACGAATGAGTTTTCTGATATCTTATTCTTATCTCTTTGTGAGGCACCCCTTTTTATGTCTTGTGTACATTTGCCCTCCCCAGTTTGCTTTTGCATTCCAAATTTCCCAACCCACCCTACCATATGCCAAAAATGGCTCCACTAACTGTAACATGTTCCTACCCAGCGCCTCCGTACCCCTTGGTCATCGATGGAGACCATCCCTGTCATACAACTCGGACTTTCTCCAAAATGTCCCCTAATTTCCAATAAAATGTATCCGAAGAGCCTTGCAATACTTCTCTAATTCCTCGTTTACCCCAATAATTCTAGAATTCGGTTCACGCCCTAAACTCATGTCTAGGAGAAGCCCCGACACAACAACAATCGCATTTTTACTATGTAACTTGGTGTTCAAGTCCCTGTATATATCCATAAGCTGACCTGACCTCCTTTCCCTGATATTGCTTGTACCCACATGCACCTCCACCACTGGAACTGATCCTGAACTCTTAACAGTATAATCAACACTTTCCCTAATATCCTCCACCTTGGTCCCAGGGAAACACAGATTAGTTCGGTTCAAACCACAAGTTTTCGTTTAACCCTCCCCCCTCACCCCGCCTGCTGTGGTCTAACATTCCATGACACCTTTCCTAGACTGACTTATGCTCCCACCCCACTACCACCTGATAGGATCTCCCCCATATGGACGATCATCTTCTCAGGGCCATCAGAACTTCCTACCTCCATCAACACACCTATTTTTCACGCTACACTTCGTGCCACTTTCTGCTTTCCTATTATCTACCCTCCTCGCCTTTCCTCTTGCTTGTACCCCTTCGTCCTCATCCTTATCCCCAGAACCACACACTAAACACCATTTAGTCTTCCTACCTCTATCCCCATTCATGCCACCCGGTTCCCCCATCTCTACTCAGCGGACCTTCATGTTAACTACCCTCTCATCCTCGACATCAAAAGTCTTATTCTCACCTGCCACTCTCTTCAAGCTGTCAACCACTTCCCACCCACCATCAAATATTACCTTCATTGGGGTAACTATAGGCACTCCAGCCTTATCTGGCTGAATTAGGTTTTATTTGCCTGTTTTGGTCATGATATAGACATAGATGCTGGACATGACCCTGAACAACTCCAAAAGAAATTCTGCAGACGAGAATATGCCTGTGAACATATTGAAATATTTTAACTACTCAAACTCTTTGAATTTGGAATGCGACATATTTCCACGTCCAACAAATAGGTCGTAATGTCCAAACTCAAGTGTATCAGAAACAAAGCAGAGTAAATTACACAGACACCTGAAGACAACCGTCCATTATGTAATTAATATATTGGTGTCAATTCGATGAACCCGATAATTGTTTGGACACAGAACACTATCAAGGTCTTCTGTACTTTTCGTGTTCAAAAAAACAGCGGCTCTTGATCAAAACCTCACATCACGAAGGTTCACGGAAAGTCACTCCGGTTTGTTAATTCGTCAGCAAATATTTGAGGTAAATGCAAACTTATCCCGTCTTTGTGTATCGTGTTGGTGACGTGTATCCTGTATTTGATTTTCCCTCGTTTATAAATTGAAAACCGAGAAGCTCTATATCAGGTTGCCATGGTTTGTATCTTCAAACGCTCGTCACAAATGGGGAATATAGAGGAATTAGACCAAGGAAACGTCCAATAGAAACAAGCTGTGGCGCGACCCACGCTAGACATAACTAATTTTTGTGGAAAGGGTTAAGTTGCAAATAGTTCAGCTGGAGTCGATGCCATACCGAGATAGTTTCCTTCGACAACAACTGCCAAGTGAAAATGGACTAAACCACGCACACCACTCGGTCACTGAGTGGTGTGCGTGGTTTAAGTACGGTTTCGCTAGGCGGTTGGAAAGATTGCCAGGACAGTCGGGGGCGTTCTTTAGTTAAGCTTTGCTGGGCGATTAGCGCCGAAGGAAACTCTCTCGGTGCAGTTTGGAACCTCCGCTATGCCATTTTCAGTATAATCGATATCTTTCTTGATTTTGAAGTTCTCCAGAGGTTTGGAAAGAAACGTTCTTGTAGTGTAATAATCAACCATTATTACCATATAGCAGGGCGTTCCCTAGTGCATTAACAACATTTCTGGGGTCAATCAAACTGCACAATGCACGTCGCACTGTGTACTTGGCGAATAATGAAAACGTCATTCCATTATCCGCCAAGTGCACAGTTGTCACGTGACTCCCTGACTTTTCGTTTTTCCCACTATTCTCTGTCCTTGTTGTACCAGCAATGCCCGGCTGCATCGTTCTTCTCGTGAACAACCAGTTTAAATGGAGTTCGCCCTAACAACGGAAATAAATGCCCTAAAAGTTTGTTGTTTTTACTTCTCTGACACACAATTTTTAGCAGGTGCAACACTAAATGATTGTACCATAAACTACTATTCTGTGCCTAAGTGAACTTTCATCTGTTTTTGTTTTGATCGGAAATTGATCCTGTTTACAAAATCCACAGACTTCTGATTTTTGTTGTTCTTTAAATTCTCATCTTATCAGTTCAATTAAATCATTATCAGTAATATAGGCTTATCATTTCGATAGAGTTGTGTGTGAGAAGATGAGTGGTAATAATAGTAATAACATGATTTTAATGGGCATTACGGTCTATATTACCCGCCAAGTAGAAATAGTCGACAGCCCTTGGGTCAATTAGCGGCCCTCGACTTCGTCTCTGGCCTCTCATAGGCCCTCGGGCTGTCAACTATTTCTACTTGGCTGGTAATAGACCGTAATGCCCATTAAAATCATGTTATTGTATAATTAACCCTTTACCTAACATGAAAAGCAGACGACACTTGCAAAAAAAATATTTTGAAAATTAATTGGCGGTTTTTGAGAATAGCGCTGGCCGGTTTTGACGGTTACGTTGGGTAAAGGGTTAATGTAATATTATCCCCGTGGGCACCCGGGGAAATGAAGCAGTGTTTGTTTACTTTATATCCATGTTGCGCTCCCTATTAGCCATTGTGCAGAAATACGTGACCTTAAACACCAATAAACGAATAAATAGTGTAATATTAACTAGTAATATAATAAAAATCAATCATTAGTGTAATAATCAACCAGTAATGTAACAGAAATCAACCAAAGGTGTAATAACCAGTTATGAAATAAACTTTACCAGTAGTGTAATAACCACTAATGACATAAACTTAACCAGTAATGTAAGAAAAGTCCGTGAAAATAAAGAATTTTTCCAACGAATTTCCATATGTTTTCGGGTGACACAAATTTTAATTTTGGTATACCTTATCGATTTTTAATCATTTGATCATGTATCATGACGATCGTCGAGATCAAATATCATTTCTTGGGGTTAGTGCTGTAACGGAAGGTATATTCGTGGTTTTAATATGCGTGAATACTGGCGCTTAATGTCACTTTCAGTATATATGGCTACATCGCTTCGCCATTGAAGTATAATTTGATGGTTAGGCAATCAATTATTCATTGCAATGCTGTGCTTATCTCTATACGATACCACAAAACGTTCTCGGGGTATCTCCAATTATCTGATCTCTTGGGTTGACTACATTTGTCATTTTTATTATTCCCCTGGCGGATCTCTAAAGATCTTCCTCACCCCATACCCTGCTCCAGTTTCTATACCGCAATGCAAGGATTTTTTCCTTAGCACTGATTGAACAACTTGAAAGATACCATCAATGACCGTTTGTGGTGAGAGTGGTTCCCATGTCCCTTGAAAGGGAGGCGTCTACCTTTCACGAAGAAGGGGCAATATCTTCCAACGGTTGACAATATTGTTTTATTTGTGATCCAGTCCTGGAAATTAAGAGCACACCCGAAGCTCAACCCAATCCACCCATAGTAATCTCCTTAATTACTTCTTAACCCTTTACCCAACGTAACGACCAAAACCGGCCAGCGCTATTCTCAAAAATCGCCAATTAATTTTCATTATTTTTTCATTTTTTGTCACAAAAACATAGGTTATGACCCCTCGTTGGAACGAGCTCGTTCCAACGAGGGGTCATAACCTATGTTTTTGAGACAAAAAATGAAAAAAAATAGTTATTCAAGAATTTTTTTTGCAAGTGTCGTCTGCTTTTCATGTTAGGTAAAGGGTTAATGTCAGACTGGAATAATCGTTTTCTTTGGAGTATAAGACAATTTGTTAGGCTCTCAGGAGCTACTTCTGAAAACATGAGTTCCTACACTACGAATTTATCCAAGCTTTTCAAATTCGGTTAAACCTTTTTATAGTTATGCGAGATCCGAATAGCTGTCTATCACTCAAAGGCCACCTTCTAAAGACCATTAAAAGCAATCCCTTTACTGAAGACCTTGAAATAGTGACCAGCTGTCAAGAACTTTGAGCAGCGCCCGCAAAACATCCATCCTACTCGACCCGCATTGCATACACTGTAGTATCCTAATGAAAGAGGGACCGCCTCTGCCCTGTATTTGTAAAAAAGACGAACTTATTTTCTGTGCCCACTCCCTACAAAACACGCGGGCACCTTCCCTTAAGAAACACGAGCACCACTCCCGGGAGAATACATTATCTACGAATATCCTTCAAAGTTGCCAACCAGACCGAAAAAGGCTATGCGCTATGCAATAACTGCGCCGTGCCCTTGGACAATCGTTAACTGCGTGGTGCCCATCACCACCGTGCGCACACGCGCGGACACGGCGATGCTGTGTACTTAGGTGTACCGTACGTCAATGGTACACTTACTTCCAGCTGCTGTCAACTCTGCTTTGGAGAGTTACAGTACAAGTCAAAATAAGTTGTAGCAAAACCGCAAAAGCTAAGTATACTGCGGCTCCCGCACTAATAAGATCAGAATCTGACATCATTTCGTTTTTGCAGAGTATCATTTTGCGGATGCACGGTGTGAATCGTCTGAAATGTCTCTATAGAAGGCAATGCTACGTTTTCATAGCCAAATTCTCAAATGTAGCAATAATGCTTGTCAAAAGAATTTAATCACCCTTTATTGATTGGGTGACCGATTTTGGTTCTGGTTATCAAAAAATGCCCAGTGTATTCATCCTTTGAACCCTAGCGGCCGTTTTCCGGCCAGAAACATGATACGTCATAACGTCATTAAATAGGATGGCTGTTCAGTAAATGTGTGGAGTGGACCAATCAATATTTTCAACGTGCAGCTCTGAGGCTGCACGTTGAAAATATTGATTGGTCTACCCCAAATAATAAATATGGACTCTTCTAATTGCTGCCATTGAGCTGGCATGAAAGATACCACTAGAGTTCAAAGAGTTAAGATTCAATTGATTTCGGTTCACGCTGTCAAAAATCGTGTCGTAAATAAAAGAGATAATTGACAGTGTTTGTTAACTCGCATGGAGGAAGGTCTTTCCACAAAGTATTTACGAGCCACAAGACTCAATGGGTGGGGAAACTATTCTTTCTTATAATATATTGCCGATTCCTTAAATGGCTGCTGGTAATTTCAAGAAAAATAGACTTTGAGAAAATCAACGGCGAAGAAGACAACACTACATAAATGATATACATTCAATTTAATTTCCGTTGTATTGTTTGCTTGTTAAATAAAAACTATTTTGTTTAAACCTGTACTGTCGGAAATAACGGGTGGGGGTGGGGGGGGGGGGGGGACTAACACCATCCTGAGTAAAGTTCAGGAAAGTTATTGGCCTCAAAGAGCAACTGTCCCTTCACTATGATGGAAGGCTATGTACTATGTGTATTTATTTAATACAATCGCTTAGCTATTAACCTTTTCAAGAATCAAGACCTATACACCCGCGTGAGAATAGTTACCTTTTGGAAGCTGCTTGAAGTAGAAGCGCTGAGGGTAGACTTTTTGTTCAAATGCAACTAAAGTTGATGACGATTGCAGATAAGACACCTTTCGTATAATGAACGACGATTGATAAATGTTACGAATGGTTAAAAGTCGTCGTATATTAGTCAGGCTGTGAAAATTTCCTTTCGCACAAGTGACTACGAGTGCGTTTGAGTTTCGCAATTTTCTCGTGTTGCGTAGCGACGAATGATTTGATTGCCAGTAAGAGATAGAGGAAATTTGGGCCACATGGAGATTACAGTTTAAGGACATAATCTTAGAATGCAACCCCACATTAAGAGGCGGAGAAACGCCCTCAAACTTTTTTGCAAAATGATATACCTATGTGTTTTTAAATCGTAAATCGTAAACGTAACTGCACATTAGGGAAAACAACACCTGATGATAAGAACACAAATTCCAGTGACATAGTACCCCATTCGTAATTCTCATCAGTCATCGTTCATTGTGCGAAAGGTCTCCCTATCTTACCAGAAAGTCTGTATATTGACACATTAGCTATCATTTTCTAATCCATTGTGTAACCGTATAGCATGTCTGCTAAAATGTAAAGGACACTTGTCTCCTAGAATAGAATAGAACAAGCTTTATTGCAAAAATACACCCTGATAGGGCAGTAAGCAAAGTAAGATATAGACATAACGGCATTCGCGTTCGAACTGTTATTTTTATCGCACGAGATCGGTTTGGGCGAAGGGATAATATTGAACGAGAAGCCGAAGGCTTCTAGTTCAGTATTTTCTCTCCCCCCCCCCCCCCCCCCCACAACTGCATGTGTAACATACGTGTGTCCCGGGTGAGATAGCAGGGAGAGACAGATGTATCCCACCCCACTCACGTAATGACGTTATACATTTGTAGCGTTATTATGACGTTATGCATATCGTATCAGTTTCTTGCTCCCATCTAATTCATACTGACGTCATCGGAATGCAGTGTGATCAAAGTTTGATGCTCTAAAACTCTTCAACCCTGAGCTACCACCTGTTCTTAATCGATTTCATGGTATATACCTTTGAATATATATAACTTGTGCATGCTCTTTCCGATGGTGTCATCAGTTTTTTCAAAACAACGAATACAAAATGAGGTGATTGAATCAGCACGTGACTCCCGATTACCTCTGGCTAACGGAACCGTAATCGCTGCATGTAGTCTGAAGGTGGGAATGGGGACATCTCACCCTCGGGGCAAGATATTTGAACCAGACCCTCGGCAGGCCTCGGGTCTGGTTCAAATATCTTGACCCTCGGGTGAGATTTCCTCATCTCACCTCCCGACTCATCGGGGATCATAATAATCCCTCAGCAAAAATCGACCGAGTGCGGTAAAAAATGACGGTTCGAACGCGTATGCTGTCCTGTATGTATTGCACACGTACAGTTTACTAAGAAATTATTAACGATTTTGGCTCCCCGTGGGAACCCCGGGAAGTAAGCAGCACTTGTTTACTGTGGTAAACCAATTCCACTTTACTAGTAAAATAGGACCCAGTCACCAATGCTTGGGATGAAAGTCCTCTAAAATGGGCAACATGTTGATCAACGATTGACTAAACTTGACTTCATCTCCATGTTGTGTCACGATTAGCCATGGTGCATAAATGTGTGACGTTAACCACCAACAACCAAACCAAACCAAACGATTTTGGCAGCTTGATAATATTGAACTCGAAGCCTTCGGCTTCTTGTTCAATATTATCCTTCCGCCGAAATCGATCGAGTGGTTCCCCTCGCAAATTTGGCTGGCGATAAAATGTGTTTTGTTGTTGGTAGTAATTGTGGTCAAATGAACTGCCGAGTGTCCTAATAATGATTTTAACAGACGTGAGGGCGTGTAATAAACAGAGAATGTCAAGGTGATAGCTAAAACTTGCGATTTTCTTGTTTAAAAGTGTAAATATTTTAGATAATCTATGTGAATGGGTTAAACATAAAGCGTAAAGATTGGTATATGACGGATCCCGAAAACCGATTTGTCACTCAAATTCTGCTAATTAGCCATGAAATGTAATGTCCATTAGGGCGCATTTGTTGAACGCCATATGGGCTATCTGATAACTGATCAAAGGAGTATTCTTCAGTAATCATTATCTGTGTAATTATGACCACTTAAGGGGACGTCCAACCTAACTTTGGTCAAATTTCATGTAATTTTCTTTCAAGTCTAAAAAAAGCCCAAAATGAATAACCCCAATAAATTATATATACCAAAATGCTTGGAATGAAACATAGAACATGTGGAAACTGAAATTTGCCATGGAACTGCTGCCATGTGTAAATAGCACCACCTGAAAGTCTGCTGTGGCATAAGTAAGAGAACAAAATTTTTACAATAAAATACCTCAAAATAAAATAACAGCTGTATTCAATAAACATTTAAGTACATACTCGAAGAAATCTTTTCCTAATTCATGAAAGTAATAAAGATTGAGACCAAATGTTATAAGTGGAGTGCTCACTGATTGAAGGCAGACCTTTTCTTTTGTTGATGTTTTGATTTGGGGAGTTCAACAAAGGTCAACTTGAAGGAGTCCAGCAGAAGAAGTATGGAAGGACAAAAGAGTGTCTCCCAATATAAAGATGTATGTGTTACTGTAATGGTTTGGAAAGAAAATATGATATTCTCCTATGTAGAATGCACTGCAAAGTCATACATTGTAGTTGAATAAATATATTAACAAACCCCTTGCACTGTAACCCCTTTTATCCCATGCACCAATTTGATAACGATTAAATTGTTAAATTTGTCTGGTTTATCAATAAGTATAATAGCTTTGTTTAACTCTTGGACACCAATACACTCATGATATCTGTTGGAGAAGAAATAAGGGTAACTGTAACCTGTCACTGCAATAAACCATCTGATGTACTTAAAAGTACATTGTTATTCAAAACACATCAAATCAACCTTACATAACCATTATTGCATGTATTTTCCCCAAGGAGGCTTATTGACATATTGAGATCAGAAGGGCACATCCAGAGGGTCTAACATATTTTTTTCAAGAACGCAGTACACAAAGCAGTACACAAAGCAATCCCAGAAAGGTGACAAGTGAGCTCCATTTGACACAAACAATTCCTGGGGGGGGGGGGGGGGGGGGGGGGGGGGGCTCGCTTCCTTGTATGACTCTACCTCCGGCACTCAAGGCATATGCCTTTTTTCTCAAAGTTTAACTCTTTTTTTTCTTTTTAAAGATCACACATGTTCCAAACACTATAAGACGGGTAACCCTCCAAATAAGTGTATCTGCAAAAATCATGTTACATTGCAAAACATTCTTTTTAGACTTTTAGTTCTGGACCTTTCTTACTTCCAACTATAACACTTAATTTATCGATTAATGGGTGAATAGAAAAGTCCTGCCATAATCAACATTTTGAGTTCCATAAGCCTTCAAAACAGCTCCGATAAAAGTGTCAAACATCAGATCTGTGGCTTTATACAGAATATTTATTAGGTCATTGCTTGATAAGTCATAGGAACAAAATCTTCACCAGAAAATTCTGTAGCAATACACTTGAGGGTATTAGCAGGCACTTTGCAACAAATTGTAACAAATCAACTAGTTATAAACAAAATTTTAAAAGAGTGAAAAAGTACCACAACTCTGAAAAAATGTGGGAAGAAACACATGCTACAGCAGCTACACAGACATTGTTTCCCCATGATGCTCGATCACAACACCAAATATCCTTCAAATTGGAGTAGCAATGGTTGAGATACAAGGGAGAATGTTGGTACATGTAATGATGAATGGGTAAGAGGACAGACGTTACCACTGGCCTGCACGGCCCTAGATGCACCTTTGATTTTCCAACTTCCAGGTCTGGGGCATAATAATCGCAACACACCCACCTTATCAGTTCATAATTTCAGTAAAATAAAAGAAATTATCAATTTGAATTAATTAATAGATGATGGAAAATATTTGGCTTCCTTCGCCTTCTCGTACTATTTAATTACCACAAACAATATCAGTTTGATACCGACAAACGAAACGGAATGCATGTGGTCTGGTTAAAAAGTAACTCGGCATGAATAATGATGAAATTGCGAATATTTCGTGTATTTCATTTGTTTAAAAGCCAATTGCAGCTAATATTGACCGTGCATTCGATAATTCGTTTCGGTTTTGACCACACGGCCACTCGGTGACAGCGGTTATGTTTATTGTGATATGCAAATTGGGGGATGGTTTCCGGTGAAGGAGATTTGTCACATTTGTCAGTGTAAAACGATCATAAAAGACACTGATCGACGCTTGTATTACTATGGTTGGTTGCAAGAAAAAACTAAATTCTCAGCATCGTCCAAGCGCACCTTATTTAAAAGCACGAATGCATCATTTTCAACCCATCTTCAATCGGTCCTTTGCAGACATCAACACAGACCGTGGTAACTTACAACATCACAACAACGGGGGAAATCAACACGCTCAATATAGTTCCAGGTCACTTGGAATATATTTCGTGAAAAAGTGATTTCTGAAGCATTCTACTTACTTTGTTATGAATATTGCCTTATTTTATGTGTATTGTCCCGATTTTATACACTCGGTTATTTTTTTACAAGTGGTTCATGTTGTCTTTCTAGTGCGCAATAATTCAGATTTTTTGTCAACAAAAAAGTTCAGACGGCCTGTAAACACGAGAGGGAATTTCGAACCATATTTTGCAGTTATGACATTAACAACTCAAGTATTTGCTGTCACCTGTTTGCAAATCCGTTCATACTTTGTCTCGAACAAATAAAGGGAGTGATCACGTCCTTGCATTCTTACGATTGCCCAAATTGTGTATTTCTGCAAGAACCACATCGTAATCACATGACCGGAAAAACATCATTGAAACATGGCCACATCCGGAACATCCAAAATTTGTGTTAGTGTTATGACATTCAAACGTCAAAACCCACCAGAGAGTGTGTCAAAAAATGCTTTCTCCGAGTCTGTAGTATGTTATCATTATATTGAGGACAAGGCTTTCGAATTACCGATTATTTTGTGGTTTTACCGGTTCGTTACTTACGCCATTTGCAAATTAATCTTCTTCAAAATCCTAAAATTCACTTTTTTTCCTGAAAAAAATTATATGTACCTTTTCTATGCACTTTACTCATTATTTTGATATATAATTTGCCTTTCCTTACTTCTCTTATCTGTTTCTGAGGCATTGGGAAAAATGTCAAAAAATTGAACAACGTTAGGTTGGACGACCCCTTAATAGGTGGTTGTTGTAGAAAACAGTAAATCGCATGTATTCTGGACACGCACCCATATTACGCAGCTAGCACGAAATGTCAAAAGATACCAAAATGTGAGTCTTTCAAAGGAACCTTAAAGCGAGTATTAAATTAAGATAGATCTAAGCAGCCAAGTTCAAGAGAAGCGATTAAACTGAGAATTAATGTTCTGGCCATCTAAATAAAAATCGGGGATTTCTCGAAAAATTAATTCCAGCCAATTCCAGTCTGATGGTGTGTGAGACTGTGCGTCGTTGCGTGTAGATGGGGCGGTTCCATGCTATAGGTTAGAGGGGGTGCCGCATCGGTGCGAAAGTATAGGCACGGTGTGATGTAGGGGAGCTACAGAGCTCATTTTTAGCTCACCAACTTTAATTGTGTGAGCTTATGGAATGGCTCGATCGGTCGGCGTCAGCGTACGTGTCCAATAATGTTAAAGTTTCTGTTTAGGTCACTTATTCGCCCTATTTCCATATCATGTCTTTTATAATGCTGCTATATGATGATTATTATCATTTTACCATGATTTAACCCCTCATACCCTACATTTTAGACATTTTTCTTGACATTTTTAGTTGCGTTTAGTTTTCTGTTTAGCTCAGAATTTCATGTTTAACTTAGTGTTTAGGTCAGCTGCTGTGCTCCTTCTCTTCCAATGGCACTTATATTCATCATACATGTTCCTCGGTATCATTGTTCCATGATTAACCCCTCATACTCTGCATTTTAAACATTTTTCTTGACATTTTTAGTTGCGTTTAGTTTTCTGTTTAGCTCAGAATTTCATGTTTAACTAAGTGTTTAGGTCAGCTGCTGTGCTCCTTTTCTTCCCACGGCACTTATATTCATCATACATGTTCCTCAGTATCATTGTTCCATGATTAACCCCTCATACCCTGCATTGTAAACATTTTTCTTGACATTTTTAGTTGCGTTTAGTTTTCTGTTTAGCTCGGAATTTCATGTTTAACTTAGTGTTTAGGTCAGCTGCTGTGCTCCTTCTTTTCCCATGGCACTTATATTCATCATACGTGTTCCTCAGTATCATTGTTCCATGATTAACCCCTCATACCCTACATTTTAAACATTTTTCTTGACATTTTTAGTTGCGTTTAGTTTACTGTTTAGCTCAGAATTTCATGTTTAACTAAGTGTTTAGGTCAGCTGCTAAGCTCCGTTTCTTCCCATGGCACTTATATTCCTCATACATGTTCCTCAGTATCATTGTTCTATGATTAACCCCTCATATCCTGCATTTTAAACATTTTTCTTGACATTTTTAGTTGCGTTTAGTTTTCTGTTTAGCTCAGAATTTCATGTTTAACTTAGTGTTTAGGTCAGCTGCTGTGCTCCTTCTCTTCCCATGGCACTTGTATTCATTATACATGTTCCTCAGTATCATTGTTCCATGATTAGCCCCTCATACCCTGCATTTTAAACGTTTTTCATCACATTTTTAGTTGCGTTTAGTTTTCTGTTTAGCTCAGAATTTCATGTTTAACTAAGTGTTTAGGTCAGCTGCTGTGCTCCTTCTCTTCCAATGGCACTTATATTCATTATACATGTTCCTCAGTATCATTGTTCCATGATTAACCCCTCATACCCCGCATTTTAAACATTTTTCTTGACATTTTTAGTTGCGTTTAGTTTTCTGTTTAGCTCAGAATTTCATGCTTAACTTAGTGTTTATGTCAGTTTCTGTGTTTTAGTTTTAAGAGGTTGTGTTTAGGTAAGCTTTGTCGCATTTTATGAGCCTGTTTGATACAGTTCTTGTGTTTGTCAAAGTTACTATCAAAGAGGAATGTTGGTGAGCTATAGGGCGTTGGCGTCCTTCTTGTTAGAATAGGAGCAGTCGCGGGCCATGTCGGTGGCCATATATGATAATAGGATCAGGAACAGGAAGTACGAGCTCAGGGAGCTATATGCATTTAGGTAAACGGCATTACCTGTTTTAGAAGGCAAGCCATACATAGGCAGAGTAGGCTTTGCCTCTATGAACATTATCCTGAGATAGACGTAGGGGAGAGATTAACCCCATTGGTGGCGACTGCTTGTGTGAAAAGCGTCAAGTAAAGTGACAATAAGCTAGCGGTCGTGCTACGGCAGTAGTAGAGTGACATTCAGTCACCTGTTAGAGCAGAGGCGTCCGATAAAGTGACAATAAGCTAGTGGCCGTGCGACGGCAGTAGTTGAGTGACATTCCGTCACCTGTTAGAGCAGAGGCGTCCGATAAAGTGACAATACGCTAGAGGCCAGGTGACGGCAGTGAAAGGGTGAAGTGAAGAGGCGACCAAGGAACCAATACCAGCGAAGAAGAGGAGAAACCAGCGACAACAGAGAATGCGGGCCCGCAAGTGACTCAAAAACTGTGGGTAGGGGGTGACTGACGTTTTGTTTTCTTATTCTTTTGGATTCCATGTAAGTCACAAATTATCATATTTATTATTTTTATACATGTATTAAATTGTTGTTTTCAGTGAACCCTTGTTGACTTATGTCTTTCGATGAAAAGTTATTAACCCCTTCAGGATAAGAACCACCCCAACAAAGGTGAAACGGGCGGGTTGTCATGGTGAGACATACGTTCACGCACGGATTCAGGCAACTCTCCTTGAGTTTTAGCTGAATACACGGCGTGAATCTATTTCTTCCAGCAGCGACAAAGCCCCGGTTTCCGACAGAGAACGACAGACGTGTGTGAATGGGTTAATCGAAAGGCACTCGTGCCATCGCAGAAGGATAAAACTTGAGGCTTGTGGCCTCTCGTTCTATCTTTCCGCGCTGGCACTCGTGCCATGTTCTCTCCGGGTACTCCGGCTTCCTCCACCTGTAAAACTGTCACGGCCATGATTAGCCATTGTGATAAATATGTGACCTTAAACATCAATAAATAAATAAATAAATAAATAAACAAATAAATAAATAAATAAATAAATACTCGTGCCATATCGATTAACCCATTCCACACACGCATGTGTCGTTCTGTGTATTTACCTTCGAGCATTTATCCGCAAGCATTTTGCAACATGTGAAATATTCTGTATCCACAATGCAAGGGATATAACCGTAAAATGGAAGGATAATCGTATTGATGAAGAAACACAGCACTTGTTCTTTCTGGTCTGTATTTTGGAAAAATTGTATCTAAAACACTGCTATTTTCCGAACGAAGGCTTGCGGGTGAGGAAGAGTGATGTTTTAGGGTAAGGCTGAGAATCGTATATTATTTCATGCTAGTGGGATGTTTTTAAAATAAAATATACTCCAGCTTCATCCATCTATGAAGAGAAAAGATATAGCAGAAGTAACCGAGAAACCAATGGTCAAAGATTTCAACTGTCACACTGGTGATAAACAATTATGCTTTCGCATTCCATTACCAACGAAAAGCCATTTTCCGAAATTAACCACAGAATGTTAACTAATTAGACAACATAGGGCACCTAGTTGGAACCAAAGGAAGTGGAACAGTGCTTGTTTAATGTGTTCTAGCAGTTTTACTGTTAAAAAAGGATACGGATAATCAACGCCGGGGATAGAAGTCTTTTGAAGTGGGCAGTATGGGTATAAGCAATTGAGTACACTTAACATTTTACTTGATTTGCGATCATAATATAGCGCTTGATGCTGAAAGGAACCTTAAAATAAATTAAAAAAATAAATAAATAAATAAATAAAAAATAAATAAATAAATTATCCTTGAAGAACAAAAAAAAAATCCATTTTTTGCATTAAAAACATAGTTTGTGATACTTCACTGGAGCTCAAAGATCTCGTTCCAACGAGGACCATAAGCTATGTATTGGAGGCAACAATTAATAAAATAAGAATGCTCACTTTCGAATAACGACTTGTGAAGGCACTTACATTTTTATGAAAGGTTAAAACTGACCATGGAGGAGAAATGTTACAATCGATCCATCAGGACTTCTGTAACAAAAAGTAAAAAAAATCTGTGCTGTATTTTGTACTTTAGCAAAAGCATGCTGATTATTTCGTAATTTTATTCACTAGCATTACGCCTATTTTTGAATGCATAAGTATTACATTACTCACAATATGAGTTGATATTCGGCCACCTAGTGTGCGGGAACCCTGTGGAGTTGTGCATCCCTTGGTTACAGTGTTAAATAAGTTTTCATAACAGAAGAAGACCTGGTAACCAACACCCGGGTTGAGAGTCTCCTTGCAGAGGGTGGTATAGGTTTAAACTAATAGCTAAATTTAACTCAATACTTGATATAATCATAGATGCTGAAAGTGACCTAAAACAGTAATAAACAAATCATGACCGAACAAGAAAAACTGCAGTTGTTGGGAAACCGAATTCGAAGATGAGTCCATGCAGGGGCCAATACTAAAACACTTTTACAGTTGTATTTTCTGGGTGGATATGGAATTTACTTTAGGTATAGGTTTGAAGGACTTCAGAGTTATTATCTGGTAGAAACTGCATCGGGAACACACAGATTTTATGATATTAGTGAGGAAATCACCTCGCCACGTAATGTGTGTGATGAGAAGGTTTTTTTAGGAAATATTTTATTGTCATTAGATCGTAACTTGAAAAAAAGGATCAGAACACGAGTTATTACAATTTATATAAATGTATGCCTTTCAGACATAGAGACAAGCATACACAGAAAGATGTCAGTACACAATGCACCATACACTCTAAAGTCAGTTGGGTTAAAAGTCAACCCAAATCAACTGCGCTGAGTGAATATGAACCCATTTGGTTCACACGGTTTCCCTTTAAGAACACTTTCCAAGCGTTACTGAGGACTTTCAGCTTCGTACCAATAAAATGTTGGCCACCAGGACTGGTAAGTTAAAATGAGGAGTTTACCAGACTTTGTTTCACTAAAATATTCCCAAAGACTCACCACTCTTGAACGAGCAATTTTGCGCACAACCGGCCTCCAATTTGTTTTAGAGGAGAAGAAACCAACAAACCATGCAGGATATTACATTCAAATTAAGCTGAAAACATGAATACAGAAGCAACAACATGGAGTAAATTTTATGAGAAACCGACACATGATATCATTTCAAAACAGTCTGTACAGTATGTGGAGAGTGTATTATCACTAAATCACCCGCAGAGTGGACAGTCCACCCAAGCAATAATTGAAAATTTGTTGCAAAGCATAACCAGCACAAGCAATGTTTCAGCCAATGGACCTCCGGGTTAAACCCGGAGGTCCATTGGCTGAAACATTGCTTGTGTTTTTTGTAGATATGTACAAAATTTGAAAGTTATAGCTTGGGTGATAACTCCACTCCGCGGGTGATTTAGTTACAATCCACTCTCCACGTACTGTATAATCTCTATTAAATTGTTCTTATATTATTAACACTAAAAGTACTGGAGGTATTAATGATTTTTTGCTGCACTTTGGCAGTCTACATATTGTGACTTTGCAGTTGTGTCTAGGCATGTCTTGGCTGCCTATATAGACAGCCAAGACTTGCCAAGAAACAACTAACTGGGGTATTAGAATGTAACTTGCAAATGTATTTAAAACTGCCTATTGGGGCACCTGTCTTTTTGCTGTAACAATTTTCAAAGTCATAATTAGGCCGTCAGAGTGTTAAAGAACTTTTGTTTGCTCTTGATATGCTTCAATATGTTGGTAAATAATGGTTTTTGTCTGTCCGTTCAGTTCAGGACACCAATTGTGAATTAAATGTCCCCTGTGGAAACCTCGGTTATTGAAGCAGTGCTTGTTTACAGTTCTAAACGATCTCTCTTTTATGGTACAATAGGACTCAGTCACCAATGCTTGGGATGGAAGTCCTCTGAAATGGCAATATGGGTATAAACGATTGACAACTTGACTTTATCTCAAGTTGTGGTCACGATTAGCCATTGTGTAGAACTATTTTACTTTACATTAAGCACCTATAAATGAATAAATAAATAAATAAATAAATAAATAAATAAATAAATAAATAAATAAATAAATAAATAAATACATTTTCATTTAAATAGGTACTAAGACTGGGACATTTTTTTATTTGAATTGGGAAAAATCATGCCCAAATGCCATTGGGAAAGGGTCTCATAATAGGCCCATGTAGGCATCCAAAGGAATCCCTGATGTGGTTGATAAATCCAGAAAAAAGTATTCATTAGGAGTATTCAAAGTAGTCTTCAGTATGCTGATATGGTACCATTGTCATGTTTCCTGTCTTCTACGAAAATACATTCTGTTTCCACAGCACTTTCTGCCCATGGCTGCACATTTCCAGATGCAAATATACCATAAAATATAATTCCTGAGAGATCAACCAATCCGGAGAGTAAAAATATTGTCTGCCAGTCTCTCACAGTCTAAAAATATCAAATAAGAAAGTACTGAACTTATGAACAACACGCCAGGAATTTAAGTATAGAAGTTATGAGACCAATAGAACATGATTGATTGATCAAGGACCCCAGAAATGTCTCAGCTGAGGTTAGGTATTGTCAGAATTACCTTTTGGTACGCAAATGTTCATAATGATAAGTAGTATGTAATGTGGTTTGGGGGCCTCAGTTGGGGGACCTCGGTGGGGGACCTCGGAAGTGACGTCATGTCACGTGACGTAGTGGCGCCATGTTGTGTTGTCATGGTAACTCGCGTAAGCGGCCATTTTGTGACGTCATATCCATAGTGATACGTGGTGTGAGTGCGCATGCGCAGCGCGTGTTAGGGTGATACGTGTTTCCGTCGTCTATTTTGTATACTGGAGGCCGCTATCTTGGTTTCTACGGTAGCACGTGATTGCTATGTTACCCAAGTTTTCTGCAATAAGACGGGGTCTGTTCTATTGGTGTGTTCGATTGAATAGGAGTAAATCTAATTACCACAAACAACCCGAAAATCTCTCCAAATCACCAAAATCCACCCCAAATCACCGAAATTGACTTTATTTCCCCAATTTATCGGCTTAGCACGTAGTGCTATAGTACTAAGGGGGTACAAGGGGTGCGTTCGATTGAACAGGAGTAATTCCAAATCACCAAAATCTATCCCAACTTTTACTATTTCGAATTCTTTCAGAATTCTCTGCTTCTATCTATATAGGCAATAGTTTTCCTCTACCTGGCCATGTTCCTTTGTTCTGGAGTATACTCCAGTAGCGTAGAAGAGCCTGTTAACTGGAACAGTTTATCTTATTATTGCTATATTTAGCAATTTCTGGTCTATTCTTGTTAGTTCTGGCCCTATTCCGTGTACTCTTGTTGTTTCATTTATCTAGATTATAACTAACCAATCAGATTGCTTCATCCCCCGTAATCTCTATGCAGAGTTATCTCCCCTTATTACAACGAAGTCGTATCCGATTTTCATCACCTCTTTATCCAATGGTCATATTCCATGGAATCCCATTTTTGGGAAACGCCCGTGGCTATGGAATCCCTTTTTTGTCGTATGAGGCCATGAGGGCTATATAAAAGCCCTCAATGAGTCCTCATTTATTATCCCTCATACCCTCATTGAACTTTGAGGTTATGAGGACCTTGAAAAATCCCCACCGAGGTCCCCCAACTGAGGCCCCAAAACCACATTACATACTACTATGATATGTTGCATTTCATTTCAATATCGCTGCTTGTAAGAGTTTAAGATTTCATTTGCAGAAAAATTCAAATCAAAATCTTCAAACATAGAAAATCTTACACCTGAATGTGGATGATATTGATTCAACCTTGCATTTAGTTTATTTATTTGCGTTCAAAGTCATATATTTCTGCACAATGCATAATCGTGACAGATTGCACTCAATCAAAAATGGTAAATTATGTGCAAGACCAGGAGCCAATACTATAGAACTTTTACAGTTGTATTTTCTAGAATTGAATTTTCTAGTTATGACTTTAATTGGGATGAAATGAACTATTAGCATTTTCAAAGATATGGCAATTTAGTCAGTTGTATTAATAAGTAGCAAATTCAATTCTAGAAAATACAGTTCTAAAAGATTTATAGTATTGGTCCCAAGCATAATATTGTGCGACTGTGTTGCAATTTCATTTCGGAAAGAACTATCAAACAAAGCAGTAGCGTGAAGCACACTACTTAGTTCACTTCAGCATAATTTTTTCTTTTCGCATTATCTATGCAGTTATATAACTTGAATTAGGAAAAATCGAAGCCAATTCGAGACTTCGACCAAACGTTCGACACTATGACCTAAAGAGTCAGAGGTTATTACTTCGCTAGTTTCATATCGGCCGAGATATACTCCCGAGATAACTTCATATCAGCCCTGAGATCGAAGGTCGAATCTTTATTTATTAAACCAAAAGTAATAATTACAAACATTCTCTGATCTGTTACATTTCTCTAACAGTGTTATTGTTTCGCATTCTTTTCACTAAGTCCAAAATATCCCTCTCCCCCACTCCTAGTTGAGCTATCAGATCGTCTCGGCTTCTCCACCGAGGGATCCGCGACATTCGGACAACTGAAGAACCTCTTCTCCCAGCCGACGAAGCTTCGGGTTTCACTCTGAATTTCAGTTTGCGATGAAGTTTCTGTACAACACTTCTTTTTATCTTCATAGCATAATCATTACTTATTGCCATCATTAATTCCCCATCATACAAAAATCTGCTCAGGGACGTGGCTAGAAGTTTCCGATTGGGGGTGTAGGGTAGTGAATTTACAACTAGGAGGAGGGACTGGGAGGGGGAACCCCCCTCACGGCGCCTCCCCTAGTTGGAAATTCACTACCAAGAAACATGTTGAAAGTAAAGCCAAGGAAGTGGCCATAAAAGTGATTGTAGTATCTGAAACTCCAACACATTTATGATAGAATTATCCGGTTATTGTTATTTTCTATTCTTCTGGGAATTGAATATGTGCTAAACAAATGCTCAAGCTGAGAACTTTGAGAAATTCACACTGTCTTAACATTAAATCATATCTTAAACCCCTGTCACACTCTGTTGCGACCATGCCGGCGCTTACATTGCGCTGGAAAATTACCAAAGCGTCAAGCTAAACGCATTAAGGTCTCCAAGAACCAAGTGGTGACGCAGTGGACCTGACTAGGACGGAAGAGGGTCCCCATGGTCGCCTGTGAGCGCCAAAGCGCCGCGCTTGTTTTGTGCATGCACAAAACAAGCGCAGAGGTCGGCGTTCTGACCAGGGCGCTGCAATGACTCAGTACTGTCGCCGTGGCAGCGCAAAGCGAGCGACGTGAGCGTCTCGTTGACGTAGCAAGGATGCATATAAGCTGCTCGTGGTCGCAGTAAGAAATCAATCTTGTCCTCTGCGACTGCAGAAAGCTTAATAAGACTCACACTACGTGCCTCTCCCGTCCTTATTACGCTCACTACGTCTCTCTCCCGACCTTATTGCGCTCTTACTGCGCTGCCACGAGGCGTTATGGACCGTTTCCCGCTCATAGAACGTCCACACGGTGCTGCCACTGCGATTACGGCGCTCGTTATACGTCCAAGCGTGACAAATGGCGTTCTTCCGACGTCTACAGCAGGTTTACAGTACGATCCCCCTTTGAAATGCGATCTGCTCACTCACACACACAAATGGTACAAATACATCATCAGCAACAGCAATGGGCGTAGCACTGGGCGGAAGGGACGGAGGTGGTGGATGATACTGCCTTCTCTTCCCCTCCCTTTGTCCTTGGTTGCTGAAGCCTTGCTTTTGCCTTTTACCATTGTGACTCCGATGTTCGATGCGATATTTCGCGGGGAAAACAGACCGGTGACTGGAGAACACAGGAGGCTCTATGAGACCGTTTTGCAAAACGTATTGAGAACGTACTAGCAAAGCAATGGCAGCGACTCGGATGCACCAAGACCGTTTACAGCGTAGAGGAAGCGCAGTCAGGGCGTGTGAGAGAGTGAGACTTGACAAGTAGGAACGCAATGGGTTGTACTAAGAGCGCAATGAATACGTGATAAGCGGGATAGGAGCATACTGAAAGCTAGCTTGTTTTAAAAGTTTGACAATTTTGGACAGTTTTCTGCGCTCTTCCTGCGTGTTATTCATATTTTGATAATTTTTCAGCGCAATGCAAGCGCCGGCCTGATCGCAGCAGAGTGTGACAGGGGCTTTATGCAGAAATGATCTATTTTCGATGTTTCATCATTTTGTAACTGTGAATGATGGAATTAACTCAGGATAACGATTTTACATGATGTGCTTTTCTTGAAGAGCATTTCGAGGATTTTTTTCATTACGATAAGTCTCGTACCGATTGACATCATATTTATGAAGCTCGATATTGCATACCCTGTAGTTGTAAATAGTAATATTTGGAATTTTCATCCAATTTAAACCGAGTTGAAATTTTGGGAAGTAAATGAGACATCAGCATCACCAAAGAAGCTCTAACATCCAGATAGATGGAATTTCCAACTACTCATGACTTGCCCTCCGAATTCCAGCTATAGGAAATTTTTGCCAGGATGGGTGGGGGGGGGGGGGGGGGGACACAGCCCCCCCCCCCCCCCTGTCGCCACGTACCTGAATCTTATTCAAACCAGTCTTTCACCCACTGTAGTGGTAACGCCAATTTTCCCGATTGCATCTGACGAAAAACTCTGAACAGTTCGGTGTAAACAAACAAGTTATGCCTAGTAACGCATCAAGGGTGGGGGTGGGTGGGGTGGGTGCAACACTACCTTGGTTCATATCGACCGACATCGGTGGCACATCAGCCGAATTTGAAGTCATGTCAGCGGAGTTTGATAATAGGAAATTCTGGGAAAGAATATCATACCTAGTAAATAAGTAATGTTAGTTGGTAATTTCAGTTTTGTAATAAATAACCAGTAATGTATTAACCCTTTGAACCCGAGAGGCCGCTTTTCCGGCCCAGGAACATGATGCGTCATAATTGCATTAAGTATGGTAGCTGCTAAGTGAATGTGTGGAGTATTATTTATTTATTTATTGGTGTTTAAGGTCACATACTTATGCACAATGGTTAATCGTGACCGTGACAGTTTAACGGGTGGAGGAAGCCGGAGTACCCGGAGAGAAACACCGAGCAGCGACGAACAACTGTCAGCTCCTCAACCCTCTAATTCCATCGACATGCAGTACGCCTTAGTACACGGCGTCATCGTGAACCCATGTAGGCAAACGGGATAAAGTGCCTTGGCCAAGGAAACAACGCGGGTCGTCCCGGACGGGGATCGAACTCGGGGCCTCTAGCATAGAAGTCCAACAGTCTACCACTGAGCCACCGCGCTTCGGAATATGTGGAGTAGACCGATCAATATGTTCAAAGTGCAGCCTTCCTTCGGGCTGCACGTTGAAAATATTAATTGATCTACCCCCCCCCCCCCCAAATAATCAATATGGACTCTCCAGATTACTGTCATTGAACTGACATGGAAGATACCATCAGGGTTCAAAAGGTGAAAAGTCGATCAATAATGGCGTAACCAGTAGTGTAATAAAAGATCAATGAGTATTGTAATAAATCTCGGGAAGGGGGTGGGGGTCACGTCTTTGAAAAGTTGAGTAAGCTATTATGAATACTGTGGCACACATCGACCTCCGAACTATTTATTTCTTGTGATCTTAATGAACTGGCGAACGAACATATCTAACAAGGTCATTACGGTGCCCGATACTGTTATTAAGAATGTCCATTTATACCATGAGTGCCTGTTCTACTATATATAAAAAGCCTATGACATAAATTTTAGCTTTACACACCAACCGTGGTGAATACGTGTGTCTGTGGTGAACTCGCTAGCAATGAGATTTCAATAGTTAAACATTACACCTGCAGTGGAACTACATCGAAGTTGACTTTTGGTGACCTCGACCTGAATGCAAACTTGTTTAAATTTATAGCTCGTCGCCTCGCGAAGAGTGAAATGGAAGCGGCAATTATTTATTACATTTTTAAATGAGTTTACCACATAAGATACTAAAAATTAATAAACATGCATTGTCTCGTATTAATAAAACACCAATAACTCGGAATAGTATGTTACTATGTTATTAAAATGAAAAAGGCCCGTGATTTCCGCGTTTCTTTTTCCATTTGTTTTGGCGATAAAATTAACAGCGGAAGTACCAGCCACCGGTACTCTGTAAACAAAAACAGATTCGCACGTGGAGAAAAAATAATAGCGACTTTTAATAATCTGACGATCATGGTATAACTAAAATATACCCAAAGTAGCTTGGTGTTCCAAATGTTCACCATTCGTGATGAAGTGGTGTTAACCGCGTACCAAGGGCTCGCGGTTAACACCACTTCACCACTCGTGGTGTACATTTGGTACACCAAGCTACCATGGGTATATTCTTTTTATAACTACCGTTTACTTTCAGAAATCGAACTCGCTTTTTTAACATTTAACGAACATTAAACTTTCTATTACACATAAGTTGAATTGGGTTCGGACACTCGAAGATGGAGCAGTGTGCTCAGATACACTGTCGTTGAGGGTATAATTCAATTAGTGTGAACAGATTTGAAACTACGTTTGTGTTCGGATGGTGATCTAAATTGTAAAAACAAAGATTGTTTGCCACTGTTCTGTATAAATTGACCAACACAAAATGACACAGGACACTGCACGTGCATTTCATTCCCATTTGCAAACATCTGAGTAATGTGAATGAATATCTCACTGGCACAGAGAATTAATTGTTCAGTTGCTTTACTAGGATTTAACGACAATTTCGACAGCGAGGGTCACCTCGTGTCGGACAGTTTTATGGGTGGGGGAAGCCAAATTACCCGGGGAGAACCACCGACCAGCGCGAGCAACTGCCAAGCACCCAACGTTCTAACCCCGCAACAAGCAGAGTTAGCAATGAATGAAGGCAAGTTCACCACCGACGTGTAGTACGCCCTAGTGAACAGCGCCACCGTGTCCCCACGTGGGCAATCGAGATTAAGTGCCTTGCCCAAGGAAACAACACAGTTACCCCTGGGAGGGGGGGGGGGCGAAGTCCAGTGTCCTAACCACTGAGCCAACTTGATCCAGAGATTGTTGATAGACGGTCGTATGCTATCCCATCAATTCTTCACATGAGTGTAAAAATACTGGTATAAAACACTTACCGGATTTTCTCCAACTATAACTCCTATCAGAGATGTATTGATCACACCTCCGGAGATCCCAAATCTGGCTATTGCAGAAATAAATGCTGTGTACTTGGGAGCGACATCCATCATATTAGCTTCATAACCTGAAACACAATAATTAATAAAAAGAGCATAACTTGAAGTTAACTGCGGCTGCATTGTGCCAAGTGCTATGGTATTTAGATAAAACGGAACGAGGGCGAAGAATGAGAGACTGGAATCAAGGGTCCAAGTTGATGTTTTTTCTGTATTTTACAAGGGTCGTTGGTTTCAACTACCCAAGTTGTGCTCTGTATTTATACCACGATTAAACTTGAATTTATTGAACGAAGATGATATTTTAAAGAAAAATACTACCGTAGGCGGTCTGCTAACTTTCTTACTTGACGCTATTTTATGTTGAAGCATCTCATTAACGTCATAACGTACATGCCTTTCTTACACGTTGGCCGGATTCCACACATTTGATACCTGGCACATTTCAACGTCTGTATTGTATCGGGTAACGTTGAATAGACGCGTCGATCGTGGTATATAGTTCCCGCCACGAAGTGATATCCCATTGTGCACTATACGAGTGTTTACAACGACAATTCATTTTTATCGAACATCGAAGATAAATACGGCTCCATGACAAAATTAATAGCACATTGTTTTTTTTTTAAATAAATGACACATGTTTGGAATATTATTTTCTCAAAAAATTCAGATGCGTAAAACAATTTTGACAAACGTGTGTAATTGGTGTCACGATACACTAAAACTCACCGCCAGATTGAGAATTTCTACTGATAGATACGACCAGGCACGTCGGAAATACGGGGGATGAGGGAGCAGCTGTCCTATTATTTATTATTTATTTATTTATTGGTGTTTAAGGTCACATACTTATGCGCAATGGCTAATCGTGACCGTGACAGTTTAACGGGTGGAGAGAACCACCGAGCATCGACGAGCAACTGCCAGCTCCTCAACATACTAACTCCGTTCAAGCTCCGCTCAAGCACGGTTACAGCGGTTGAAGACATGAGCACCATCGACGTGCAGTACGCCTTAGTGCACGGCGTCATTGTGCCCCCATGTAGGCAACCCGGATAAAGTGCCTTGCCCAAGGACACAACGCGGGTCGTTCCGGACGGGGATCGAACTCGGGGCCTCTAGCATAGAAGTCCAACAGTCTACCACTGAGCTACCGCGCTCCGTGGCAGCTTCCCACGTTGTCTTCGTATCACGTGGGCGAGTGGGGGCACACAATGCCCCTCCGAGATTTATCACTCAATTTGTTTCAATGATTTAATCTCGAAGTAAAGCTAAAAAACATCCAAATCTGTTGTGGGAGCTTTTAAAATTAAATGAGGGTGTATGGGAGGAGTTGCCCCCTCCCGATGGCAGGGGGTCGTCCTTTCAACCTCATCTCGGGTCTTTAGCCTTCGAGACAGCCATTCTTCAGCATGTCAGGGCGGGACTGCTAGTGCGAGTTAGTGCCCTTTTCCAGGGTTCTGTCCCCCCGTGCCCTGAAGTGCTTCCGGCACCCCCAGAATACGATTCAGAATTATATATTCACTTGAAAAAAATATTTTTTTTGAAACAAAACAGGAGATGTTTGAAACCTTAAAACAAACATAAACAAAGCAGGAGATGTTTGAAATCTTAAACAAATATATACAGAACAGCATGTGATGGAAATCACTGTTAACTTTTCTGAACGAATCATTCACAGCTTTACATCAGAATGGAATTGTTCTACCTTTCATCGGGGAATTTAAAAAAAAAACTGCTGACCTTAGGGCCGCTGAACTTAGGGTCCTGCGACGCTTCGAGATTCGATTCGATTTCGAATCTGAAGTTGGTATTCGGTTCGACTCGAAACCAGCTGTCCTATTCGTTTTCCATCGAATATTTTCTCTGGAATTTCGCTTGGTATCAGTCATCTTAGTCGTTCACAAAACGTATAGCTGAGATCGAAATTGTACATAAATAATGTTAAAAATAACGACTGAGTTTAATTTCCGCGACTGAGTGTACGTTTCGCTATTTTAACATGAAAATCATCTGTACCATCCATGCTAATTCCAGTTTCACAAGTCGCTCCCACTGTTGAAAGCAAATGTAAAGCAATTACAACGATGAGCTCACGGTTGTTAATGGCTAGCCCGGTAAAGAATTCTCGTACCCGTTCCTGTTTTTGAACAAAAAATCCTAACTGGGAATATTCCAATTACATCATCAAGGCATGCCTTCAACGAAGGCATGCCTTGATGATGTAGTTGGAATATTTTATCAGTTGGGACGTTAAGACGCCTGTGCTCAATTCGAGGTTCGATCCGATTTCGAATAAGGGACTCGATTCGATTCGAATCGAAAATATGTGATCCGCAGAGCCCTAGATGGACTGTTTGAGACAATTGCTGCATTTTCATAATTTTCAATAAATGCAGTGTTTAAATAATATATGGTATATTATGTAATGTTTGGATGCAAAAATGTCAGTAGTTGATGGTTTTCGAAAAATAATGAAACTTAAAACGATTTTTCCAAGCAGAAGACTAAGAAATTATTTTCATGGTCTTTTTCAATTTATCTTTATGTTGTCTGAAACGGCTTATTCTCACATACCCAGTCGACATCAATTACAGTGCTGATCAGAGATGGCTATAGTTTGTTTTTCTTAATTGCCAACTGAAGTTCTCACTTACCCAGTATTGTTGTTTTAGTTGACGCACCCTTTGCTTCTTCCACCGTGTTCACAGTTGGCAGTAATCAACCTGTTATCTGGTCACTGTTTTTATGTATCAATGTAGCCGACATCATCCGCCCTGATATATATTCACATTGTTTGCTAGATGTTCAAGGACTTAGTTCCCATATAAGTCTTGCGTTCCTCCAGTGATATCATTCCAAAATGGCTAATGCTCAAGTAAACGTTCATTCTCTCTCTCTCTCTCTCTCCCTCTCTCTCTCTCTCTCTCTCTCTCTCTCTCTCTCTCTCTCTCTCTCTCTCTTTCTTTCTCACTACCCTCTCTCTCTCTCTCTCTCTCTCTCTCTCTCTCTCTCTCTCTCTCTCTCTCTCTCTATATCTCTCTCTCTCTCTCTCTTTCTTTCTTTCTTTCTCTCTCTCTCTCTCTCTCTCTCTCTCTCTCTCTCTCTCTCTCTCTCTCTCTCTCTCCGTACATTCGGTCTCTCATGATCTCTCCCATGGTATTTTTTATATTGCTAACATTATGTTCTTGTTGTTGCAGACCTTAGAAGAGTTGACACTGATCCAGATATCCAAGCTAAAATGCCAACGTTCTACTCAGCAAAAGCATCACTTTACAGATCACGAGCGAAGACTCAACCAAAACTTCCAAAACAACGGAGCGACATCAGCCTACCGGATCAATATACAAAATCGTCGACAGGATCAAACTTCTTACTTGCAAACGACGGTAACAACAATGACAAACTGCTGGTTTTTGCTACTGATGACAACCTGTATCACCTTTCGCAGGCTTCAGTTTTTTATTGTGACGGAACGTTCGAGAAATCACCGAAGATTTTTCATCAACTTTATTCAATCCACGCCTTTGTTGATGGTCAAATGCGTCCTCTCGTGTATGGTCTTCTACCAAATAAAACAGAAGCAACGTACGAGAGATGTTTCCGTCTCGTCAGTGAGAGAGCTGAGAACAACCGAACTCTATTGACACCAACGCAAATATTCATGGACTTCGAAACAGCAGCCCAAAATGCAGCAAGGACAGTGTTTCCATCGTCTATTCTGAAGGGATGTTTTTTCACTACAGTCAGGCAGTGTATAAATATGCAACAAAAGAGTGTAAACTTCAAAGTGACTACCAGGACAATGAGGACGTGAGGAGGCTAGTAAGAAGATCCATCGCTTTGCCATTTCTTCCTATGGGAGAGATAAGTGACGC